>OX123201.2:28073711-29273711 GCA_944739405.2 Euclidia mi
GCCCCACTGCGATGACGCACTGCGGTGGGGAGCCTCACCCGCTTGCCGACCGTATATATGCCGGCGACACACGTGGTTGGGGCTTGCTTCTGCTGGGAGACACGAAAAGCTGAGTATCCATCCGTGGACCTGTGGAGTGTTAACTTACGACCTACGCCCTGGATAACTATCTAGCCGGTTAACCCCTAGTGTCGGTTCTTTTGTTAATCAAAATTGTGAATCTGGAATATAACGCGAGTTTAATCTGTCCTGGTGATATTTTTATTTATTTCCCGTAAGACAACCTAAGCATCTCTTTTTATTGCTCGGCGAGTGATCGATCCCGGCTATCCCGTGAAAATCGATCACCCGTGCGACATTGGCGCCCAATAGAATTTTTAAATATATTTTTAAAACGTAAGTTAGCACTTTACAGGTGAGTGAAATAATTTCTTTTTCTCTTGTATATTTTTCTCCTGTGTGTGCATATATTCTGGTGTGGTGAATTGCGTACAGGTACAGTTTCTATCTATTTTGGTTGGCCATAAGCAATTTAACTGTGTAAATAACATAACGGTGATTTAATTAACGTCGGTCTAAAATCACGTTTCACTGCGGGCAGCGTGCCCAGCCGCCAACCGGTTCTAACCGCTTTGCCGTTGAACTACGTGCCTCGTGTTCGCGAAAAAAATATTGTGATTCAACCTTTGAGTGACCTTTAAGTAATTTTTCTTAATCCTTTACCAATCATCACACCATTGTATAATTTAGTGTATTTCAGCTTTTTTAGCACGGTATTCGATTTTCTGGCGATATTTAATTTTTTTTCTAGTACCGGCGTAAATACTTAGATTTTCTATTATTGTTTTGTAATAATGGCTTACATTATAAATTTCTCATTATTAACTAAAGCGGAATTAGAATATGAGACCACAATACGCGGCGTTTCAAAGCCTGACGATCCCCGCAAACAAATCGCTAAACTTTCAGTTAAAATTCCCTCGGAGGATATATTATCTTCACCCTTCCCACCAGAGGAGGATGTGGCTGAAGTGGAAAAGTCATTATTAAGATCAAATAGACACTTATCTATGTTGGAAGCAAACTATACCTCCGAGCTTCAACAGAAGGTCGAAACCGTGCTTCACCATTGTTTTCATCGACTGAATAGGGTGGATACCGGCAGTCTTGATATTAAAAAAATTGAGTCTGTGTGGAATAAATTTAATGACTTATATGCGAAATTACAATTAATCACGCGTCGTAGTTCGCGGTCGGATTGCTCAGTGGCAGAGGGAAACACTTCCTATAATTACGACCGTAAGCTTTTCTCGGAATTAGGTAAATTCAAATTTAACGGTAAATCATGTGTAAGATCTTTTATTGAAAAAATTGATGAATTTATGTCCTGTAGATCTATTCCACATGACAAGATGTTGTCTTTCGCTTTTGAAATATTTTCGGGTGACGCATTAGTTTGGTATCGTTCTGTTAAAAATAACGTAAAGACTTGGTTAGAACTTTGCGAACTTTTAAAACGAGATTTTAGTCCGCATAACTACGATTACCGTCTTATGACGGAGATTCGTCAGCGCTCACAAGGCGAGAACGAATCAATAACTATTTACGTGGCAAAAATGCACGGTCTGTTTTCGCGACTTAGTTCTCCTATCGCTGATTCGGAGAAGCTAGAAATTTTACTAAATAATATTAGACCTTGTTACACTAATTGTCTGCTCACTGCAAAGGTTGTTGACGTTGATAGTCTGGTCGAAGTTTGTCGTCTTTTCGAAAATTACCAAAGTCGCAGTAAGCAATTTTCCGAACCCCCTAAAGTTTCAAAGAATACTGTAGCACCCGATCTAGCGTATAATTATCCGTTTTCTAATTTTTCTTCAAACAAAAATGTTTACAATCATAATAACTTCAATAAATATAACTCTGTCGCCGATACATCGAGATACAAGTCTGTGCCACAAGTCAACGCCGTATCGAGTACTTCTAATATAAATAAAACTTTTTGCGTGCGTTGTAGATGCAATTCGCACTCATTACGTAATTGCCGTCAGCCACACTACCTAATCTGTTTTAAGTGCGGCACAAAGGGTTTCAAGGTGTCAGACTGCCCCAATTGTAAATCTAAGTCGACCCCTACAGTTTCAAAAAACTAGTTAATAAGGATTGTGGAAAATCAAATTATACAACTAATTGTAATAAAACAGAGTGGAATAATTGGTTAGACTTTTTAAAAAAATTCTTTAATAGCTATCATATTTCCTCAATCCGTAATTCTAAAGTAGAATATTTACCTTACGTTACTCTAAAATTAAACGGAATACCTACCACAGGTCTTTTAGATTCTGGATCTTGCGTTACAATTTTAGGTAATAATTTGCATAACTTATTTTTGAAAGACAATGTTTTGGATAAATCGAAACCTTTAAGGTTAATAACAGCAGGCGGTGAACGATTTGAGTCCTTGGGATCGGTGTTTCTACCCTTCGAGTTTCAGGATAAATTGATTAACTTAGAAGTTCATGTTGTACCTGGGATTCAAAATTCCCTTATCCTTGGCATGGATTTTTGGCGAAGCTTTGGCCTATTTCCTAACAAATTGGAGTCTGTTTTGATTGTGAACAAGTCTGACGCTCAAGTAATGGAGTTGCAGGCAGTTCCCCCTACACATCTTGTTTCTTATGATCATCTTACAGTCGACCAGAGAGCTACCGCTGACAACATTATTTCTAAATTTACCGATATTTCATACGAGAAGCGGGGTCTCGGTTGCACAAATATTATTTCTCATTCAATTGATACAGGTGATTGTCCCCCTATTCGGCAAAGATTTTATCGCATGTCTCCCGATAAACAAAGAATATTAATAAAGCATCTTGACGACATGCTCTCAGAGGATGTTGTTGAACGATCAGAAAGCCCGTGGTCAAATCCGGTCATTTTGACACCAAAGAAGAATGGTGAACTGCGTTTCTGTTTGGACAGTCGAAAATTAAATTCCGTTACAAAAAAAGATGCTTATAGCTTGCCTTATATTTCGGAAATTTTAGATAATCTGAGAGATGCTAAATACTTGTCTAGTTTAGACCTGTCTAAATCTTTTTGGCAAACATTAATTAAAGAAGAGGACCGTTGCAAAACAGCCTTTTATATTCCCACGCGTGGCACATTTCAATTCAAAAGAATGCCTTTCGGTCTTACGAATGCACCAGCTACTCAACAACGATTAGTTGATATTTTATTTTATGGCCCAGAATTTGAAAATAAGGTTTTCTGTTTTATCGATGACATAATCTGTATCACGTCCAGCTTCAGCGAGCATATTACTCTTTTATTACGCATTCTTGATAAACTAAAAAGCGCTAATTTAACAATTAATCTCGAAAAATGTCAATTTTTTAGAGATAAACTAAAATATTTAGGCTATGTTGTCGACTCTAGTGGATTGCATCCCGATCCGGATAAAGTTAATTCAATGAAAAATTATCCCACTCCTTCTAATAGAAAAGAAGTACGTCGATTTTTAGGCGCAGCCTCGTGGTACAGGCGTTTTATACCGAATTTTAGCTCTATTGCTGCACCCTTAAATAAGTTAACATCTCAAAGTAAAAACGCACCTCCATTCTGCTGGACGACAGAGGCTAATGAGGCGTTTAATAACCTAAAGAATTGTTTGATTTCCTCCTCGGTGTTGGCTTGTCCTGACTACTCGCAACCGTTTGAAATACACTCAGATGCTAGCGATTTTGGTCTTGGCGCGATCCTCTGTCAAAGGTTAAATGGTGAGGAAAGAGTCATAGCGTACTATAGCAAATCACTCAGTAAGCAAGAAAAAAATTACAGTGCCACTGAGCGAGAGGCCCTGGCTGTTCTATCTGCTATAGAACACTGGCGTTGTTATGTTGAAAATGGTAAAAAGTTTATTGTTTACACTGATCACGCTGCTTTGAAATGGTTCTTGACCTTGAATAACCCTACTGGCCGGTTAGCCAGATGGGGAGTTCGCTTATCTTCCTATAATTTCGAAATACGTCATCGTCGGGGTTCCGATAACGTTTTACCTGATTTTCTGTCTCGCTCTTTACCCGTTTCTGCTATTGCTAATGATATAAATATAGATATTAATCCTAATCAGAATTTACCAGTTTCTACTAATGATCCTTGGTATTTAAATATCTATAAAGGCTGTTTAAGTTCTCCGACTTCCTTTGTTAACTATCAAGTAATAAACAATAAATTGTATTGTTTTAAAAAAACATTAAACCCTCTCACTAGAGAATTTCAATGGAAAGAGGTTATTCCGTCTGACCAAAGAACTGACATTCTAAGGGAGAATCATTCTTCGCCCACTGCTGGACATCTGGGTATCTTTAAGACATACAAACGTCTTGCACTTAATTACTTTTGGCCTGGTATGTACTCCGATGTTGTCAAGTTCGTCAGTTCATGTGAACCTTGTATCACCCATAAACACCAAAACCACCCAAATTTAGGTCTAATGGGAAAACCCAAATCATGTCAAAAGCCCTTTCAGACGATTAGTATTGATTTGATTGGTCCATTGCCCCCCAGCAGAAAACAAAACACTTTTATATTTGTGGTCAGTTGTTGTTTCTCTAAATATTGTTTGCTTTTCCCCATTAAACGGGCAACTGCAGAAGTGATAACAAAAATTCTCGAGGAAAATGTATTTTTGGTGCATGGAATTCCATCTACTATTGTTTTGGATAACGGTAAACAATTTATTAGCGCAACCTTTAAAAGTATGTTGTCAAAATATAAAATTCCAAATTTGCATTTTACACCGTTGTATACTCCCCACGTTAACTCAGTTGAACGCTACAACAAAACCATTATTACAGCTATTTCAACTTTCATAGAATCTGATCATCGAATCTGGGACACTTTAATCACTAAGGTTCAGTTCGCCCTTAACTGCGCAGTTAGTGAGGTTACTGGTTATTCTCCTAATTTCCTTGTTTTTGGTAGGGAGGTCATAACATGTGGTTCTCAGTATATTGACAAGGAATTTAATTCCAATATGGTGCTCGAACCACGGGACGGCTATGCCGAAACTTTAGGCTGCTTATCCTCTATTTTCGAGAAGGTACATTCAGCTCTGTTGTCGGCCCACCAACGAAATTGTTCATCTTATAATCTTCGCCGTAAACCGGCAGAATTCAATGTCGGTGATATAGTTTGGCGCAGAACGTTTCTACTTAGTGACAAGGATAAATACTTTAGCAAGAAATTGGCGCCTAAATTTATTAAATGTAAGATTGCCTCAAAAAAGTCACCTCTAGTATACAAACTTAACGACATGGCCGGTAAACCTTTAGGAGAATGGCACATCAAAGATCTAAAGTTGATTAATTACAAAGAATAATAAAAGCATAAACACAACAATGTAAGACGCATATCTACACTAAGTTATAATTACCTACATAATCATTTGTGAAGGCCAACAATGGTTCTTATGTTTTCGAGTCGAAGCCCACAAGATAATGTATTGTGTTGTGTTAATGATTTATGTAAACAGGCCAACATAAAATGAATAAATGTTTCAGTTATAAATGGTAACAAAGTTTATTACATGTAATATTGTTACAAAGAATCTGTTGTTTATCTAACTATCAGTTATGGCTCAATGGTTAAAAAGTCGTTGTAGGATCGGTCTAGTGTTCGATTCTCGCATGTGTATTTTCTATAAATGCATATTGATTGGCGTGTTGTTTTTCGCTGTGCCTTGTTCTGAAGTTCTGTTGTTATTCTTAATTCTGTATAAATTCCATAATCAATTGTTATTATAGGTACCTTATAAACATTCAGAGTAATTAACCGTGCGTCGCGAGCTCGGAATAGTCGAATCGTACCTACCTAGTTGTCGTTATGACGCACGCGCGTTCACTCAGCGACGCGCCGATAAATAAATGCCTAACTAATGATTCACCATTGTTTACATTCAAAAGGTGTTTACTGGTCGTGTTGTAGTATTAATTAGAGCAAAATATTTATTAAATTCTTTCCTTTGACATTGAGCGGTCCGGTCGTGTCTGAGGCTTATATTACTTTTGTTCATCGTTACGAAAAATTTGTTGTTACACCTAACTATATTCAAAAAGTTTACTTATCTAGTGGCAAAGGCCGAACCCAAGATTTTTAAGTCGTAGGGCTAGATCAAGTTCTTATATCTACAAACCATTATTACCTAATAATTACCCTAAGCGCTTCTCCATAGATTGTTATCTTTGCTATTGGGCCATTACACTGGCCTTGGCATTTACTTGTAGGTATGTGTGATGAATTAGGAATGATAAATGTTTATGTTCAAGTTCAGACTGCCGTTGTACGCGTGAAGAATGCAAGCGTGGGTCATTATTATTTAGGTATACTAATTAGCGTATAGGGTTGTCACTTGTTCAAGGTACCCATGCCCCTGTTTTCTCTAATTCCAGGGAGTATCTTCAGGGCTGCTACGCCCGTTGGGCTAGGGAATTTTCCTTAGGGAAAATCCCGGCCTAACGGGGGGGGTGTGTGACGTCGTGCCTCCGCGCTCGCGAGCCCCACTGCGATGACGCACTGCGGTGGGGAGCCTCACCCGCTTGCCGACCGTATATATGCCGGCGACACACGTGGTTGGGGCTTGCTTCTGCTGGGAGACACGAAAAGCTGAGTATCCATCCGTGGACCTGTGGAGTGTTAACTTACGACCTACGCCCTGGATAACTATCTAGCCGGTTAACCCCTAGTGTCGGTTCTTTTGTTAATCAAAATTGTGAATCTGGAATATAACGCGAGTTTAATCTGTCCTGGTGATATTTTTATTTATTTCCCGTAAGACAACCTAAGCATCTCTTTTTATTGCTCGGCGAGTGATCGATCCCGGCTATCCCGTGAAAATCGATCACCCGTGCGACAGATACTTATAGGATAATTATTTATTATTAGGTACGTGGTCAAGTAGGTAGATAGACGATGAATAAATATAGTAGCAGCGCCAAGTCGACAACCCTAGCGCGCCAGACAGCGACAGCGTTATGTGTTAGAAAAGAACGGGAACTGTTAGGTTAATATCGCACTAGGCACTGAGTGCTTATGCGAGCTGAATTGAACTTTATTGCTTAGTCCCAAGAGTCGCAATTTCAATACATTGGTTTGAAAAGTGAAGCTTCTGTACGTTAGTACTATTAATTATTCTGTGACCTAATGTTAGTAGGGATTAGCCAAGGCTGTTACAATAATTATTAGTTTACTAGCTGACCCCGCGAACTCCGTATCGCCTTTTTAAGAGGTTTTATTTAATTCCCTTTTTTCCAAGCCCCTTTTCCAGAGTTACCATTGACTTAGCGCTTAATCTCTTATCATTTCAGAGTCTATAAATTATGAACAAACAAACATAGATTTTTATATAATATTGAATTCCCGATTCCTTAAAATATCAGAGACGATACCCATATTGATTTTTTAAATTTTCTCATCCGCCATCTTTAATTTCCCGTCCGCCATCTTGGATCACTAAATAAATTTCATAATTATTATTAATCAGCGTCTCGAAAATCTCGAAAACGATACCCATATATAGATTGTATCCTATTCGTTTAGGCATTTTTTTGCCTTTGACCCAACCCTCCCCCTTCTCGTTGACCATTTTATTATTTTTTGCTCCTAAAAGTTGTGGCGTAATTTTATATATCCTATAGCTTTTCGGAATAATTGTGCTATCATAGGCAATAACAATTTTTAAAATTCGACTGCTAGTTCCTGAGATTAGCCGACATTATCTTTTAGCCTTTTGCCCGGCCCCAAAGGGTCGAAGCGTTATGTCCGCATTTTTTGCACTTGCTTTGAACTCCACAGAGCTGATACAAAACGGTCAACGACCCTACATTGCGCGCTGCGACTCGCTACGACGCGGGCGCCGACTCGACGCCGCGCGGCGATTCCCGCGTATCTTCGAGGACGCGCGAATGTTTTTTGTCAGGTTCATTTATGCACTTTTTTGTAAAAAAAAACAAGTTTATTTTCAGGTGCGTTAATAAAATCCTCTCCACTACGCTCCGTTTTATCTGCGCTGAGCCTAACTTCGGATGACGTCAAGGCGTCGCGTTGTAGCGAGTCGGGGCGCACAATGTAGGGTCGTTGACCGTTTTGTATCAGCTGTGTGGAATTCAAAGCATGTGCAAAAATTGCTGAACTTAAAATCGATATTGTGGCTAAACTACTGCACCGATTTAATTGATTTTTGGTACAAGGCTTTAGAATGTTGTACGCTATGCCTCTGTTCAAAAAGTGCCCCTATGGTAGCGCCACCCTGTATATAGATATTACTATGGACCGGCGCCGACTGACGGCACGCCACGGCACGGCGTGGCATAATATGGCATGTTTCGGTAGCCCGAAGGACGCTTCGGGATGTCGCGGCATGCCGCTTCATACAGAGGCGTCCAATTGACTGGAATTTAGTATTAATAATGATTAAATTACTTGGTGAAGTAGCAGAAGGCAAATACGAGTGAAAGTTCTGCGGGAAGAACTAGTGAAAATTCAACCCAAAAGCACAGAACTATATTCAAAAATACTTAAAAACCTGAAAGAAAAAGAAACAGAGTCTTACACGCATAAGCCTAAGCAAGTCCGGTGCTTTAAAGTAGCACTCAAAAACCTTCATCCGTCATGTGACTTGGAGGATAGGTATAAAAGCCGAATTAGCCACTTATGGTCACAAAGTCACTAATATTTGGAATGTAAAGCAAAGAATTACAAAAAAACCATTACCGATGGAAGTAGAACCAAGTAGTAATAATAAGCTCATTTACGACATCACAAGCCTATTGGACTGCCTTCGTGGTCCAGTGGATAGCGTAGGTATGCGACTGCTGATCGGAGGTCGCGGGTTCGATTCCGAATTCTCAGTAGCAGCATGGAGTTTGGTGATGTGCCCGGTAACGGCAATATACTGTCCCCTATTACGTGGGACCTAAAAATTCATGGCGAAATGTGGGTATAATATTACACCTACCCCTTCTGGGATACAGGCGTGAGACTATAAATAAAAAATCAAAATTGAACCACCAAGACCCAAGAGAGAAATTACACAATGTGGCAACTGCCAGCAGTACGGGCACACAAGGAAATACTGTTTTAGTAAACCCAAATGTATAAAATGCGCCGGTGATCACGCATCTAAAGACTGTGAACGTAAGGGAAGATTGGACAAAGTGTATCCTTTGTGAAGGAAATCATCCGGCAAATTACAAAGGATGCTCATTGTACAAAGAGCTTCAAAAAATCAAATACCTACCCACCCCAACAAGTCAAGCAACGATGCATACATATTACGCCAAATACCAACGTTACCCAACAAACTATAGAATCAAAGGACTCAGCCAACCAACCTAACAAACCTTCCTTTAGTCAAGTCACGAAGGCATCAAACCAACGAACAGCCCTTTAATGAATCAAAATTGCACGGAATTGTGACAAAGACAGACATCAAATGAAGACATAAAAGAATTGATGAAGACTATGACCCAACTCTTACAACAACTATCTTGCATGACAAATCTCCTTATGGATTTCATGACCAAAATGTCACATTCAACTCATTAAAAATAGCCCTTTGGAATGCTAATGGGCTCTCCAACCACGTCCCCGAAGTGGAGACATTCTTAAAATTAAACAAAATAGATATCGTTTTAGTTTCAGAAACTCATTTTACCAACAGACATTACCTGAAAATTCAGGACTACTCCTTCTATCAAACAATGCAACCGCGGATGGAACGGCACATGGGGGGTCTGCGAGTATTATAAAGAATAATATTAGGCAACATGAGGCAGAGGCGTTCAGACCCCTGAAATACAAGCCACAAGTGTCATTGTTGAGGACTGGCAGGGCCACCTTACTGTACCCGGGTCGAGAAGGATGGGGTCGGCGAGAAAGTCGTGTGGCGTTCCGCAGGGTTCGGTGTTGGGGACGCTCCTGTGGAACGTAGGGTACGACTAGGCTCTGCGCGGTGCGCTTCTCCACGGCGTCGGCGTCATTTGTTACGCCAACGATACGCTAGTTACAGCGCGTGGGAAGTCGTACCCGCAGGCGGCCATACGCGCGACTGCTGGTGTCGCGCACGTCGTGGGTAGGATCCGGCGGCTGGGCTTAGAGAGGTGGCATTGCACAAGTCTGAGGCCCTGTGTTTTCATGGGACGAGGCCGCCTCCGGGGTCTAGCATCATAGTAGGAGGGGTCTCCATCGCTGTTGGGTCGACGATGAGGTACCTTGGACTCGTTCTCGACAGTCGGTGGAACTTTGGGCCGCACTTTACGCGGCTCGCCCCCCGTTTGTTGAGCGCCGCTTCGGCGCTCTCGCGCTTGCTGCCCAACCTGGGAGAGGCCACCTCCCCCTGCCAGAGGCTCTACATGGGGCTCGTACGGTCGATGGCGCTTTATGCCACGCCAGTGCGGACACCCTGACGGCCCGCAACGTCGCTGCGCTGCGAAGGCCCCAGCGCGCGATGGCGGTCAGGATTATAAGGGGATACCGTACGATCTCCTTTCAGGCAGCGAGCCTACTAGCCGGATCCCCGCCCTGGGACCTCGACGCAAAGCTCCTCGCGTCGCTTTATTGGTGGCGCGCGGAGGCGGTCGAGCGGGGCGAGCGCCTGATGCCTCGACAGGTTGAGGCACGCAGGCAGAGCTCCGCCAGGTCCTAGTGGCGGAGTGGCAGACGCGCTTAGCGCAACCCACGGCGGGGCATGCCGCTGTAGCGGCGGTAAGGCCTGTTCTAGAGGAGTGGCTCAATAGGAGCCACGGCGCCCTCAGCTTCCGGCTGACGCAGGTGCTTACCGGACACGGGTGTTTCGGGAAGTACCGTGTCGTATAGGCCGGGAGCCGACGTCCCAGTGCCACCATTGTGATGATTGCCGCGACGATACGGCACTGCATACGCTGGCGGAGTGCCCAGCTTGGGCCGAGCAGCGCCGTAACTTAGTCGCGGCCGTAGGTGCTGCGGGAAATCTCTCGCTTCCGGCTGTTGTATCTACCATGGTTGGGAGCGAGTCAGGGTGGAGTACCGTCGCCACTTTTTGCGAGGCCGTGATGCTCGCAAAGGAGACGGCGGAAAAGGAGAGAGAGGCTGCCTCCTCTCTCCCCTCCCGCAGAAGACGCACTGGGCGTCGTAGGGTGGCCGACTTCCGGCCACCGTAGGGCGCGGCCTGCGGACGGCAGACTCGGGGGCGTCTTGTCGTCCGATCAGCAGCAGGTCTCGAGGCGGCGGCGTCGTGTCCCGCGCGCGCCTCATAGTGGAGTCCTGCGGCCGTGGTGGTGGCCGCAGTGGGTGACGGGGCCCGCCTGACCATCTGGCGGGCCAATACCCGTCGGGGGGTAGCGACGAATGCTTCGGCGATACCCGCCCCTCCGACACACGGGTACATGAGGAACACGGGTTAGTTTTTAGTCAGTAAGAGTCTGGACAGTCCCCTTCGCCCTTCCCCCAGGGCGGCGGGACTCCATGAGGATTTTCCAACCAGACTAAAAAAAATAAAAAAATAACAGGGCCACCTTAGATACTGTAACCGCACTTTACTCTCCATGAAAACATGTGATCAAGAAAGAGGACTATGTTCGTTTTTTCCAAACTCTTGGACCAAGATTTACTGCCGGTGGCGACTATAACTCAAAGAACACTATCTGGGGCTCTCGCTAAACAACTCCTAAGGGAAGACTACTTCAGGCAGCTCTAAACAGTTTACACCTAAATACGGTCTCAAATGGAGAGCCAACATACTGGCCCACAGATCCTAAAAAAGTTCCAGATCTGGTGGACTTTAGTGTTGTAAAAGGAATTCCTCCCAATTGCTTCAAATGTACATCCAATCAAGACCTCTCATCCGATCATACGTGCGAGGCGGTGTTAATAGAAGTTTATCGTAAATTAGATCTTGTAGAGCCTATACCGAGACTACATAGATCCAACACCAATTGGGATAAGTTCCGTCCGTAGAAACGGATCTGAACATTAAATTGCCTTTGAAGAACCAAGAGGATGTTATGACAGCGGTTGAACACTTCAATATGTGTGTTCAATATGCAGCATGGAATAGCACCCCTGTTAATAAGCATCATATGAAATATGATTGCTCCAAATCTGTTCGTGAATTAGTGGCTGAGAAACGACAAGCGCGCAAACGGTGGCAAATCACTAGATTCCATGGCGACACAATAACAACACCTCTTTTTAATCACCTGACAGCTAAACTTAAAAATCTACTACATAGAGAATGAAATGAGACGATTCAAAACCATTTACGCAATCTAGACGCCACGGCTAATAGCGACTATTCGCTATGTAAATCTTTAAACAAGCTCAAAATACCCACCAATTCTACACCACCTATACGAAAAAAAAGGTGGGTCCTGGGCTAAAAATTACCAAGAGAAAGGAGAAGCCTTCTCCCTTCATCTAGATGAGGTTTTTGTACCTAACGCTCCTCAAAATACGACTAACACTAGCGAAGACCTGCTCAAGTGTCTTGATGAACCTCTCCAACTAGATTTAAAATTTCCCGGAAATGGATACAACAGCGGAAGCAGCGGCTCAAGCAGTTATCCTATTGCAACAGGGCCTGAGTCAACGTCAAGTGGCTCGTACTTTGCAGATGAGCCAGTCAGCGGTATCAAGAATATACCGAAGGCACCGGGAGACTGGTGTCTTACACCGACGAAGAGGTTCCGGTAGAAATCGGTCCACTTCGGAGGCAGACGCTCGCTTTATCGTCGGTACTTCGCTGAGGAATCGTTCTCTCACTGGGGTCCAAGTTCAACGGGAGCTCCAAGAAACACGTGGGGTAGCTGTAAGTTCTTGGACAGTGAGAAGAAGACTCAAGGCAGCAACCCTCACTCCAAGAAGACCTACCAGCAATGGGTCCCAAATTGACTGCAGGTCATCGAGCAGCCCGGCTACGTTTTGCAAGAGAACACGTCGATTGGACTGAGGATCAATGGCGCTCTCTTCTCTTCTCGGATGAAAGCAGAGTATGCCTACATGGTAGCGACAGAAGGAGCTTAGAAGGGTGTACAGAAGGCCGGGGGAGCGATACGCACAATGCTGCATAGCAGAAACTGTTGCGTACGGAGGAGGTTCCTGCATGGTGTGGGCTGGCATATCAATGGAAGCAAAAACTGAACTGGTTTTCATTGAAAGTGGCCGCCATGTGGGGGGGTTGACCGCACATCGGTATATTGAAGATATCTTGGAAGACCACGTCATCCCATACGCTGGTTTTATTGGAGAAAACTTCATCCTGATGCAGGATAATGCCCGTCCACACAGCGCAAATGTCGTGCGGCAGTACCTACGAGAAGTGGGTATCGCTGTTATGGACTGGCCAGCTCGTAGTCCGGACTTGAATCCTATTGAACTTTTATGGGATGACCTAAAGAGAAGAATCCGGGCTAGAGATCCTGCATCAGGTACAAGAGCTGACCTGCAAGCGGCTCTGACCGAGGAATGGGAGGGTATACCACAAGACAGAGTGAAGCACCTCATTGGGTCAATGAGGAACCGTTTAGAAGCTGTTATCAGAGCAAGAGGGGGTAACATTCATTATTAAAGTGGTAATCATTATGTAATAAAGTTTATTTAAAATGTTATGATGTCTTTTATTTTAATTTTTTTACCCTTAATATTCAAGTTTTAGTACTCGCAAAGTTTAAAAACATTTATTGTTTAAGAAAATGAGTAATAGTTAAGAGTATTTGTACTCATTTTAAAGCCAACATCTAGAACTTAAAGAATTTAAGACCTAAGTTAAGATTGAGGTCTTAATTTTAAAACTAGAGCACTTTGAGTGCGAAAGTATGAAGTAAGTCGATTTTTTTGCTCGCCTGTGTAGCTTACACAGCATCCACGCAGGAGTCCCTCAGGGAAGAGTATGGCCCAACTTTGTACCTACTCTATACTTCTGATCTACCTACGACGGATGGCGTAGTTGTTGGTACCTTTGCTGACGACACAGCGGTCTTAAGAGTCTTAACAGTCGACGAGGATTCATTAAGGGCAAGCCAAATGCTCCAAAATTGCTTAGACCACATCACAGAATGGTTAGCCACCTGGGCCTCAAGTCTGCTATTTTAAACATATTCGTCATTCCAACACGATCCCATTGTCATTTTGACAAAAGTTCGTAGTCTGGTAATTCATTATGATAGTTCAGTGATCGATCAGTGGTCTCGTAATTGAATGGTGGCAGAATGGCATTGTTGTATTGCCATAGATAAAAAAAACTATTAGAAGAAATGATTTTTGAAAAACTACCATGAAATTTGATTATTTTTCATGCCAGATTTCATTTATATATTTTTTAAATATTCATTACTAGTGTTATAAGCACTCTAAAGTTGTATTAAAGTTCGTAAATAGCAAAAAAACAATGAATTTAACCATTCAACTCAATAATATTTGTTCTGTTTAGCTGTCAAAGTCAAATCATGTTTTGAAGTAAGAACTGTCAGAAGTTCAAAACTCATACTTTTTTGTAAACAAAGTCCTAGTTTGTTATATTTCTCAATAATCTCAATGCACTGCGTTGAATTGTTAAATACCGAGTAGCTCGTATGTTTCTCTTAGAGCCAAAACGAAGATATCAATGGAAAATGCTCTATGGATAACAAATTCCAAAGAAAATGATACAGCAAGGTTATGCAGTTCACACCTCAAAGAAAAGTGATTATATCGACAGGAGTAAATACTATAATTAAAGATAGCGAGTTAACTACTAAAGGTGTTTATATTCGAAGAAGAATTGGCACAACCAAAACATAAAATATTGAAGATTGAATTAGATCATAGATACATTTCTATGACAATTAAAATATTATTTGTGTTTCATGTGTTGTAACTGTATCAAGAAGGAAAATAAAACTCATAATTATGTGTTATTATTAACAATGTTGTTTTATTAAAGATAAATAATTTCTGTAGGTACATGAATTTATTAAGAATTATTGGTTCCAATTATAGACACAAATATTGAACACTATTCTCATATACTAACTATCACAAAACTTCACTTTTGCATCTACTAGCAAAGCAACTTTCTTCATACTGGCTTTGCAGAATCCTCACATATATGTAGGTATGTCTCAAACAGATGGATATGAGCGGTCACAAAACTCGTAAAGAAGTTGCCCGTTTGCTTGAATTTTGTATCTGTAAGAGAGATAAGTAAATATTTATAAACACACCACTCATTACATCATATTCTTTTATACTAAGATCTTCTATACTATGCAATTAATTTAAAAACACTTTTCATCATAATTCAGACATTATTTAATTGAATTATGTAGGTACTTAAATTCTTTACAGGACTCCATAAAATGTAGGTAGAATATATTGATAAATTAGGAACATTATATAAAGCATCATTAACATAACTGTTCCTGTCATTTAGGTATGGCAATATTAAAAAGAGATCAGGAAGATCTTATTGTACTAATACTTCAAACTATCACATAGGTATGACATTAATTATCATTTATTTAAGTACCAAACCACTGCTGGTCACTATCTATAGTCATATCATTATCTACTACTAACACTTCCATTCCCAATGTGTAAAAACATTACTCTTTCTTTTTAGCTCCCTCACTCAGATGAACTAAGTTCATCTGAGCTCTGCCATAGTTGGGTTAAAAGCATAGCTACAACGTTTGAAAATATTATTTAATTTAATGTTTCTTATGTTTGGAATATGAGTATTTAGCTTTGATGTTCTTGTATATTTCTGAAGGCAGAATGTACATGTATAATTTGATGTTCAAGTAGACACTTGAACATCAAATTTGGAAAACCACAAACTGAACTAGGCGAACTATGATATTCCTTCCCATTTAATACATTGATGGTATATTTTATATAGATAGATATACTCTTTATTGTACACCAAATAATATTGAAAAGTACACATTTTTTTAATTGGCTTATACTACAGCATGTACAAATGGCGGCCTTATCGCTAAAAGCGATCTCTTCCAGGCAACCTTTGGATGGACAGAAATGGTGTGTAAGCAATCAAGTGAGGCGATGGTGTAGTTAATAAATAAAATAATATCAACTAATATACATACTGAATATACATAAATGTATAAATATTATATATCATACATATTCTACATAAAGACCATACACATTTTATGTACATACATTATTATATAAAAATATATACCTATAAACTATACGAGATAGAATGTCATATATTTCATAATATCGTTATACTAAAAACTATGCTAAAATACAGATACAGTGAATACTACTCATAAAGTAAGACCTGCATTCTAGGAGAACAGTGCATGATGTTAAATGGACAGGTAGTGCTTTTTTAACATGCTTTTAAAAATGTTTAAGGATTCTGCTTTCCGAATCTCTAGTGGTAATGCATTCCACAGTCGCGCGGCCTGTACAGTAAATGACTTGCTGAAGAAATTTGTGGAATGCGTTGGTATCTCCAGCGTCAAATTTTCAGACGACCTCAAGGACCTCTCATGTGCGTCATTAAGGAACTTAAAACGTTCTTTGAGATAAAAAGGAGTACTGGGATTAAACAAGATATTATACAATAATGTAAGAATGTGAGTATTCCGGCGAAGACGAATCGGGAGCCACTTGAGTATGTTGCGAAATTCTGAAACATGATCATATTTGCGCAGTCCAAATATGAAACGTATGCAAAAGTTTTGAAGACGCTCAAGTTTGTCTAACTGCTCCTCAGAGAGGTCAAGATAGCTGACATCAGCGTAGTCAATTACGGGCAGAAGCAAAGATTGTGCAAGTGCAATTTTAGTGGCAGTTGGTAGGAAATTGCGTAACCTACGCAATGAGCCCGCCGAAGCAAATAGTCTGCGACTTGTTTCTTGCAGTTGTAAACTCCAAGATATGGTTTCGTCAAAGTAGATACCAAGATTTTTTACAGTATTACTGAACGGGATATTTTTGCCATCAAACTTGATTTGTGGTAAATCGGACCAGCAAATTTTAGACACCATGCGGGGACTGCCGACAATAATTAGTTGTGTTTTGTCAGGATTTACTATGAGTCCATACTGTTTACTCCACTCGCAAATCCGCGCCAAGTCTGTGTTGATAGTAGTACAGGCTTCGGGCAAGTGATTTAAGGGTGCTTGTGTATAGATCTGTAAATCATCTGCGTAAAGGTGGTAGGATGAAAGTAAATGTTTTGAGATAGAATTAATAAATATCGCGAAGAGTAAAGGAGATAGCACGCCACCCTGTGGTACACCGGCATTCGTGTTAGACCAAGTGGAATAAGTGTCTTCGATGCGTATACGTTGCCGGCGACCAAACAGGTAACTATGAAACCAGTCAACCGCCGTTGGAGATATGTTAAGAGAGCGTAGAATGCCAAGTAGGATGTGAAAATCTACCGTGTTGAAAGCATTGCTGAAGTCAAGTAACGACAAAACGGTAAGATTCCCACTATCCATACCTAGCCTGATGTCATCTGACACGCGGATCAATGCAGTAACGGTACTGTGGCCAGGGCGGAAGCCGGATTGATAGGGATTAAGGAGTGCATTTTTACACAGGAAGGAACTGAGTTGCGTGTGAATGAGACGTTCTAGGACTTTTGACAGGAAAGGTAGTATGGATATTGGTCGATAGTCTGAGAAGGAATAGGGTTTAGGTTTCTTGGGTAAAGGAATTATAAGTGCATCTTTCCACGCTGTTGGAAAGATGCCACGGACAACGGAGTGATTAATATCTATATAATGCCTCTGTAACTTCTTTAGTGGGCTGCGACACAGTAATTGGCGATATGTCATCGAGGGCACCCTGTCCAATCAAGGTCTGGTAAGATCCTGATGCGTAAAATGAGTGCTACCAGAATCAGCAATAAAAATATAACATTAATTAATAAATTTCTTCTTTATAGGAATAGAATAATAAATCAATATTAACTTCAGTTTTCTCACCTTTATTTCTGCCGATACGCTATCGTTTTGACGCGGTCTGGCCTTAAGGGGAATGAGTTTTTGAAATAACTCCCTTACTGAATCCTTTCCTCTCTAAGATGAAACGTTTTTACAAATTTCGCCTCGGGAATATCCGTAAAAGGGTTTGTAGTCATCCTCGATAAGCGACTGGCTTGTTAGTTAGCTCGAGAATATTAGTTCGCAGTTAATACATTATCTCTTTTTTGTAGTACATTAAACTTTTTGATTGTCTATCACTATGTTTCACAAGCAAACACTAGACAAAAGCAATGATTGCACGATGGCGTTACGATGGTAGGTCACTGATCAAAAGAACTGTCAAAATATTACCAGACTACCGCATACGTCAGTCATCGATTTGTCATTATGTACGAGACTACCAATCTATGCCATGTCTTTCAATGGAGTGTCAGTGGTTGACCATCGGAAAATCATAATGGCACCATTGTAACAGTAGACTACCAAACTTGTCAAAATCAACAATTATGAAGTCAGTGATTGACCATTTTGGCACTATTGTAATAACAGACTTGAGGCCCTGGCGAATTAAAGCCAACGAGACTAAATCAGTACAAGTAACATTTGCCATTAGACACGGCAAAGAACTTAATGAAACGTGACGCTAAGTTCAAGCGACTGAAGAGAAAGACACCTGGAGATCTATGGGAGAGATTTATAAAATTAGGGCAAACGTCACTAGACTGCCTGCCCTCCAAGTCTTGTCGGAAATTCTTAAACATTTGCTGAATGTTATCATGACAGATTGCAATAACAAATCTTTCTCTTAGCGTTATCCCAGTTTCCATCTGGGGTCCGCTTACTAGTCTAACCGGATTTGGCTGAATATTAGCTTTTTCACAGAGCGACTGGCTGTCTGACCTCCGCAACCAAAGGGATAGCGATATTCCAAGGTTTAGACTAGTGTCAACTTATTTAGAAGAAAAGATAGATACTTGCTCCTTGGTACTGACGCCCTGTAACGACTGTCAAAGATATTCATTACAACCGGGACCGACGGCTTAACGTGCTCTCCGAGGCACGGGACAAGCGATAATTAACAATTAAATACGCACATAACTCTGAAAAGTCATTGGTGCGCGCCTTGGATTCCAACCCAATACCCTCTGCATGGCAGTCCGTTGGTATATCCACTCGGCTATCGCTGCCTTTTATTGCAATACCTAACAAATACAAAAAAAAAATTCTTGCTGAAGAACGACAAATTCAAACTGATACGTTGAAGAGAAAACAATTCTGGGTACATAATTTATGGAGGACAAGATTTACTAACGTTGAATTCAGCAACTTATTTATCTACTTACTGATTACGCCGTGGCATACCTACCGCAGTATACAGCGACGTCCTGCAGTATGCCATGGCGCGCCGCAGTATAATTGTATCGAAATAAAGTAATATGAATTGTAAACTCATTGAAATAACAATATAAATGACTTGATCAGTAATAAAATCCTTTGCAATGCCAATGCCGTGCCGTGCCGCGACGTCAGTGTGCGCGGGCTTTAAACCCGTCCTTCACGCTCGGCGAATGAAGCGCGAGTAAAGAACTAAAGACGCATTCGCTACGCCTCGCGTTTGCTTACTTTTTTGTAGCTATTTTACCAAATACCAAACAAAGTAGTACCTAAGGGCCTTATCGTACTAGCGGTTTGGGAGCCGTTGCGGGGCGGAGCGGACGCGCAACAAATTCGTTACGGGCTCGCAGCGAACACGCCGCGCATGCGCAACGAATTCGTTGCGGACGCACAACGAGTAAAAGCGTCGCGCGACGAGTAAAAAGCGTCGTGCAACGAGTAAAAGTAATAAAGCCAACAGCAGTGTTTCCTCGTCGGAATCCATTTAGTTACTGGATGTACTGTACGTCGATAATTTGCTACAAACACGCGACGAAAACGTTATTCGCCACGCGTCCGCGGCGCACAGTGTTTTATGAAGACCATTTTTCGGACACCGTCTTTTTATTAAAGAAGCTAATAGATATATTCAATAAAAATAAATATTTCGTATCCCCATTAAGCTAGCATCTCTAGTTTTTTAGAAAATCTTTTTTGAAAATCTTCATATTTTAAAGCGGATATTTAGAAAAAAAGATATTCCTCTTAAACTAAGCATGATACGCAATAATAATGTTACAAGCACCGATAGCGTCTCTTTCACTGCACATTTTACAGTTAAAATGAACCTCTTAACTTGACTAGATTCAAATTTAAGCGAGATTTTGGATTTTTAGATTTTCTTACTTTTCCCGAAGATTCTACCAAATGTGGAAAAGTTATATATACAGAAAGGATGCTCTTTACTTTCCTCATCTACTCAATAAATTTCAGACCCCAAATCCATGGAATCTAGAAGTTATTCCATATAACTGTTTTTGCTAGTTTTTTCATATTTATGTAAGCTTTGTATACTGTATGCTGTGTATATAGCCTAACATACGAGTGTGTGTACGCTGTCCAACTAGTATGGCATAAACATAGTGCTTGGTTACATACTCTTTGGAATGACATTGTACACGAAGAATGACAATGGCAGAATTGATTTTTCTGATTTTGATTGATATCTAGATAAAGTAATAAAGAAATGATGTTTTCAATGCTAATAAATAAAATTGCTAATTTAACTAAGCAAAATAATACATTGTCGATCCAATAAAATATTGGAAGTAAAAACCTTTAATTGTCGATTTTTCTATTTCTAGATAAATCAAATTGAGTGTTATTTACTCCCGTATCATCTAACATATTACAAATCGACAATTGTCAGAGTTTGATTAGATAATAGTAGATCATGGCGAGATTACAATTTGAAGTTGAGCTAGCAGCAGATGAAGATCCGAAGAATAACATCATAATTATAAAATCAGTAACAAAAGAGGATGGAATAACATATATCATACCGCCATGTTTCCAAGCAGCAAAGCACCACCTTCAGTTGACAAAGTTACCAGAATTTTTGAAAATAAAAAAAACGTTACAGAGAAGAGGTCATAATAGAAAGGTGTGGATGTTCGTGCCAAGTGATATTTTATCACTATACAAAGATGGTGCTGGAAATATGGTATTTAATGATTATTTGTTACAAGAAGTGACTCAAGGCACAAGCCAATCCATTACAGATGGTAAACTATTGGAAATTTTAGAAATACTTAGTGATAAATCCAATGTCAGAAAAGAAAAAAATAACAATTTAAGCAAATTAAATGAAAAATTTGTTTTAAAAAAGTTTGATAACAAAATCAATAATGCCAAACAATGGTTGCAAAGTTTTGAAAGTGAATGTACGAGATTTGATTTAAATGGTGATACAGAAAAAATTAGTGCTTTGAGATTATTTTTGAATGACTCAGAAAGTGACTGGTATGAGTCTATCTTAATTAAACACAGTTTAAACTCGCCGTGGAAAATATGGCAAGAGAGTTTTCTAGACACGTTTGCAGATAAAAGTTGGTCCTCTGTAATGTATGCACTGAGTTTCAAATATTTAAATGGCTCTCTGCTGGAATATGCATTGAAAAAGCAGAGATTATTACTAGAGTATAACAGTGATATAGATACCAGAACTCTCACTGACTTAATTGTCGCAGGATTGCCAAATTATATTACAAGTAAACTAGATAGACAAGAGGTGACAAACCCAACTCTTCTTTTTAGTGTCCTACGGATGCATGAAAATCAGAATAAAAATGTACAAAAACATTTTGTTGAGAAGAAAAGCTCCACTAAATCAGAAGAGGAATGTAAAAAAAAAACACCTTGTCAAATATGTCACAAGATGGGAAAGAAAAATAGATTTCACCCTGAAAATTTGTGCTGGTTCAAAGAAGACAAGAATAGTAATGACAGTGTAAAACACTGCAAAAACTTGATGTTGGAGATTGATCAATTTCAGGATACAAAAAACTAAACATTCCCCCACTAATAGAAGTTGAGGTTATACTGAATGACACACTGAAATGTACAGGTATTTATGACCCTGGCTCAAATATAACCTTGATAAATTCTAAATTAATAAAAGTAACAAATTCAAAGAAAAATTACTTTGAAAATAAATTCAACACAATTGGTGGTGGGGGGAAAACAACAGGTTTAATAAGATTAAATGGGAAAATACTGAATATTGAAAAGGAGATAAATGCATTTATTTGCAATGATAAAAATTTCACTCATGATTTGCTTTTGGGACTGGATACAATAAAGCGGTTTGGGTTGACCCATGATGGGAATTTAAATATCCAACTTCAGAAAAATGCCAGCCCAAGTACAAATAAATATATCAACCCTGATGAAGACAAAAAATATAGTAATAAAGAAACTGAAACCAGAGAGTTTAAGTCAAAAATATTTAATTATGAAATAAATTTCAACGAGGGCATAGATGTGAATAAATTTGATATAGATACTACTTACTTGGAACATGACCAAAGAATGAAAATTAGTACATTATTAAATGATTATAAACACATATTTGCAAAAGATAAATATGACGTAGGCCAAGTGAAAAACTATGAAGCATTTATAGACCTACAAGTAGAGAAATATTGCTCAAAAAGACCATATAGATGCTCCTTAGAAGATAAAGAAGAAATCGAGAAGCAAATTGGACAATTGCTAAAGAATGAATTAATTGAAGAATCATATAGCCCCTTCGCAGCACCAGTAACATTGGCATTCAAACGAGATGAAGGGAAAAAGTCAAGATTATGTATCGATTTTAGAGACCTTAATAAGATTATTATCCCACAGCCGCAGCCGTTTCCTCTAATAGAAGATCTAATGGTAAAAACAATAAACTGTAAGTATTTTACTACTCTTGACATAAATTCAGCATTTTGGTCTATACCGTTGAGGATCAGCGACAGAGAAAAGACAGGCTTTGTTACGCAAGAAGGTCATTATCAATGGACTTGCCTTCCTTTTGGACTGAAAACATCTCCGGCAATTTTCCAAAGAATCCTGACTAATATAATAAGAAAACATAACCTTTCAAATTATGTGATGAATTACATTGATGATATTATGGTGTTTTCGAAGACTATTAATGAACATATAGACCATTTATCGAAACTACTGAATGCAATTGCTGAAGAAGGATTCCGTTTGAAATTAACAAAATGTAAATTTGCAGCACAGTCTGTAAAATTCTTGGGACATATAGTAAAAGGTAACACAATCACACCTTTGAAAGATAACCTCAGATCTACTTATAGCAGAATTTGCACCACCACAAAACAAGAAACAAATAAGACAGTTTCTAGGTAAAATAAATTTTTATAATAAATATATTCCTAATGCTACAATAACTCTTGACCCAATACACAATTTACTCAGGAAAAACATCAATTTCGATTGGTCAGATGATTGTGAAAAAGCTTTCCAAACAATAAAAAAATATTTATGTTCTGCCCCAATTCTGGCTATTTTCGACCGAGAGGCGCCAACTTTTATATACACGGATGCAAGTGTAAAAGGAATTGGTGCAATACTAAAACAAACAGAAATGTGGAGAAATCAAACCGGTGGCGTACTTTTCAAAGAAGTTGAATGAATCACAAAAAAAGAAGAAAGCTATATTTTTAGAATGCTTAGCTATAAAAGAAAGTTTAAAATTTTGGCAACACTGGCTAATAGGAAACTCATTCACAATTTATACGGACCACAAGCCACTAGAAAATTTAAACATAAAAAACAGAACAGATGATGAACTGGGAGACATGACTCATTACCTATCACAATACAACTTTGTAATAAAATATAACCCAGGAAGAAACAATACAGAAGCGGACTGCTTAAGCAGAAATCCTGTGTATGAAAGCCACGAAAACGAAGAAGATAACTTGAAAACAGTAAATATTGTAAAGATTGAGGAAATATTGGATGATCAGAACAAAAATTCAAACATAAGGAACAAACATAGTTTTATTAGAGAAAATGGTATATATTACAAATGGAACAACAAGAAAAAGAGAATCATTCTGTCCGAAGACTACAGTAAGATATTAATAAAAAAAGTGCATGAGCATTTCTGTCATGTCGGAATAAATCAGATCGAGTCAAAAATAAGACCTTTCTACACAGCACCAAACCTATTGGATAATATAAAGTTGATTTGCCGTCAATGTGAAGTTTGTTTGAAAAACAAATCACGAATAAATAGAAATTATGGACTCATGTCACAATTAGGACCGGCAGAAAAACCTTTTCAAATCATGTCCATAGACACAATAGGAGGATTTGGTGGCAATAGGTCTTCAAAAAAGTATCTACACTTGTTAATGGATCATTTCACACGTTATGCTTACATTTCATGCTCGAAGACACAACTGGCTAAGGACTTTATAAAACTGGTAGATCAAGTGATCAAGGACAACGAAGTTGAGATATTGCTTGCCGATCAATATCCAGCACTGAATTCAAAAGAGTTTAAAAAATATTTAAAGGACCACTCTGTTAATTTAATTTTTACAGCAGTGGATGCTCCTTTTTCTAATGGTCATAATGAAAGGTTGAATCAGACGCTGGTAAATAGGATAAGATGTGTCTTGAATAGCAAAGAAAAAAGAACAGCTTGGACAACCGTGGCAATGGATTGTGTCAAAGCCTATAACTCAACAAACCACACAGTGACAGGTTATTCGCCTCTATATCTGTTAAGTGGAGAACCAACCGATGTACTACCAATGGACTTAATAAAAAAACAAATGGAACCCGGAGAACTGGAAAAAGACAGACATATAGCATTTCTCAGATCAAAAAAATCACATGAATTGAACAAGGCAATTTTTGACAAAAACAGAATAGATTATAAGTTTCAAAAAGGTGATATGGTTTACATAATGGACTGTAATAAGTTAAACAGATCTAAAATGGATGAAATTAGAATTGGACCTTTTGAGATAGAAGAAATGATATCAGATTCACTATGCAGAATCAACACAGGAAAGAATAAAAAGTCCTTGGGATTGTACCATGTGACAAAGCTCATTCCCCAGTTTGATCACTCAAATTAACCCCAGATAATTTGCTTTTGAGGGGGGGAGATGTAAGCTTTGTATACTGTATGCTGTGTATATAGCCTAACATACGAGTGTGTGTACGCTGTCCAACTAGTATGGCATAAACATAGTGCTTGGTTACATACTCTTTGGAATGACATTGTACACGAAGAATGACAATGGCAGAATTGATTTTTCTGATTTTGATTGATATCTAGATAAAGTAATAAAGAAATGATGTTTTCAATGCTAATAAATAAAATTGCTAATTTAACTAAGCAAAATAATACATTGTCGATCCAATAAAATATTGGAAGTAAAAACCTTTAATTGTCGATTTTTCTATTTCTAGATAAATCAAATTGAGTGTTATTTACTCCCGTATCATCTAACATATTACATTTATATTCTGGATTTTAATGATTAAATTTTTATTCGATATTGATTTCTTTACAACATATAATTTAGTTATAAAATCAATATCGAATAAAAATTTTATCATTAAAACCCGGAATACAAATTTGAAAACCCTAGTAAAAACAGTTAATTTAGAATAACTTCTAGATTCCATGGATTTGGGGTCTGAAATTCATTGAGCATATGAGGAAAGTAAAGAGCATCATTTCTGTATATATAACTTTTCCACATTTGGTAGAATCTTCGAGAAAAGTAAGAAAATCTAAAAATCCAAAATCTTGCTTAAATTTGAATCTAGTCAAGTTATGAGGTTCATTTTAACTGTAAAATGTGCAGTGAAAGAGACGCTATCGGTGTTTGTAACATTATTACTGCGTATCATGCTTAGTTTAAGAGGAATATATTTTTTTCTAAATATCCGCTTCAAAATATGTAGATTTTCAAAAAAGTTTTTTTTAAAAACTAGAGATGCTAGCTTAATGGGGATACAAAATATTTCTTTTTATTGAATATATCTATTAGCTTCTTTAATAAAAAGACGGTGTCCGAAAAATGGTCTTCATAAAACACTGTGCGGCGTCTTCGCTGCGCAGCCGCGGCGTGTTCGCGACGCATTCACTGCGCGTCCGCTCCGCCCCGCTACCGCTCCCAAACCGCTAGTATGATAAGGCCCTAAGTGCCGAGCGCTAGTGCCTTTACAGCCAGAATAGTTTATGTAAGTACCTACATTTATATAACTATTGCATAGAATTATCGGGATTCAAAAGATCTGAGTTTTACGCCGCATCTTAGTACCTATACTGTTTGGAGTTTTAGCAAAGTGAACCAGTAACTTCTCGCCAAAACCCTGATTCACACAAAGTAATAAAAATGTTAATAATGTCGTTTGGAGACCTGCATTGCATCTTGCACTATTCGGAGGCAACCAAACAACCCGTGCGTGTGTAGAGATTCCACTCCCCTCTCAGGCAGAATCACAGCAAAATTGAAATCCGAGACTAGTTAGAGTGCGCCGCTACCAGTTGCGGTTTTAGTGAGTTGGTCTCGGACAACTCTAGGGAAGTGTCTCACATACCTTCGTCAGTCCCATACTCATACATAAAGAATACAGAATGGCAGAGGATACTGCCTGTAAGTTTCCTGTCCAACAAAAAAAAAACAGCCCCTGTACAGACTGTATCGAGTGCCTAGTCTGAGCGTGCAGTGCTGCCATTATATTGCAACCGATATCCTATCATTTGAGGAAATCAAAATTAGTGAATAATACCTACCTATATTATCAGTTTTGACCTCCGCGTCTTCTTAGGAGCCAGTTGAAAACCAGCACCGGGCACGTCTGTGTCCGGAAGTATGCTGAACTGGCCTCCTATTTTTACGCAGACGACAGGCGTGTAGGTACAAATCTCTATTTCTTTTCACATTTTTTTTCATGTCCTTCGTCTTCGACTGGTATGAAAATAAACCTTTTTCTTTCTTTTCTCTATTAAGTATATCTACTAGGTCAATTATGCAGAAGGCACATAGCGCCGTGTGTTGAGAAGATGTAGTATAATTCAATTACAGGTAACCTGCCGAGTAGACAAGAGGCGTCACTGTATTTTTGCTCGATAACGTTATGTGCAAAAACCACTTCATCTTCTGTCATAGTTAACCACCAATATTTAGGAGGCAACACATTTGATTGATCAGTGGAATTACGTGGTATATCTCGCTAATTTAACCTCACACATGTGCAAATTGTTGTCATTCCTTGTTGGTTGGCGTCTAGTGTCTGATGACGTCATACACACGTAACTGCTACGTAATTCCATTTCAAGGTAATGGAAGCTTGATATAATGACTTCATTACATTTGACTGCACGTATGGGCATAGTGATTTAAATGGTCGCCTTGCCGCTTGACACTGCGTAGAGTGTAGTAGGTTCGAGCCTCCAACCACAAGACAACACTTCGTGTGATCCAAATTGTTGATACAGAATTCGGGCAAATGCTTTAAAAATTAATATGGGTTTTAAACTTGGTTCGAAACTCAGTCAAGGTGTAGGGATGTATTATCAGGAATGCCAGACAAACCCTCGGTTACAAAGAATTCACTTTTTATTCATTTTTCTATGTTCTGTTACAATTTTGCGATTTTTTTTTTCATTTCTTTGCCACATTACTTGCCATTACACAATATGTAATAAAGTAGAAATTCAAGTATGTGGAAGTTAATTTTATTAATGACACCGTAATTACATCACCATATTATCTCAACTCTTAAATTATGTATCATAATTACTCGTTCAATGATTAATTTTCATGACCTAACAAACTAAATAATTAATAAATGAAAAAAAAAAAAACAAATACAACAGAGAATCTGTTACGAACCTCTATCGCGACGATGCTATATTAAAAATAAAATAATTATTACAATAATCAATACACATATAACCCAAAATGAGGAACAAAAAATATTTTTCTTCCAAGTCTAATTTCGAAAAATTAATTATTATTATGCGAGCCGATATCGTATGTACACACAAGCCCGGATAAATCTTATAAAGAGACAAACAAATACATACTAGCAATTTAAATACTGCGGATTAATCAAGCGAGCGCGCGGGCCGACTCGAAAACGAGCCGGCCCGCGCTAAAACAATAAGAAGCTATCTTTCGATACACATAATAAAGCTAACAAAATATACGATAAAAATGATTTACAACCTCATATAACCTAACAAAACGTTTGTAGTTCATATACAATTTTATCAGCACTGCATTCAATGAGAGACTGCTTGTAAATATCAGGGCACACGTATGGGGTCGGCAGCGGGCTTCGGGACGATACATATACACACGGGACCGGGACCGGGAGCGGAGCGGAGCGGGAGCGGAGAGAGTGCTTGGCGTGGTCTACTCGTTGGAGAGCTCCTTGAGCCGTTCTTCCCGCGGCCGCGCGCCGCCGAATATCGAGTGCGCCTGACTGGTCGACGCCAGCGAGTTCACCGGCTCCTTCACAGTTCTCGGCTCTAGCTTAAGCTTAGGCCGACCCGACGTGTCTGCAACGGCGTTTCCTTATATTAGTTAAGCAACCGTTTACAACCGCAATTAGACTTACGGCAAAAATGGCACCGGCACACCCAGCTCTATGTACGGTAAATTAGCCGCGATAGGCAGCCGCCTCTGTCAAGGCTGATAGCAGTGCTGTATTTAGCCTGTTATAAGCGCATAACAGGTACAAGCTTCAGTAACAGAGTCCTTGAAAAACAATAAATGCGATAATTGGGTATTGCGCTTGTCCACCGGTCTGCACACCGCTAGCACAGCCCTAAATACGGCACTGCAGCTGGGGTACTGCCGGTAACGATTAAGACGAGCTTGAACAAAAATGTTCTCAGCTCACGTATTAATCAAAGCAAGATACCTGGACGTGAGGGTGGCATATCTTCGAAGTTGCGCTGGCGCGGCGGGCGCAGCTGGGCGGGCCCGCCGCCCCCTGAGGAGCGGCCCATGCGGCCCCAGTCCTGTCCGCCGCCGGCACCTCCGGGTCCTCCTCCGCCGCGGGGCTCCTCTGACGGCCCCCGGGACGAGCGGCCTCCGCCCTCCCCCCTGCCGCCGCCGTCACCTCCCCACCGCTCGCCACCCGGCCCGCCGCCGCCTCCCCGTTCACGGTCTACACGAATCACACATATTCAAATATCAAATTAATCTAAAGAGGTTAAAGTGGAATATGAGTGGACCTTTTCAATGATATCACTTGACTATGCTAAGAAATTTAACAATCCTTCATTCGTTTAATAAATTGTCATTATCGTCTTGATGTTATGCCGGTTGCATCCATCCCAAGCTTTCGGAGCCGGGGTTGCAATTACTGGTCTAAGGTCAGATTTAACATCATATAAACCTTCCTTTATTCTACAAAAAAAGCTACCCATTATTAAAAAGTCAAGTGCAGCATCCGAATTTGGAAGAAGTTGTGTGTTTATTCCATTCCAACTGTAAGATCTACTGTTCTGTAGTATTAAGTAATTTACAAATATTTTCTTATTACAATATAAAGTCCACTACATATTCGCACTTTACGAGAATGACTATGAAACTGTGAGCAAATACCGGTAAATACCCACGACGCAACGTCTATAGTTTAACCGTACGATGCAGTTGAAATGAGTGGGAAAGTTAGTGAAATTAATTTTAATTGTGACTTCCTTATTGTAAATTAACAGAAGCATCCAAGAAAACCACATTAAACCAATTAGTCAGATGAAACCACACGAAACTGGATTTTTCATGAATGTAAAATTCCCAAATCGCATTTTCACCACAAACGAAAGTAACGAATAAAGTGCTTATTCACATGTAAAAGTAAAACAGGATGAACACATGTTGGCGACATGTGTAACATAAATGGCACATTACTTTCATCTGGGCATGCCATGCCAAATGAATAGCCATGTAGGTACATTCAATCACAAATGGTTCATGTTATCCACAAACACAAATGGAATTAGTAAAATATGTATAAGTTGTTAGTTAAAAACCAGAAATGACAGTATACACACCATAAACAAAGCACCAGACACACCATAAACAAAGCTAACTGAATCTTGTTCAGTCTGTAGTGTACATAAAGTATGAAAAGGTGGATTTTGAATATTTTGATACCACTAGCTTAGCTGGTGATCTCTGCCTAGGCTCTATATCCATCAAAGACATGCTTAGAATGAATGGTGCGCAAGGTTAACTTTCTCTAAGAGTATCATAAAGTTGTGTGACACTGGTGATGGTTTTCCTTGTACACCAGTCAATGCCACAGGGTCGGATTCAGCAGTAAGGGCCTATGGTGCTCAAGTAAATCTCTCTCCTTCCACTTCAGCACCCTAGCATTTCCTTCTTTCCAAAGAATTTATTGGTACTTTTTATGTTTTCCTCCATCAAAACCTTTCTTCACCTGGTTCAAGCCCCCTTGTAAAGATGACCTCTGTTGCGGGCCCAAGGGAGGTCTAGAGAGCTCAAGCCTAAAAGAAAAATTCTGCAGACATGATGATTTCAAGCCTCCAAATAGAAATTAAATTAAAACCTTCTCTTCCCTAACTGAATCTTGGATCTACCACTGAACGCCTAGCCTACGCATATCTTCGTTGAATACATAGCCGAAGACTTGTCTTGTACCTGATAGTAGAATGCCGTCTGTATAGTAGTGTTAGTAATGGGGATGATGTTACCATGTGGGAGCCCTCCACCGGGGTGGCGCGGCGCGCGGCGGTCGAGCCCATCGAAGTGGTCGTACGTACCGCGGCCGCCGCCTCCGCCCCCGCCCTCCCGCCTGAAGCCGCCACCGCCGCCACCCACGCGACCGCCGCCGTCGCGCCCGTCCCGCCGCCCGCGGTCGAAACCCCCTCTGGAAATTACAGTACGCTACATCTAGCTGATGTCAACATCTATCTCTACTTTACTTTAACATTTTTCTACGTGATATACACCATTGTTCCAAGCGCCATGTTCACCGATGTGTGATGTGTATATCCGCGAACATGGCGCTTGCAACAGTGCCGAAATATTGGTTACTCAACACAAAGGTACCTGGTATATTATATTCCATGAAAAACCTAAAAGTTATGTTGATGACCACGAAAGTTTAAAATTCCATCTATCTCTACTATTTGTACACTATCTACAGGGTAAAATAAAGTAAGGGTTAGTCAGGCTATACATTATTTTTCATTATCAGACTGTAGAAGTCTTACTTTTTTTTAAAAGTAATAGCAGCATTAAGCGCTGCAAATATTGAAGAAGGCAAATGGCTATATTTGAACTGTATTTTTCTTCATGTTAATAATTATTATAATACATGCAAGGGGTTTATCCAGATGTAGTTAAAACCTTTTTAATATGTATAATTGTATATTAGTAGGATAACAAGTTAGTAGCTAAGTAGTTGATAAGTATTAGACATAATTATGTATGAAACTGATTTCTAGAGGAATAACCTTAATATATAAAATCCTTGCGTTACTGACTGACTGACAGACACGCTACAGCCGAAACTATTGGGCGCAGGAAGCTGAAATTTGGCATGTGTGTTCTTTGGGGACCGTAGGGGCGCATTAAGAAGGGATTTCCCGAAATTCCCACGGGATCGGCCAAAACGGGTAAATTAAATAAAAATGCAGGCGTAGCTGCTGGCGTCCTCTAGTGTTAAATAGAATATAAGTAATAAATACTATCTATTGTTAACTATTATCTTTTCTTGATAGCAAGAGGCAAAATGTATTCAATCCCATAAAGACATAGCATGAAACAAAATTGTAATAAGTAATATTCAGTTATTGATATTGTTAGTACTTCCTAATATACAAGTACAAAGACTCCTGTTATACTTTTGTCTGGAACACATTGCATTCAATATATTATAAAGCATCCAATGTCAAACATCATAAATTAGATATTAAATGTTACAGAGAATATTATTGTAAATTAAATAAGTAATTTTCTTTATAAATATTTTGTCTCTTGCTATCAAAAGTTGGATATAATTAAAATACAGAACAACACTACTTATACATATCTATTAAATCTACACTAATATTATAAAGAGGAAAAATTTGTATTTTTGTTTGTTTGTAATGGATAAACTCAAAAACTACTGGACCGGTCTTAAAAATTCTTTCACCATTAGAAAGCTACATTATCTGCAAGTGACATAGGCTATATTTTATTATAGAAAAAAAAGGGGGTACGCGAAGTAGTTCAACACGCGGGTGAAACCGCGGGAAACGGTTAGTCTTCTATAAAGCTGAAGAGTTTGTTTGTTTGGTTGAATGCGCTAATCTTAGGAACAACTGGTCTGATTTGAAAAATTCTTTCAGCGTTAGATAGCCCATTTATCGAGGAAGGCTATAGGCTATTATAACATCATGCTATGAGCGACGGAATCGGAGCAGTAAGCCTTAGATAACACAAGTGTTACTGTGGGCATACTCTAGTCAATATTATTGTGCCTATTGATAGAAACATACTGGTTTGAAACATGTGTGTGATACTATACACTAGGCTGAACTGGACTATGGCTAAATATATATAGTTCACACTTTGATTTTGCTCAAACTTGATATAATGGAAGGCTAGATAAGCAAGAGCAGAGCACTTACAATTAAAATTCATAATCATGTTGCATTAAAATATAAGCTAAGGAAGACAGAACAATGTTGTTGTTCATAATTTTTTTGAGAAATATGGTAAGAATTTAATTTGTTGGTACTTTGAAATACAGTGTCAATCAGTAATACTGTAAAAACTGAGTTCAAAAATCAAGTTAGGTATTAGTTTGCTCTACAGACCTCAATCTAAATAACAATTTTGACAGTGCACTTAAACAAAAAATCAGCTCCATAAAAGCCCACAAAAGAAATACATGTAATGAAACAAGCATGTATTAAAGAACTACAACTAGCAGAGCAACATTACATACAAATAATGACCATATTTTACTGTAGTCACCATGTACAAATTTTGCTATTAGATTTATCTCAACTATAGTCTTATCATCATTAGTTATGTACACAGTAATACCCAAATTATTATTAGTAGCACATTAAGTTGCCACTTCAAAAAAACTCACCTATCACTTCTTTTCTCTTCAGCCACATCAATTTTAATACAGTTACCATCTACTATAAGAGCGCCATTCATTTCAATTGCTTTAATCAAATCTTCGAGGTATTCAAACTCCACATAACAGAATCCTTTAAACTTGTCTGTCTCTCTGTCCATAACCAACCTTACATTTTTTATTGCTAGGTCCTGAAAAAGTAAAATAAAATATTAGTTTCTTAGTCAGTAACAGTAATACTCCTGTACTTCTCATAGATACAATATGTTGAATGGTTGTACACTTCATTTTTGTCATAAGTTGATCACTCAATCGGCAGACCCTCTGTCATATAAAGATCTCATCACATATTTGTAGAGTAATCATTCTTTAACAAAACAAGAAAACACATTATTACTGGTGAGAACACAGCAATAGATTTAGTAGACATATAATTCATCTTCTTTGGCTAGTAACAAGTGACCTACAGATATGATAACTATCGTTACATGGGCTCTGATTACAATATCTCTGTAAACAGAGTATGTTATGAGTAAGCTGAGGTAGAAAGTGTGTGCTATACATTTTTCATAGCAATAAAATCATAATAAAAGCAAAGTTATTTAAAATGATGTATTATGATGTATGAGGGAAAGAATAAATAGGGTATAAATAGTTAAATATATCAACTCTCATTGTTTACTTGATGATCAATGTAATCATTATTTGATGCATAATCAGCACACACAATTGATTTTTTAATAATTTGTTCTGAAATATCATCAATTAGCAGATCAGTAGCATTTTGTTCTAATTTACATGACTCACAAAATAGAAATTGGCACACATTCTTAAATTATTGCCACTTCCAAAACTTTATATGATGCACCAAATATACCTGTTGATACATTTATAAAGGTATCATCAACAGGTATATTTGGGTATTAATTTGCTTTAAAACATAAAATAACTTCTTATATTTGTAACTTAGCAATTTACAAATAAAGAAACTTATTTTCTTGGAATACTTTTGCTTAAATTACTTTTAGCATAAAATTGTTTGAATTGTATTGAAGTAATACATAAGTAGAACTTTAAGACATATTTTGACACACTTTAAAAGTGATATTTTAAAAATATAATGGAATAATATCTGAAAAGAAAATACAATGGAATGGCTTTAAAATATCAAAATTATACACAAGGTTACTTATACTAGCAGGACACTTTTGGAGCATATTAAATAATAAATATCTGCTGTTTATGTACTGTACAAAAAAACCACGAAAACACTTGAATCACGACGATGAGAGGGTAGACATTTACTTACAGGGAAAATCCTATTTATATCGCCTTGAATAATTCCAGAGGGCAAGTTCCCGACGTAAGCCTTATAAGGAGGCTCGGAGGGAAGGGGGCGGCCTCCGACGGTTCTTCTGCCGCCACCGAAATCCCTGAAACGAGCACCACAACCGTAGGTAATTCATAACCTATAAAATATTATACACACACTCCTGACCGAAAACAAATGATCACAGATGACTCCCAATGAGAGATAACATTGAAGAAATAGATATAACTTCGAAAGCATCAGTAAAAATACCATTTTCATTCAATGTTATCGGAAAGCAAAACATGACCATTATTTCAATACAAATCGTTAAATGCCACCACGTATAACAAAATTACATTCGAAAATCTTCAACGCGCACTGTGCAACAAATTTTGATCAGATTTTTGTAGTATTTTATAATAAATACCTGGGATTAACATCATCGTATCCACTTCGACCTGCCATGTTTAGAAACATGGAACACTAAAGGCGCGCGCATCAAATTCTGGAAGCGACAGCGCGAATATTTTTTTCATATGCCAACATTGAAATAAACAGAGCATAAAAATCTATACATATAAAATATAATTGGAGTGTCTGTTTGTAATATTAAAATAACCGCTTTTTACTAAATGCATATAGATTTATACACGGTACATATACCGAAATGACATTTTTACAATTTTTATCTGTCTGTCTGTTTGTTCTCGCTAATCTCTCGAACGGCTGGACCGATTTTGACGGGACGTTCACTGGCGGATAGCTGAAGTACCAAGGAGTAACTAAGGCTATACATTAACCGGGTACGCGAAGTAGTTCCCTCAGGACGCGGGTGAATCCGCGGGAAACAGCTAGTCTTAGATAAAAATATAGAAATTGGCAATAACATTTTAGCTTGTTAAAAAAATCGAAATCCTCAATTTCATGAATTAAAAATAATGGTAAAAATAGATCTCCCACTCAAGGTCTATTGTGGTAGGTATATTATTTTATAGTCACTAAAGTATTGCTTATCATAAAAAAATAAATATCCTGTCCTATCCTACTAATATTATAAATTTAATGTAAAAGTTTATGAAGATGTATGTATAGATGGATGGATGGATGGATGTATGGATGTTTGTTACTCTTTCACGCAAAAACTACAGAATGGATTTGCATGAAACTTTACAGTAATATCGTTTATACATCAAAATAACACATAAGCTACAATTTATAATGGTTTTGTATAATGTTGCCATAATATAAGGAAAAGTATCAACTAAGTCGGCAAAAATCCTGATCTCTGAAAGCTGTCTTCGCGTGCTTTGCCTAAACCATTAGTTACTTGAAGATAATGTACGGTGATATTGTTTATCATAAAAAGCTCACTATGAAAAATCCATGATGGCCGCCGCCACAAAATGGCGAATTACTTATTTTCCACAAATACCTCAATATGGGTATCGAATGAGAGGGTTTGATTGGTATCTATATATTATATACTATAATTTGTATATGTAATATTATAAATTATAAAATTTATTTTAATTTTGGGCGTAGTGTATCCAGAATAAACATTAAGATACAAATTTCGCTTACCCAACGATTTTATATTTGTCTGACCAATAGGTACCCCAGATTGATGAGAAGATTGGTCTCATCTGGCAGCTAGGAATTACCGAATTTCTTTTTAGCTTTTAGTACATAATCTAACTACATCATTTTTATTGTAATAAAACAGTATAATATAAAAAAAATATTCTTTTTACAATGCTCATTCTAGAATATCATACAATATTATTTAGCGGGTCTTAGTCGCGATAATTTATTTATTTCAAGGCATAAATACCTCTGTTATTCTCCGACGTTTACGTTACGGGACTCAGACTCAGTCCCACCGCGACCACAACCGTTGCAAGCCGGTAGAAACGTAGGAGAATAACAGAGGTATTTATGCCTTGAAATAAATAAATTATCGCGACTAAGACCCGCTAAATAACATTGTATGATGTATACAAATCGTGAAAGTTTAAAATCGATCATTCTAGAATAGTTAGCAAATAGTTTTCAAAATTTATAGATTTATAGATTTAATGTAACTTTGTCTTTACAGTAAGTAGTTTGGACGAATAGTTTAAAAGTTATCACGATATAATTGACCTAAGCGCAGCGTCATTAAAAGCGCTTTCTATGAGTTGGTGCGCTTAAGCGCGCTTATGACGGTCTGTTAAGTACCTACTTTGTGGTAATGCTTTCAGTTTTTATTTTAGCTGCTGTTATATTCAGTAGGTATATAAGCTCTTCATAACAATAATATACCTACATATTCTTTACCTGAAGTTCAACGATTATGAAAACAAAAGTAATTTTTAATTATTATCTGTTAATACATATGCTACACGGCTAATCTGCAGAGCCGTTTGTTATGAAATTTGACATGGATAGTCTGAAACCCGGGCAAGTACATAGGCTACTCTTTATTAAAATTTCATGCAGGCGAAGCCGCGGGTGAAAGCTAGTATTATAAATGCGAAAATTTTTAAAGATGTATGTATAGATGGATGCATTTTTGTTACTCTTTCACGCAAAAAGTACTAAACGGATTTGGATGAAACTTTACAGTAATATATAGCTTATACATCAGAATAACACATAGGCTACAATTTATAAAGATTTTGTGTAATATGGTCATAATAAAACGAAAAATATTACCTAAGTCGTCAAAAATACTTGAGCTCTGAGAGCCATCTTCGCTTGCGCTGCCTAAACAGCTGTAGTTACATGAAAATAATAATGTATTGTGATATTGTTGATCTTAAAAAGTTCTAAATAAAAGTCCGCGATAGTATATATCTATATTTTATGTAAAAGCCATTATAATTATGCTAAATAGTGATCCGTAAATATAATTAAACTAACTTTCACACACGGCTTCGCCCGCATAATATTGTAATAAAGGGTAGCCTATGTCCTTCCCCAGTTTTCAAACTATCCATGTCAAATTTTATTGCAAACAGCTCAGCAGAATAGCCGTGGAACATACATTTACACACATAAAATACTTCGAATTTCTTTGGTTTTCTACCGTACAGTACCTATATGTATAAGTATATTATTTATTTTATTGAAGAGATTGCCTACTGAATAAAACAGCAGCAGGAAAAAAACTGAAAGGAATACTATAAGGTAGACCGCTCCTCCGCCCCTCTGCGCTCAAGTGCGCCAACTCATGTCGTAAGCGCTTTTTATGACCGTTCAGGTCAGTTATATCGTGATAAATTTTAAACTATTCGTCCAAACTACTTCCTGTAAAAGACAAAATTCATCTACATTCAATACTTACGGCAACAAATGTATTCATTTTTATAATAATTTGATAAGTGGGTACTCTAAAATCAGCATTTAAAAAAAAGGATCAAATTCAATTATATTTACGGATCACGATTTAGTATATAATGGCTTCAACATGAAAGGTAGGTATATGCTGTGAACTTTTTAAGATAAACAATATAACCATACATTATCTTCATGAAACTTCAACAGTTTAGGCAGCGCACGCGAAGATAGCTCTCAACGCTCAGGATTTTTGCCGAGCTAGTTGATACTTTACCTTATATTATGACCAAATTATACAAAATTTTAATAAATTATAGCCTATGTGGTCTTCTGATGTACAATCTACAACACTGTAAAGTTTCATCCAAATCCGTTCAGTAGTTTTTGCGTGAAAGAGTAACAAACATCCATCTATACATACGTCATCTTCACAAACTTTCGCATTGATAATATTAGTAGGATAGGATGGGATAGGATAGGATAGGATTTGATGGGGGGCCAACCGTTTCCTGCCGGAGGCTCTACGAAGGAGTCATGCGGTCCATGGCCCTTTACGGGGCCCCGATATGGGCGCACGACCTGACGGCCCACAATATCACGGCGCTTCGCGCACCGCAGCGCGCCATGGCCGTCAGTTTAATACGAGGCTACCACACGGTCTCCTTCGAGACAGCGAGCCTCCTAGCCGGATCACCGCCCTGGGATCTGGAAGCTGAGCTGCTGGCGTCACTCTATACATGGCGCCAGCAAGCTCTGGAGCAGGGCGAGAGACCGGCGCACCGTGACATCGAGGCGCGTCGGTCAGATCAGAGCTCCGCCAGATCCTAGTGGCGGAGTGGAAGAGCAGACTTGTGCACCCCAGCGCCGGGCACGCCACGATAGTGGCGGTAAGTCCCGTGGTTGAAGAGTGGTCGGAGAGACGTCACGGCGTCCTCACCTTCCGGCTGACACAAATCCTCACTGGCCATGGTTGTTTTGGCCGGTATTTGTGGCGGATAGGCCGGGAGGAAACGCCCGTATGCCACCATTCAGGCAGCAGCCGCGACCCTGTCGAAGACACGGCGTTGCATACTTTGGCGGAATGCCCAGCCTGGGCATCGCAGCGCCGTGATCTGGTCGCGGCTCTGAATACGGTTGTCCTCTTGCTCCAGGCCGTAGTTCTGTCTATGTTCCGGAGTGAGAGGTCCTGGAACGCCGTCGCCTCCTTCTGCGAAGCAGTCATGCTGAGCAAGGAGGTGGCGGAGCGGGAGAGGGAAATACATCGCCCTCTCCCCAACCGTAGGTCCGGGCGTCGGGGACGTCGTACAAGAGACGACCTCCGACCACCGTAATTCATTTTAGTGCCTGCGGACGGTGAGCGCTGGGGCTGCTGCCTGTCCGCCAAAAGACGGGAGGCGGTGCGTGTCCTCGCCGCCTGCCAAGTAGCTTTGTGATCACCTCACAAAGCTACTTGGCAGGATGCAAGAAGTTTGATGGATGCAAGAAGTTTGATGGATGCAAGAAGTTTGATGGATGATTGCGAGATCATATGTAGACGGGGCCCGCCAACAACAACGGCGGGCCAATCCCGGGCGGGGTCGCGAGAAAGTATGCTAATCACGAATCGCGTGACCCTGCCAACATACGGGACCCGTAGGGAGACCGCGGTGGGTTTTAGTGGGTGTGCCCCGAACGCCTTTAGGGGAGAGCCTCCACATACCTCCTCCGCCAGCCCCAAGCCCAGCCGTTCTCATGGCTGGGTTGGCGGAGTCGAGATGACTCATAAGGAGAGTTTCCCACCGTAGTGAACAAAAAAAAGGATAGGATTTGATACCTTTTTTACAATGCTCATTTTATAATCGCTCGTTGCTCAAATTGCTCTCAAAATTGATGCATTTGTTGCCTTCAGTATTAAATGCAGATGAACTTTGTCTTTTACACTAAGTAGTTTGGACGAAGTGTTTAAAAGTTATTACGATATAATTGTGACCTGCTTAGTATTCGGTATGGCATCAAACAACTTGAATGGTCCTCCTTGTCTCCTACCTTCTACCTTGATCTCCTATCAGTTCAGTATCAGTTGTTTGACCCAGAGAGGTTGGACTTAATAAGGTTATAATTTATTATTTCTTTGGTTTGACCTAAAGGTCCAGTTACCAGGTCATAAAATTAAAAATAAAATCCTATCAGTTGTCTTGTCACTCTTGTCAGTTGTCAGTAACGTCATTTACGTCACAAAGCTCACGAACACTGTGTGCGTTTATGAAATGTGCGCTCCATGTGGATGTGGAAATAATTTGTTGTGATCGAAACAGTAATTCATTATGAAGGAAGAAAGTGATTCTGTAAAACCACAAACGGACAGCAAAGTGACCGCTTCCGTTCTGGATGCATTTGATCTGCTCAAGGCGCCAAATGATGACGCTAAGCTCAACGGGGGAAGTAAAATAATTGCACAGTTACAAGGCAGTGAGGTTAGGATTTTATTTAATTATATTTTTACAATTTATGTCTAAAAGTTACGTTATGATGTCGAAATAAATGATATATATTACATGTTATGGTATTATGTTAAATGGTCAGACATGTATACTTAGTATCTTCTATGGCCTAATAAGTTATGTGAATTAAAGTGTGCCTCATATTATCTTAGTATTCTCCTGGTATTAAGACATACAACATAATTATATTTATTAAGCACGTTAAATACGTGTGGAATCAGTTGTGTTAATTTAAAACGCACCTAAAATACAAGCACATAATATAATTGTTTGATCTTTGTTTTAGAATGAAAAGGATCTGAAATATGTTCTTAAAAGGCTTGTCAGAAGTCTTGGTGCCAATGTGCCGGACATGCGAACCGGTTACTTTGCTACCCTGGTGGCACTGTTGTCAAACTTTGAAGAAGTTTCCACAGCGCATTTGTTGGAACTTGTTAAAAAGGAACTTCACAGCAATGGATCTTCAAAAAGTGTAAGTGGTTTGAGTTCACATTAAGGAATAAACGTGTCTGATTAAACTGATTGAATATTAAATCAAGGGCGGATCCAGCTTTGGCGCCAGGAGGGGGTCACATAGTCGTGGTCAAGTCAAGAACTTATAATTTAATTTTGATAACAATAGATACAAGTAAAAAGTAGGTATTTAATTAATGTACGTAATAGACCAGTGCAGATACGTTAGACAACAGTAAAAAGTTAAATAAAATTACATTAGGTTCAGACCCATCGGAGAAGGAAGAGAATATAGCGATCATTAAAGGAAAAATAAATTACGGGCGATCTGAGGTCGGGAAGTGGATGGAGTTGCGATTTTAAGGGTAAAAAAGGGTTTATCTCGATTGCCAGCAAAACTACAAGTTCTACGAAAAAAACGTCAGTGGCAAAGTTGTAGGTAATAAAAAGATCTACAACTTTCGTATTTATATTTTATTCACTCAACGTCATAATATATGTAAAAATCCAAATAACCAAGTAAGTATTTATTTTTACGCCTTATTTCGACTTAAATCGACATAAAACCCTTATTTTCAATTGAAAATTTTCACGTCAATATATCAGTTTACGCAAATAAACGATTTGATTTGATTTGAGTTTTTTTTAATTGTTCGGCGTTTTGTTCGTTGAAATCTCTACTTTCTGAAGGTGTGAATAAAATATACATTACTAAGGTAAACGTTCTCAGAAAATGCAACGAAATGAAACAACCTCAAGACCGATTTTTTTAATCATAATGTACAATTTTGAGATATTTATTAAAATGAACACTTTAATTACTCGAAAAACGTAAGATTCCATGCTACATTGATAAATAAGAACTTAAAAATCGGTATAATATACAAATAAAATTAACAACCAAATAAGTTAATACTACTGCTAATGTTGTTACTACTGCATGGGGGTTGCAAATAAAAAACAATTTCATTTCATTTAATAATTAATAAGACATCTACAATATTTTGAGAAAGTTATAGAATCTTCTTTAAATTATAGCGTAAACTCCTATTTATCGCTATTTTAAGATAATGTATATACCTGAGTGACCCACAGACAATTTGAGCCCATCAATAGTTATTTTAAAGAGAAGTGTGGAAGGGCTAGGTGGATCCCAGCCCTGACATGTATTTTTATGAATAATGTTGTTCACTGTTCTGTATTTCAAATACTGACTAACTGTTTATATAGCTGATATGAAATAACAAGTAGTAAGGCCCAGATCCACCGAGCCCTTCCCCTTTTCTCTATAAAATAACTAATGATGGGCTAAAATTTTCTGTGGGTCACTCAGGTACCTACATACATTATCTTAAAATAGCATCAAGCAAATAGAAGTCTACGCTGTAATTTAAAGAAGATTCTATAACTTTCTCAAAATATTGTAGATGTCTTATTATATAGACTTATTTGGTTGTTAATTTTAGTAGTATACTAGAGGACGCCCGCAGCTACGCCTGCATTTTTTTTATTTACCCCTTTTTTCCGATCCCGTGGGAATTTCGGGAAATCCCTTCTTAGTGCACCTCTACGGTCCCCAAGGAACATACATGCCAAATTTCAGGTTTCTGCGCTCAATAGTTTCGGCTGTAGCGTGTCTGTCAGTCAGTCAGTAACGCAAGGATTTTATATATTAAGATTTCGATTTGCAAGTTCTTTTCTATCAATGAAGCAAGGAATCTTACATTTTTCGAGTAACTAAGGTGTTAATTTGTAATAAATCGCTCAAAATTGTACATTATAATTTAAAAAAATCGGTCTCGAGGTTATTTCATTTTGTTGCAGTTTCTGAGAACGTTTACCTTAGTAATGTATATTTTATTCACACCATCAGAAAGTACCTAGAGATTTCAACGAACAAAACGCCGAACAATTTAAAAAAGAAAGCTGATATATTGACGTGAGAATTTTCAATTGAAAATTATGGTTTTATTCCGATATTAAGTCAAATAAGGTGTACAAATAAATATTTTAAATTAAAAACATTAACAGTGTGTTTGGAACATAATAAGGCAAGTTTTCACCAAATTTTGTGTAAAAAAAAAACCATTGTAAAAGTTAAAAATAAAAAAACCAAATACTTGGTTAGTTATTTGAATTTTTCACATAAATTAAGACGTTATGTGAATAAAGTGTTAATACAAAAGTTGAAGATCTTTTTATTACCTACAACTTTGCCATTGACGTTTTTCCCGTAGGACTTGAAGTTTTGCTGGCAATCGAGATAAACACTTTTTAACCCTTAAAATCGCAACCCCATCCTCTTCCCGACCTCAGATCGCCCGTAATTTATTTTTCCTTAATTTTTTGCTATATTCTCTTTCTTTTCCAATGGGTTTCATCCTACTATAATTTTCTATCGTTTCAAAAATTATCTACCCTGGTCTAAAACCTTTGCCATCATACAAAGTTAATATATTTTTAACTAATTAAATATTGAAGGTATGTAGTTACATTAAATCTTTATGGTGACAAAATATATACTTAAATAAAATCTTTATGTTTAATTAGTGGTCCACCTAAGTCCTGGAACCAGCCCAGGGGGGGGTCATGACCCCCATGACCCACCCCCTGGATCCGCCCTTGTATTAAATAATTACCATTATAATCAACTACCTCAAATCTTATTAACATTAAGCCAAATATACCAGCCATCTCCAGCACTTATAATTTTCGGCTCCTTTCTTTACCTTGAAGCTACTAACCGATAAACTTATTAATTTATTATTATTCTTATATTATTCACATTACAGGAAGTTGGTGATGTAGCTCTTGGCCAAATTCTTGTTTGTGGTGCCATATTTCGTTCAGGACGCATTCGCAAATGTACTAGTGAGGAACAAGGTGTAGTAATACAACTATTATTGACAGCTGGCAAGAAGAAATCTTACTTGAGCACAGTGGCATACCTTATCCTTCTTGATTTTGTTACCGAAGTAAGTAATTTTTGGATTAATAAATCCATAATCTTTATTTTTTTTGTTATTATTAATATAGAAAATCACAGTTTAGATACCAAAGTTTCTGAATTGTGATTGTAATTTAGATTTCATCGGCTTTAAGTTGTGACCTCAAAATTGGTGATATATGTCATAAAACAATCTTAATTGTGTATACAGATATGTGATGTATCTAATTTTGTTCTTAGATGAAATAAGGTTGCTCTTGAATTTTGGGTTTTTGTTTTCCTAATTCTTTTTTCGTAAATCTAAACAGTAAAATCATTGTGGATGATGGAATGGTGTCTTAATAATTTGTCATTGCTGAAATTACCTCAGAGCTTATTAACTGGTCTGATAATGTGTTGCACTTTGCACAAAAACATTATGGATACCTTGGCAAGACCATTTGGAAAATTATTCTTGTATTGCATAATATAGATTTTGGGTCAATGTGCCATTTAAAGGAACTGAAGCATATTAAATTAAAAGTATACACTATCAGTACAGTTACATAATTAAATGTATTAAAATTATTTAATTTCAGGTGGATGCAGAACAATTTGGTACAACAATTTGGCCTCTAATAAAACCAGAATTTAAAAAGGATATCAAAGAACACACATTGGACTCACTATATTTTTTAATAGTGATAAATTCGAAATTCCCAGAAAAAGTTAAATTAAGGAAACTTATAGGGGACCCTGATATCCTGAGTGAGGACAATATACCAGCAGTTTGTGAAAAATTAATGGTAGGAGCTCTTATTAACTAATATATTTTATGATTAACTTGTGGAATTACAGATATAATTAAAAATATCTTTTCTTCCTTATAGACTGGTATAGACTTCAATGCAGTAGGCCACCCAATATACAAAGAAATTGCTACAAAAATAGCAAATTCACCACACTTACAATTGTTTTGGACATCTGGAATTGACAGTCAACTTGTGAAGCATAACAGGAACAGAGAGCTAGTAGCAATAAGTATACTTACTACAATCCTACAGAATATCAAGGAAAATACTGAATGTATACCAGAATTGATAAGTAGAAACTTCTTTAAACTATTCATGGACTGGTTCAAAGGACTTCAAACTGCTAGCAAAATCAGAAGCCAGAGAAGTGACCACGAAGATGATAATAAAATTATGATCAAGAAACAAAAAGAACTACTGAATGCTCTATCTAAAGCATTAAAGTCTGAAAATGTTGACAATAGTGTAAGAATCGAGATTTTGAAAAAACTACTTTTCAATCCAGGAGAAATCAACTTTACTGAAATTACAGGCACAACTATTGTTAGATCTATCATTGCTGATCTGAATAAAGATGGTGTGAAAAAAATGTCTAAGTTATTCAAAGGAGTTCTTTTAAACACATCTAAGAAATTAATAAAAGAAAATGTGGAGAGAAATTGGTACAATAATGAAAGAGTAAAAGCAGCAGAGCTTTTGTCACATTTAGTAAGCCATGAATCTGTCAAAGATGATACAGAATTTAAATTGACATACATGAAACTGCTAATGTGTTTTGGCTTCTTCAAAGTTGGTGGAGACGAAAATGTACCAATAAGCTCTGAATTATCAAGTAAATATCAGTTCTTATACATCATTTTATAATTAAAATTATTTAATCAATATATTTTGTAATAACTTTGATTTTATTTTTCCAGATTCAATCAAGTCATCCTTCTATCGTTGCTTCACATCTCGATTCTCCAATGTTGACAACTTAGTCACAGTTTTGTCATCATTATGTGACTTCATATGTAATATACTTCAAAAGGAACAGGTGCGAACTAAAATTGAGAAACAATTTCCTCAGGAAAACATGGAATGTTGGGAGATGCTGATGGAAGTTTGCCAAAATATTGAAAAGAATGAAACAAAATCGAAAGTCGATAAAGTTTTTCTCATTTTACTATATCAGCTAGGACTTTTCTTATTTTCTGAGCCTGTTCATGTTAAAATTGCTAGAAGTTCAATAAAAGAACTTAAAAGTTGTTATGAACATTACAAAAAAGGAAAGAAAAAGAAACCAAAACAAGTAAAAAAAGGAGACCTTTCAAGTGAACCTGAATGGATAGAAGTGCTGGTCGAAGTCCTACTGTCAATATTGTCAGCTGAATCTAGTGTTCTGCGATCTGTAGTACAGTGTGTATTTAGACTTTTATGGGAATATCTGACTCCTTCATCAATTGGGCAAATAGTATCAGTGCTAGATCCAGATAGTGAGTCTAATCCACTAACACAAGATGGCAGTGACTCTGAAAATGAGGAAGACGATGATAACGATGAAGATAAAGAGGCGGAAAATGAGAATGACAGTGACGAGGCGAGTGACGATGATGAAGAAAGTGACAGTCAAGAGGAGGACGACAGTGACTTAAAAACGCCTGATCAGTTAAGGATAGCTATTCAGAAAGCTTTAGGTGCTGCTGCACCAGAGTCAGATACGGAAAGTGTCGATGCTGATATGATTGATGAAGAAGAAGGTAAGAAACTGGACGAAGCCTTAGCAGAGGCTTTTAAACAATTCCACCAAGGCAAAGGCAAGAAAACGAAAAAAGACCGCAAAGACAAAAAGTCGTTGTCAGATTTTAGAATCAGGGTTCTTGATTTAATTGATATTTATTTAGAAAAGGACCCATCCATGGACATTTGTCTTGGCATGATTGCACCACTTACAAGATGTCTAGAATTTTGCATCCAAGACAATCAATTTAATGAACTTGAGAACAGGGTAAGAAAAACCATCAAAACTCTTGCTAAAGTAAGAAAGTTTTCCTCTGTTGATGATGTTAACATGGAGATATTATGTGACTACATGAAGGCTACTATTGACAAAGGAGCAAGGTCGCATTTTCTGTTTCAAGCTCTTGGCGATGTTATTACATTTTTCGCTACGTTTATAATCCATTGTTCATCCAAAATTAACCAAACCAAATCACCAAAAAAGGGAAAGACAGATGCATCACTATTAGAAATTCTGAAGGAGTCTCTGCAAAGTTACTTTCAAAATCGAAATTGTGTATTGCCCATTATTTTCTTTCATAATATTTTGCAAACTGAGTGGGATGGTAGTTATGAGTTAGTGCCAATAGTAATAGAAAACGCATTTAATAATAATGTACGGCAATTTCGACGCAATGAAGGTCTGGAATTGATAGCAGGCTTTTATCGCGCTCTAAAACGTAACAAACCTACAGACAAGGCTCTTAATTTATTGTTAAATATAGAACAAAATTTTGAAAACCATTTAGTAAACTCCTTGAATGCTGAATCCGAATTTACAGTTAAAAACAATTTCTTAGTCATATTGAAAAAAATAATCAAAACAATAAAAATGTTTCATGAAAGCTGTAAAGTGCAAACTAAATTAGACTTTAAGGCACTTCTCGACGTTGTTGGGTCATATAAAGGAGCTGTAAGCTCAAACAGTAATAAACAGGTAAACGAGAAACAAAGTAATCAACAGAAAAAAGCATCAAAGAAAAACAAAAAGAAGAGAAAAATAGAGCAGTTGAACGGCCATGCGGAGCCAAAGCGTAAGAAAGTAAAGAAGACCAGTGAAAGCGAATGATTTGTTTATATGTAAGAACTAATAAATATGTGCCTAATTCAAAATAAATGAAAACAAATTTTAACAGTATTTTTATTTCCATATGACAGGTATTATTATATTCTTAGCGGTCTTAAGCCAGAAGTCAGTATTTATATAGTGCGATGATTGCACAAGTATCAACGCAAAAATAACCTGAATGACTAAACGGTAGGTAATTTGGGTATCTGATTTATAGATATTTTTACGTGGTCAACATTGTTCGCCGAATCACCACACTCATATCTATGGTGAACACAGACAACTTGTTGAAATTCATTGGAACCAATAGATGGCGCTAGGCATTTCCGGTATATGTTGCCATAGCGGTATCAAACGTCGAGAAGGAAAAGTTCATATTCTTTTCTTAAAATAAATATCTTTCGAAGCCCTTTCAGATTACTAGGTACAAATTTCAGCACATATAACTATTTCCGTTTAATATGCAGCATTCGTAATTGTTCGCCTACAACACTATTTACAAAGAGCAAGAAATTTTTGAATTTTACTAAGCTACCATCTGTAAGTTGTAAATATTAATCTAATAGTATTTACAAAGTTAGCGTTAATATATTGACCTAGAATTAAGTTAATGATTTTTTTACATATTTATGTGTATAGTGCAAAATGTGCACAGTGGCAACACTGTACCGGATACAAGCAATAACTCATATGTTTCACAACCTGCTCAAAACTCAGCCAGCCATCTTTTGTGGAAAAATCATTTGTTTCGTGTCGTCAGGGTAAATTTCACAATTGTAATTAATGTCAGAGCCACAGTCTTCGCTTTTATTAAAAAAGCAGCTAGCTGGTAAGTGTACTGTTCATTTTTTCGTACAATTTATGCCAATCACTATTGTATCCACTGTCTGACGAGTTTCAAGCAATCATTGACCTCAGCGGGTCGAATTTTGAGTATCTTTGTGGTTGGGATGATACGACACTGTAAGTTTAGAACTTCTATTGAGTCGTACATGTGGTAATTTTAATAACTTCGCCGTAAATTGGGCTCGTTATTACAAAATCAATATCCGCTGCGATGACAGGTGTTCGTGCCAAAGCGAAAGAAATAAAATACCAGGTATTTACCAATGCCTGATTAGTTGATTACTTTGACGTATTTACATTTAGATTTAGGGTTGGCAGCGATTTATGCTTTTCACTGCTATGATCATGATTAATTCAAAATATGCCTGTCAGCTGTATTTAAAAGGTGTTACATTAGCAAGTTATTGTTTACAGAATTAAACAAAAATCCAGTGGAAGGGTTTTCTGCTGGGTTGATAGATGACAATGACATATACAGGTGGGAAGTCCTCATCATTGGTCCTCCAGACACATTATAGTAAGTATTTGTGTTAATTTGGCAAAGAATATGCTGAAATATATAAAAGAAACATGAGCAAATGAGTTCATGACTAAGCATTCTACATTTTGTTAAGACAGTAACCTTATTAATTTATGATTATTTGAATGTTGTGTTCTTCTGTACCACTTTGTAATAGTTTACATAAACCTAATTGTGTGAAAACAAAATTTTCAGTGAGGGTGGATTCTTCAAAGCACATTTACACTTTCCTAAGGAATATCCTCTGAGGCCACCCCGGATGAAATTTGTTACTGAAATATGGCATCCAAATAGTAAGTAAATATCACATTAGTTCAAATTATTATGATTGTTGTGCATTTTAATGATCAAGACAGAGTGATAGTGATAAATATTGTGTAACATCAGTAAGAATGGAAAAGACCAAAGTATTCCTAAGTTGTGACCTGAATTATCAGCCATAGAAATTAATTATTGTATTGTTATTGAGCATTTCCCATTTCACGAAATAAATAAAATAAGTATATATTCCATTGAGTAATACCTAATCATTATATGTTAGTGTTATTTAAAGTTTAGTGAAATTTGTTCAGTATTAGTTTTTTTCTAGACTACACAACATAAGCATAATATTATTATGCATGTTATTACTGAATTCTATAAATTACACAAATTATCACCATAATAAGTATCTTAGTCATATAAAACCAATGTAATGTCAATTTTCAGTTGAAAAGAATGGTGATGTGTGCATATCAATATTGCATGAGCCTGGTGATGACAAATGGGGTTATGAGAAGGCATCGGAAAGGTGGTTGCCAGTTCACACAGTGGAGACCATTCTCATAAGTGTTATTTCCATGCTGGCAGATCCTAACGATGAGAGCCCTGCTAATGTTGACGCTGCGGTGAGTCTAAATGTGTGCACTACCAAATTAATATTTGTTTATGTAATCGTGTATATTTGTGAAGCTGATTATTTATTTTTTTTTCTGTATGATTATTTTTATTTATTTTAGTTAGTAGTTTAGATTACTATTTAGATTTACTTCAAAAATATACTTAAATTAGTATGTTAGTCTACCAAGTCTTTTTCCTGGAACTCTTGGAGAAAGTGAAACAAGCCTGATACCTAATAGATTATTACCAACAAAAATAATAATTAGTGATTGCATGGCAGATCTTGTGTTTCCACTGAAAGGCAGCATATTCTGTCCTATTTTCAATGTCCTTTGCTTATGAAATGTCAATTAGACATAGCCATCTCTAGAAGCAGCTATATCTTAGTATTATCAGGGGGTTTACCTCTGATTGAGAGGATTCTGAGTCATGCACTAAGGGTTATTGTTTTAATTTATATGTAACTAAATATTGCCAGTGGCTTTGCCCGCGTCAATTATACATATAAACCTTCCTCTTGAATCATTCTATCTATTAAAAAAAAATACATTAAAATCCCATGCATAGTTTATAAAATTTAAGCATATAGGACAGACAGACTTTGTTTTGTTTTATACTATGTAGTGATACCAGCTATTGCATCTTCACCTGCATGGTTTACCAACATTAGAGTCTGTGTGGAAAGAGAACAGACTTTTGATTTGAGAGAGACATACTGAGACATACTTACCGTATTTCTCATGTTGGCAACATTGTTCATTTATTATAGTGCAACTAAAAATCTTGATCTGTTGAGCCTGTGTTACTCAGACAGATAGAAGGGGTTTTCAATCGTACGTACATAAGTTAAAAATTAATAAAGGGACTCGAACCTGTGAGTTCCAATTTTCGCCGCGCTCATTCTCTTTCCACACAGACTATACATGATTTTCTTTTCAAACATTCTGAACCTCTTGGTTGCACCTTGAGAATATAATTTGAATATCCTTCCATAGTAGGGGTTTATCTTACCCAAGGAGCTGCTATAAAAAAAAAACTAGATTCAGTGGTTTGGACTGTGTATATGTCAGTAATCACTTAGGCTCTCTTTTTTATAGTAATTTAACAATGTACTTTTGTTGCTATATTTAATTCAATTCCTACAAGAAAGATACTGCAAAACTCTGCATCCCCTTGGCATGTCTGCAGAAAAAACACCTAGATTACAAGAACATTCTTTAACTTTGTATAAATTTTGTAGTGGAGAGAATCTAATATTTGGCTAAATATAAGAATCTCTCTGATTTTCCAATCAATCATTCAAATTTTGTTCTTGTCATTGGCAGAATTTGTAGATTATAGTTATTGTGATTATTTCAAGATCATTTTGCTGTTAAACCTAATTAGACTAGCAAGTGGACCCCAAGCTCCCATGGTAACAGTCTTGAGTGCAACTTGACACTAGGACAATGATAGGTGCTTGTTATATATAAGTTTATGAGCCAAATTCGGATGATGTACTTTAGTAGCGAACTTCTTGTCCTAATATAGACAATAATATTAAATAAGAAAAGGTTTTATTACTTGCCAATTTAGTACCTACATGATTCATAGTCATTATAGTCTAGTTTATGTAGAAAACAATAGTGTTTTAAAAATAGATGTTTGTTAGCTGTAGATTTGTGCCATGCTAGTTAGTGTTTATTGGCTGTAAGGTTTTAGAATTTTGAACCACATTTTCAATATATCAGCAGTTTGATAAAATAGAAAATATTATGAAATATGGATATTTTGCCTATCTATGGTAGTTTTTACTGCATTCTTGTATGGTCAGGCTTCTAAAACTGGTATAATGTAGTGTGTATTTTGTGCTGCATCTGTAATTATGACCATTTTCTCATTGTAATGTTGTTTGCCTTCACAGAAAGAATGGAGAGAGCGATATTCGGATTTCAAAAAGAAAGTTGCCAGATGTGTTAGGAAAAGTCAAGAAGATTGCTTTTAGGAGAGAGAGGGGATTTAGATCACAAAATATTATCATTGGAAAAGGGCCATGTGACACACCTGTACCAGATCACACAACATTGAATCGTTATTTCACGCTAGGTCGCTGCACGCACCGACTCTTCTCACGAACACGACCCGCGCGTATGCGCATGACAATAGTAGATGAGTGCTCATTCTGTTTCTTTTTACAGAAAGAATGGAGAGAATCATATTCGGAGTTTAAAAGAAAAGTAGCACAGTGTGTGAGAAAGAGCCAAGAGGATTGTTCCTAAATAACAGTGCCCTTTTTCATTAATTTAGTTGGATAGTGAGTGTTTGGTGATGCAGTTAGGACGTTGTTGAGAGCAGGCTCCGGCGTGACTCATAGTGCGGGCCCAACCACCCGGGCACCCAGAGACAATATTGAAATTGATTTAAAATAAATACTTATTGTAATTAAATGGTATCGCTGCCGTGTTTTATAAATAATAAATTAAAATAGAATCCAAGGTCTTTTTCATCTTTTTTAAGACATGTTAGCTAGCTATTGTTATAATAATGAAATATGTATGGTAATATTTTATAGAAAAACAAATCTGCATTTTGTTCTTATTAAACCTACTTCCTAATATGATTAAAGTTTGATCTCTGTATAGTAGAAACCAAATCTGTGGATAATTTTTATTCAATAATTATTTATTACGTGTCGCAACTCGCTATTGTATAAAAATAAACATGCAACACTATGATTTTAGCAAAATTATAAAAAACATTTAAAGTTGGCTACAGTTGTATTTTGCATGTAAATCGTTAGTTACCGATTCAGTGCGATGGATACACATTGGTACCTTTTGTAATGTCGCTTCTCAGAAATACAATTTTATTCTAGTGCTAATTTTAGTAGTAAATTTAATTATTAATTATAATTTTTACTGAATAAATATAACTTTTTGTAAAATTATGATTGTATGGTTTCCACCCTGCCCTTATATGCACATATGAGTAAAGCAAACTTTGATGAGATGGCAGCTTTATATAATAAATTTAATTAAATAAAAATAGTACCAGATGAATTGCTCAGTAGATACATGGCGATGGTCGACATATTTTTCTTTGGACATAACTTGTTTCATATTGTTTAGATTTTGTACATTGTTTTTAATTCTGCCAATTATGTTTTTGTACAATTAGAAGAAAGCTTTGTTACCATTTTGGATGTGGAAATTAAAATAGGTATAAAGATGATAATTAAAATGCCCCTGTATTCATTCTATATCATCGAACATTGATTTGTGATGTGTGTATAATACTTTCCCTGTGTATGTATATTTTTTGCTATAAAATCATAATGCAGTGATAATGTGATTTCATTTCATTACCTTTGGTTACTTATAATGTAGTCAAGTGGAACACAGGGTTCTTGTAAAACAATATTTAATAAATATTATTTAATTCTTAAATAAAATTGGAACAGGATTCTACATTTCATTAGTCACTATCAGAGTTCTCTGCTAAAACTACACCCTGTATACTTCTTGGGTCAAAAGTACTTTCAAAACATCTCTTGAATACTGATTTTACCATCATTTTAGATGTTGGTGATGCTGGAATATTATCACAGTCCATTAATTCTACTTTACTTTTCTCTGCACTAACAATATCTTTGTTCACACTACCATTTAAATTATTTACACCAAAGTCTTCAGGAATGTCTACAAAATTAAACAAATGTGAATCTTCATCTAAGCATTTTGAAACATCAATGTCCAGGTGGGGTTTCTTTTGAGCTGAGCCTTGAGTACTAGTGTCTTTTCTTTTAGTTCTTTCTACAGTTGTGTTCTGTGTTGAAGTAGCTTGTGTGGCACTGTCAGGTTTTGTTGTAGCTAGTACAAAATGTGCTTCAAAAGTAACACCATTGTGTACAATAAACACTGCAGGCTTGCCTGTTGTCTCAAAATGCAGTTGTAAAGGTAAGTTAAGAGCTTCTGCAAATGCTAGTAAGGCTCTAAATTCTTTTAAAGTAAATGTAATGGTTGTTTCTGCTCCAATTGTGTAGCTATCAAATTCTAATGGTTTTAGGCTGATTTGAGTTCTTATAATTTTAGTGAGGTCTACATTGCAGTCAATATAGTTTCGAAGTAACAGGGAATGTGGGCTGGCTTCTAATGTGACTTGATCATCAGAATTTTGAAAGTTGTTCAGAGCTTCTGATAATATCCTTTGTGGTGATGTTATTCTGAAACATTGAAATTCTTTATGAACAAAAGAAATGCAATACAATTCAAATTGCTATCCTATTAGGCTAATACATGGTACACCAATCTTCTGATATTTGTGGAGGTCATTTGATTTCAATTAACCTCATCCTGCCCAAGCAAATTAGATACTGTTTGGTAATTCTGCCCACTGTTCTCTTCAAAGTACAAAATCTTACAAGTGCTTCCTGCCCAGAAAAATTAGATAAAAAAAAAAGGTCATGCATAAGATATATTTTTTTATGACAGTAAATAAGTAGATTATAATGAAACGATTTACGCTATTTTTATAGTCATACATTTTGTTTTGATTTTTGAAGGACAGTGGGCAGAATTTAGAATTTTACAATATTTTAGATGGGCAGGAACCATGAAGTATGTTTTGTGATTTTGAAATAACAATGGGCAGGACGAGGTTATAATAAATTGAAGATTGATTAGCTGTCCAATGCTAATAATGTTTACTTGTCATAAAGACTGGAAGAGGGTAACATTTATGTGAGTAGTTACCGGGTGTCGAGCACTGGTGACTAGAGCATGAATCCTAGTAACTATACACTGAAAATGATGCTTCCATCCCTTTATTATTATGTTAGTCATGATAGATGCTATTGGTCAACTGAGAATACAGAGTAATGTTAAGGATTCCTGTAATTAATTGGGCTAACAGCCCCAATAGTAGGCAATATCGGCAACATTAACAGGTAGGTACTATAATTTAAAGGTCATAAATTACCATAATTATTGTGAAGTGTTTAGAAGGCAGTAAATTTGAAAATTCATATTTTTAAGGAATATGTGACAAAGGCAATAATAATATAACAGCAGGAAATTAATATTTCAATCCTAAACCAGAAGTGATCCGCTGTGGCCAACATTAGTCAGTGTTTAAAACTGGTTGATACACTATTACTTACCTATTTGGTACAGAATCTTTTGTGTACACAGCTTGCATTGCTTTACAATCCAATATAGACACGAAATGTGTTTTCACAATTCCATGCCTACACTTTAACTGGAATATCAATTTACAGGCATCTGGGTCAAGCTTGATTTCCAAGTTCTCTACTTGTTTATCCATATGTGCGGGCGACTTGAACGTGTTTAGCGCAGACTTCATGGATATTTTACATTTTAGTCCTTCGTTGTCTTCAGTGGAGTAGTAATTGTGATTAAAGTATGAGAAGAAACTCTTATTGAACTTGACCATAGCATACGCTGACTCTGCTGCATTCAATGTTCTTAAAAGAATACAGTCTGGCAGGGATTCCAAGTAAAGTTCATCACCAAATCTAGCTAAGGCATGGACAGTTCTTCCTAAAACTGAAAGTATAATAAATTTGTATTTATAATGCCGTGATGCATTTGAAATAGATTCTTTAAAACCCACACAAATAATCACTCGCCTTTAACGTTGGGTCCAGGTACGTGGCATTTCATCTTGCGTATGTATCAATTTTAATTGTTTATATAAAAATAATAAATAACAATATTTTCTATATCATATTTTCTAAACTATCGCGCCGTCAGCCCCAAAGAGTATACAAATACTACGTAAGAAGAGGCGGATGTGCCATAGATCATGCGAGACCTTTAGCTTTGTATGAAACGTGCAGGGAGAACTCGTACCAACATAAAGATACTAATTGACATCGTTTTTATGTTGTCAGCATTGTCATATTTGTCAATATAGGGATGTACCCTCTAGTGATTAACGAAAAATCGATATCGATAATATTCGGTAAGAAATAATTATATTTCGACTAGAATTATACTTTTCCAACACAAATAAAAGATGTATTTAATATTTATGTGTTTATTCAAACAAATTAGCCTATTCTATAAATCTAATCTAGATTAGCGAAGAAAAATACGCAGAACTAAAAGATATATGTATGTACATGTAATGGAAAGGTTTTCAACATTTCCTCTGTAATAGGATTTAAAGAAATGTCTATAGATATAAGGCACAGCTGTTTTTCTGACTTGAGTTCCCTTTTTTTTAAGTCTTTCGGCTTAAAATGCTTGCCACACATATAGTTCAACTGATGTAATTTTTCAATGGGCACATAAATCAAGTCTTGGTTTCCAGTTGCAGCTACCCATTTTTACATCTAAAAAGAATAGAATTTATAGTCCTTGTGCCAATTTCTAATAACGGATTATCGATAACTGACAGGCAGCACTATTGTTTACCTACAAAGTACTAGGATATGAAACTTTAGAATATTTCCTTATTTTTTATGTTTTATTGAAATATATCACATTATATAACATTATAAATATTCATTGATCTTTATCTAGGGACATTTTGCCATAAATACCTACCCTTTTTTCATTGCTTGACCGGCATGTTGTTGTATGCCATATTTCGCACGTTATTTTGCTTGTTTTCATTGCGCTCCTTTCAATGCTAATCAAATAAATATAGTAACATTAACACTAGAAGTGTAAAATCACATTTATTTGGTATACACAAAGCACTTTTACAGTATATTTTTTACGTTTTATAAACAAACTACATAACGCGGCAAAGTTCAATCTGGATAATAATGTTACAGTTAAGACATTTGACACTATTGACAGCCAAGGCGGTGATGTACGTATAGCCCGTCTAACTTTGAAAGAATACTGTTCCATACATAGTGAAGGATGCTATCTTCACGTTTTATACATATAATAGTAGCCATTAAAAAGATAGCACGTTTCATACATTCGGTTTTTTCTTAGGAACTTGCGCCAGGCTGGTCAGCCCAAATTTCAAGTGATAGACAGATAGACATTTTTATTACAGTTCGGTAACCAAACCTAAAAATATTTTGTAGACTTTATGAGTATTTTATCAAAATCATCTACATGTCGTAACTTAAATTATATTGATATTAGAAATTTTCTCAATTGTTTTGATGTCAAATTTAAAAACATAGCTCATAGTTTTAAATTTTATTATGATCCAATTCGAACCTTGGGTAAAAATCCTGAACAGATGAAAACCTGTCAAATTAATGAACTGAAGTTTATCGCTGTCATCAAATCTATTGTATGTTCATTATTAGAGATGTGCAATTCTTTACCATGACTTAAATATTCATAATTTCATATTGACCACAAACCAAATTGCCTTTAACGATGACCTTTTCTTTTTTGTGTATCTTACTGAGATAAATCTTTGTAAGCCGCCTATTCTTGGTAAAATTACAGTATTCTCTTAATATAAGCTGTATACGAACTATTATTTTATAATTTCAGTTTTTATGATTAGTTTGCAGATATACCTACCTAACTGATATTACAAAAACAACTTTTAAGAAAACTAAGGAAAATGATTGTTGTTGTCAATGTTAATACTCGTATAAGTATGGTTCCTCCAGTTAACTATAAATAATTATATAATAATAGTTTTCATATTATCTTAGTTTTCCTAATGTTTTTTTGTAGCATCATTCGGTAAACTAATATTCTAGGTCACTATTACTTACCTACACCGATTCAAAATAAAAATGCGTACGTATCACAATTTTAATGATAAGAATTAATTTAACATTATAGTAACAGCACGGAGTCTGGAAATGTGCCCGGTACAGCAATAGGCTCGCCCCTTATTACGTGGGACTAAAGTATATCTGGCGAAAAGTGGGTGTAGAAATACACCTCTGCCTACCTCTTCGGGTTTATAGGCGTGAGACTATGTATGTATGTATAGTAACAAATAATCTACTTTACTTTTTGATTGTCTGTATTGTGTTAAACATATTTTTCAGTTGAATTTGTAAGTCTCTTTGCTGGCGTTCAAGGGTTATGGAAACAATTCAGAAGTAATTTACTAAAATATGTTCTTCACACTGTAATGAACCCAATGGTTATTACCAATATTAAATTATATACCGCCATTAAAATATAGGTAATAGCGTTAAAACACAACTCTTTACATCTCTATTGAATGTAACCCATTCGCGAATAGAACGCCTTGATCGAACGTATGGCTAGAGTCTAGACCACAGAAGAATAACTGAAGCATGGAAGGAACGATATTTTTAAGAACAAATTGAATATAGCTACACTCTTCACTCATATGATAAATTAGAGTTGCCAGAAGAAGATGGCACTATGTTTGTCAGTTTGGGCCAAAGACAATTTGAACACAAATATCGTAACTTTTTAATTTAATAGTGACTGAGCAAATCCGCTATCGATATCGATTAAAGTTTCAATATATGTTCAAAATCAAACGGACTTGTAAAGTATATTATTTATATGTTATACATTTTAAATTCCGTAACTTTATGTCCACAGCAGTCAGATCATCAACTAGCGTGATGGACAGTCTTTAAATAATTATTACACAAACTTGCATTTTTAAACTGAACTTATATATTTTTGTTTCAAATGGGTACCCAGTAGCACATAATCTTTCGAGGCGTTATTTTTATAATTTTTATGGTATTTTTCTTTACGCATCAACAGCCTTTTCAAGTCCACTGCTGGTCTTTAAGCTTCCGTGGTGGAGGTTTGGCCCACTATAATACCACACTAGCCAGACGTATTCGTATAGGGTTTTATATCGAGATTTCCTTTTCTTGTTTCTCTTAGTCACCTCATACGACATCCTCGGCATAAATGTTTATTTATACTTATTTATAGTTAGTTTTTCAGCTGTAATGAAAGCTGTAAGTGGGATTAATAAATATTAAATAAATAAATCATCACCCCCTACTCTATCTCTAATCTCAATAACATATTTTTATTAGAGAAAGCAAATAATTCAGATAAAAGCAAAACTCATAGCTTAAGCATTATGATAACTGAGAATGGCATAATATATCCAAATTAATTCTTTACAAGGATAGGAGATAGTCGACATGGATTTTATCAAGCAAAAAACATAAAAATTTACTTAAAATAGATAAATCAGACAAAACCTTGAATAGTGCCCAAAGGTTTGTTATTAACAATAATCACTTTATTGAAATTTTCTCATTACATAGTGTAGGTAATACAAATCTATGTGTAAAAAATGTATGTGCGGGCATGGGGTCTCATTCCTTAGAACGTTTTCCGTCATTCTTAACTCTCTCAACAGATGGCTTTACTAGTATCGATTGTTATTGATGACTTTCATGCATAAATGATAAATAAGAAAATAAAGTTCTAAAATATGATATTTATTAATTAAAAAAATCCCTTTATTACGATTAAATAAAAAAATGAAACATTTAATTGAATATGAATATTTTTGAAAAATATGATGTGCACTTCGTTGCTCTGGTGGCCAAAATACGTACTAGCTTGTAGTAAAACGTTACAATGAGTTAACTTTCACTCGGCATTCATAGATGGCGCTTTTACGTATGTATATATTTATTTTTATTTAATTTGGTATTAATCTGTAGATGGTAAAATAAATAAATATTTATTAAATAAACATCAAATATTTGAAAAAGTAAGATATTATGTTAACCAATGAACGGCCATGAGCATTTATTTTAAAAAGTACCTGTATAGGTACCTAGTCGAGCGATTGCGTTTTGTTTTTACATTTAAGTACGTAAAAGTAGGGTAATTTTAATTTTATACATAATAAAAATTTACTGTGTTTGTAGTAGTATTATATAATAAATTTTCATAAATTATGTTAACCGCTTGCTTGCCCGTGTTATATGGCATATAACAAAATTCAAACACTAAATTGCCCGTGTTATATGGCATATAACATCGCAACTCAGTCTACTTTGCCCGTGTCATACTGTATATGACATGGCTCCCGCGGTCGAAAGAGTGAAATATACTCGTCTCTGTCGCTCTAGGGCTTAGTTTGTATTATGTATCTCGTTTCTACGTTAAATTTCCCGTCATACTAATCCCAGTCGAGTTTCGACTCCATAGAGAAATTAAAAAAAAAAACGTTCGTTGTCAATGTTGTCATTGAGTGTTGAGTCGGTGCGGAATGTGCGGAATGTGTGAGTGTATTTGTGCTGTTTTTTCTGTTAAATTTAGTTTTATTCTTTAAGATCTATTGTGTTTATCAAGGTATGTAAATAACTAACACGTATATATAATAATTCCAGCATGAAATATAAGATTTGACTTTTTTCGAGACCTTAAGTAGATTTTGGCGCGCAACAGTGATTTTACTGAGAGCATGGGAACTGTTTCAGAAATGTTCATATTACTCAGAAGTGGTGAATGCTATCCGTATGATTTCTTTTTGTTTTAAAAGAATATGAGACTACTTATTTAGTGTTTATTTATTTGTATGTTTAAAACTGTTATTTGTGCATTATATGGCCTTATCAAATTTAACATAAATTACGCCGCGCGGCGCCAGGTAATGGTTTGGAATCAGAGGCCTGTAATTCATAAATATGTATAAACAAGTGTACTTTTTTATTTTTATCTTATTATCTAATATATAAGTAACGTAATTAAATATTAAAAACGATATGTCACCGCTTTAAGTTTTGAAGTATGAACTTATAAATACAAAGCGAGCTCTAAAACGCGCTATCTCAATTTCAAACGTGCATCACTCGACACCAGAGTCGTAATCTAAATAAATAAAGATAACATTGTATAGTTAGTTTCATAACAAACATAAATAATATAACACTTGACAACCTTTCAAAACAAATTGAGTCACAAGGACCGATTGTGTGGAACCCGACCCGCGCGCCGAGGCGATAAAAACGCGCGGGCATTTGATCGTTATCGCTTTCAAGTGGCCGGGCAGAGGGGCCGGCGTGGGTTGCGGTGCGGAGCAAGCAAGCGGTTAATCAATATGCGTCTTACATTTATAGGTAGATATTTATAGGTCTTACGTCTTACACCTATAGTCTGTTCAAGATACGAAAAAATAAAATGTAAACAAACCATAAAATGGTTCTTTTAATGTCGCCTTCGCAACAAAAGTAGATTTAAGTTAAATACTCCAAGCGAAAGATGCAGTTAGTTTTACAAAAATACGCCTGTCCCTTCAATTCATAAATGATACTGTATATTTTTTACCTTTTTTTTTTCATAGGTATCTTGAACAGACAATAGCAACTAATAAACAGTTGATGTGGAGTATGTTGTAAATCAAGCTAATGAAAAAAACAAAACGCATTTTTAAACTTTGATAGCCGACTTCTCTAGAAGTCTAGAACTCATTCGCTTGGTTCCCGATAGGTATAGTATTAAATTTATCTATGCCGATAGTCATGACTTCATGAGTCGCACAATTGCAAAATCACGTACCAAGTACACCAAGTGCGTCTCTATAAAAATACCAGGGTCGAAAACCAGGTATCAATATACTTGCAAGTTTTTGGGCACTCGAGTATAGAAAACTTCGTGTGACGCCCTGGTAATGCAAGTTTGTATTGAAAAATAAACCTTATCTTAATATGAGTAAGGATGTTTATCGCAAAATTTGGTAATGGACTTTTCTAAATACTTTCATGGAAATTTATTCCTTACTACCATATATTTAAGGAACTTTGTCGCGCAAAATCTTGCAATTTTTATATTCCTGAGTACTCAAAATACTTTCAAGTATTTTAGTGTTTTGTGCGATAAAGTTCCGTAAACGTATGGCAGTAAGGAATATTATTTCATAAAAGTATCTGTAGGGTAAATACGCCATACGTCGGCCCCTCCCCAAACTTCGGCCGTCTGCCCATTTTCGGCTTGCGTTCATTTAAAACGTATTGAAGTTACAAATTTGCCACTCGAATTACAATCTTAGTTCATAATCTATTTGTACAACCGTTACTTTCCGATTACGTTACACACTCTTCGCACACTGAGCGTCAGTAGCGATTGCGCCGTCGAAGCATCAATTTCATATTTAAAGTACCTTACTTGCTGTGAATACCCACACTTCGGGGATTGATATTAGAACGGTCAGACATTCCTTTTTTATTGTTTTAAGCATTATTATTAGTAATTAGTGATTTTTACTATATTTTGAGATAGATTTTTCAATGTTTAACGTATTGTTTTAAGAGAAAATAGGAGGCCGCCAATAGAATACCAATTTTGAATTAAAACCGGATTCTCGGCCGTGGCCGACTAAAAGTAAATGCAGTCTGTTTTATAATTTCCAATTGTACTAATTCCATTGCCTTAATAAGAGAATTTGCAGCGCATATAGGCAAATAAATCTATTTTACGTTTAATCGCCAAATACCGGCCGGGGTGATATTAGTTGAATCTCGAGAAATAATGTACACAAAATAGAGGCTGGCTTTAGAAACATTAAAGATCGTAATGTCGACAAGCCTCGAATTCGAGCCCAACTATACAGGCTGATTACTTTTCTTATTTTCTCAAAATTAAATATTTATTATACGTTTATTTATTTATAATATAAAGAGTTAAGTTTAAATGTAGGAGTTGATATTATTGAAAACATTTATATTAGCTTATTATGGTATGGAAATATAAGATATAAATTGCTCTTTGGAACTTGCTACCTTAACCCATGTTAATTACGTAGCTTAAAAATATAAATATATTCAATAATGATACTATGGGCCAAAAATGGTATGAATTATTTTTGAAAAGATATCCAGAACTAATTATAATTATTTTGATGTTTACTTTGTTATAAATTGTAATACTTACCTAACGTTATTTAAGTGCAAATAAAAAAATACTTTACCTACTATTAAACAAATACGATTAATAACGTTTAATTTTTTTTTATAATTAATGAAAGTATTTATTTCTTTAATTATGTACAATAAAATAAAACTAATTATATAACTAAACTATCCTAAACTATAAAAAGCGAAAGTATGAAAAGAAAAGTAAATAGAATATAATAAAAAATTGCCAACTACGATGCGTAAAAAAATTCCTCCGCAACGCTGTCGAGCGGTAGCGTGCCCAGAAGGCTGGCAGCATTGCCACGTTGAATGGCAATGCTTATTCTCTCAGCGAGATATAAACCAGCCCTCTGGTCACGGGAAGCATCGATCAACCTTCTGGCGATTTCTTTGTATAATGCGCGTGCACTAGGGCCCCATGGCCCCAGCGTTTCGACACCAAACGGCTCAAAAACGTAATTACCAGCCAGGTTTCCGTATTTGCGCCGTTTGAGGGTTTCCGCCGATGCAGCAGCAGCGCCAGCTGATCCAGCTGTACTTGAAACATATCATATTAATAATATTTATCCGTCTTAATTTAAAACATTCTATACCCGGCCGATATTTGGGAAAAACGCGACCGACCATGGCCCGTGAATGGCCGACTTTAGGGATTTTTCGTTCTCGACGCATATAAACCTTAGTACTTTTTCCTTGTAGTAGAAATGTCAACCTTATGCCCATAAACATGAAATAGATTTATCAAACTATCCAAAACCGCATCGGAAGCTATCCTTTCGTTGCAAATTGATGGTGCCAGACCGATTCCAAAACAGAAAAACCGTAAGGATGCCGACATTTAGCGTATTTACCCTACTACGTTACGGTCGGGAGTCGGTAATACGCGAAACGTGTTCGCGTACGTTCAAGTAAAAAATACTTTGAAAGTGTTGCAAATATTTTAGTGTTTTGCGCGACAAAGTTCCGTAAATGTATGGCGGTAAGGAATAATATCCCATGAAAGTAAAAGTACTCCGTTACGATCGTGGATCGGCAAAACGCGAGACGCGATCACGTACGTTTAATTCAAGTAAGAAATACTTTGAAAGTGTTGCAAGTATTTAAAAAAAAATCGTTACAATCAGCTTCAAAATTACGAATCCTACAAAATAAATGATTTTATAATAGTTAAATTTAGTTTTTTATCTAATTCTGTTTATCCACTTTAATGGAGGAATAAAAAACGACCTAATTTATCAATTTAAAAATATTAATTTGCCAACATCTGGATTTGAGTTAATTATCTAAATAACTAACTTGCACGTTTGCATAACTTGCTTGTAAGGCCGATTTAATAAACCAATTGTAATGAGTAGCTTTTGCGCGCGACTTCGTTCCCGTGAAAGTTGAAGAGAAAAAATTCCAACGTTTTTGCAAGATTTTTTGTTAGTTGACGAGGTATCATGGTTTCATAAATAAAAAAATAAAATGAACTGTTGTTTCATTTCTACATTTTAATAGTTACCTACCTATTCCCCTTTTGCAATCTCGACGTTCGCTTCGCCAGGGGTTCGCCATTTAGGTATTAATTTCGTCTGAATACCAATTTAATTAAGAATATAATAATACAAATAAAGAATAACAATACAAATAAAGAATAACAATTTTCACGAAGCAGAACTCAAAGGAAAGCACCACCTAGTATAGTAATGTACCTATTATATTATCTGTAGCATGCACCACAGACCCTGGAACCACCGACCATCAGAACAAGGCAACCTCACAAGGTCATAGGTTTTGTCAAGTCTATTCAAACTAGCCCAAACACTACTAGTTTCTCATGTGTAGTTTAGGAGTCTCAATGACCACCTGCCGGCTTCATCATCAGACCAAGGCAACCTCACAAGGTCCATAGATTTTGTCAAATCTATTTAAACGAGCCCAAACACTAATAGTTTATCATGTGTAGTTTAGGAGTTTCAGTGACCACCTGCCGGCTTCATCATCAGACCAAGGCAACCTCACAAGGTCCATAGATTTTGTCAAATCTATTTAAACGAGCCCAAACACTAATAGTTTATCATGTGTAGTTTAGGAGTTTCTGTGACCACCGGCTTCTGCTTTCTGCATCGGCATCTGCTTTCCGGCTTCATCATCAGACCAAGGCAACCTCACAAGGTCATAGGTTTTGTCGGTTTTATCAAGTCTTGTCAAACGAGCCCAAACACGACTAGTTTATCATGTGTAGTTTAGTAGTTCCTGTGGCCACCTTCCGGCTTCATCATCAGACCAAGGCAGCCTCACAAGGTCATAGGTTTTGTCAAATCTATTCAAACGAGCCCAAACACTACTAGTTTATCATGTGTAGTTTGGGAGTTCCTGTGACTACCTTCCGGTTTCATCATCAGACCAAGGCAACCTCACAAGGTCATAGGTTTTGTCAAGTCTATTCAAACAAACCCAAAAACTACTAGTTTATCACGTGTAGTTTAGGAGTTCCTGTGACCATCTTCCGGTTTCATCATCAGACCAAGGCAACCTCACCAGGTCATAGGTTTTGTCAAGTCAATTCAAACGAGCCCAAACACGAGTAGTTTATCATAATATGTAATTTAGAAGTTCCTGTAACCATCTTCCCAGCTTCATTATCAGACCAAGGTGCATTCACAAGGTCATTCATCACTGCACCATTTCAATGTTACCGTAACATAGCCACCAAACTTACGTAAGTATGTCAAATATCAGCTTTATGGAACAGCGTACAAAGTGCATTCCAAATTTTGAACGGAAAGACACGAAGCCATAAAAATATCGCTAGATGTTTTAACGCCACCGGTACATACGTAAAATAGGTACCTACTAGATCGGTTGATCGTGTTATAACCTTGAAATGAGGCACACTTGGGTGACAAGGTGAAATATCATAATATTTCTACATTTTAGACAGAATGCTTTTTTATTATAGCGCCATCTCTTCTTTTTAATTTAAAATAACATTGCTTACAAAATGAGACGTAAGATGTCGCTACCATCGACTCCCATTTTTTTCGTCGCTAGCGCCGTCTGTTGTATTATTTACGGTATTAACAAGTACTTATAAAAATAAAGGTCTAATATTGAGGATCTAACGTGACCAATTTTTATGGACGACTTGCGGCATCTGTACTGTAAAGTATTATATTTATCTATGGTGCGGGATCGGACACTTTTCGATCATACATCTGACACACAAAATATTTAGAGATAAAAAAATTGTGGCTAGACTAGCCCTTCGATTTTATCTTGGGATCGGCACATTATTAGTCCACTAGTCGAACAAGAACAACCAAGTTTTAGTCTCTGTGTAGATGACATTTAACAAAATTTCTTTCAAATGAAGATTCCCTTATTTTGATGCATATCCACTCAGTAGTCGTGACTATGAAAGCAGACAATTCTTATCAAACCTTCAAATTACTGTCCTTTAAATATTACTGTCTTTGTAAAGAAAGATCAGATTTTTTCTATAGGTGCATTAATTTTTTTTGTAAGATGATGGATTGTACCAAGCTTCGGAATTCATTACTGTTGCTGATAGTTTAAATAATAGCAAGTAATTATTTAAGCACTCACACTGATATGTTTAGAAGGGAGGAGCCATCTGTCATTACTATAAAAACATTCCGCAGTAAAATGCTTGGAACAAATTCTATGGTGCTTTCTAGGCACCCAATTTTCCCCACGACATACTGCAGCAATCCACTTATTTTATAAATCTTTATCACGTGCACATATAATCTAAAAAATAACAAGGTAAAAATATACGGTGGATAGACATATCGATAAGATTTTTTACAACACTTGAAAAGTCGATATAAATATTATACGACTAAATTCAAAATCATGATAGAACTGTTATAAAAGAAAAAATCACTAAGGTTATATAATTTGATGGCATAATATTGTCTAAATTGTATCTTACACGTCAGTTGACTGTGTTCAATTTGGGAGTACTAGGACGGTCTCTATGTATATTATCCAATCTCTTTGGTCTAGACCTAGAGACAAAGACATTAATGACATTGACATTAATATAACTCGCTCTCGCTCACACTCCGAGCTCCGACTGGTCCGACCAAAGAAATATAAAAGTCATAGAAGTAACACTAAATAACAACAGCGGTTGCTATGATTGATATCTTCTTTCTAATGGCACATGCAGTATGATAGAAAGAGCTGTCGATAGGTTTAGCAGCACGCTCTTTTAGCAGCCCTGTGGTAGCCAAACAGTAGACAAAACATAGAGTTAGGAAACCGAGTGTTGTTCGTAACAGTGATGATTTATCGATAAATATTTTTGGTTAAATGTCTAACTATATTATGTGTCGATATATTTAAGCCGTAGAAGTAAACAACTAAAATATTGAAATTGTAGTTTTTGCTGTCGACGCCGGACAGTGCTTTGCAGTACTAAAAAATTTCACGTGTTTAATTGTTCGTTTTAGCCATAAAATCTATTGACAAAAAGTATTCATAAACTAATGAGCGATGCGTTGCGATGAGATGCTAAGATACTGTCACTTAGATTATGTATTGTACGCATTAGACAATCTGGTTGGTCAGAGTTGTAGGTAATCCGATTTGTGATCCGCCAGCACAAATGATTCGCCTTTATGTAAATATTAGTACAGCAGTGAACTACTTTGACAACCCAGTTGGCGTGGGTGCAACCGACTGCCACGCCGAAGCTTGCGGGTACAATTCAGTTTTACATTCATGTCCGACAGTTTGTTTCCGTATTTATCCCTCATCGATATCTCCTTTCACTGTCAAATCCCATCACTCCTTAATGATGGGATTTGACAGTACGGCTATTTAGAGAATGCAGTCAAAGATATGAGTTTGTAAGGAGTCTATGCCTCTTTAAATGAGACGCGTAATTTGACGTTATGATTAACCAACTAAGACCAACTGACATTACATGTTGCACGTTCGGTATAAGGTATAAGGAAATATGGCGAGCATGTTCTCTCTAGTCTAAACGTTCAACCTCTCTGGGTCCGATTATCTATGGCGTCCATTACACGATAGGTTTTGCTGTCAGTTTAACCATGGTCGAACCTTTGCCTGACGACCAACCTGCCGTCTAATGCACTGATTGATGGTTGCATGACGGTGATTGACGGTTATCTGGATATTTTGATATTTTCGTCATGCAACTCATGATTGATGGTTTTGGGTGACCGTGTAATGGCATTTCGTCAATCATCCGTCAGTCAGCGCGCGGGCAGCGATGGAGTCGGACGCAGAATACGATCAACGCGACGAACAGGCGGCGCCGGCTGGGCCTGCGAGATCGCGCAGCCATTCACCAGCGCTTCCTTCTAATGTTTTAAAACCAGAAAAGGATTTTATTTTAAAATATGAGACTATTCCTGAGTTATGGGATACCACTAATCTATACTGTGTGTCCGTGTGGTGACGGATTAAGAATACGGAATGTCACCACCCCATATCATCCCATGGGTGTCGTAAGAGCCGACAGAGGGAGCATATTATGCAGAGAAGAGCACTGTAAGAGAAGGAAAACTTGATACAAATCCTATACCAACCCGTTTGGCCAGAGTGGTATAGTAGGCCAATTCCTCCTTTCAAAGGAGAGGCCTAGTCCTGCAGTGGACTATTAAAGGCTGATGATGATGATGACTAATCTATACTAATATAATAAAGCGGAAGAGTTTGTTTGTTTGTTTGAACGCGCTAATCTCAGGAACTACCGGTCGGATCTGAAAAATTCTTTTTGTATACGATAGAGTTATTCCGGAAGGCTATAGACTATATAACATAACGCTTCGGCCCTTTGGGGCCGGGCAAAAGGCTAAAAAGGCTAAAAGATAATGTCGGCTAATCTCAAGAACTAGCAGTCGGATTAAAAAAAATTTTATTGCCTATGATAGCCCAATTATTCCGAAAGGCTATATAAGATTACGCCACAACTTTTAGGGGCCAGACAAAAATAATAAAATGATCAAACGAGCAGGGGGAGGGTTGGGTCAAAGGCAAAAAAAGGCTAAACGAATATAGGATTCTACAATCTATATGGGTATCATTTTCAAGATTTTCGGGACGCTGATTACTAATATAAAATTTATTTAATGATCCAAGATGGCGGACGGGAAATCAAAGATGGCGGATGAGAAAATTTTAAAAATCAATATGGGTATCGCCTTCGATATTTTAATGGGTGGGGAATCGAAATACAAAATCTATTTCGTGATCAAAGATCGCGGATGGGAAATTAAAGATGGCGGATGGGAAAATTAAAAAAAAACAATATTGGTATCGTCTGCAATATTTTAAGGGGTAGGGAATCGAAATTCAACATCTATTTCGTTCATTTTCACTCATTTTTCAGTTGACAACGCAATCAAAATTGCAACACAGGCCTTTTTTTATGAAAATCAATGTTGTCCGTGTGTTCACCGTGAAATATCGGGTCCGACTGACGATCAATCAGAGTGACCGTGTAATGTCGATTAAATTCCATCAATCACGGTCAATCATTCGTATTCCTGCATGATGGTTTTGATTGAAGAATATCCTAGCGTGTAATGGACGCCTATAACTTCATGGTCCGACCATGGTCCGACATTCACTCAGCTCTGTCACTCATTCAGTTCATTCAGTGTGATCGACTTCGTTGATGAGCGTGTGTGTATTGTTATTTACTAAACTGTATAATAAACTGTACGAGAGAAAGTTCGATTATTTAATGGTTTTAGTGTCGAAAATAAGGATTACGCTCTAAATAAAATGGAGGTGTCTGGTAAGTAAATCTTTAACTGAACCTACACAGTACACTCTTCACGCACGAAGATTATGCGCCTATTTCCCGTTATAATAAATATGTTGGCAGTTGCTTTTCTAAGAGATTTTTGTGTGATGAAACTGATGAATTATATTTTACCTATGATATTTACATACTTATGTTAAAGCTTAGGAAGTGTCGATATGAATACGCGCAGTCTCATATTATTTAATAAATATAGTATAGTTTATTCATCTGAAAACTATTTAAATTTAATTAAATAATAGTTAATAATAATGTAAGAATCTGCTATGTTCTAATTTATTTTATATAATATCATATTGTTTCTAATATCATGCGGTATGTTTTTGACGTAATGAAACTGGATGTAATAGCGAGTTTACTGAACTCATAATATTATTATGAAAGTGTAAACTTGGCAAATACCTAATCGTTTTACACACTGTCACAAGTTCATGCAGATTTGAACTTGTACGCTGGTGGTTTTCTTTTTGAGCGATAGGCAGTGGCGTATCTAGCTTGGGTGGCACCCGGGGCGGTAGTTGACACACCTAAAACTTCCGTGCTAACTCTCGTATTGCTGAGCTAGTGCCTGTTTTTGTACATCGTTCTTAGTTGAGTTTTGGGTGTCACCCCTTTTTTGGATGGGTGACACCCGGGGCGGACCGACCCCGCCCCCTCCCCCCTTCCTACGCCACTGGCGATAGGTACTCACTCATCTAGACCGCAAGAAATTTGGAGAGAGATGGGTCTCTAGTCGAACTGTCAGGTAGCAGAGTAGTGTAAGAGCCCCTCCCCACGACTGGACCACTACCAGCGCCCATTACCCTAGCTAGCCATAGTGATACTTGCCATGGGATTTCAATAGATTACTTAAGTTACGGCTGTAACTGCAAAAGTCGCTACACACCTCAAAATCTTTGCTGAGTTTTTTTATGAATTAAAGCTCCTCTATTATTATACTTAATTTACAAATTATGAATAAGTTTCCTTAGTCTAAAAGTCCTAGGTACAAGATATTGGGAATAATAATTAGCGATGCGATGATACCTATAACAAGGGCGTCAAAAAAAAGATCTCAATTCATACATTTTCTCATTTTCCATATGAACTTGCCATCCAATCCAACCCCCCTAGGGCATCGCGTGGTGACTTTGCCCTCTCCTAGGCCATCGGCTGGCGACAGTGGCGTCGCCCTAACCATCCAAAATTACGAAAATAGACATATGCAGCTGTCGGTACCTACCTAAAAGGTACACGTAAGTACCTACTTACCTCTCTACGACCGACTCTACGTATGATATAATTAATGATGTTACCGGTATAATGCACTCAGTTTGCTTTTCAAATCAAGCTGGTCAAACTGGAAATCGCGTAGCGCTGAAAAACTTTATTTATTCCAAGTAGGTATAAATGGCTAACTACCTTACGGCAATATTGGCAACCTCCTCTGATGTCGGACTATTATAGCCAGAAACCGTTTCACTTATTTAAAGTCCAATAATACTAATTCGGGCTATACCGGCAATTCAAATTGACTTTCATCATAGGTGTCTATTTCGGAAATTACGAGTAGATGCATTAAACAAGTAAGTAGGTACCTACTGTCAGAAGTGTCATACATAAGAGCCTAGTACAAGTAGTATTACTTGTTACAGTTCTGAAAAATGTGGTATACCTACCTAGTCTTCATCAAGAAGTAATCTAGATTTCATATGATTCGTTTCGCTGCACTCTCAGCGAAACCAATTATTTATCTAAGTTACCTACATGTATTAGATTTTCTTACTAAAATTGCACTTCTAAAGGGGTACCTACAGCTGCCGCATGTAACGTTTAAGTATTGACTATCAATGTGAGAATCGACAGGAATGAATTATGGAGATATCAATCCTGACTCATAATGAATTAGTTTTATTGCGGTAGAACTAGGTACCTATCTTAGGATGGATAGGCCTTAAGTAGGTAGTTATAGGTGCCTACACGTGGTATATCTACAATGTTATGTTCACGCAATGTAGGCATTCGGGATGCTTCAAAACGATGTAATTTCTATTTAATCTAAGTTATATTTATTGTTTATAAAGTATACCCATCTTTTAATGTTTTGCTAACAAATTATTTAATCAAATTATATAACATGTTCGATGTACGGTCCAGTTTTTATAAAATACTTTTTAAAATTGTGTTCATTCTTCAAAAACTCGAAGTTTTCTATAGTAGTGTTGGAAACATGCCAGGCGTTGATCAGTTTGCATGAGCCGTCCTTTTCGGCGCAGTATTCTAGAGGTAATGTTGTAGCGGCTGAACTTCTATATGGGTAGAAGCTGTATTCAGATAGGACTCTTATTCCACACTCGACCATGTTGTCAGCAAGGCTTCTGATCACACCTGTTAAAAAATATAAATTTAGTAGAAATAGGAAGTTCGTTTTTATATTTCAAAGTAAAGTAAACAAAGCAGCTTCCGGAAGATTTACTTCATATTTAAATGTTTAATTAAGCCTGCAAAGTTGCTGTTGCCAATGGTTGACTACACTCCACCGCAAGGGGAACCAACAACAGCGATCAACTCAAGTGCCTTGAAGAAGGCCTATGTTCTGCAGTAGACGTCCCTTGACTGATAATGATATCTTATGCAGATGCGAACGCATAAGTCACCATCGCAATTCAATCCATATTGATAGTAGTTATCTATCGCAAACCAGCATTCATAAATGTAAAACTGCATTATTTCGAAACAGCATTCCAATGTTGAAAATGAAGTCTTTATCAAGCTGGATTTTGAGCTAAATGTAGAGTCTAATGCCAAAGTTGTGGGCAGACATATTTAATCTGGTAACAAATGGTCTGTTGATTGAAAGATTGAGTCTTAAGTGTTTCGCCGGGTCACTCAGCTGCTTTGTTTGCGAACTTATTTATTCACCAAATCAGTAATGAACTTTGGTAAAAGATCAGTTTGTCATAAGTTATGGCGAACTGTACCTATTTAAAGACTCGTTATTGTACTGTTTTCGCTGAATTTCTTATCGTACACAATAAAATTTGGATAAAGAATGTAAAGATATTGACTAAAGCAAGACGGAAGAACGGAGCATAAAAATCTGTTTGCTATGTACACACATGTGTATACATAATGTTACAAATGGCGATAATTGAAAATAACGCCATCTATCCGTGAAGGATAGAACTAGAAGAGATTTGATCTATCGGTGGTTTAAGGGTAATTCATCTACTCTGTACTAGATGGCGTTGCTGTATCGACTGTTCGCGATTATTTCGACAGTTTTGTGGAAGCGTCTAGAATGCACTAGTGATGTTATCCGGCCAGTATAAATAGCGCGCGAACGAGCGGACCGGACACAGTTTCAATTGAATATCGGAGCGATAAACAAGAAGCGAAGGGAAGTAAGTCGGAAGTGTTTAGTGGAGTGGAAAAGTGTTTGAAATAAGTGTGTGTTTTATTAGTGTTGAGAAATAAGTGTGTATAGTGTTTGTGTTAGTAAATAAAATACAGTTTAGTGGCATAGTGAGTTTTAATTTATCGCCGAACCCCAGCTCGTAACAATAGCAAACAGATTTTCATGCTCCGTACACCCTTGTGAAACAGTACTTAGTTATGGATTGCTGTTGCACGAACAAAAAAGGTTTATAATTTTATATATTAAACGTTTAAATTAGCCACAATTCCTTATTTCATAGGAAGGTCGCGACATGTATCATCATCTGAAACTCTGTAATGCACTCATGTTATTGCCTGGTGTACAATAAAGAATTAAGTAATTATTATTATTATTCCTCTTTATTAAATCTTTTCTCATAGTCTAATTTTATACACTTAAATAAAATAAAATAATTTAACCATATAAAATAGGACAACGAAGACCCACCGGTACCGGGCACAGGGACCAAGCTACCGGTGGTTAGGGCTCCAGAGAGAGGAACGTATGGAGGACTTGATCCAGCCGCCTAACGAGAGCCTCTTGAGATGGTGGTCGAGGCTCTGTGCAATGAGACCATTAACTGACACGGCTATCGGTACAATGATCGCTGAGACCACATCCCACATGTCGACAATCTCGTGAGCCAGGTCCAAATACTTGATTTCCTTGTCTTTTTCGGCCTTCACGAGATTCTCGTCATGGGGAATAGTGACATCAACGATCATTGCAAGGCGTTCTGATCGATCTATCACCACGATATCGGGCTTGTTAGCCACGATAGTCCGATTGGTGATGATATATCGATCCAAGTACATAGTGGCACGACCATTTTCGAGAACTGGATCGGGCACACCTGTAGTACGGTACTTCAAAGGTCACAAGACCATATTTTAAGGCAAGCTGCCGATGGACGAGCCTGGCTACTTGCTTGTATTCGCCGAACAAGTTCTTGCTTGTATTGCTGATTGTGTCTGTGCAAGTATTGCAAGACGGCAATTGCAAGGGCAAGACGAGAACAACCGAAAACTATATGTCTGAGAGATTCCCCGGGCTGGTGACACGCCCGACATATGTCAACAGTCCCATCCCTCAGAATATACTTTCGGTAGTTATTCGTCATGACAACTTCGTCCATAATTACACAAACAAAACCTTCGGTCTCTGCAAATAGATCACCAAACCGTAGCCAGGCAACTGATGACATGAAGTCTACATCAGACCTATGTAAGGCCCGATAAAAACGTCCATGCAACTCCTTGCCTTTCCATACATCCCTAAGCTCATCAATACTTAGTACAACAGGTTTGCGCCAGCTCTCTTTTGCCAGACCCAACGGTGTAAGTCCGTTGTCTACAGCAACAATATCACGATGCACACCCGTGTCCGTCTTGAAAAAATATTCTCTTAGATTGTACACATCGCGGAAACCACGACCACCACATTTCCGCGGGATGTACAACCTCATTATTGACGACCGCGGGTGATGCATTCGATATTCTGTCAATAGACAACGGACCTTTCTGTCCAAGGCATCCAGTTCTGATTGAGTCCATCTGAGTATGCCGAAGGAGTACGCTAAGACTGGCATGGCCCAATCATTATAGGCACGCACCCTGTTGCCGCCTGATAAAAAACTTTTCAGTATTTTCTTCAGGCGACCAAAGAAGCGCTCCCGCAATGATTGTTTCATGGCAGTCTCAGCAATACCTAAGGCCTGCGACATACCCAGATACTTGTAAGTCTCGGTCGCAGATAGAGATCTAAGTTGTGTATAATCTGAAAGCTCTATTCCAGCAGATTCCACAATCCCACCTCGTTTTACATACATGACCGTACACTTATCCACACCAAATTCCATCTTGATAGAATTACTAAAAGTTTCAGTTACTTTTAGTAACGCTGTCAATTGGAAAGTGGTGGGGGCAAATAGTTTAAGGTCATCCATATAAAAGAGATGGGATATAACTTGAGCCCTACGGTGCAACTGATAGCCTAGCCCAGACCCCTCCACCAAAGTGCTGAGAGGATTCAGGGCTAGACAAAACCACAAGGGCCTCAAACTGTCACCTTGGAATATACCCCGTTCGATCTTTAGAGGAGCACCGCAATCGCGAATCTGTCGACACCCTGGATAGCGAAGGACCGTACTCCACTGCCCCATACATGCCTTCAAGAAGGTGCATAGAGTTATATCGATTTTATGTGGCACGGAGTCGTAGGCCTTCTTGTAATCTATCCAGCATGTCGCCAGATCTTTTCGGTTGCGCCGCACCTGCTGGCTAATGGCCATGTCAAATAGGAGTAGCTCTTTTGTATCTACTGGGCCCCATTTTTACATCCACTTTGAGCCACTGACCTGATGTTATTATTTCTAATGTGTGATAACAGCTTCGTCCTCAAAATGGATGTAAGAAGTTTATACATAGTAGGTAGACACGTTATAATTTTTGGGGTCCGTGGTCCGTATTATTATTATTATTATCATCATCATCGTCCTAGCGTCATCCCGGTTGCATCCGAGACTACACGCCTCGGAGCCCAGGGTCCGCTTATTGGTCTAACCAGATTTGTCAGAATATAACCTTTACTACTGAGCTACTGCCGTCTGACAGACGCAACCCAAAGGCATAGCGATATTCCATATTTTAGACCAATATCATTTTATGTCTGACCAATATCATTATCTGTCAAGATGTTCGTGACAGCGTTTAACGTGCTCCCTGAAGCACAGGGCAAGTCATAATTTACAATTTAATATGCACTTTACCCCGAGAAGTCAGTGCATAGTGCCAGCCCTGAATTCGGACCTGATACCCTCTCCATGGCAGTACGTTCGTATCTCCACTAAGTTATCGCCGCCTCATCAATCATCACAATATATTTTATATCCAGTGTACCTAAATAATTTTAGCGAGATTGAGTGACAATCGACCTAATTGAGTGACCCTGGCTAACAGTAGGTAATTTAAGTGTGAGATACGAGAATTATAATCTAAACTTGACGATGAAAAGCTCTACCACCATCAGAAGTCTGAATGGATACTTGGATGTGACATGCATGTCATGCATGTTAGATATTACCAGAGATTATTTTTTATACCAAGAATTTTTATTGTCTTCTAAATGTAGAGACAAGTCCTAGGTGTGATATGTTATGCATAGTTAAAACAAAATGGTTTTAATAGTACATTCAAATATTGGCAATACGTTCTATGCAACTCGCTTGTGAACGTTATCGCTTTGTGAACTATATACTGTTTTTAATAAAACTAAAATAGACGCTTTTATATAGGGGGTCCAGACTTGATTTACTCGGTCCACTTAAAAGATTTTTTACCTAAGTTTAATTTGTCTTGGGAATTCGAATTTTACTAAAATACTTGTTTAATACGCAGAACTACTTATTTTGCTTAAATTCTGCGAAAAAAAATACTTCTTAACTTCGGACTCAGTGAAACTAAAGTGTTCATAATATTTTGGTCTGAATGTAAGCGATCACCAGCCGCTTTTTTATATGTGAGTAAATTCCTATTTACGTTCAAGTTTTAAGTCCCCCTGGACTTCGCCTACCATACCACGTTGACCAGAAGGTTTGGTATAGGGTTTGAGGTCAAGGCTGTCGTTTATGCCCAAATATTGTTTTTTAGCCTAGTCGCCTCTTACGACAACCAGATAATGAAATGGGGTAGTGACACTTTCTATTTTTAATCCGTCATCACCAGGATAATGCAAAGCGATAGCCGAGTGGATATACCAACAGACTGCCATGCAGAGGGTATCGGGTTCGAATCCACGGCGCGCACCAATGACTTTTCGGAGTTATGTACGTATTGAATTGTTAATTATCGCTTGTCCCGTGCCTCGGAGAGCACGTTAAGCCGTCGGTCCCGGTTGTCATGAAGATCTTTGACAGTCGTTACAGGGCGTCAGTACCTTCTAAATAAACTGACACTAGTCTAAACCATGGAATATCGCTATCCCTTCGGGTTGCGGAGGTCAGACAGGCAGTCGCTCCGCGGAAAAGCTAATATTCAGCCAAATCCGGTTAGACTAGAAAGCGGACCCCAGATTGAAACTGGGATAACGCTAAGAGGATGATGATGATCACCAGGATAATGCAATCAAATCTAGAAGTTGTACCTAAGTTAAACTTAATGCGATAAATAAGTAATAATCATCATTATTTATCACAATTAAAAGTTGTTAAGCGTTGTTTAACATTGTGTTCAGCCAACCGGCTACACTGATTAGACGTGTGGTTAGCCGGTTTCAGCATAGATATTAAACATAGTCTTATCGAATGGAAACCAATTAGAATATACGAATGTCTGCGAGTAATTTAATAACTGCGGGTAATTAATGATTACCTACAAGTTATGCTTATTGTTGTAATTTTCTGACCTTGGCTCTATGAATGGATTTTGTAAACATAATACATATATTTACTTCATACAAGCTATGTGATAATTACAACAAATAAAAATCAGTAGTCGAGATTTTCTGCTTAGTTTGTTGTGTGGACAGACCAGACCTGAGGATTTTATACCTGATAGCATTTTTTTTTATGTTATGTTAATAGGCGGCAAACGAGCAGACGGATTGCCTGATGGTAAGCAATTACCGCCGCCCATGGACACAAGCAACAACACAGGAGTCGCAAGTGCTATGTCGCCCCTTGGGGTTGGGAAAAGGGATAGGGTGAGGAGTGGGATGAGGGAGAAGGAATAGGGGATAGGGCCTCCGCCACTCTCACTCACCGAACGAAACGCAACTGTTTAGGTACTGTTACTTTACGTCGATTTTCTGTGAAAGGGTAGTACTTCCCCGGTCGAGCCGGCCTATTCATGCTGAAGTCAGCAAGGCTCTACTACCTTACAAATTTAGGTGACTGCGTTACCTACGTTGCTTGCTAAGCCAAAAACCCATGTTTGTGGTAGGAACTTAAGCGCCCGTTGTCCTTTGCGATATTCGCAGAAGTCTACCAGGGGTCAAACCAAAACGTAAAGATTCCAAAAGGGACTTCTGAATATAGGCATAAAATTATTTAAAAAGTCTTCGCTTCTTACCTTCTTTGCATGTTTCGTTGATGACGTGTTTCGTTACGCTCATGTACCGCTCCAATGTTTTGTTGAACGCGGGCTTGAGGCAAAGGTAGTCTTCTTCCATGTATTCTAAGGCGCGGTGGGTCGGCACCACCTCGTATTTGATGACGGAGTTGAATACGCACGGGTCTTGTATCGTTGTCACCTGTGGGGGACACAGTTTTAAAACCAGTTCACGACACACCAATCCTCATAAGCTAATTCTATTAAATGCCACTTGACAGCTATAGTTCTACACGTGCACCAAAGGCATCGCAGCATATGAAGCTTTGCTTAAGCTTTGTTTAAGCTTTGTTTAAGCTTTGCTTAAGCTTTGCTTTGCTGGATGAGAAAATTTCGCGATACTGCGTTTTAATTTCTTATCAAAGAGCAACCCCTTTTTAAAGAAACACGAATTTTCGTAGAATACCTATAGCGATGTGAATTGATGCTACATAATATCATAATAATATTGTTCTTTATTGTAAACATCAAGACTCATTCCTATTATATCGGAGCTGCACGTTGAAACCATGTCTCCCAGTAAGCTTCTCAAAGTGCCGAATATTTTTCGACGTCAAAAATTAGGTGAAGCTCCTTGATACATTGAAACATAAAACGTAATTTTTTTACACAGGCACTTTGAATAAATAAAATTAGACATAATTTATGTTTTTTTGTTTCGATTCAATTTAATCGAAATGACAAGATAAAATTTCTAGCTATCGCAATTCATACAATTGTTCAGCAGAAAACCATCTGAGATTATGATTTGTTACAGATGTACCTAATAATTACATTCTGCTTTTGAGTTAGATGAATATTATTACGTAAAATGAAACAACTATAAAAACAACTAGCGGCGCAAAGTCCACAAACATATAAATACAAAATGTAATTTCATAACAGATATCTACCTAATGGTGATTAGGTAATTTAATTTTATCGTATCGTAAGCTCGTAACACGTGTAAATGCGATAATTTACTTAGATATCGGCAGAATGGTAAACAATACCTAAAACTAAGTTAACTAGCTGTGCCCTGCAATTTAACACGCTATAATTTTAAATTCAACTTGTATGTATCTACCTACCTTACCATAGTTTAAGATTAAGAGATTAGCGCGTTCAAACAAACTATTCTCCATGTTGATTGTATTAGCAATAGATATTAAACGAACTACAAAATCTCTGACCATACCTAAACTAATAAAATTTCGTGAATACATATCATATAAGTACATATCTATTGATTATATATAAAGGCCTATGCGTCTTGTCAGACGATATAAACATAATCTGCTGGGTGTTATAGGTATAATGGTTGCAGTTAATTGTTGTGCGTGGCAGTTTTTCACGTGGCTGTGTAGGCCAATCCGTGACAGACATGAACGTCCACATCTAGGGCAGATGTGTATTGCGACAGGTGGAGGGTTTTGATCGCGGTTAGGTACATATATCTCCTAGCTCGTTTATCTGCCAATGTCTCGATCCAGGCTTTATCATGGCATTTCTGCCCGTCTTTTAAACATTTTCTCCACTCAATTCTGTCTTCAGCGAGTTTGTGCCAGTTTTTGTAGTCTATTTCAAAGATGTTCATATCTCGCTTGACACAATCTTTGAAGCGGGGTAAAGGGCGACCGACAGCCCGTTTAAGCATGCGCTACGGCCCCTAAAAGAATTTGTCGGGGTAAACGAGAGTGATCCATACGATGCATATGCCCTAGCCATCGTAAAAGCTTCTGTTTAAGGATAGCGCTGAGAGAGGCAGCTGAGCGATTTCTAGAACTCTCTCGTTGGTGACTTTATGTGCCCACGTAATACCGAGGATGTTTCTCAGACAGCGCATATGAAATGTGTTGAGTCGTCGCTCCTGCTTTGCGTAGGAAGTCCAAGTCTCGGCCCCGCCCGTAGGTACAAGAGTATAAGTACTAAGAGTACAAGTCTGGTAGACTAAGACTTAAGTGGTATTGTCACTCTTTAGATAATGTCTTATCCACCGTGGTCATAATACAATTACAATCGCTCCACGTTCCTGATTTGCGTCACCTATTATTGCTTGTCATTACTAATTTTGTTTGCTTATTGTGGTCAGATAAGATCAACAATAAAACTGCGCCAATTTTGTGTGTAATCTTCGGAAAGTGGAACGGTAATGGTATATTGACAGAAATATTTATAAAATATAATATAAGGACATTGGTGGCTTCAGGATTATGCTTTGGAGGGCAGGGCAGGGGCCCATTATGCTTTCTAAAATAAATTGTTAACCAGTGTCCTTCCTGTAATATACCTACAGGGTCTAAAAAGACCCTTAACGAAAACTGAAATCCCATATTGCACCAATCATTACGAACATTTTTTATCTCGGCACCATACCGGGGAAGTTACTGGTACAGGAGATATTGAGGCTCAAAGTTACTATACAATTTTTTTAAGTAGGTATAAAATCGATGAATTTACCCTGCTAATGTGTTCTATAGATGTCCTATGCACATGGATAAGTAGGTATTTCGAGTATTGCACACGTTCACTTTTAATTACGGCTAAGAAAATGTGTCAACTTAAAACAAAGTTCGTTTCCCAGGTATTAGTTTTGCTTAGTACGACTTGGCATGGTGTCCAAAACGAGTAGACTTCGGTTTGGTAATGGGCCTTGTGACACCCTGCTATAGCTATAATTATATTAAATATTTATTACAAAGTAGTGATAATGACAGTTTCTTCTCTATAAGTAGCCATAATAACAGCTTTGCAAGCATCCCTTCACTTGCTGAGACACTTGAGTGCGAGTTTGCCGACGTACCCGGTAACTTGAATGTTGTCCACATAAACGCTCAGAGTATTCCAGCCCATTTCCAGGATATGCTGACCACTTTTGACTGTAAGAATATCCATGCCATTCTAATTTCCGAGTCATGGTTAAAACCGTGTCTATCTTCTGTGACCTACTCTCTTCCTAATTATCGACTAGTAAGAAATGATCGTACCGGGAGTGGTGGTGGTGGTGTAGCCATTTATCTCCGTAACCATATTCCTTTTAATGTTGTTGATATGTCTACACAGCCACCACCGCTTAATGCCGGCGAGCATCTCTTTCTGGAACTGGATCTGTCTTATACCAAGGTTCTACTTGGTGTATATTACTCTCCTAACTGTCGCGTAAATTACTTCACTTCTTTCGAACGCATCTTGGAAAATTTAGTCCCTTCTTACAGTCACACCATAGTCATGGGCGATTTTAACACTTGCTTGTTAAAAAATGATTCTCGCTCTTCTTCCTTGTGTAGTATTGTCGAATCTTGTAATCTATCCATCCTTCCTTTAAGTGCTACACATAACTTTCCAAATTCTACTCCTTCTCTTCTTGATCTTATGTTTGTCTCTTCACCTAGTCTTGTCGCCAAACATGGTCAGGTTGCAGCTGACGCTTTCTCTTACCACGACCTAATTTTTCTCTCTTATAAACTTCGTCTTCCTAAGACAAAATCCAAAATTCTTCTGCAGCGCAATTTTGGTGGCATGAGACTTGAAAATCTTCGAAGTGACGCCAGCGGGATTGACTGGAATTCCTTACTGAGTGCGCAATCCATTGACGAAAAAGTAGAAACATTCACAAACACGATTACTCGGTTGTACGATGTTCATGCACCGGTCCGTGCTATCAGAGTCAAGCAATTACCTTCACCTTGGCTCACTAAGGAAATCAAACAGTTACTGACGAAGAAGGCAATGGCTAAAACAAAATATAAATGTCGAGCGACTCCTGATAATTGGGATAACTATATTGCGATTAGAAATCACTGCAGAAAGGTGTGTAGGAAAGCACAACGCCAATACATCCATAACTCTGTTGAGAATGAGGATCCAGCTAAGGTCTGGAAATTTCTAAGAACTCTGGGGGTTGGGAAGTCTACACATGACCTCACTACTAATAAAATTGATATTGATTTATTAAATCGACATTTCACTGCTTCGTCCCAATTTGATAGGACTACTAAAGCTAATACTTTACACGATCTTTCATCGCTTCCAACCCCAGTATACCCATCTTTCGTTTTTAATCAATTATCTGAGTGTGATGTTAAAAAGAGCGTATTATCTATTTCTTCCAATGCCGTCGGTAATGATTGTGTCAGTCGAAAGATGATCCTTCCCATCTTAGATGAAATCCTTCATATCCTGTGTCATATTCTAAATTATTCCTTATCCCGGGGCGTATTTCCATCTGCATGGAAAGACGCTCAAATTATTCCTTTACCTAAAAAATCCAAACCCTCGTCCTTTTCCGAGTTTCGTCCTATCTCCGTGCTACCTTTCCTCTCTAAAGTGCTTGAGCGACTTGTCCATATCCAACTTAGCACATTCCTTAACAAGAACCTACTCCTCAATCCTCTCCAATCCGGATTCCGACCTGGTCACAGCACAGTTACGGCACTGATCAACATTACCGACGACATAAGGCTTGGTATGGAGAATGGAAATCTGACTGTACTTACCTTACTTGATTTTAGTAACGCCTTCAACACCGTTGATTTCCATATTCTGCTTGGCATACTACGCTCTATTAACATATCTCCACAAGTGATTGATTGGTTTCACAGTTACCTGTTTGGCCGCCGACAACGTATACGGATCGAAGACTCTTTCTCTTCGTGGTGCAATACCACAGTCGGCGTTCCACAGGGTGGCGTTCTATCTCCCTTACTTTTCTCAATTTTTATAAATTCTATCTCTTATCAGCTTCAGTCATCCTACCACCTTTATGCAGATGATCTTCAAATTTACACTCAAGCACCTGTACACGAATTGTTTGAAGCATTTCGCATCATTAATACAGATTTAGACCGGATAGCTGCATGGAGTCTCAGATTTGGTCTACAAATCAACCCTGCAAAAACGCAGGTTATTGTTGTAGGCAGTCCCAAGATGATATCACGTGTGGACTGGAATCGTCTACCTCAAATTAACTTTAGTGGTATCCCCATACCCATTAGTGACTGCGTGAAGAACCTGGGGGTTTATATAGATAAAACGTTATCCTGGGGCCCACAAATTGGTCAAGTCAGTCGCAAATTATTCGCTGCGTCTGGGACGTTGCGAAGATTGCGGAACTTTCTGCCGACTGCCACGAAGATTGCGCTCGCAAATTCTCTTCTCTTACCTATCCTTGACTATGCTGATGTCAGCTATCTAGATCTCACTGAGGAGCAACTTGATAAGCTTGAGCGCCTTCAAAACTTTTGTATTAGATTTATATTTGGATTACGCAAATACGATCACGTTTCTGATTTCCGCAAATTGCTCAAGTGGCTCCCAATTCGCCTTCGACGGAATACTCACATTCTTTCTTTACTTTATAACATTCTTTTTAATCCCTCATCTCCGCCTTATTTAAAGGAACGTTTCAATTTTCTATGTGACACACATTCAAGATCACTGAGGTCATCTGTGAATTTAATATTAGCAAGTCCAATGCATTCCACTTCTTTCTATGACAAGTCATTCACGGTACAAGCCGTTCGCTTGTGGAATGCTTTGCCTATATCCGTAAAGCAGGCTCAAACTATAACTTCCTTTAAAAAGTTATTAAAAGACCACTATTTATCTATTTAATATTTTCTATCTATTGTCAAACTCATACTTTTTTCTATCTTCCATTTCCTACACTTTTATGTATGTATTATATATTTATAATTATTTATGTATGTTTATGTAGTATATTTTTCAGTATTTTATGTGTGTATTTTTAGCACTTATATGTAAATATTAGTTTTATTTCTTAATTTGTTTATTTTTTATTTTTTTTATCGTGTTTACTGTACCTAAAAAATTTGAATAAATCATCAGTATCGCCAAACTGCCCTTTTCCAGGCTCCTTGCTTTTTAGTCCATCCAAAGGTTGCCTGGAAGATATTGCTTATAAGTGATAAGGCCGCCATTTGTACATTAACTTTTACAAATAAGTATAACAAATTGTAGTACTTTGGTGTACAATAAAGATGATTTGATTGATTGATTGATTGAAGATCTCACACGTCCATTATATGTATATGCAACTATGTAAATAACCTGTTCTTTATTTTTAAACATAATATCTATTCTACTTATTTGAGATTCAATAGCTATATTCATTAGATATAATAATTATGTCGATGTTTTAAGAACTGACCTAACAGACCAATGTACTAATTAGATGCCGGCACATAATCAGCTGGTGTGCCGATTAGCCGTTATCTGTATACCTGTGTCCTTCATTTTATCAAATATTTACTTTACTACAACAATTAGACTCTTTTTTCAGATTGTGACGCAATATAATTTACTGGTTCGCTTTCACGCTAGTGGAATGATTAATATGTTATTCCATTAAACATTTTAATTTAATTTCAGTGGTTGTGTCCGCCACGCAGTTCCACCTCGCTAAGCGTTGTATTTATCTATGTTTTTATGATATGACTAGAGGACGCCAGCAGCTACGCCTGCATTTTTTTTAAATTTACCCGTTTTGGCCGATCCCGTGGGAATTTCGGGAAATCCCTTCTTAGTGCACCCCTACGGTCCCCAAGGAATATACATGCCAAATTTCAGCTTCCTGCGCCCAATAGTTTCGGCTGTAGCGTGTCTGTCAGTCAGTCAGTACTGCAAGGATTTTATATATTAAGATGATTGTTCGACTTCTAGTCGTAGCATGATATTAGATAACCTTTAACCTTTCTTGATAAATTTGGCTGCGAAGTGCTGAAAAGATTATTTAAAGTAGTAATAGTCTGAGATTAGCGCGGCTTTCACCTTAGGTACAGAAAAATTGCTTATTACGGATATGTGGAATCGGTACTACGATACGGATTATTGTTAAGGGGACATTCAACTGATATTGATAAGGCTTTTATTTGCCAGAAAAAATGCTTAAGGGCTTTGTGTAACGTAGGACCACTAGATTCATGCTGACCATTGTTTAAAAATAACAAAATACATACTCTTTTTGGCTTATATACAATTGGAAATATGTGTACACATGTAAGTACATGTGAAAAAATTCTCACATGAATTTAACAATGCTAGAGATAACTCAGTCATGAGTAAGAGAGACCCCACTAGACTAGAGCTCCCTATTTCATAAAAACTGTTAGGTACATAAGTAATATGTATAGAGTTTTTAATAAAATTCCAAAGTCAATCTGTGAACTGTCACTAGATATTTAAAATGAAGTCTGAGTTGAGAAAATGGCTTGTAACACAAACTTTTTATAACGTGAATGATTTTTTTGACCTGGCAACTTGAATATAATTATGGTTGAATTATGGTAATATAATTATGATAATGCGAATATAATTATGGTATACATATGTAACATAAATTATTTTATGTCAATGATTTTATTTTGTAGTTTAATGTTGATGCGTGTGATGAATTGATGATGTCATGTAATCATCATCATCAGCCTTTAACAGTCCACTACTGGACTAGGTCTCTCCTTTGAAAAGAGGAATTGGCCTACTATACCACGCTGGCCAAACGGGTTGGTATAGGGTTTGTATCAAGTTTTCCTTCTCTTACAGTGCTGTTCTCTGCATATGCTCCTTCTGTCGGCTCTTACGACACCCATGGGATGATATGGGGTGGTGACATTCCGTATTTTTAATCCGTCGCCACACGGACAATGTCATGTAATAATGTGGTTTTAATTTATTTATTAATGTTTTAATTTCATGTTCTTTAATTTTGTATTTAAATTAGTATGCCAATACTGGCGAAAAGTGTGATTCGACACTAAATATAACACCTGTAAATGTACCACATTCTTTACAAATAAATTATTCTTTATTCTTCAGTGTTCACTCTTCACTTTTCACTCTTTAAAAAATAACATTTTAGCTCCGGAAAACCTTTTTTATCTTTCCTTTAATCTTTTACCACAGTACTGTCATTCCAGAAAGTAGGACTCTGAACCGGTTTGACACGTGATCATTTTCACGTGTTGCTTAGATGTGAGGGGAACACACTACTGGTGCTACTGGTAACGACCGAAATAGGCAACATAAAGGCAGAGTCAAGGACAGGTTACTCGTGTATTTAGAATCAGTGTTCAATATAGATCGATACTCATTTAAAAGCTAAGAGTGATCAGTCCATTACTTCGTTGCCAGTGGCGTAATTACAGGGTGGCAACATGGGCAGAATGCCTCGGTCCCAGCCGACAAGGGCCTCTACTCTACAGCACGTAAAGCACGGCCTATCTGCTCACGACTGCCTAATATATTTACACTCGACATCTGATGGTGCTGATATATGCATTCACCTGTAAGTAATGAGAATTCTTGCGAATGTTACAAAACAGAAAAACAAACGAGTGTGTTTGAGCGAGCATTCTCACGAACGTTCTGGCATTGCGAGCATTCTAGCGAATTGACAGTTTTGCCACAGTCAAATAATCCATACAGTCGTTCGACGAACGCGTCTAGACGGGTCAATCGTGCGGGGGCCAAGAGGTGAGACGCGGGAAGAGCGGTACCTAGTTACGTATATCGCCTTAGTTCCTAACTAGGTACATGTTTTTGGGGGCTGGCAGGTGCTTGTTTTTTGTTCGTTACGTATTTATTTGCTTATGAATATTAATTAAGATGGTGCATACGACTTGTGCTGTGAGATATTGAAATTCTTTATGCTGTTTAAAGATTTAAATAAATAAGGATTTAAAAAATCTGCGATTTCATCAATTTACTTATACCAAAACAGAAAATTTCATTAATTATAATTATTTATATTATTTTGAAATGTATGTACACACTTAAAATAATGTGCACAATCCTACTAATCTACTTACTTTTTACCATATCTCATGTCTGGCCAAATCACAGAATAAAGTAGCAATTATTGTACGTAAACAACATATGCAGACGTAAGAAAATATGCGTTGTAAGGTAATATTCGATTCTGGTGTGATTTTAATTTCATGCAATAAGTACCTAGTACCTTCGCATTAGGTAAGTAACTATCACATATTATTATGTATCTTGGTAATGGCGCATCCTAGCTCAAAAATAACATGGTGATTGCGATTTAAGGATGAACGGGTTACTCGTCAAATGCCTTCTTAATGCTGATGATCAGGTAATACTTGCTTGTCTGCAGCGGAGGAGTTGCAGGAGATGGTAACAATCATCCATGGTGCGTTAGAGAGGAAAGGAATGAAAGTGAATGTAAGTAAAACGAAAGTTATGGTTTTTGAAAAGGAGGAATGCGTTACGGCTTGTAATGTTTTGATCGATAAACAGCGAGTGGAACAAGTAAATGAGTTTGTTTACTTAGGGACGTTGTTTACAAGAGATGGTACGAATGAAGAAGATATTGAAAGAAGAGTTAATGCAGGTAATAGAGTCAATGGAGCTCTGAAGGCGTTTATGAACAGTCAAAATGTGTCCAAAAAGGCACGTTTGGCTGTTAGTGCCTACCCTTATGTATGGTAGTGCGAGTTGGGTATGGCAGAAGAGACTTGAAAGTAGAATAAATGCTGTAGAAATGAGAGCGCTGAGAAGTAAAGTGAAAGATACACCACACAGGTGTATCTTTGACCGACAGAGTAAAGAATTATGTGCTAAGAGAGTGATGTGGGGTAAAAGAGTGACAAGCATCGAGAAAGGCATGTTAAGATGGCTTGGGCACATGGAGAGGATGGATGACGAAAGACTGACAAAGAAGATATATAAGGCAAGTGTGAATGGGACAGGACGAAGGGGAAGACATAGGCGGACGTTCTCTGACCAGATTGGAGACATCCTAAAAAAAGGACAGGTCAGAAGTACCCTGAACAGAAGAGCATGGATGATAAACTTGATGGGAGTGAATGAAGCAAGAGAGGTATGTCAGGATCGTTCCGTAGTCTCTGCCTACCCCTCCGGGAAACAGGCGTGAGTCTATGAATGTATGTATGTACAATTTAATTGTTAATCTTCATTGCCCAAAGTTAAATAAATAAATGATACCAAATGATGAAGAGAACACTGCTAATGTGATTACGAGCTTTAGTTACTTTTCTTATATTAAAAATACATAAGAAATTAATGGATTTTGATTTAATAACCTACGTATAATACTAAGTATTACCCTCAAAATACAATTATTTTATATTCGCAAAACATTCGCAGTAATTTCGCGAATGCGAATGCGAATATAAAAAAATATGTGAATATTCGCGAATGCGAATATTCGTCACTAATATGATATACGCACTCCGCATGTGGTAGGTAATAGGTAGGTATATCGGTGCAAGGGCTGTCTTCGGAGCTCCTTTGGCTATGCAGACTTATGCATGTCCGTAACTGTTGTGCCATGAATTACTTACGTACTTTTAAAAATATGGGTACAGAAATTACCTAATAACATTTTGTGTAGCACATAATAATATATTTAGTAATCTTTGCCGTGTATTTCATAATATATAGAAAATACAGATAGTTTACTTTAATACTGTTATCATAATGGTAATGATCGACTAATTAGTAGTAAAGAGTTATCAACACAATGAACAGTCTAGGAGCGACTCATAACATAATAATATTCTTTATCATAATAATTATGTTCTAATTAGGCACGTATAGATGACGTATATAGATGCAAATACTAAAATTAATATTTGAGAACACTACCTACAAACTTTCGTTTTATACTCAAATGTAAATACAGTACAATACAATTCTTGCGTTACTGTCCAATGCTACTGCTACACTTGCGTTAGCGTTAACGTTAATGGCAATTGCCAACTACGCGTTAATTAACGCGTTAAAAATGCGCATTGGCTACATATACGGTAAGAAAATACGCCGGGCCTATGCAAGAATTCGTGTCGTAACTAGAAAAGAACTGTGTACACTGCTCGCAGCGGTGCACGACAAAAAATCTTGTCTGCCCAAGACACGACGCGGCGAACGTTGTTGCGGGGCGGAGGCGTGGGGGGGCGGAGTAGTAGGGTTCACACAGCCAGGTAAGTAGTGATCTGTGGGTAGTTTTTGTTGTGCGTTTGGTGTGGACGTGTATTACAGCGTAGAGTACAAAATGGCTGATGAGATACTTATAACTTTAGTAGAGGGACAACCGGTATTGTGGGACAAAACTTCAACAACTTATTTTCATGCGAAAATAATCCACAAATTTTTCCTCATGTTGTCGCATTAGACGGTAAAGGGTAATGAACCCACCAAACTCATTTTTCTCTTGAATAATTGGATGAACCCAGTAAAGTCTCTTGTTTTTTGTTTCCTTTTTCATTTTGTTATAATAATAATATGCAATTATCATTCTTTTTTGCTTTGTAGTTAACATTTTTATAAATAAACGAAAATGATTATCAGACTTGTTATTACTTGCGCACCCTACGCCCGACTGACGACTGTACGAAAAAAATCTTGTCGTGTACACGTTCCGAGTGGTCTTGTCTGCGGAAGACACGAAAGTTTTCGTGTGTAGAACAGACAAAATTCTTTACACGAAGAATTTGTCTTGTCTGCCGCAGACACGGTAAATTTTCTTAACGTGTACAAGCGCTCTTAAGCGTTAATTCCTCGTGAATTCACGCGCTAACACACGTTATAGTCCGGTCAATATACACATTTGAAATAACAAAAATTGCCGGAGAGCCAAATATTGATAGAGAGCTAGGGTTTACCATTACAAATAAAGTCTTAAAGTCCCCATCGATCCCATGTGTGCTAAAAAAGTTATTCTATTAAAACGCAATAATCAAAAGCAATATCAATAATCAATATAAATAATAAGAAAATATCTAGAACTTTAGAGGAGTAGGCCTACAGGGGAAACCACGGCGTGTTACCACGGTAAAAAAACGCGCCGAGTACACTACCTCACAGTTGGCGTGGAAATGTGTGCATATCATGCATGATGTGACTCTTAGAATCGCGATATCTCTGGAAAGGTAACTCTTAGGAAAAAAATATTATACCATTTTTGTAGAGAATTTTAAGGTCTACAACTTTGCTTAAGGTTTTATTTTGATAAAACTTACCGTTTTTGAAAAAAATCCAAAAAACCTCAAATTTTGACGTTTGACTCCGAATAACTTTTGTAGCACACATTGGATCGATGGGGACTTTTAAGACTTTATTTGTAATGGTAAACCCTAGCTCTCCACCAATATTTGGCTCTCCGGCAATTATTGTTATTTGACCACTATTTTTATGTCTAAATTGACCGGACTATTAAGGAGGTTTATATTCCAAAGCCACGGCTGTGGTTGTAATAGCTCTAAAAACTAAAGCTTTCTCACTCATCCACTCCATAGTCGTTCTCGTAAATGCAATTTACACCTAAAACAATGTACAATCATCATTTTTGTGAGCACGCGTCCTGTGGAATAAGACAGCGCTAATGTAGCCAAGATCACTTAGCGCGCTGAACTACGCGCTAAAATCCTTTGATGTGTCCAAAAAACTGACACCCGCGGCCCGCGCTATCGCCATAAGTAATGCCATTAATATTTAACGCGTTAAAACGTTGGCCACATCTACGTAGCGCCTAAATTAACGCGCTAATTGACGCGTTAAGTTAAGACGTAGGTGTAGCAGGAGCATAACTGACAGACAACGCACAGCTAAACCTACTGGGAGCAGGAACCTAAAATATGTCGTGTATGTTCTTTGGGGAGTGTAGGAGAGCACTAAGAGAGGACTTTCGGCAATGCTCGCGGGATCGCGAAGAAACGCCTGGATGAAACGCATAGAGAAGAGCCCCCGCCTAGAACGCGGGCACCATCTACTCAGTAATAAGACGAAGTGCAAAAACTAGATAAGCTGGCAAATGCACTAATTACAGGAGTAATATTAAATGGCCTACTGACTATTATGCGGCATTTCCTTCGACCACCAAAAATTCTTTCAGTGTTGGATAGCCCACTTATCGAGGAAGGCTATAGGCTATATAACATCACGCTATGAGCCACGGGAGTGGAGCAGTAGCCTTAACTAACGCGGGTGTTACCGCGGGCTCATCTAGTTTATTATAATTTATAAAGCTAAATGGTTTCTTTGTTTTTGTGTGTTTGTTTGAACGCGCTAGTGTCGGGAACATAGATATAGTAATCTATGGTCCGGAACTTCTTTACGCTATAGGCCTTAGCTATCAGGCCGATAAAACCCGTGGTATTGTAGCGGGCTCAGCTAGTCTGTATAATATATAAAATCCTTGCGTTACTGACTGACTGACAGACACGCTATGTTTGTTAAATCTGTGCACGCTACAGCCGAAACTACTGAGCGCAAGTAGGTGAAATTTGGCATGTATGTTCCTTGAGGAATGTAGGGGAGATTGTACAAACAAATCATTTTATCCAAGTGAAATTCACGCGTTCGAAGCAGCGGGCAAAAGCTATAGTTACATAAACGTTGTTAGTAAATTGAACATTATGAATATTGACACGCAACTCTTCGACCTAATAACTATAAAAGGTGCTTGTATGGAGCGTGCACTTGAACTTTCATGTATTATTTACACACGAAAGACCTGTATCTCTGTGTCATCATAGTGATCCTTATTGTATTGCATCATACTAGTATACACATATGAAAATAGATGTTAAAAATATTCTAAGTAGGTACTCTTAACCTATTCTAATACGATATTAATGTGAAGTAGAAAAAATGAAGTGCGAATTTTTGGGAGGGTTTTTGTTACCGTGCCACGTAAAAACGACTGAACGTATTTTGATAGCACTTTACAGTAATATACATAGCTTATACATCGGCACGTCGCGTTAACTGACACGGGAAACCCGTCCGGTCACAGATTCGGGCAGAAACTAGTCGAATATAAAGTTAGTGCCAAATAGCTTTAGTCATAAAAATACCAACAGAAACAGGTTTCATGACATTTAAATAATATCTGTTGTCATAACAAACTACATATAATAAGAACTTTGAAACTTTAAACAAAGATGTAAACTCTAACAGGTTAGAATGATGCAAATTTAAATTTTATGTTATTAATCACCACGACAATGTATCTAGTGGCTAGTTGTTTCTTTCAAGGTGGCAGCCCAAATGATATAATCATTCTACGGCTCCTGGGACACTTAGAGAAGACGTGTGTGGACTCTCCTTTACAGGAGTTAGGAGCTTACACAATTTATTACATGTTACCACCGCGGTGTCCATCCACGTCCCGTAACGTAACGGCGCGGTGTATGCTGAACCTCGACACCGCAGTGTGATTAACTGATATGCGATTTAGGGTCGGCGCAAACGAGCTACCGACCACAGCCACTGGTGGGTATATTTTAGGTACTTCTGTAGCGAGTGGTCGCCACCGGCCACACGTGTGCTGCGCGTCTATACAAAATATATTAAAAAAGTGTGTTAAGTGGCTGTTGCTGGCCACCAGTGGCTGTGGTCGGTGGCCCGTTTGCGCCGACCCTAAACATGGAATAACAATTTTTTTAGAAGGGCAGTTTAATTGTATTTTGTACCTACTAAATTAGGTTACGTCATCATATGAACGTCATTAGGTATCTATTTAATGCTAAAAATTTTAATTATTTCTTCAATGTGATCCCATGTATGTGGATTTCGCGGCGTGACAAGATTAACTTTTAGTACCGGAGTTCAAAAAAGCGGTGATGTCGCCAGGGGGCTAAATACCGCGGAACTCCTAAGCAATACTACCTAACGAATTGTCACCGCCCCATATCATCCCATGGGTGTCGTAAGAGCCGACAGAGGGAGCATATTATGCAGAGAACAGCACTGTTAGAGAAGGAAAACTTGATACAAACCCTATACCAACCCGCTTGGCCAGCGTGGTATAGTAGGCCAATTCCTCCTTTCAAAGGAGCGGCCTAGTCCAGCAGTGGACTATTAAAGGCTGATGAAGCAATACTATAAGCATAAAAATATACCTAAGCTAAAAATACTAAGTAGAATGGTTTACCTCTCTGCCGATGCACCTTGGCTCATTGAACAGTTCGTTAAAGAGGTTGGTCTGCGAGCCCTGTCCGGGCACGGGGAACTGTATCATGCCGTTGCACCGGGTCCAGCGTCCGTCCCGGATGATATACGAGCGCGGCACTTGACTTATAGTCGACACCGTCAGCGTGGATACACCAAACCTAGAAGAAGAATAAAATAAACAAGATAGCGTTGCGATCACGCCAGTCCTAGCCGAATTCGGCTACAATTTGTTGGATGGAATACCGGAAGAATTGAGCGCAACCTGTTACGGGAAAATGACAAATAGGTAAACCTTAGACTAATGATTGGTCTCGCTCTGCTCTACTAGACGGAGCCCTCATACTTGTAAAGTGAGGCAGAAAAAACCATGCCAGCTGGCATGGTTTGAAGCTGTCACATTGACAGCGGTGTGTCAGGTGCAAATATCCACCAAATTAATTACGCAAATAAATCGCCGTACAATGCCAAGTTGCGTTTTTGTCCCGTGTAAAAATAAGTCAGCAAGCAATAAGAAGGACTCTGGGATCACATACCATCTGTAAGATAACAATAAATTTGAAATTTCACCCTAAAATTACATTAAACCAAAAATTTCATTCAGTGTTGCTGCGTGTAGAAGAACAATTTCCTCGTAGTTGAGATTTTTGTAATATAAATGTATTGTTATAGTATTTTATAATATAATCTGTTGCATTTATCTAACCTTATTATTTATTTAACAAAGGTATTTGTGTATTGTTTAATGTTTACATTAGTAATTTAAATTTTATTATATTTTTTATTTTTTTTTATTTTACAGTTTTAGGACAACTTACAGCTACATTTTAATTTAAACAGAATCGAATACAAAAAAAGAAGGCCAATTAATTTTTTTTTACATAAAGTGTTGAAGTAAATATATAAGGCAGTCATCTTGAACAAATGTGAGCTCATATTGTTTTACAAAGTAACAGTAGTGATAAGTCGCGCATGCGTGTGGACTTCATTTTAAGCAATAAAGATAAGATAAGATTCCTTAAAAAGTAATTTAAAATCTTTCAACACAATTTGGTACCTAGAACAATTGTATCTATTTTAATTATTAGTAAAAAAAATCTGAAAAAGTTCTACAGTTTACGCAGTATCTTCTCGTGGTTACAGAATAAATATATTTTTTTTACCTCACATACCTACAGCTACTCATTACACGTAGATGCTTTTATAATAATTAGGTATATACGTATCGCAGTCATTCACCATCATCATCGTCCTAGCGCCATCCCAGTTGCATCCAAGACCTTGCGACTTGGAGCCCGGGGTCCGCTTACATACTAGTCCATCCAGCTATGACAGAATATCTGCTTTCTCACAGAGCGACTGCCGTTTGACTCCGTAACCCAAAGGGATAGCGATAACCCATGGTTTAGATTTAGACCAGTATTCGTTTATCTAAGGGACTGACTCTCTATAACAACTATCAAGGATCTTTATGACTGCTGATATAACGTGCAATAGTGCGTAGTAAGTTGTTAACAACTTACTACGCACATATCTTTGAAAAGACAATAGTGCACGCGGGCACGCCGTAGATTCAAACTCGAAATTATAATAATTATGTTAATAGTGTCTATCGTTACTTGTGAGTTTTGGTCTACATGACTATTAACAGTAAATAAACCTTAGTAAATCTTAAAAGGTCAAATTGGTATACGTACTTACTAAATAATGTGTAACTAACAATGTGGCTAGAATGGAAATAGAATGCACTATTTTCTAAATAACTTATAACCTATAAGATTATTTTGAATACGTTATCATTTGTAAATATCATATGTAACAACCTATTTGGATACAACAAAATCATTGGATATATACCCACCATTTTTTCGATGATGAAACCTGCGCCTAACCCATACACGAATAAATTGATGCTTTTAAATAATTGTAAATTTTTTACCTACATTTATAACCAGTTACTTATCCAATAGACCGCAGTATAAAATATTTTCCTATTAACTCGGGTAACTGTTGAGAAGCTGACAACACAATTATTCACGCATGCGTCTTGGTGCTTTTGATTGACACACACTGTCATAATGAGTTGCCTCACTTTTGGATATATTTTTCTTAGGCAGTGCGGTGTCTAGTAGAGCGAAGCGATACCAATCATTAGTCTATGAGGTAAACGCGATATATCTCTATCAAACCAATCCTTTTTGAAGGAGTCAAGCTCATCCCGGCATCTGCGTCTAGGCCTGCCGCGATGTCGCCTGCTGTATATGGGAGCCTATTTGCCAGTTTGGCACATTTGTCATCCTACAGCCCTGCTGCGGAATGTCTTAGGCTCACCAAAAAAAAAACATAATATACCTAATCTCTTGCGGCTTGAGTTTCAGCAAAACAGTTGCATTTGTAATTATTTCACTCGTAGGTATATTGCATATTAGATTGTTATTATGCTGATAGCGAGGCTTATTAACGACACGTGTAAGATATTATGAAATATGTATATACCTAAGTAAACACAAATTATCAGGTATTTTAAGTAAGCACTAGTTAGTTATCGTGGATATCCCTCAAAGACGTAAATTGTCGTAAATGATTGGATGAAAACTAATTCTGTTCATATCGGCTGACATGTATAATTGCACATAATAAGACTACGCAACCATGAACTCAACGAACAACGTTTTTGCTGCAATTTTAATGATAATAAAATTGCAGCAAAAAGTAGTGGTATAGGTACCTTACCTACCAAAAAGACATAGCTATAATTAGTATCTATCAATTTTGAATCTTGACAAGTAATTCAAAGAAGTATGAAATTGGCATTAACTTAATGCTAGCATTTAATATGAGATTAAATCTACGATTGTCATATTCGTAGTTAATTCATAATTGCCCTTATCTTAAAATTTAATGCTTTTTTTGCTTAAGCAAAAACATGGGATATTAATTTGTCATATCGTAGTTATCTTATGAGACAGGCCCATGTAGTGATCTAGACTATTCTAGACCAGTGTTTTTCAACCTTTTTATGTCACGGCCCCTTTAGTATGAGGAAATACTTCGCGACCCCTCTACATGTTGCCTTTTTCATGTACCTATCTATTTTATTTTATGACAAGTAGTCACTCCAACATTTATTAACTTTCATAAGTAGGGATAAATACATTTGCAGCAGACCAAGTATGAATAGTTTAACTTTATTTGTGCCCGGAATACCTTTTAAAATTAGTTTTTCATTCTGACTTATTTGAGCATTTCAATATCTTGATTTTGAAAAATTTTCAACGAATTGAAAATGTCATCACTGCTTAAGACAAAAAAGTCTTTACAAATAAAATTGACTTGTGGTCATGGGCAAAATAAATCTCTATCAAAACTATTTCTATTAATTTTCTTCGACATAGTCTTTTATTATTAATTAAAGTCGGATTAAAAACTTATTTAAAGTCGGAAGAGATATTAATATCAAGCACTGGAATTAAAATGGTGTTAAAAATTAAAATAAGAACTGTGTTCTACTTACTACTATTACAAGAAGTACTTAATGCAAAAGGTATCGAAGAATAATAGGCAAAGATGGATCTTAAGTCCGTTTCTAAATGCAATTATGATGCTGGATGCCGATGGGATGCTGCAATTGGAATTGAAGTCTGACAATTTTGATACCTTTTGGTTAAAAAAGAAGTCAGAATATTCAGAATTTAACAATATGGGCTTTGAAGTGTATGATTCCGTTTGCCATCTCGTACTTGTGCGAGTTGACATTTTCATCAATGCAAAGTCCCAAGTCCCAAATAATCAGAAGAAAGGAAAAAAATCGCTTAAATTTGGTAGACGATTTAATTTTCAACGTAGTTAAAACGGATCCACGATGGGAAAATTGGTTAATTATAAACAAGCTCAACCTACGTATTAAGAGTCTTGAATTTCAAATGTTTACGATGGAGGAGATCTTATAAATATTTTTTTTGTTTATTTGATACAAATTATGTCCTGGTAACATTTTTCTTTGTAAACATTTTTAAACTTTATTACGATTGTTTACTGCAGTAGCTTTCCCAACCTTTTGCAACTCCCCTATAGAATCACCCCCGCTTTGCGACCCCCCTTAGGAGGCTTTGCGACCCTCCAGATGGTCGCGACCCCAGGTTGAAAACACTGATCTAGACCCATAGTTAAACTATGCTTTATTTAAACATGGCCTAAAGTAAAGTTAAAAAAAACGTAACCCACGTATTTACCACCCTCCACTTAAGGGGATTGCACTAAGGTACCTTGGTTTTTATGATAGCATAATAGTGAAGTCATCGATTTTCAATTATTATAACCAATCCATTAGTGACATTAAATTATATCGAGCCGTGGAAGGCCGGTGAATTACTTAATCTGAGATGTCGATCGATAATTACCTACGCTTTATTAGCCGCGTACTATGACTTGCTTTGATGAACACTCAACTTGTACGATCGTCTGTACACTGCTTAGGGTTTTGTAGTAAATTACAATGTAGCTTTACTCGGAGATTAAGCAATAGATAACTGAAATTTGGACCGGTTATACATGTTAACAACCTTCGTAAATCAATATGTATAAAATTCTTTCATTACTGACTGATTGGCAGACAACGCACAGCTGAAATTACATGGCGCAAGAAATGGAAACAATTTTGCATGTATGTTCATTGGGAAGCGTAGGGGTGCACTTTTCTCAAAATCCCTACGGGAAGGAGCAGAAACGAAGAATAAAAAAAATTGACCAAGTGCGAGTCGGACTCGCGCACGAAGGGTTCCGTACCTTATCTATCATTATCTATCTTTAAAAGAAAATCACGTTTGTTGTATGTATACTTAAATATTTTTTAAATTTCTAAGTACCTACCTGTTTATTAAGATCGAGTAACAAATTGCTTAAAATTACGTTTGTTGTACGAGAGATAAGCGTCTACCTGTTACCGTTAGTAATTTTGAGCAAAAAATACGAAAAACACGTTTATTGTATGGGACCCCCGCTTAATATTTTCATTTATTTTAATTTTTTGTAGGTATTTGTTGTTATAGCGGCAACCGAAATACATAATTTGTGAAAATTTCAGCTTTCTAGCTATCGCGGTTTATGGGTTACAGCCTGGTGACAGACAGATAGCGGAGACTTAGTAATTGGGTCCCGTTTTTTACCTTTTAGGTACGGAACCCAAAAAAATGTGCCAGGTCTTTCTCTAGTAGCCAATAAATTATTATAAAGGTTTTTACGGGTAGCTCACATACACGTATAAGAAAATATTAATTTTTATGTTATATGTTACGTGTTTTATTGTGTGCATGATCGCTAAATAGTTTAAAAATAAAAAAATACGTAGGTGCAAAATTTTTGATTGCAGTTAGCCTCCCATATTCGCAGCCGCCACGTAACTATTCTTAGGTATATGTACCTACCTATATTAAGTACATCACTTATTGGAGTAAAATTTTCTGCATCTCGCAAATCTTGATATGTAAAACATTTCATTACCTGCCATTTACAATAGCTTCCTTCAATTGACTCTCACGGGCGATCAGCTCCAGTATTTGCACCCTCAAAGACTCGGAGAGCAGCTTCGCATTTTGCAGTGTTTCACCCAATTTCGTCTTTAAGCTCGCAGTTGAGAGCTCGTTGGCTCGAAATATCGATTCTTTTGGACTTTCTGTGACAACTGAAGGACTGTCCTTTAATTGGATCATTCGCATCATATCATCATCGAAAGGTCTCACGTCAGCATTGTTGGTATTACGCCTAGATTCTTCTCGACTACAAAATTTTTGTAAATTATTTATCTGTGATTAGGAGTGGTCCTCTACCGGAACTTATTATGAAAATTGTTTTGTAATATAAGATACTTACAGTTGATCTTGTATCGGGTTCATCCAGGCGGACGCCTATTAAAAATATAATATGATTAATACAAATATCCGTATTTTACTACGCTGAAAACAAAATATTTTCGAAATGCAGGAATGCCTGAAGAGGTGCTGAGATTGCTGTTAGAAATGATCGAAGTCCCTTCACTCGGTGTTCGCATATTTGTTGGTATTAAATCATTTGTAATACCTACTATGTTCCAAATCTTCAACATTATTAGGTACATTGTTTCTTAAAATATGGCATCTTTGCCGGCTTATTAATAGGTTTTGTTATTTTTACCAATTGTAAATTTTTCGGTTCGTATACCATTAAAAGTGTTTGGATTCAGCAAGTAATTTGCATAGCACAGGGTAAAGAAATATGTGACCTATGATTTGCCACGAACCTATGTAGAATTCAAGGCCACGATGCTTAATCGGTATTGTAAACAATTTTAAATGTAAATATAAAAAGTAACTTACCCAGTCCGAATAGCAGACACGTGCCACAAGCAAACATATTAAAAACTGATAGAAAATCATTTTAATGCAGAACTCTTTGTCGAAGGTCGGCCAGCTCTGAAAGTAGACATGGAAGTGTGCATTGTTTCTAGAAATGTTTACAAACTCACTGATAAGTAGGCCCCACTACAATTGTTCTAAGCCATTATACTTCGCACTTTTTGAACAAAACGTTTTCAGGTGCGAAATATTGCATTGTCAAACACTTACATATAGATTGTAGCGTTTGAATTATTTTTGGCAGGACTATAATCAGGTACAGTGCGTAAAACGTACTTGAAACGTATTTATATACAGTGTAGAATAGTTTATAATTAGTTAAGGGCAAAAATCACAATGGAGACAACAATTGAAGCGTTGAACTCAATGCTAATTTCTCGTGTGAATCCCCTGGCTCAGATTAAGGAACACATCGTTGGTGATTTTGTCGAGAGAACAAGCACACGAGCTCCTTTTGACACAGTCTCTGTTAAATCGTAATGCCCTCCGGATGCCTGTATTCCCAACGCTTGAGGGTATCCGTTGTCACTGTAATAGCAAGCAAGCCAGCTGGAGTATAAAAGTATGTTGACTTGTGTCCCACGCCAAAATCGTCATTTTTGAGGCAAAAGTATGCATATGTTTGCATATGTTTACTTACGACTAATGTCTAATTAATCAACAAGTAAACCGGTCTAACACGGAGAAGAGGGCTACAGAGTGTTTGATCATGTTGCGAAAAGGTTGCGCTGCCGGTTATCTACCAATTCTCAGCCGCGACAACGCACACAGTACCTTCCCCAAACAGAGCAATAAATTAGCGTTTATTTAGCTGATAATTTTATCACTTTGCCGTAGAGTGGTTTGTTTCAACGTCCTCTTCTACTTGGACTACGAAGGCTAATTAAAAAACACCAACCACCAACATAATTGACATTTTAAATAGGTGCAGACGGAGTAATGATCAAGAATAGAGTTGTTAGGACTTTGTAAACTTTGTTGGTGTTAAACAAATAAAGTGTTGGGTTTATACGATGTCAACACCGTGATAAGGTTAAACACATTTTTTTATACCGAGTATGGTTGTATCATCATCAGCCCTTTATAATGTCCCACTGCTGGGCACGGGCCTCTTCTCACTATGAGAAGGGTAAGGCCATAGTCCACTACGCTGGCCTAGTGCGTGTTGGAAGACTTCACATGTCTTTCAAGAACATTATGAAAAACTCTCAGACATGCACGTGTTGATGTTTTCCTTCACCGTTTAGCTAGCGATAATTTATTAACAATTCAATACGCACATAACTCCGAAAAGTCATTGGTGCGTGCCGTGGTTTCGAACCCGGACCCTCTGCGTAGCAGTCTGACGGTCTCTCCACTAGGCTATCGCTGCCCAGCTGAGGATGGTTGTATATTATACTAATATTATTATTATTGTTAGTCGTTAGACAGTTTACTTTTTGTTAGTACATAATTATGTAAGGTAAGACCTTTAGAACTACTGAATTGATTGTGGCTGTAATTTTTTTTGTGCTAGCTTATAGTTTCTCAGATTACGTTTCATAACAACATGCTATAATAAAATTATTATGAGTCGTATTCAATAGATATGTGGGCCTCACAGGTTTTTATGTTTATAATTTTATTATTAGGTACATAATTTTTTGTAGGTAGTGGAATTTGAAATACTACCACGCTAATGTTATCAGCATGCGGTGACTCTACTGTGCTCTTGTCTACTACGATATAACATATCTAATTTTAAAACAACATCAACAGTATTTTTTTTATTTATTTATAGTCTCATGCCTGTATCCCTGAAGGGGTAGGCAGAGGTGTAAATATTACACCCACATTTCGCCATGAATTTTTAGGTCCCACGTAATAGGGGGCGAGCCTATTGCCGTTACCGGGCACATCACCAGACTCCGGGCTGCTACTGAGTATTCGGAAAAACCCAGTAACACTTTTGCCCGACCCAGGAATCGAACCCGGGACCTTCGATCAGCAGTCGGATACACTATCTACTAGACCACGGAGGCAGTACGCAGCAGTAAATTTTGTTTACCTATGTATAATATTAATTCGATTGTATCAGTGACCTCGTAGATGATCTGTACTATCTGGTGAGCTGTACTCACTATAAGCATTTAAGAGGAAACACTACGGGCGAGAGAATTGAAAAATAGGTATTTGTAAAATCTATTGCTGTCGCGCAACCTCAAGCCTGCCCCCGCAGAGCGCGATAGAGACAACTGCAGCTTGGACCAAAAATACCTATTAAATGTACACAAAATCAACGTTTCGTATTCCCTTGATTCCTTCTCCAAAACTTCATCGATTTAACTAGTTTTTCATATTAAATTAAAGAAGGGTTTTGGCCGTGTTCCTATGTTTTCCTTTTTTAAATAATCTAGCCAAATTTGTTTTTAGATGTTTGAACACAGCGGAAAATCTGGCCAATTTTTGAGGTATTTGAAGGTTCATATCTTTTTTAATATTTAATTTATGAGAAAAAGGAAAACATAGGGACATGCCAATCGGGGTCATACATCTTTTGGAAAAAAAAAATTGCTCTACTGGCATTATCCAGGGACTGAGTTCAGCTGTTGCTGTCACTGTCGGATTGTATACATAAGAAAGAGAAGAACGACGACGACGGGACGTTCAGAACGAGTTATTTATCATTAAATACATTAATCCTTACAAATATCTTATTCCAATCGATAAATAAAAACAACAGTTCCCTTTATTATTATATATTACATCACTGTTATTAATATTATCAAGATTTGTTTATAAATAATACAGTTACAATTGCTACAATTTCAATTTAAATGGTTATTTTATGGGTTTTTTTTATCGAGCAAATTTACCGAAAACGTGTTTTGAACACAATGGTCCCCCCATAAATATGATCAAGATTAACATATATTTTTTTAGCTGCTCTAAATTGTATACATTTGGCTAAAAAACTGTTTTGTGAAGCCTATTTTGACTAAGTACAGCGCCTTAAGTTTGCATTGTTCGTGTAATACTCACCCATCGTGCTACTCTTATTTGCCTGCTTGCTGCTTTAGTGGCAGATTGATAGCTGAGACTGGTAACAGTAGCCTACAATAGATACATACGAAAACGATATGGCTTATGGACGCCACGTCATTAGAGTATTACTCGAATGCGAAGCCAGTTTAGTATTTACTGCTCGGTAAACTGGTATCTGTAAGAGCCTTTTGCACACGTCCATTAAAGGGTAATAATAATACAGGGTGTCACAAGACCCATCACCAAGCCGAAGTCCTCATTGTGGATGACATGCCAAGTCATACTAACCAAAATTAATACCTGGGAAACGATCTTTTTTTTGAAGTTTTCACATTTTTTAAACCGCAGTTAAAAGCGCGCGCGTGCAATGCTCGAAATACCTACTTATCCATGGGGTCATAGGTCATCTAAAGAACATATTGGCGGGGAACGGGGAACATAAATGCATCGATTTTGTACCTAATTAGAAAAAATCCATACTAACTTTGAGCCTCAATATCTCCTGAACCAGTAATTTCCCAGATATGGTGCCGAAGTAAAAAATGTTCTTAGTGATTGGTACAACATGGGATTTCAGTCTTCGGGTCTTTTTACACCCTGTATGTAAGATTATAAGTGGGTACCACATGTCAACGTCAATCACCAAGTGTTATCTCGGTTGCACCCAAGACTCACCGCATGGGAGCCCGGGTTCCGCTTGCTAGTTTAACCAGCTATGACAAAATATCAGCTTTTCCACAGAGCAACTGCCGTCTGACCGCCGCAATCCGAAGGGATAACCATAATGCAGGGTTTGTACCATTATCATACGATTTGAGGGTATTTTCCCGCATCAACTGTCAAAAATCTTCATGAGGCTAAACTAAAACCAACTATGTTCATTCGAAACTGTTACTTACCAGAGGGCTCCGGCTACATAAACATGTCATATAGCTGTGTACAATAAAGCAGCATGTACCTATTGAAAAGACACGAAAGAACCCCTATAAAATTTTAAGCTTATTTACCTAAATGTAAACTCTACTAAAGCTTCAATCCTCGCACCTACCCTAAAGCCTTCTCGAGACCTCGAGGAAATTAGAAGGTGAAGGTGAGGTGTGAAGGTGTTCTTTTAACACCTTTTTTTTTGGTGCCGGGTTGAAAAATCCTCATGGAGTCCCTCCGCCCTGGGGAAGGGCGAAGGGGACTGTGAGACTCTTACTGACTAAAAACCAACCCTTGTTCCTCATGTACCCGTGTGTCGGACGGTCAGGTATCGCCGAAGCATTTCTCGCTACCCCCCGACGGGTATTGGCCCGCCAGATAGTCAGGCGGGCCCCGAACAAAACCCCCTTGGCGGCGGATGAAGGTGTTGGGCTCCGCCGCCAACACACCCAGCGGCCGCAGAGGATAGGGATGACGGCAACCTGGCAACACCGCAGCTCCTCTTCCTCTACGGCTCCACCGCGACGCAACAATGGTGCGCCCCCATTTGGTCGCGGGAGAGAGGGCGCGCGGCAACGCAACACCGATACGCCTCTCCTCCCGCGACCGCGCCTGACTGCGAGGGACAGACAGAACTGTCCCCCGCACCCGCACCTTGGGACGCATCCTACGCAGGCCTCACCCAAGCCCACGTGGAGCGTCCACTCGCGGGATCTCGCTTAGCTTCACCGCGGGTGTCCAAGCCACGCTTACTGAGCCTCCCCCACCACGACAAGGTGGAGATCCCACGGGAGGGTTCTTTTAATAAGTACCTATCAAACCCAGTAAATGTTAGGTTGACAATGATAACGTGACCAAAACACTGTGTTGAGTGTTGACCCGTCAATCAAATACTAGTTTATCTCTCAGATATCTTTTCATTATTTAAGAGATACAATAAAACTATCCTTAACTTATCTTTAGCTTATAAGCTAATTGTTCAAGAAATTAGACCTAATTACCCGTTAATAATATAATCGGCTTAGTTATTACGTAAATTGATATTTATCTATCAGCGAAAAGAAACGCTATGAATAATTGAGTGGTTGTTTGTTCTTCAATTATTATCTGTGTTCTTCTATCATCATCATCAGCCTTTAACAGTCCACTGCTGGACTAGGCCTCTCCTTTGAAAGGAGGAATTGGCCTACTATACCACACTGGCCAAACGGGTTGGTATAGGGTTTGTAAATATCAATCGTTTGTTCTCTGCATAATATGCTCCCTCTGTCGGCTCTTACGACACCCATGGGATGATATGGGGTGGTGACAATCCGTATTCTTAATCCGTCACCACACGGACAATGTGTTCTTCTATACAGGATGTAAAAAGAACCTTAACGTAAACTGAAATCCCATATTGTACCAATCATTACGAATATTTTTTACTTCGGCACCATACCTGGGAAATTACTGGTTCAGGAGATATTGAGGATCACAGTCACGATTTTTTTCTAATTATTCTAAAATCGTGTTTTGAATGATAAATGTAAACTTTCTTCCAAATAAAAATATACCTATTATTTTCAATATTGCCCAAAAATAAACGGCGGTGTAGGTACGATGCATTTCTCGCGCCAATTTTGTCTGCAAGCGCGCGCTATACATTGTCACTTGGGAATACAAATCTCGCGAGATTTGGGATCAAGCGAGATCTCGCGAGTTTATGAAGCCAATCTCGCGAGATCTCGCCAATTTCGAGATCTCGCGAGATTGGCAGTTTTGTATACTTTTTTGTAAATAATCGCTATATTTGTATAAATTAGGACAAAAATAATAACCATTTTAAGTATTATAAGATAAACATTATTTTCACGAATTTTTCAATAGACTTTAATGCTTCAAACATTGTTTGACGTACCTATCTGTCTTTAATTTTTTAATAAACTTTTATGAAGTTAACTTTTACGGACGGATCTGTCAAATAAGAAAAAAAAGAAACAACCAGTTTTCGCTTCTAATATCTGACAAAAATCTTTTAGTAATAATACATTTCTTTTATAATAAACAAAACAACGAGAGGTCAAAAAAAATAAACTTACTTATCATCTACGTTACTAAACTGAGATATTATTATCAATTAGGTAAATAAAGTACTTATATCTACTCAGTAGACCTTTTAGATATCACAGATTAATTAACAAAATATACCAATCAAAGGAAAGATTGGATCAGTTCAAATCACAAGCCATTATTACGCATTATTTTCAAAGTAGCTCCTTCAGAAGCACATATGTCCAAAGAATCGTCTGCTAAACGGCTTCCTTTTTTGTTGGCCAGATAACCAGCCGCTGAGAAGGCCCTTTCGGATTTAACGCTAATTGAAACCACAGTTCTCAGACATCCACGAACTGCAAAAGTTTGCCTTTTGACCGGGGGGACTCGTATAAATTCATTTCATTTTTTATTAATGCCGATACCGACAGATTGCGATCCGTCCGTGTCAGTTCGCGCTCCGAATAAGACGTTTTTATGCTCGAGTGCAATCTCGTAAATCTCGCGAGATCTCGCCCGTTTTTCAACCGAGATTAATCTCGCTAAAAAGGCTGAGTTGGCATTCCCTAATTGTGACCTATAAAATGTGTTTATTTTTTCAGCTTAAAAAAATATTTCGTTTCCGAGGTATTATTTTCGCGTAGACTAGGGTTTTAAAACGGGTTTTTAAACTTGTGATGGTGTGCAAAACGAGTATACTTCGGCTTGGTGATGAGTCTTGTGACACGCTGTATATACCTAAAATTCATGCGTTACTGACTGACTGACAGACATCGCACAGGCGAAACTACAGGGCTTAAGAAGCCGAAATTTGGTATGTATGTTCCTTGACGACTCTTAGGGTGCACTAAGAACTGGTTTCTCGGCATTCCCGCAGATTCAGGAAGAACTGGTAAAATTTAAAAAAATGTTCGAATATAGCTGCGGGCGTTACTTTTTTGTTGTTAATAATAGAAGATACTGCCTTTTCGATCCTGGTTCAAAGAAGGAATAGAATCCGAATAGTAGCATTAGCGAAATCGAATTGAAGCAGGTATCTACATTTACACACGTGTCTCTGTAGGTTAACATAAATAAAATTTTACATCATACTTAAGTTTACAGCGGTGTCTATTAGCAGTATTAACACGTATCGTGTAAACAAATTAACATTTTCACGATAATAAGCTAGTCAGACGCCAAAAGTTGTCACGTCAATATGTTATTAGTTTGAGAGAGGGAATGTGAAGATAACGTACACCGATGACGCGGCGACGACGCGACGTCACGATTGCCGTGTCATTAAACTGTAGTACTGACGCCGCGCACCGGTTACATCTCGCACTAGTCTTATTATATAAAATCCTTGTGTTACTGACTGACTGACAGACACGCTACAGCCGAAATTACTGGTTGCCAGAAATGAAATTTAGCATGTATGTTCCTTGAGAAGTATAAGGTAGCACTAAGAGAGGATTTTCCGAAATTCCTCCCCTAAGGGGGTAAAACAGGGGGTCAAAGTTTATATGAAACTTTTTATTCCTTCAATGGGTTTACTTCAAACTTTGTATATTGGTTCCTCAAACCACGATAGTGAACACTAAGAATTTGTTTTTGAAAATTCCTACCCTTAGGGGGTAAGATAGGGGGTCAAAGTGTGAATGAAACTTATTATTCCTTCAGTGGATTGACTTCAAACTTTGTATATTGGTTCTTCAAATGATGACAGTGAACACTAAGAATTAGTCTTTTTAAAATTCTTACCCTCAGGCGGTAAGATAGGGGGTCAAAGTGTGTATAAACTTATTAGTCCTTCAGTGGATTGACTTCAAACTTTGTATGTATATAGGTTCCTCAAATTGCGTTAGTGAACATCAAGAAAGGAGTTTTCGAAGTCACTCCCCTATGAGGGTTAAGAAAGGGTGTCCCATTTTGTAATATAAAAAATACACTCCAATGGATTCACTTTAAACTTTGTATATCGGTTCCTCACGTAAAGTTAGTGAATTCACCACTAAAAGGGAGTACAATAAGGGGTCTCAGTTTGTATGAAACTTTTAATTCCTTAACTTGATTTTTTTTCATTCCTTATGTGCATTTAATTTTCACTAATTTAAATTTATGCGGCTGGCTCTCATCTAAGCGCTCTTCATCTTCACTAACTAAAATGTATGATGGTTCTTTATATGACCAATAGAAGCTAAAATACTTAGAACCGATATTTTGCTATTTTTATTTATTTTTAAGCAGGTAAACACTTTTTATCAGTTATCTGCTTTGTCCAACTGCTGACCAAGGCTTCTCTCATTTCTTTAACCTTAAAATACTAAGAAAGGGTTTTTAAACTTGGATAATTTATTTTACGTTTTTTTACAACGTCGCGCGTCGCTGAGATATACAAATGTATACTGCTACGGAATCCTTGACTAATGAATTAACTTCAAACTTTGTATATTGGTTTCTCAAATTAAGTTAGTGAACACTGAGAAAGTCTTTTTGGAAATTCTTACCCTAAGATTAAAAGGAGAGTCATAATTTGCATAGAACTTTTTATGCCTTCAAGGCATTAACTTCATACTTTGTTTATTGGATCCGCAAATGACGTTATCGAACACAAAGACATTTATTTTTGAAATTTTCTCCTAAGAGGGTGGAAAGGGATTCAGAGTTTGTGTAAACCTTTTATTTTTTCAATGGATTCACTTCAATCTGTGTATATAAAATCCTTCCGTTACCGACTGACTGACAGACACATTACAGTCGAAATTACTGGGCGCAAGTTGAAATTTGGCATTTATGTTCCTTAAGGAAGTTAATGATATGTAGTATAAGATGCCTCGCGCCCGCCTTAAAAGCCGAAAAAGATTTTTTAAGAATAACTGCTGCCACAAATGACATGACAACCCAAAATTGGCAAGAGAGCAACTGTGGGGCTCTAAGTACCCGGCCGCACCATCTTTCCTGCAGCGAAAGAAAGCCTGCCTCCTGGTCACAACTTGCAGTGGTCGACCTGGAAATCGCTTAATCGATTGAGAACTCAGGTCGGGCGCTTAGGGAAAACATGGCTAGATGGGGATTTATAGACCACTCACTGGTCCACTGCGTCTGTAGAGCTCCATCCCAGTCTATGGCACATTTGCTTTCTTGCCCTCTTTGCCCATCTACCTGCAGCAAACAAGAACTTAAAGTGGCTTCAGACAATGCCGTCACCGTGGCCAAGTTTTGGGAACAGAAAATTTAATGTGAACTATTGATACGAAGAAGAAGAAGAAGGAAGTTAGGGGTGTTTGTAGAAATAATTTTATCTAATAGTAATTTACGCGTGCAAAGCAGCGGGCAAAAGCTAGTAAAAAATAATAACAATCTGCACAGTATAGTCAGTAAAACAATTTTAAGCCTTGGAAGCCTGCAATTGACAATGTCTGGCAAATCGGCAGTGTAAACATGGTAGACATTGGAGGCCTCAGATTTACCAGCCGTTGATCAGTTACTTAAATTATTTTCAGCACTTGTCTGAACCGGTCATTTCTTTTTAATTAAAAAAAAACTTCTTAAATTGACTTCACGCTGCCTGATGGTAAGCTGACAGTGAAGTCCTATTGCGAAGGCCACCATCCCCAATTGCTGGTTAAGCAATGTGACATGACGGCCCTCACTTTGACGGCCTTGAGAGATGCTTTTTCACGCCCCGCTTAAAGGACCCAGGATCAAGGGAGGAAGGAAACACGTGAGCTGGCAGTGAGTTCCACATCAAGATAAGATATATGTACCGAACCTTTTCGTACGTGATGGTATCTGCTCTACCGTGTAAGCGTGGCACTTTAACCCGGCACGTGTTGTTCGGGATAGGAAAGGAGAGGGTGGGATGAGTTGAAAGAGTTCTTCTGAACACTCACCGTGATACAATCGGTAAAAGACAGCCATTGAGGCTACGTCCCTGCGTAATTGCAGAGATTCAAGGGTCTTAGTAGCCTCAAGGTCAACTATGATACGGACAGCACGCCGCTGCAACCTATCAAAGGCATCTAGCAGGTACTGAGCGGAGCCGTTCCAGAGATGAAAGCAGTATTCCACGCAGGAGCGAACCTGAGTCTTGTATAATAGACACAGCTGCTCCGGCGTGAAAAACCTCCTCACTCTGTTCAGGACTCCGAGGTTTCGAGATGCAGATTTAATGACACCCTCAATGTAGTTTCTCAGGTTGAGATTGCGGCGTACGTCTATACCAAGTATATTAAGACTGTCCTGTATCGGTAGTGGAGTGTCCAGAAGAGAAGGTTGGGGAAGGAATGGAGATAACTTTGCTGAAAATGCGCACACCTGTGTCTTCTTGGCGTTGAACTTGACCATGTTTTCAGCACTCGAGATGCTGTTCAAAACCTGGTCAAGCTCAGCGACAAGTTTTCGCCTATTTTCCTCAATCTCGGCCTGCTTAGCCGCAGGATGGCCGAAATACCGCGCATGCACGGTACTGTCATCTGCATAGCAATGTATGCTCCCAAAAGTGAGCATATCATTGATATGCAGAATAAAAAGTGTGGGCGATAAGACGGATCCCTGGGGCACACCAGCATTTACCTGCATAAACTTTAAATTTAGACCTTCGCAAATAACTCGAACACGTCGTTCATGCAGGAAGCTAGCTAGGTCATCCAACTTTAAATCTATAAGTAACTGAACTTCGAGGCCGTCTGCTTGTATGCATGCAGAATTCAGAGGGATTTGTGTCCAAAATAGTCATTTCAGGTGTTTTAGTAATATAGGTTTCAACAATATTTTTTTTGTTACAGCGAAAGAGTTCGTGGACGGGCTGTTAACGCCAGCGGCAGCGGAACAGCCCTCAGATGTAGGCAAACCAGATGAACTGGTCATGGAGCTGCCTAAAGACTTCGACGAGAAAAAGTTTAATAGGTAAACAAAATATTAATCCGTCTATATAAAATTCTTGCGTTACTGACTGACTAACAGACAAGCAACAGCAAAAACCGCGGTAAAAAGGGTACCGTAGGGGTACACTAAGAAGGGATGGCCCGAAATCCCCACGGGAACGGGCAGAAATAAAGTGCGGACGTGCCTGCGGGCTTTCGGGGCACCTTCTAGTAAAACAATATTGACGTAATGTAGTAGTGTACTAGCCGAAAATCGGGCTCAGGAGAGGCCCATATCCAGCAGTGGACTATGGCAGACTGATGATGATGTACAAGTGTGTTTCGTTCGATGAGCCAGGGAACCAGAGGATCAACCACTCAACTCTCCCAGCCTTGTTTTTCGCTCCTGTTTATGCCGACGCTAGACATCTTTTATTTGGTGTTGCGCTGGAGGTCAAAGTCAAATAATTTACTATGTGTTGATATGTTCATTACAAACACTTAAACAAAGTCATACTTTTCTAAAAAATGGGGTCTGCGAGACTCCAACTGGAGGCGTTCCGGCCGACTCACTAAAACCACCGTGATGTTCCCTTAACCCTGATTCTGACAAGTGGCTCCACGGAAAATACTCTAGCATTAAAAGTATATTGCAGTGACAATAGACACCTTACTCTGCTAAAACATGTCACTGTGTTGATTTGCTGTGAGTTTGGTACTTAATACAACTTTATCCTTAATAAGGTACCAGAGTAAAGCGAGAGCCACGATCAAGGGCATTGGTCACTTGAATCTCATTGCCATTACGTCGTCCTCATGATAGTTAATTATACTGTATGAGGTAGGTAAATAAATTGCGTACCCTACACATGTCTGTATGCAAAGAATGGGTTACAGGGGTACAAGCCTATGCCGACAATTTTAATGGTTAAATTCCTTGATATCGCTTCTGAAATGAATTCCTGTTTATGGTCCTGGTATTCGCATAGGTAATGACAAAAATAATGGTTCTTGATAGAGAGAGCTTTGGGCACTTCTCTTTGTGAATACGGGTGATAAAGAGCTTTGCAAAAAGCGTACGACAATTATTAGATACCACTCATCATCCTCCTAGCGTTATCCCAGTTTCAATCTGGGGCCCGCTTACTAGTCTAACCGGATTTGGCTGAATATTAGCTTTTCCACAGAGCGACAGCCTGTCTGATCTCCGCGACCCAAAGGGATAGCCATATTCCAAGGTTTAGACCAGTGTCAGTTTATTTAGAAGGTACTGACACCCTGTAACGACTGTCAAAGATCTTCATGACAACCGGGACCGACGGCTTAACGTGCTCTCCGAGGCACGGGACAAGCGATAATTAACCATATTATTAATATTAGATACCACTGTGGGTGAATAAAGAATGGCGCGTAAGGGACGATCTATATAGTACCTAATTATGCATTCATCAGATAGGTATGAACGCACTCTTGGAAATATTTACAAAATAGCAATATAATAGATACTGCCTTAATTTACAATGTAAACATCAAGGTGGTGCTGCACAAATATGATCTTAACACTTGTTTGCTTATGAGTTGATATTTATTTATTTACACTAGGATTGCATGGTAATGGGTGTAATATTACACCTCTGCCTACCCCTTAGGGGATATAAGCGTGAGTCTATAAATAAAATAAAAAAAGATTGCATGATTTGCTATTTTACATGTACACTGTGCTGTGAACTGTACCTAGTCTTAGCCATAGCGTATCGTTATCCCTTTGGGTTGTGGAGGTCTCACGGCAGTCGGTCTGTAGAAAAGCTAATGTTCTGGTATATCTGGTCTGAATAGTTAGCGGTCCCCGGTCTATACGATGAAAGCAACTACTGGGAAACGCCAAGAGGATGTTGAATAGTTTGCCCAGATTGTCATATCAACGCTGAGGCAAAACTACTGAAGCTAGAACCGTATTTGCTCATTGATTAATTTAATGACGTAGTCACGAAGAAATATCTCACCCCGAAGAGGATAAAATGGAAGTTGAAAATTTGATAGTGAAACCGCTGATTTGGAAGCTAGCTTCAAAATTGCTATGAAAATGCGACCACCTAGATAATACATAAAAAGAAACATTTTTAAAAGGTTCACATTTATTACCAGTTACCTATATTAATTTTAACAAAAATTGTTTAATTGAAGTAGTCAAGAGTGCGATGTTTCATACGAAAGAGAATTTTATAGATATTGGCCACTCGTTAATTAAGGTTTTAACTGTCTAGTACTCATGTTCTCCTAGGCAAGGTCAATACAATGACAAAATCATCAAATACTCATTAATTTTGTCAAATTATCAAATATTAATTCGCAATCTCAGAGTGACTCGAGTCACTACAATATGAAAAAGATTGCTTGTCATGGTTATTTACGGTCCGAAGTATTTGTCAGCAAACGTGTTTTTTTACGCTTATAACTTTTAAGAGAAGGCGACGGCATAAAGTTCATAGTTGATACATGGATGAAGTATTAAACTGGTTTTTTTATAATCATATTTTTTTGAAGTTTTTACTGTCTCTTGCTTCTGGTAGTAAAAGGGCCATAACATATTCAGGTGCTGCTGCGTAATAAACATAATAATTATGGTGGTAAACAAAGCAGGGATTTAATTAAAATTACCTAACCATGAGTGGAGTAATAAAAAGTAAACTGCGCAAGCAAACAATTAGGTGTTGATATCATTTGGACGGTTTCATGCCATAGGTCGCATTCTATTTCAGACATCTATTATAAATATACTAATATTATAAAGCTGAGAAATTTGTTTGTTTGGTTGAACGCGCTAATCTCAGGAAAATAATTACTAGATAGCCGATTTATGTAAGATATAACATTATAAGTGACGAAACAGTAGCCATAAATAACGCGGGTCTAACCGCTGCTGGCTCAGCTAGTACTTACACTACTTACTTCTTATTTTGCTATCACGATTACAGGTAGTAGAGCCTTGCTGATTTCAGCATGAATGGACCGGCTCGACCGGGGAAGTACTACCCTCTCACAGAAAATCGACGTAAAGTAACAGTACCTACTTAAACTCTTGCTTTTCGTTCGGTGAGTGAGAGTACCGGAGGCCTTTTCCCTATTCCTTCTCCCTCATCCCACTCCTCATCCTATCCCTTTTCCCAACCATAAGGGGCGGCAACGCACTGGTGACTCCTGTGGTGCTGCTTCAAAGAGTAAAGTAATATATGTTGCTTGTGTCCATGGGCGGCGGTAATTGCTTACCATCAGGCGATCCGTCTGCTCGTTTGCCGCCTATTCCTATAAAAAATAACCTATGAGGTCTATTTGAAATTTAAAACGAGAGTAATGGGTACGTTGTGTCTTTAAAACAATCATTTTAAGTTAGTTAAATTTATGTTTATATAAAACTGGTAGATCTGTGATTTGAACTTTAATAGAGACATAATTATGATGTAGAGGCCTTGATGTTTTATGGCATTTTTTGTAAATATCCGACTATGTATCGGCATAGAACATAGCAAGAACAAAAAACAGACTTTAACATGCATTAAGCCTCCAGTTCAAAGCACTCAAATTATACCTCCAGTCACATATTCAGCATTTGAAGTAAGAAGTCCTTGAGATGCTTGACAAATAAGACAATCGTAACGCCTCTATCTAAAAGTTAGTTAGGTAGCTACACCTTTTAACCATGTGGTGTCGCTAGTAAAAATAAATGTACAGACAAGCCATTTGTTCAGGCAGTCATCCAGCTAATGTGTGAATTGCAGATAAAATAAATCACAGTAGTAGGCAGCCTGTTTCAAACAGACATGTTCACAGAAACCAACGTGTTATCTTAATATATAAAATCCTTGCGTTACTGACTGACTGACAGACACGCTACAGCCGAAACTATTGGGCGCAGGAAGCTGAAATTTGGCATGTATGTTCCTTGGGGACCGTAGGAGTGCACTAAGAAGGGATTTTCCGAAATACCCACGGGATCGGCCAAAACGGGTAAATTAAAAAAAAATGCAGGCGTAGCTGCTGGCGTCCTCTAGTTGAAAATAAATTTAAACATCAACGAAATTGTCGGTTATCGAGACAAAATCTTTGGACAAAATTAATAAGAAAAGCCAATTAACCCAATTGTCGTCCCAAGCAATTCTTATTGGCTGTTGGCCCATTGGCCCAAAGGGACTCTATTTAGTGATTAGATGGTTTATTCTCACTCTCTCATAAAGAAAGCGGTCAAGCTGTAGGAATGATACTGTCAAGGGACTCGTGTTTGGACCTCCATTCTCACTACCTACTTCTTTACGTCAAAGGCTAGTTCTTTGTCGTTCAACCATCGCTCATAGCGTGACTTGGCCTGCTGTTCGTAATTGATTGGCAAAGTTAAGCAACACGTGCAAAGGTCACCACTTAGATGGGTGGCGTGTGGTTTTTACATTAGAAACGTGCATCGGAGGGTACGTAAAGCTGTCGGTCTTGGTTTATTAGGCCATGTCGGAGGTCTTCGGGCGGTCTCATCTCATCTCTCTGACATCAGAGTTGGCCACACACTCACAAGAGAAGAAGATCATCGTTATCGTCATTCTGGCGTTATCTCGGCTTCATCCAAATCTAACGCCTTGAAGATTGGTGTCCACTATTCTTGCCCAACCAGCTTTGGTAAGAATAGCCATCTGACCTCTGACTACCTTTGGTGCGCCTACGGCTGCGTGAGCCTCTAAAGCATTCTATGAACCACAAATTAGCAGCGATCATTTGTCACTAATGATGTAACATTTGTCTTGTCTAGAGGCCGCGAGTTCTTCTGGTCCCACTGCTTCTCGCTATCGTCGACGATGCTGCTGGGGCTAATAGCGGTGTTCTCGGTTCCGTCCATCCTCAAAGTGCTGATCGGCTCTCGACGGTCCTCTTCAGTGTACACGGCGTACAGACGGTACCTGTCCACGCTGCTCCACAGCATCTCCTGGTTCGAAAATGAGCTCAAGCCGGGAACTAGGTGAGTAAAAGTTTTTAAAAGCAATGCTTTATTTGTATGTGTTTGTCTACTAAGTCCGCGTGGTGACGGTTTACTTACCCGCCGAGTGTCGTTCGAACAAACGGGTGTTCTAGAATACACAGCGCTTCTCGAACACCAGCGCGTTCAAACGACGCTCGGAAGGAGAATACTTAGTTTCAGTACCCCATTTCATCCCATGGGTGTTGTAACAGGTGACTAAATGCCCTAAGCTAATAGTATCTTGCAGAAAAGAGGGATCTCGACATTAAACCCTGTGCCAAGGTGACTGGTGGCCTGCATGGTATTGTAAAGTAGGTATTGTAGGCCAAAACCTCTTATTGCTTCAGGATGCTAATGTGCACAAATTAGGAGAAGCCTTTGTACGGCAGTGGACTACAAAAGGCTAATTATAATGATGTAGGTACCTACTTAAACGGGACTGAAATGTTTTCAACGTATTTTCCATTTGATTGATAATCATAAAGTACCTACCTACTACAGCTTAGGTACTTAATACAGTCGGTAGAGTCAGCCTTCTGGGAAGTTTTAAATGTCATCTCAGAATTTAGTAAAACGAAGTCAAAAGCTAATTGCGCATGTAATAACTATTTTGCATAAATAATATACATTAAGGAATGCAATTGCTAACACTTTAAGCTTAAATGAAAAAGTAATATAATATTATTTTGATTATAATGATGATGATTGTTTACTTACTATAGGGAAGATTACTGCCAAGTTGAACCACCAGATGGCGGTATCACCGACTACAGTAAACAAGACAGTAAAGGCCTTGCCACACGGCACAATTTTACGTCCAACTTGACTAAATCACTTGATGAAATCGTGACGTGTAGACGCCAGTCGTCCAACTCAAGTTCATCGGGTGGGCGGTACCACCAGATTTTGACCAATGAAACGACGGAATGAAAATCAGTGATTTGATTGTGTCGTGTAGACGGGCAAAGCCAATTCGATTGAAAATTTGACCAGTGGTAAAATTGTGCCGTGTGGCAAGGCCTTTAACAATTAATTTTGGCAAGTATGACATTTGAGTGACAACTTGACAACTCGTTTAGACTTCAAACTTTGGATGCGCGATCTCATTATCTCATCTCAAACAAGTCACTAAAACAGAAACATTGTACCATTTTTATTGTTATTGATAATTACAATTGTTGTAACTGTTTTGCTACATAAATAAGTATATATATATATATATTGTTGTCTCGTTGGTGACAATATTTGAAAAGCGCGCTACGAAAGTTTGTTTACTGTAGTTGCTCGTGCTGCCATCTGCGTCGAGCTTTGCGTAATGTTCCCTATTGTCGGATGATTGTTTGTAAAGAGATTCATTGGTTTCCTTACTTTCCTTACAATCTCTAGAAGATTAGAGTAGGTGAGTGACACCATTGCATAATTAAAATTATGTAGCTTTGGCAATGTAGAGTCAAAAATGCTCAACTTCTTTATGTATATAGAAGGTAAGCGTCCACAGGTCCGTATCGAACGCTTCGGCCGCATCGCATTTAACGAATCGTAGTATTATTTGTATAGAAAGTCGCACAAGTGCGTCCACTGATCTGCATCGTACGGATCGCACATCGGAAATGCCGACACCGATGCTTCGAGAGACAACTTTTGCGATGCGTGCCGATGACTTCATACGGAATGTCGTGGATAAACGACATTATGTTTTCTTTTTTTAGATATATTTTTTTGCATTTTCTTCCTCTTCTACTAACAAACAAGCAATAACGACAAATTGTTCTTCTTAGCTTTCCTCCATTCTCACAAATACACGTACGATCACTGGTACTTGCATCGGCAATCTGATCGCTGCTGATACAGTGGACGCAGTATGAAAAAATCATGCGGTTGATGCAATGCGCCCGATGCGTACGTTACCGACCTGTGGACGCTTAGCATAAATCGTTATTTACAATGCCTGATGCCCGATTTTAGGATTCCCAAACGTCTCATTGGTCATTTAGACAATTCCTATGAAATTTACGATGTTTATTTAGTTATTTATTTATGTTCCTATCAATGTTACGATACGATACCATGTAGATAGATGTTCCTCTTTATTAAGCTGATTCCTTCATTCACCAGATCTTGGAAATCTCTGTACGCGGTCAGAAGCCGGCACTTACGGGCGTCTATGTCTTCTAAGCTAAAGGGTACCGGCGTGGTCTCTCAAAGAGACATAGCTCTTACCCAGTTCGGTTTCATCGGGTTTAGCATGTTGAAGCCTGACAAGTTCGGCATCCGACAGCTGAGTCCTGGCGACTGGGAAGCGTACAACTACTCCTGGAGGGTCATTGGACATATGATCGGATTGGAAGACAGGTGAGGCGATGTTGTTTACTATTTCAGAATTAACATTTCACAGAACTACAACGTGATGTGTACGACAGAAAAGCTAGTTTGTTGGCAACAAATAGAGTACTTCTACGTCGACGACGACTTACGTATCGACCATCATGTTATCATGTTGTAGTGTTGTGAAATACCTATCTAATATACTCGTAGATCTTGAAGAAAATGTTATGAAAAATGAATTCTCCGAAATATATGCTATAGGAAGCTTATAGGTATATCGTGGGCCGAGTAGGTAGGGTAAGGTTGCTACTATTGGACCACTTAACTTTGGACGGTCATAAAATCAAATCTATAGCAGTAGGCAATATAGAAATTGGTTAAATGAATTGTACTTTTATTGAAATATACGCAGTATTCGTATTTTATTTTTAAAATTAAGCGTTTAGTTAAGAACTATCTATTCTGTGGTTTAGTGCCAAAAGAACAATAAATATATAAAATATGGTTGCCTTGTTTGGACCACTGTATCTTTGATTGGACCACTCAGTTGCTATCATTGGACTTAGACAATATTGGCCTACTGGTTCATTCAAAGTGCCTAAGAAAAATGTGTTATTTTTAGAAAACACAAAAGACAACGTTTTTTAATCACATTTTTATTCAACACTTGAAAGACAAGTACCTACAGTTAAATCTTAAATTTATACTTCTCCTTTTCCTGCTCGGTTCCCATATAACCTGGGGTCGGCGCAGAATGTCTTTCTCTTCCATTCTCTGCTATCAGCCGTCATCCGATTATTCACTCCCTTTTCATTCATGTCAGCCTTCACACAATCCATCCATCTTTTCTTTGGTCTTCCTCTTGCCTTATATCCATCAACTCTCATATTCATCACTTATTTCCATACATTTCTTTTTACCCTTTTTACACAAGCACACTCCTCGTGCACCCAACATGTACATGACAGTTGGTATTACACCATATAAACATCGTTCCAATTCTAAAATGTGTTCAACTAGCTTTTCTCCAATTCTGGAGTCAGATCTCCCGTTGAACCAACAATTTGCTTGCAACCTTTGGCCTTCGTATTTTTCAGTGTCGCTTTGGGCACGGCGTAAATCCTGCTTGCCTCCTTTAAGACCACCTTACCTTTACGTAACGCTTGTAACGCTAAATCCATACTTGTCTCATTCCATGAATAACAGTTTTCGCCATTCAAAAAGAAAAAATAAATAATGAAATCGACAATTCGAGAAGTTGCCATGATTGGACCGGTTCAATCAAAGAGCCAGGCACTGGTTCATTGATGGCAACACACTACAACATCATTACAAAAAATATAAAAAAATAAATTAAATAGTTGGCAACAACTTATTTTGGTAATTAGCCACACCAATAAATGCGCAACGTTATCAAATATATTATGCGTTATAGTACTTAATAGAACTGTACTTACATGGAGACATATATTGCGACAATTTTGTATCAAAAGCGCGTGCTATGAAATGACACGCGTCTCACCTCAACCAAGCCTCCGACGACACAGGCGGTACACGAGCTGTGCCTATGGTCATAAAGCTAGCGTTTCGATGTTACTAACGATTTTTAAACCAAATCGTTCGTGTGTTATTGAAGTGGTCCAATCAAAGCGCTGGTCCAATGATCGCAACCTTACCCTACATATTTTTCGGAAAAACACTAGTCACTAACTTATATACCTACTTAATACACAGGATATATGAGGCTGCGGTTTTGAAAGTTAGGTCGTTACTTGGAAAAGATAAGAAATTCTATAATAAATTATATCAAATAATTCTCATAACAGTTATTTTCTAATATGTTTAATTGCTTGATGCAAGAGTTGTAAAAATAACTGCGGACAATGTTTCGTAATGTTGTTGTCATCATGAACTGTCTGACTGATAATATTATTGTATTAGCTAAGTAACCGTTTTACATGCTTAAGATTGATTTCATGATAGCTCCAAATAATAAATTTTACCGCAAAGACAAGAATCCTGGTACCGCAGAAGTAGGTACGCAGGACAAAAGAGAACAGTTTAAATATATCATTGTTATGTGTCTCACGATCAATGAGTGCGAGTGCAACGACACAAACTGGCCAATCACCAATTCACCACTGCTCGTGAACTTGACAAGGGGTTCAAAATCACGATCATAAACAAATCTACATACTTTTGTTATTGTCCTTATTGTTGTAAAGGACAGTATGCAAAGCAGCTAAAACGCGCCTACATTTAGATAGTAAAACTAAATAGAGAAAGCGCTTATCCTTTGTCCGATTTCCTTTCTTGCTCATCTCATGCTTTTCTTTTGTAGCACGCATTAGGTAGGCACATTATTTAAATGATAAATGATCCTCTATACTTGTAAAGATTGGCAGAGCGTTCATTACACCTACTTACATCTCTTTCCCGATAGTCAACAAGATTTTCCTTTACTTACTTCAAACTCGAAATAAAAAAACGTGTTTATCACGTTTCCAAATTCGGTACTGTTACCTGCTAAATTAAATAAAAGAGAGCTTTTATAACACTGCCTTATTAAGGCAGTAACCACGCTTGGCTGAGGTGCCCACAACCGTAAACGGAATCTCATAAGCCGGAACCAAGTCTGCCTATAAACTAGTCATTGTTTTGTGTATTTACTTACATAACTATTGAAAAAAAAAGAACATTTAAACCTTTGGTTTAATATCGATGTAAATATTTTACAATGGCAATGGGCAGGACACATAGCTGAAAGCTGATGAAAAACCGATGGCTATTGGGGCAGGAGGGTTCTGGACTAGCGACCGCGTACCGACGACGCAATAGGAGTAGGCCTCCCGCCAGGTAGACCGACGATCTGTTTGCGGGAAGCTGTTGGATGCGGGCGGCTCTAGATCGGTATGTGTAGAGAACCTTGGGGGAGGCCTATATTCAGCAGTAGATGTCTCTAGGCTGACATGATGAAGATGATGACATATTTACATAATAAACTAAATATTTGCATATTATATCAGTTAAAGCTTGAGTGGTTTTGTATCTTCAATATGCATAAAATGAACTGTTACATCAGCTGACAAAATACCTAATATAATAAGGACCCGGATGTTTAACCAGGATCAGTATGACGATCAGTTGTAGTTGTAGGTATGGCATAATGATGGCTGCCTACCTATCTTTTATGGAAACAGCTCCTAACCTACATTTATTTTTGTGAGTGAGTTGATGTTTGTTTTTTTGTTGATGAGTTCTGTTTTTTTCTTTTCTGTCATGTTTTTCTTCATACATATTTTGAATCCTTGTGACGTTCACTTATTTCACTAATTTTTGCTCTAAGGAGATTACTTACGGATGAATTTTGACTTTATGTACCTACCTAGGTATAGTGTTGTGGTCGGAGTGGTCAAGTGGTTGACCTTGTAGTTGCCAATGTATCGTGTTTAAAGTAGTCTACTTTTGTAGGTATTATAAGTATACATAAACAGCACCATATCTTTATAAATGTGTATTATAAGCTCACGACATTACGATAATACTGGTGCAGCTGCTATCAGCCAAAATTGTTTATATTCAAAGACTTTATTTTGTTATAGTACTGCTTCTACTTAGTTCATAATACCTTCCTTATCTTTAACAAACCATAAATGAAAGTGCTGACTGTATTATCCGATATTAAATTATATCTTAATGATAAAACAGCTAGGTAATGTGCATTGTTCGATGATTCGATCAATTTTATGAAAATTTATGACTTTCATTTTCACCCAAAAAACCAAAGATCGCTTTTGTTCGATAAGTGAAATTCGAGATCCTACGACTAATAGCGCGTCTTTAATTAAGCCGTGATAATAAGTAAAATTTCCATTGATCGACTCGTAACTAAGAGTGCGTTCCCACTGTGTTGCATGTCGTGACGATTAGTTTATCTTTAAACAACTGTCTAGCTGCTACCATTGGATTTTGACATCATTCGCCATGCCGTTGGTACGTAGGTATTAGGCTTTTTCGAGGAGACGATTGATATTTGCAACATTAAACTCTATAAGATGTGTCCTTTTAATATTTTTTTACGACTATCTGGCTAGCCGTTCCTGTCGACACGACAATATGTCGTCACTGCAAAAAGAAAGTCGTGGACGAAAGTTAATCGTGTCGTCTATTATGAGATCACGTGCACGGTGCATATATGTATAATTGTAAATACAAAAGCGCGGTAATCTGTCGTTACGACGTAATGGACACGTGCCCTAAGATTGACTCGATAGACATTAAATTGGTGTTTACACACTTTAGTAGGTTAGGTACCTACTATATTACATAATGGTCATAATGTTTACATACTATCCTTATAAAAAGACGCTGTCTTGTTGTGTCACAAAAGCCTTTGAGTCAATATTACACAAAACGCCTACAATGACAAGACCTTTATTTAAATAAGTACATTACTTATAGAAAACTTGTTTACATGGTGCTTAAACGATTTAAGTATAGCGTGATAAAATAAATACCGAAGTTCCTTGTCATTAGATTTAATAGTAGGATTGAGGAACAATTTATATGTGCGCTTTCGAGTTTCGTAGTAGGGTATAACTATTTAAGAGCGTTTAATCCGTCGGAGGCGATTTTGCGGGTTTTTATTGTTCTATAACGTTACGGATAAATAACAATTAATGGAAAAGATATAGAAAATACGAAAGTTCAGTTCTTTATCAAGAGAGTGCTAAAGAAAAATATATGGGTTACTATAGTAAATATTTTAAAACGGATGAATTTAAAAAAGTCATTTTCGTCATTTCTGTAGTTTACGCCAGCATTAATGGTCGCTAGTGCTATGAAAACATATGGTTCTATAATTCTGTAAATGTAAACAGTACGAGCAAAAGTTATATAAGCGAGTCTTTAAAAAGGAAATTGTACTTTCATTCATAATTTTCAAGAAAATCGGAGATCAAAACAGTGCACTTTGCTTAATTTTAGCCCGCAAATTTGCATTTATATCTAAAAAACTACTGTGATTATTAAAAAGATATATACATATTTAGAAACCTTAAGATTCATTTTAAGTCATATAAAAAAATTGGAATCTAAACTTTTCGTTTATAATTAATATGATTTTTTTAAAAAGACCTATAAAGCTCGAAGCGCGATGCTATGTCCGCCATTCAGCGCATAGATTCAGCGCTGAGCGCTCTCAGAGGACGGACCTGTCGCTCGCGTCCGCGTCCGCCATTTTACGTAAATATTGCATTCCAAAACGTTTATAGCGCGGCTAAAGCCTCTTGATCCATATTTTTTTTCTCAACGTATTTTTTCTATAAATATTTAAAGTTGATGTACTTAACTTTATTTATGTATTACGTATTAAACTAGTGTGTTAGTCAAGACAATATCTGGAGTTGACTAACACACTAGATACTGGTTAGTATAGTAGCGCGGTCAACTAGGGGCTGGACGAGACTGGCAGAAACGGACCGTTAGATATAATACCTTGCTGCAAAAATCAAGTGGCAATATACAGTATAAACAGGTACAGTAGTTAGACGCATTTGATCTTTGATGGGTGACCATGGGATTGGCTTGCAGAGCCTATATCGCAGGTTTATTTTCGTACAAACTACATAAGTTAAGGTAAAGTAGCTGACATCACGGTCATAGTATGGATGGGTGACCGACCGATGAATTTACAGAGCCCATGTATGAGGTTCTTAAAGGGGGCAAAATTATGATTATTTTTAAACTAGGACGCGCCGCCGTTAGCATGATACCAATGTATATAGGTACGAGGGTCAAACTGAAAGTTCTTAGAAAATCAAAAACTGATTACATTAGCCAGTTATTAGTTTTATTATATCTTTTCAAAATATTGTCCATTGACGTCAATACACCGCTGCATGCGATGGAACCACTGGGAAAAGCACTTTGCCCACTCGTCCTTAGGGGTCTCTTCAATGGCATCGCGATACGCAGCCACCGCTTCTTCAGCATTCATAAACCGCTTTCCTTTAAGTTTTTCTTTAATTTTTGGAAATAAATAAAAAACACAAGGCGCGAGGTCGGGGCTATACGGCGGGTGACCCAGTAATTCAACGTTTGATGTCGCCAAATAGTCGATCGTTCGCTTGGCGGTGTGCGACGAGGCGTTGTCGTGGTGAAGGAGGATCCTACTGCGAGGTCGTTTCTCTCGAACTTTTTCCAAGACAAGTGGCAAACAATTGGTAGTGTACCATTCTGCAGAAACTGTTTTTTGATCCTCTAACACAATTGTTGCGAAATGACCTATCCTTCCAAAGAACGAGGCCACCATTTTTTTTCCCGCACTTCGATCTCTCTTCACTTTAGTTGGCAACTCCTCGAAAGGAAACACCCACTGAGCAGATTGTCTTTTGGTTTCAGGATCATAACAGTAAATCCAGCTTTCGTCCCCTGTTAGTATGTCGAACACAGCATTTGAGTCACCTCCGTTAAATCTTTCAATCATTTTACGGCACCAATCTACACGATGGAGTTTTTGAGCCTTAGTCAAATTATGAGGTATCCACCGGGCGCAAAGCTTCCTGACCGCTAAATGTTCGTGGCGGATTTTGTGCACTTGACTCATACCGATGCCTAAGCTTGTCCGAATCTGCTGATAGGTCACTCTTTTGTCAGTCTCTATCATACGCCGCACAACACAGATGTTATTTTCAGTCGTCGCCGTAGAAGGCCGTCCCTCACGTACATCATCAGTGAGATTAGTGCGACCACGTTTAAACTCATTAAACCAGTTGTAAACAGTCGCACGAGATGCGGCTTCATCGTGAAAGGCCAATCGTAGTCTATCATAACTTTCTTGTTGACTTAAATGACATCGAAAGTCATAAAAAATCATTGCACGAAAATTTTCTCGTGTTAAATTCATGTTGACGTGACACAGACAATTTTCAATTTGCCGCCAAATCGTAAAAAAAATGACAAGTGAATGAAATATATACTCAGTCATATTGGCAAAGAGTTCTATTTTCAAATTTTAGAATATTTTTTTTATTTTATTGTTTATAAGTGGCCAGTTCTAAGAACTTTCAGTTTGACCCTCGTATTTACCTAATACGTACTATGCAATGCAATTAAAAGCATACTTGAATCGAATATTATCTCAGCTGATCCCCACGAGCTCGCATTGCAGGTACCTAACACACACAAGCACACGTACCTACCGTGCAGTCTTATTCTGCACCAGTTAACAGTTTATTTTGAGACTCAATTCTTCTAACTATATTTGTTCAAAATGCAGTTTCGATCTAATGTCAGTGTCATACTCTTCGATCTAATGTCAGTGTCATACTCATATCACAAATGGTATTCTCCTAAATAAACTGATATTGGAATGTTATCGTGACTAGATCGTTAATTGAACAATGTCATCATCATCGTTCTAGCATACCGTAGATTCGAACCCGATACCCTCTGCATAGCAGTACGTTGGTATCTCCAGTAGGCTATCTCTACCTGTTGTTAATTAAACAATGTGTCAACGTCGAACAATAGAAGTCAAATTATAGTTGGTGCCACGAGAAGATAGACTTTTTGTAAACAAACATTCAGGGCTTTACAACCTTTTTTCAAACAGTTGCGTTTTAGATTTTATGCTTTTGAACAGTATTTTTTTTTTCAATGCCTAATTATGCCACTATGTTTTAAAATGTATATTGTTAAATTTTACATATAGACTCACGCCTGTTTCCCAGAAGGGGTAGGCAGAGGCATACTAAACGCCCACTTTTCGCCAGTGTTTTGATCCCACGTGATAGGTGGCGAGCCCATTGCCGCTTATCGGGATATTTTTTTTGTCAGAGCCTCGTCCGTTGATCGGCAGGTGCACCACTTGCAGGTGAGGTTAGCTTGGGACCCTAAGTTCTTGGCGGGAAGCCTATGCACCCTTGTTGTTAAATTTTACTGAAATAAAAATATTTGATTTTGTGTTTTAATGGTCGAATGTTCATAAATTTGCCGATTTTTTTGTTGTTTTACACGGAATAATCTGTAAATTGATGAAAAGTAGAGTACCGTGTTTGTTAATTATAGAGTACATACATGTTACTTTATTATTGACACGATTTTTTTTAAATCAATACGTAATAAATAATTTTGCTCAAAGTAGCATATCTATTCTAAAATATTAAATTATTGACCAACAATGAATAATATAACAGATAACTAGCTAATACATTGCATAAACATTTCTAGGCATAGAAATCGTGAGAATGCACTTAAAGAAAAACCATTAAACGTTACGGTAGTCTGAAAACGCAATTTCTTTTTTAGGTATAAATAATTTTCTGCCATCTGATATTCTGCACGCACTTTTTCGAGATGCCAGCAGCGGGAAGAGCGTTGCGATCCTATAAACTTGAATTTAACTTTACACCAACCCCTTTTTGATAACTAAAAATTTAATTTTGTCATAAGCCCAAGAATGTATCATTTCAATGAACTAACGCCAAATGTTGACACTCTAGGCGTCAGTACCTCAAAACATTAAAAGATCCTGTTTGCAGCGCATAATATCGATAAAACCCGATCCATTGACATATTAGTTTCCAATGACACGTATCTATGTACTGTTGCGCTCATTGGATTTGAAATTATTTGTTTTTGACAGAACTATCGCTAAGTCACTTAGTAAAAATTCTTTGTTCACAAAAAGTCTATGTTCTCGTGGCACGGACTCTAGATGATAACGACATTAAAATTAGAAGAATACATACCAATTCTGAGTCAATTTAAAATCTAATCTCATTTCGTTCAAAATATAATTTCAATGTCATATAAAATACGAGAATTGGCCTTATTTACTATCTATGTAAAATTTTATAAAAAGAGGGATTTATATCATCGCACACTGTGTGAAATAATTTTAGGTGAATATATATTGTATAATTACAATATTTTGTAAATGCAATCAACATATTGTATATTTTTTCTTTCTTTTAATTAATTAAGTATTTTCTTTAACCGACTCTTTTGGTTTTGTATTTAGTGTCATTCGTGGGTTTTCATGCATTAATAACGAAATAGATGTACCTACCTATATTTGAAATGTGACAATTATGTAGATGACAATTATAAATTATTTCTATCATATAATAAAACTGCGCCAAATTATTATAAATAGTCGTTGTTATCCTGAGGAACATCATCCTACTAAACAAATATGTAATATCTATCTTTATTTGATACCTTTAAATGCATGTGCATTGAAAATAATTTCATTGAATACTTTCATATCATAATCGACGTATTACATAAACGAATACTGTTCATGTATGGCAAGAAGCATAGATATGTTGTCATATCTGTGGCAAGAAGGATCCAGATTATTATTCCACGCGAGTTCACGCGACACCGTTATAGTGCGCCGGGTCTCGCATCCGCGGTGCGCGGGCAACCGCGGTACTATAAAAACCTAAACTCGAGCCGCCGCTCGAGGCGTATACGCTCGGTTATTTTCTTATGATTTATAGTCGATCGGCAGAGAATTTAGTTGCAGTTATATTTATCCAACTATTATGAAACTTGTAGACTCACGCCTGTATCCCCGAAGGGGTAGGCAGAGCTGTAATGTTGCACCCACATTTCGATATGTAATGTGTAGGTCCCACGTAATAAGAGCCTATGCCGTTACCAAGCACTTTGTTTGACTGCGTGCTGCTACTCTCGGAAAAACTCAGTACAGAATCGAACCGGAACCTCACGATCAGCAGACGCAGTGTCTGCACTATCCACTGGGCAATCTCAAGTTGTGCCAGGATTTAGGTCAGAAGTCAGAATAGCATCTTGAAAACTAAGCAGAGTCATGAAATTATAATTTCTTAGTTAGGATCGATAGAAATCATGATCCATTTACTGATTTTGAACGATGCTTCCACGTAAAATCAAGAAAAAGAAACATACTTAAAGATCTAAAGAATGCTTCTCTGGTTGAGACTCCTCGCTAGAAAGTAGGTATTATTGTGCTACTAGACTTCGAATTCGGTTATCATGGTAAAAGTATTTAAACGCAAAAGTAGGATTTCGTTTTCATAAAAAAAAGGGGTAGTCGCTTACCGTTCGATTTCTTGCACTCCTATGCTTGCTAACCTATATTAGTCTTACCCACTAAAGATACTCCTAACTTCAGATCCTTTCTTCCTAAAACCCTATTCTCATTCCAGGTACAACATCTGCCGCTCTACATTCTACGAGACTCGCGAAGTATGTCGATTGATACTGGAGCGCGTATTCACTCCTTGTTTGGAGAACGTTCCGGAGAACTTCGAGCATATGGCCCGAGTGATGTTAGACGGCCTATGGTGTATAAACCCTACCGTCGAGACTGAAGGCTTCCTGTACCTGGCTAGGAGCCTCGCTGACGTTCCCGGATACATATACACGGAGCAAGACAGGATAAATCTGCAGAGCAGGATCTTGAAGCAATTGAATGGGAGATCTATTGATACAGGTAAGAATAGCTTAAATTATGACCATAGTCTTTAAAATATAGCAGTGACAGAAAGCTGCTCGAATTGGTACCTAACGTTACGTTACAGGCCAATACTCTCGGTGAGGGAGCACCTTTAATCAGTCAGAATTTGGCACCTAGCAGTTGTGGAATAAACTTTAGTAATTAAATAAGTAGGGTTATAAGTATATATGTACAGGTATGTAAATACCTACTGATTACAAGGATGATAGACATATTGATAACAGCGTCATAATCCCTGGTCAAATTACTCAGTCAACGTGACTACAACGTGACAAATCACGCCGTGTTCGGGACGTGCACGGGCCACGTGGTACTCCGTAAGGATCACATATCACTTCGTAGGTACATTTTATATGTACTCGCTCACAACTGTCCGGTATGGAAACAGTAAATGGGTTTGTGTAGATTTACATTAAGTACTTAGCCGGAAATGTGTTTACCGATATGTGTCTTATTTTCTAAAGATAGTTGCCAGTAGCGCAGCATGGACTAATCTAGGCCTAGAGAAAGTTGCGTCTGTGAGGCCACTCTTTCCTTACATTACATATAGAGCAAGGATTATCAGTGCCCATTGAATCGATAGTATCATAGTATAAGTATGCTCTAACTGTATTTGTAGGGAAAGGACTAACTTCCTTACTGAGCCATAGGCCTCCCCAATGCTCTCCTCACAGACCGATCCTGGGCAGCCCGCATCCACCCGTTGACCGCTGTCCCAACAAGATCGTCGATCCACCTTGTGGGATGCCTACTCGTGGCCGTCACTCCATACCTTGCTGCCCATCCACCGTCGATTCTTCGGGCTATGTATCCTACTCATTACCACTTCAGGTCGACTATTCGGCGTGCTATGACGGCGAGTTTGATTCTTCTGGTGACTACTCATTTCGGAGTCGATCTCGCAGGGAAACACTGAACGTATTTCTCTGCCTGTCCCTGTAAGTTTCTTCGAGCCTCCTGTTAAAGCTCATAGTAGGCGACCACGTCTCTGATCCGTAAGTCATCAATTATTACACACACTGATCAATACATGTATTTCTGTGATAGGTACCTACTGCGGGAAACGGGTTATCGGACGAGAATATTTGCCGAACGCCGCATAACTGAGGGTGGATTCGACCTTTGACGTCTATACCTAACCTCTCTTTTGGTGAACCTCGCATAAAATATGCATCTACAGTAGTCTCTAAAATTTTATACGATAACGAAAAAAATCTTGAAATACAAGCAATTTTGTATGAATATAAATCTACATTTATCCGTTGGAACTCAAAAAGTACACAGTACACACAGATTCCCTATACGTATTGTTGGCATGTAGATAGTAGGTCGTAATTGAATACTCTCCCTACCAGCGAGCCGGCTATATCATTGAGTCGCGACTCGCGCCCGTACTACAACAAATTGAATAATTTCCGTAGTTCGAGTAGTTGATATCTACGGGTACAATGACCTTGACAGCTGATCGCTCTCAGATCAATGATATTTGAGTGAGTAGGTTGTTTTCTGAAGTGTAGTTTTTAGTACTGAAGGCTTGCAAAAATGCCATATAAGCATTTAACCGCTGGAGTATGGAAGACCGAAATAGGTTTAGTTCTTTCATCCAAAAGGAGAAATTTATCATTTGACGGAGTGTCCGTGCCAGACGAGGGCTGCTCCTACAATGTCATTGATAGCTTTTGCAAACAATTTGTGTGCTCAAGTGAGTTAGAATCTGCTAGTCTGCGCTATTCTGTTGTTTTATGGAATTGTTGAATTTCATACGTGTCGTAAAAGGATGAATAAAAAATCAGAGCGATGTCTGATGACGAATTACGATGTTACGTAATCCCGATTGTATCGCCTTCCAAAGCCTCAGGCACCAGCCACAGGTCTATCTAGTCTAGCCAGATTTGGCAGAATATTTCGTTTGTTACACCGAAAGATAGATTTTAATAGAACATGTATATTTTGTCTACAGGCATAGCGACAACAGAGCTGATGTGTGAACCAGCAGTAGATGGTCTACCAGAGCTTCCCCCACGAATTCTATACTACAAAGACTACGAGTCCATCGAGACAGCACCCAAATACAAGGAACTCAACTTCAAGGCAAAATACAAGCTATTTATGTTAAATCTTTACACAACTTTCTACTCATCATGGCTGGGCAGGCTGTATTTCAACTTAAACTTCCAGTTCAGCTTATATCTTATGAAATATTTCCCGTACCTGGCGTTCTTCAGATTCGGGGTGCAGAAATCGCTTGTTAATATTTTCGAAGAGGACCCTATTGATGACACGCAACCTAAGCCTAACAAGGAGTACTATAATAATAAGCCAAAGGAAGAAACGTTCTTTAAAAAAATGTTGAGTTTAGTATGGTAGTGTATCATACTTAGTCAGTGGGTAACGTACGTACCATCTTGGTATTTTATAATTCATTATATTGAATTGTATTTTACATGTAATTTATAATCGATAATGTTTTTATAGTAAACTGATCAAATGATGGCCATGTGACGTAACAGAAATATTTAATATTCAAGTGTTATGTTTGGTTTGTATTAGGCGAGAATGCGATCTATTATCTAAGCATCATGCAGTAATCAAAGTAAAGGAAATGTTGAAAATTGTCTACTGCGAAAGAATTAGCGCCTACATACAGACTGAGCATACGATTTAACGAGACCTAGGTATATTTATGGCATGGAATGGTTTATTCTTATAAATACTTTCAGATGAGATTATCAACTGTGTACCTAATATAACTTAACAAGCGACCCGCTCCGGCTTCGCACGGGTGCAATAGGTACATATAAACCTTTATCTTGATTTCATAACTCATCTATGACGAAAATTTGTGATTTTTTAAATATTATCAAAGGATTAAAAATATACTTATGGAAAATATATTGAAAATATAATATGGAAAATATATGACGAGGTTCGCATGAGTATGCTTTATAATTACCGATATCAACAAATCCGACTTTCACTAGTAAGTCTATCTAAATCTAGACATACATATTTTTTAAATAACTAATTGACATTTACTAAAATAGTTGTACGATTTTCTCCAATATCACGCAGGCGAAGCCGGAGGCTATTTCTAGTAAATAATGAATGTTATTTGCCTGACTAGATTCACTCTAAGCATTTAACATCATCCCGGTACAGGCATATGGATTAATTTATTATATCAGATTTTAGTTATTTCATACTTAAAGTTCGATTAAGCAATGTAGGATCGGCAAAAATAGTTTTTTTTGCGTTGTGGATTGATAGCGACTTTACACTAGAGGACAAATGGCATTCTTAGTCTTCACACAATAGGCTTATCTCATTGTATTTTAAGAAGATTATGCGGACGTCACAGGCCAGGCCGACGAATAGTTTTAAGTATTGACGATAAATTATGAAATATTTTTAACGATAGGGTTATTTTTGACGGGCAAGCTAATGACGTTTCAAATTAGACTGTTGGTGCAGGGCTGCAACTGGTTAGATAGCACACAACACACTGAGGCAAAGCGAGTACTAACACACATAGAACAAAAAGAGATAGCATGCCCAATTGACAATGCTGTCTCTCTTGAGTTTCAGAATTCTAGAATGAGAGAGCAATACGAACTTGTAAAGATATTTTATACACGTTATGGTCAATATGTTTCAAATTAAGTAGGTCAACCAATACATAACAGTTACAACAATATTAACAATGTGATAGCAATGTCTAGCTCCCAATCAGATACAAGATTACAATATTGATTTGAGATTACAATACTAATCTGAGGTTAGGCATACTCAACCGCGCTTTGCTACCAATAGATATGTTCAGAGCTTGCCCTAGACAGACTGGGAAGTGTTTGCAGGCACAGTGGAAGCTTATTTATATTCATCCAGTAATTGTTCTAAGGCAATCAAATGTCTGACATATGGGACTGAGTTTCCACAGCGCTATGAATTAAACAAATCTATTGCCTAGGGCAAACTCTGAACATATATTTCTCTTTGAACATATTTTACTCTTTATTTGACGAATTACAAGGGAATGCTGAGCCTATGCCTCTGTTGCCTATGCCTATGGTCTGCATCAACAGTATAATTTGATAGTGTCATAAGATTTGCTAGGTGTTGGTTTTGTAAAAATACGTTTTTTTATGTCAGCAGGGGCTGGTTATTTATGTAAAGATAAAATCAATTATGTATTACGCGTCCATCATTATTTACGAAAATATTAATTTTTCATATGGGTGTTCCAGACACAAATATGTGAATCATTGTATTTTGATCAATCTATGTTATGTTTTCATAAGACGTATGCATACGTAGCATTTTATCAAATACGTAAATAAATGTTACACAAATGACAATAAATTAGATATTGAGAAGCTATTTTTCTTGGATCAAAGGACAGATCAGAAGTGTAATTTATTTGTGGTGTAGGGCTATGCTTAGACATATCAGATAGTATAAATATTGTAATTTTTTTATGTTAGATAGAAATGTAATGAAAACTATGCTGAAAAGTAAGTTTTGATCGTTTCAGATGGGTTGGTAGCTCTAGATGACATTATGTTGTAAAAGATATAGTTAGGAAGCAATCTAGTCGATTTTGCTTCATATGAGAACGATTTTGAATAGCAAAACTGTAGTATAATTAAATTATTGCTCACGAATGGTGGCCTTTTTGTACAATATAGTTTTTAATATAAATTTGTACAGGGTGATAGGTTGTTGACAGTTGCTTTGCCATAGCTGCTAGATTTTTACTGTTATTGTACTTGTAATGATAACCAGAAACAGGCCTCATAGATTTGTTGCTGTTTGAACATGAACTGTTTTCTTTGTATCATTTGAAGTATTTACAGCTTTAGATTTGAAATCTAAAGTTTGTTACCAGTTATAACTTTATTATAAGTAATTATGGAATTTCTTTGAAATGGTTGTACATTTACCAGATTTTATGTATGTATTTATGATGTAATATTTAAAATAATGACAACGGTTTTGAAATCAAAATGCGTTTTATTTACTTTTATATTTAAATCTCATATTTGAAAGAAATCTGCTGCTTTTAATCGCGTTCGCTTGGCAACATTGATCTGTAGTAGATTATCTGTGAGATTATTGTCTTCTGTGACAGCTGAGTTGACAGTACTGGCTGTATGTGCTATTGCCGTTGCCGATTTGTTGACGTTTGGTGTTGCCACTAGTGGTCTCCTTGGTGTTGGAGTTCTCTTCGGTGAAGCGTGTGACAAAATTCCCATGTCGTTTGGAGTAAGCCTCAATCTTGGCGACAGTAAATGTTTTGCTGCTAATTTTCTCGCTGCCGGCGACATACTTGCTAAACGTTCTGTATTCGATCTGAAACTAGAAAATATGAAAAATAAGTTTTAAATAGAAGAACACATCAACCTCTTTTTACATGGATGACACTCTAAAAGCGAAAGGTCATCACGAAATCTCGTAAGCCGCTGGATGTATAAAGATGAAATTTTAGCAGGGAAGTAGTGTATACACAATAAAATTGGCATCCACTAAGAACTGTTTTTTGAGAGGACTGGATTAAGGGGTTGTAATTGCTCTCGCTCTCTAGGAAAGAGACGGAAAACTCGACATCAAACCCTACCACGGCTTAGTAAGCAGTGAATTGAGAGTATAGGAAGTCTGCAGTAGGTCACGATGATAAGTTCCCTTGTACACAACAGTATTCCCTGCCTTCCGACCCCGTTACCAAAATTTTCCAAAGTTGTGCAGCAGACAGTAGTAACAGCAGTAGTAGTGACGCCCTACTCGAATTATATGTGAACCCTAGAAAAATAAATAAGGAGTAGAAGTGCCAAGGGGGCGTGTCGGTGTCCGCGCGGAATGTACACAGTGTGCATATCGCAAGCAAATGGCCGTTGCCGCGAATAAGTACACTTTCGACCGTGATCGCGTCAATTTATAAGAATGCCGTCTTGTTCAGTGGATTTCTGTAAAAACCCGAAGCTCAAACCAAAACTTTGTGAAGTCTTGAATCACTTACCATATGAAACTACAAGTAGGTATTTTACTATATTTGTTTTTAAAAACATGAAAAACAATAAATCGTAAAATATTCTGTTGTTATTATGTTGTTATTGTTTGCAAATCTCACAACGACTATATTATTTTTCAATAAATACATTGCTCTTTAACTACTACCTAAATTTGTCGCGAAGTGACTAGACAAGCAATGTGATCATGACCGAACGATACTTTATTAACACATTGACTGCTGGAAACGTATATGGTGTGTCCCAAGTGTCGGATCCTGCGATGCGGCTAGCCCACAATAGTCGTGTTTAGGAAAAAATATACAAGCGTGCTGCCGAAACACGCGACGCGTGAATCATACCCATACCACACATGTGCTGACGACCACTCATGTGTGTTTTTTTGTACAGCATTTCGTACGTCGCGTGTCGCGTCAGCACAGACACGCTCGACCTGCACGCGCGTTGCGTGTCGTTAAGCAAGAGAGGCTGGGCACGCTCTGCGGGTGCGGCTACACGCAGGATATGCGTACTGGCCGCATAGCAAAAGGCCGTCTACGAATCTTAGGCCAGCAGTCAATGTGTTAAGGGAATACATCTAGTACGGCCGCTGCATCTAGCAACGAATTAGTGTACAGTTCTTTTGCATAGCACAACGATAGTGGCCGATGTTTTTGTGTAAGTTGAACGTTGCTTGGTAATACACGCTATGTTCGATAGGATAAGGTTTATAATTGATTTTTTTGTAAGTTTTGATTAAAAAATGCGAGTGTGTGCGCGAAAGCGTTTTCATATTGCTTTTACTGATCTGCATGTGTAGTAGTAGCCGCGTGGTAGGGACAAACTGGCGACAGGTTTCCGATACATTTTCGTCTACAGGGCATATCTCCTATTAATTACAATATCTATGGTATGAACTGTATGAATGAACCATTGTATAGTAAGTACCTAGGCGTGGGCGGTGCCACCCTTGGAGTGGTGGGTCTGCGTCGCTTGGCCACTTGCTCGGCGAGCTGCAGCGCGATGCGCTCGCGCGCGCCGCCCTCCAGCATGCGGTACGCCGCGCCCGCACCCACACTGTCAATATGTCATTACATTTTGTACAACAGGAAAATTGGAAAAATTATTGCACGTAGATATGGCGTAATGGTTTAAGCGATCGTTTTGTTCTTTAGCAAACAAAACTTGGTGTGAATTTAAACTTGCGTGGTCCTTAACATTTGAGTATTGTCTTTCGGGATATATATCACGTTCCTTTGTTTCGAGTATCCGATTTTACTAGCTCGTAACATTCACCCACCCGCAGTAATTCAGATCATCTGCGATCGTGGCGCTTGCAACAGTGCCGAAATATTTATCCCGAAAGTAAGTAAAAGGTAAGGTAAGGTCAAGAATCGTTAGGTCTTGTCGGAATACTTTAGACAATCTACTAACTAAGACACAAGAGGGTTACACACACACGAAAAAAAAGGGCCAGTTTTACCGGTGTTCCATAAGTTCTGACACTTTAAAATATAGTTATAATTTTGAATTGGAGTAGAGTTTGGAGTCTAGAAAATAACCTTTTCCAGAAGTGTGGCAAAGAATGTTGTACGCATTATTCTTCAAACGAAGTACTTATGTACAAGTGACTCACGCGGGCAGGGGTGTGTCTCCTCCGTCTAGTCGGAAGGGCGTGCCCTCGATCTCGCCCCACGTATGAGCGGCGACTGGTCGGGCCACGAAGTACTTATGTACAAGTGACTCACGCGGGCAGGGGTGTGTCTCCGCCGTCTAGTCGGAAGGGCGTGCCCTCGATCTCGCCCCACGTATGAGCGGCGACTGGTCGGGCCACGAAGTACTTATGTACGAGTGACTCACGCGGGCAGGGGTGTGTCTCCGCCGTCTAGTCGGAAGGGCGTGCCCTCGATCTCGCCCCACGTATGAGCGGCGACTGGTCGGGCCACGAAGTACTTATGTACAAGTGACTCACGCGGGCAGGGGTGTGTCTCCGCCGTCTAGTCGGAAGGGCGTGCCCTCGATCTCGCCCCACGTATGAGCGGCGACTGGTCGGGCCACGAAGTACTTATGTACAAGTGACTCACGCGGGCAGGGGTGTGTCTCCGCCGTCTAGTCGGAAGGGCGTGCCCTCGATCTCGCCCCACGTCATGAGCGGCGACTGGTCGGGCCCCTCGCCGGGCCGCGGGGACGGCGTCGCCACGAACGAGTACTCGCCGCCAGACTTCTCAGTGGATATGCTTACGCCGTCCACGCCGATCTTGCCTGTTACGCTCGCGTCCTGCAAATGTAATAGTAATGACAAATCTGTGAACTAACGGAAGAAGTCAATATTATCAAGTTGCTTGATGTCCACTGAAGGTAGTTTTATCTGTGTGTAATTTTGTTGCCTAAGTTTATAATTGAAATTTCCCTTCGTATACTTCCAACTGCATGTACCATTTTATTGATTATCTATAATATGCAAACCACTAGACTCGCTGTATACACACTAAAATGTTTTTATTTAAATACAAAACCGTTTAATAATTAGATTTTGTTGATATCGGAAGTGGGTTAGTAGATACCTAGGCATATTGCAAATCTTTTTGCGCTCCTCTGCTTTTTGACCTAAAGGACTGGAGAGCGGAGACCGAAAGGAAAAGTAGTCTCCTCACTAGGCCACAGAGAGAAGTATAGACTACCCAAGATAATATTTTAGATAGTAATATATTTATCAAAAGATGATAAACTTGATGGGAGTGAATGATGCAAGAGAGGTATGGTATCAGGATCATTGCAAATGGCGTTCCGTAGTCTCTGCCTACCTCTTGGGGAAACAGGCGAGGGTCTATGTATGTATGTATTTATCATAAGATAGCTCATGATTATCATAGCTGCTTATTTAGGTAAATACTCGGTAGGTTTATGCTTATAACATTTCATGTCAGCCTACAGACATCCACTGCTGGACAAACCCCAAGGTTGTCCACACAGACCGATCTTGAGCCACCCGCATCCAACCGATCCCCGCGATCTTAACCAAATCGTCGGTCCACCTTGCGGAAGGCCTACCCCTTTATAACATTTAATATACTATAATTCTCAGAACATATCTGTCCATACCTGACTCCTAGCGATAGCGGAGATGGCCTCCTTGTTCTTGACGTGGTCGAAGGGCTCGGCGCGCAGGCGCGTGTTGTGGTGCCGCAGCGAGGGCTTGGGCGGCGCGCGCTGAGACGAGGCTCCCTCCGGCACGTACATTATGTAGTTCTTCGCCTTGTAGCGCCATGTGTCTAGCTGAAAACCACAACATACAACATTTATCTGGTGCTAAGAGCCAATAGCACCAATAGCCTAGTGGAGAGACCGACAAACTGCTACTCAGAGGGTCTTGGGTTCGAATTCACGGCGGGCATCAATGACTTTTGGAAGTTATGTGCATATTAAATTGTTAATTATCGCTTGCTAAACGGTGAAGGAAAACATCGTGAGGAAACCTGCATGTCTGAGAGTTTCCATAATATTCTCGAAAGACATATGAAGTCTGCCAACCCGCACTTGGCCAGCATAGTGGACTATGGCCCTACCCTTCTCATAGTGCAAAGAGGCCCGTACCCAGCAGCACAGAATATATACAAGTACTAAAGTACAGAAGGAGCACTTCTCAACCCATTTATTGAAATTTCGACTCTTGCTACTAAGCAACAAAGTGCAATTCAGCTCGCATAAGCACTCAGTGCCTAACGCGATATTCACCTAACCGTTCCCGCTCTTTTCTAACACATAACCATAGTAAAAACAGAATAGTAGGTTAGCTAAGGCCTCTCGGCGAGTTAATTGCCTACTCTTACGTTGACGCACGGGTTGTCACTTGTTTACACCGCGGCGCCGGCTTTGCCGGCGCTCGCGCTTTTTCGCCGCTTTTTTAAGTGATCGCGCTGAATACTTCACAATTTAAGCTTGAATTTATTTTTTCTCAAATACCTACTGACTACCTAAGCGTTATATAACTATCTAAATGCCTTTTTTAATGAGAAAAAGTAACAAGTTAAATTTACTGTCGTTTAACACATTGTATATTATTAATAACGTTTATTACAGAACTGAATGTATATAAACAATTCAAGCGGGCGAGCAGTGAAGTACCTACATGAATGCGCTCGATCAGACGCGCGGCGCATCCCGTACTGAATCCGCGCCGAGCTTGCCGCGCTCGTGAGATTGTGTGCATGAAAAGTGCGTGCGTACACGGCGCCGGCGACTCACGCGTACATTCAAACCAGCGCGGCAGCGCGGCGGCCGATTTGTATGAAGCTATCTTACTATTCTATTTTTACTATGACATAACGCTGTCGCTATCTGGCGAAGAGTGGCGCGCTAGGGTTGTCGACTTGCCGCTGCTACTATAATATTTATTCATCGTCTATCTACCTACCACGAACCTAATAATAAATAATTATCCTATCCCACTATTTGAGGTCGTACTCGTAGAACAAAAACAACAAAAATTCTGTTCGTTTACATTTTCACTATACTAATTCTTAGTTATTTCCTAAACGCGTGGACCGATTTACATGATTCAAACAGATAAAATGGTTTTTGAACTAGATCTTTAATTTGACACCATAATCGTTGGGATATCTCAACAAACAAAAAATCAAATTCTCAAGTTGCTCTCGTAAAATAAATAAATTCAAATTTTCAAGTTGCTTTCGAGTTCGACACACATCCGTTAAATGAGCAATACTTTGCATCAGACTTGTGATGATACATTTTTGTTGTTAAAGGCGTTTATATAATTTGAACAATGTTCGAACACGGCGGGTGAGAATACGGAGCGGTCGCGCTCGTTGCGTGACGTCTAATGTGAGCGGCGCGCGGCAACCCTCTAATCCAACCATGAAGTCATGAGCGGCGGAGGTACTTGTAAGTTTGTACCTAAAATGCGAAGTGCGCCAGGCCTGCCAGCAGTGGGACAGTATAAAGGGCAGCTGATGATGAAGAGCCAGTTCCTGCTAAAAAGGTCCGTTTAAGCAGAAACAGGCTCTTCACATCCATGTTCACCCTATTTCATGTTGTGGGTGTCTGAGAGGCGAATAATGAAAATACATCTTCAATATCTTTGAGAAGAGATGGAAAACCCAGGCTGTAGAAAGACTGATGACTGACAGCATTGCAAGCATTTTTGGACGTATATGGTCATTGCAGAGTGAACCACAATAGTCCAGATGCATTTGGATTCAGATTCATGGATGAACATTCACGCTACATGATTTTGAGTATTGACTAAAAATGCGATTGTGAAGCAAATTAGTTAAAGGCTTTTATGATGATACAAATCATGTAAGCAATTAGGTCAAAGATTTTTAGCTCCCAGTTTGGAAATATAGAACAAAATGTAACATACCTCATGTGGTCTCTCAGTCTGGTCAGCCTGTTTCTCTATAGAAGGCAGCGCGAGTGCCGTGTCCGCTTTCTCCGCGGATGTGATCTCCGCGAGCATCTGTGTGGCGAGCTTAGCGGCGCGCTTCTTGTCCTCCAGCGCGATCACGCGGTCATAGCTCGCGTTGTCTTCACTTGTGTGCGTTGACAGGAAAGAATCTGGAGAAATCATTCATATTATCAATAGATTAAACTGAGTTGTGATGCTGTTTTGAAATACTCGTAACTTGTCTTTAAGCCACTAGGTAGTTTTGACAAGCTGTTTCTATGCATAGTGATGTTTAACCAATAATTTAACCAAAAATTCTGCACTTCTCCAGTTCTTATAAAGGGCTCCAAATCTCTGGTCAAGTCATCCGTCAAGGATTTGAAAAAGGAAAATCATACAGAGTTGCTTCTAATATATTTATCAGCTCATAGTTGTTAGATTACTTCATGCTATGTTTACTAAAATATATTAATTGAACTGCTTGAAATTGTATATACTGAGAATTTAAAACATACCTAATGAATGATTATCTGTAATGTCTTTAGGCTTGTCCTGCACATTAGTTTCACTGCTTAGGTCAAGTCTGTCTCCATGTAACGCTGCTTCCAATGGAGTGAGGGACCCATCCGGATGTGGTGTATCAAAGGTTGCTGGTGAATTATCTGAAATAATTTTACAAAAAGTTTAAATATTAATAATCTCTCTTCTATCTATTCATAATCTTCTAATCTAATCCATTGTAGTTCTGACTGCTAATCTTCTATTAAACATATAATGAAGAAAAAGGTTACAATGAAACATATAATTTAGAATTAGATTTACATGTAGTTTGATTCAGAAATAAGATAAACAATAACACAAACTTTTATATTAATAATACCACAACATATCAAGCTAGTGAGAAATAATAAAAATAAAAAGATTCCTTAATAATAGTTATGTTACAAAATGATAACATAGTAATACAGTTGCCCTTTCATACATAGTAAAAATCAAATAGATTTAGTTGGACAGTCACAAAGTGAAGAAGAAATGACAAAGCAAATTACTATTACTTACATGGTTCTGTAGGTGGTCTAGTACCACTGTATTTTCTTGTTAATTCTCTCAGCCGTGCATAGTCTTTATTCTCCGTTGCTTCCAAAAATTCATTCTGAGCTTTTAACTTTTCGAGATCTGGGAAGAAGTCTCTTTGTATAATTTTTGCAATGCCCTGAAATATTTAAATAAGTGATAGCTTAAATACAACTTACTTGTTATGTTTATTAGGATATCAATGAGAGTAAGAGTGACAGAGTTAATCTCAGGAACAACTGGTTTGATTTGAATGATGTGTATAACACACACATATTATTAAATTAAGATATAAACTAAATTGCTGAGCCTGCACCTGCATTATTTAAGGCTCCTGCTGCGTACTCATGGCTTATATAGCTTGAAGTTATAGAGCCTATAACCTTTCTCAATAAATGGGCTACCCAACACAAACAATCATTAAAGTCAAACAAGTTCCTTGGATTAACACTCACTCTTCAGCTTTATAATATCTTAAGGTTGTAGAGCCTTGCTGATTTCAGCATGAATGGGCCGGCTCGACCGGGGAAGTACTACCCTCTCACAGAAAATCGACGTAAAGTAACAGTACTTAAACTGTTGCGTTTCGTTCGGTGAGTGAGAGTGCCGGAGGCCCTATCCCCTATTCCTTCTCCCCCATCCCACTCCTCATCCTATCCCTTTTCCCATCCCCAAGGGGCGGCAACACACTTGTGACTCCTGTGGTATAGCTTGTGTCCATGGGCGGCGGTAATTGCTTACCATCAGGCGATCTGTCTGCTCGTTTGCCGCCTATTACTATAAAAAAAAAATTTGTATAGATAGATGCAATAAATTGACTATTATTTAGGTAGGTTTGTAGTTTACTGATCCAATGCTTAACCCTGGAGTAGTCGCGTGGATTACATATGTAATCCACATATATAGAATCGATAATTTCTCAAAATCGGTTAGCGCCAGCTAAATAAGCCGCTAGATACTTTCAAATGAATATTTGGGCAACTCGCTCAGTGCAGTACCAGCGCAGTTCGCGCCCTGTGGTCCTTCATAGGAGCTCAGAAAAGGGCGTGGACTACAATTGTAATCCGCGCGACTGATAACGTATTTTTTCCTTCTTTATTGTTATAATATTTTGTATATTTTTATCTATAATTGAGTAAATTGGTATAATTAGACTGTATTTATTCACATTTGTTGTTATAACATAAGTTTACTAATATTTTAGTATCAATTTGGAGTATTACTGCTACTGAAAGATGTGTCCTTCATAACAAAAGCACAGACTGGGAAAACTTCGGCGTAATGTTGGACTCTGCTTTGTCGCGTACTGTAAGTCTAAAATCCGAAGAGGACATAATAGCTGCAGTAGAACACTTTAATAACTCTGTCCAGAATGCAGCATGGCAATCTACTTCTTTTAAATTTCAAAGAAATAGGAAAAACTCAATTTCTTGGCAGATTCAGGAAAAAGTGTATGAGAAAAGAAAACTCAGAAAGAAGTGGCAACAATTCAGATTTCCAAACGATAAAACTAAATTCAACCGAGCCGTTAAGGAACTCAAAAAATTATTGGACAAGGAAAGAAACGATAGTGTCCAGGCCTTTCTGAGTAACTTGGATGCCACAGCTGCTTCTGACTATTCTCTCTGGAAAGCTACCAAAAAATTGAAGCAGCCGAAAAATATATCTCCACCACTTCGACAGGCTAACGGATCTTGGGCTCGTAGCGATCTCGAAAAATGTACTAATTTTGCTGAACATCTTGTAACTGTTTTCCAGCCACATCCTTACGAAGGACCCAGGACCATAAAATTAAAATAGCTGAAGTGCTAGAAACTTGCGATCCAACAACTGGCAGGAACATTAAAAAGTTCAAAAAACAAGAACTTTCAAGAGTCATAAGAAACATGAAACCCAAAAAATGCCCGGGATATGACTTAATTACAGGCACAATCTTGCGTCAATTACCACCATCCGGTTTTAACTTCTTATTAGCCATATACAACGCTATGACAAGACTACACTTCGTGCCTCCACAGTGGAAAACAGCACAAATTTTAATGGTTCCCAAACCTGATAAACAACTCCAAGACCCAAAATCGTACAGACCAATAAGCCTTTTGCCAATTGCTGCTAAGGTATTCGAAACACTTCTTCTACAGCGGATAATGCCTGTCATTAAAGCAAAACGTCTAATACCCGACCATCAATTCGGGTTTAGACAGAAACATGGAACAATTGACCAGGTACACAGGCTTGTTAATAAAATTCATAAAACATTTGAAGATAAAGAATATTGTGCGGCAGCTTTTATTGACATTTCTCAAGCATTTCATAGAGTTTGGCACAATGGCCTCTTGTACAAACTTAAAATCAACTTCCCAACTGACCTCTTCTTAATTCTAAAGTCCTACTTAAAAGATAGATACTTCTTTGTAACATCAGGTGACGCAACAACTAAACTCCATCCAATTGCTGCTGGAGTCCCACAAGGAAGTGTACTTGGTCCTATTCTTTACTTGCTCCACACTGCTGATCTCCCTACGTCAAATACAGCCACTACTGGAACCTTTGCAGACGACACAGCCATATTAGTATCGCACACACGTCCTGAAGTAGCATCTACTATGCTGCAATGCTGTTTGGATGACATATCAGACTGGTTGAAAATGTGGAGAATAAAGGCAAATGAGTCCAAATCAATAAATGTAACATTTACTAAAAGAAGCGATACATGTCCGCCAGTTACATTGAATAACATCCAACTTCCTCAAGCTGAACATGTCAAGTATCTTGGCCTACATCTTGACAGGCGCCTCACCTGGAAGAAACACATTTTTACCAAACGCAAACAACTGGGATTGAAACTTAGGGACTTATATTGGATCATTGGCAAGAAATCACAGCTCAACCTCGAAAACAAAATCTTGTTATACAAAACCATTATTAAGCCTATTTGGACCTATGGTATCCAACTATGGGGAACAGCATCACACTCTAATATTGAAATAATTCAAAGGTTTCAGAATAAGCTTTTGCGAATTTGAACCAATGCTCCATGGTATATTCCAAATGAAGCCTTACATCATGACTTAAAAATCGCTACCATAAAGGAAGAAATTGAAAATTACATTAGGTCATACAAGAAAAGAATAGCCCACCACCCAAATATCCTGGCAGTTCATCTTATGGATGAGAGGAATGAAGTCCGCAGACTTAAGTTCAAAATACCACAGGAAATGATACAGATATAACAACTCCGCATGGTTATTTGATTTTGGATGTAACACAGGACACATACCATACAAGTCGTAATTAACAAAATGACAAAACAATTACTGAATGTCTTATACAGAAGACAGATTGTAAGAACAAGGAGACAAAAAAAAAAAAAAAAAAAAATTGGAGTATAATTGCCGAGCTGTACTGTGCTGTGTAGATGGAAGCCTGGATTGATGATTTGTGTAGCGCAAACGAAAAATGGATCGATTTAACTCGGAAGAAGCCACTGGCTCATAGGAGAATCGAAGAAAATCATTACCAAACATCCTAACAATCAAGATAAAATACTTTTTTGGCATTGTGTATCATGAAACTCAAGCAACTACCTCGATATTGAGCAAGGTAGTGCGTCATTTCCATGACTGTGAAGAACCTGCCGTATAAGGACCAGAAAAATGTGTACCGCGTGCAACAAGTTTACATGTGGGCATCATTTCAAGAAAATGTGTCTATCCTGTGCAGAAAATCGAATTCAGTAGTTAGTTTTTCACACAAAAATTGTGAGTGATCTCAATTTGAGTAAACAATGTCATATTTATGCTTATTTAGAGACGATTTTTGTTTTGGTTACTTATTTTGTAATTTAGGGGTTGTGATTAGGTTTTGCTAATAAAATGTTCAAAAATAACCACTACTGATAGTATTTTGATAAAATAATAAAGAGTTTTCTGCAAATATTATTTTAAGATCAATTTTAAAATGGACTACCTATGTATGTAATCCGCGCGACCACTTACGTTACTTCTAGATGCGCGACTACTGCAGGGTTAAGTACTAACAGTTGTACCTTTAAAATACTATGCAAGGAAGCTTAGAGACAAGTATTTTGTACATTTATGCAATAATATCGGATTTCTGCCCAGTGGTTATATGGTTATCATCAATGTAATTTGGTTGGACCTGGACATATACCTGGGTCATTCCATGTCAAACGCTACCACTCCAAATTTATTAAAGTTTACTATTTTTATATAAGTATCTGCCTAAGTAAGCACAATTACATTGAATCATACAAATTAACTGAAAATTTTAACAAAATTTACTTTATTACTATTTTTTTCTCGTGTCAAAGTATGAGAAAATATTCGCGCGGTAATAGATATTTTGGAGCTAAAAGTAGCAACACTGTAACACTAAATATAACGTTAATTGACAAGCTTACTTGGCGCCATTTTGAGTGGAGATACATGAACTGCTTGGTAAAAGTAAAATTTTTTTTAACGCGGTAAGTTTTCTTTTGTTTGTAATGTTTTTTAACTGGTGACATGGCATGTTGCACCCGTTACGAAAATAAGGGAAAAGTTTTATCTGTGGCTTACTTGTTGCACTTACGATTTCATGGCTTTAGAAAAGTAAGGTTTTGTTTGCAAACAAAGGGCCAATGTCTTGATTTTATACTGAACTTTTTAAATTATGTTTATTTCACTAGAATTAAATTGCGTTACGCCCGTTACGTAACGGGTGTAACACTGTTCTGGTGAGGCTTTGCGGGTGCAAAACATAAGCTTTCAAGTGATATTAAGGGTTAATTAGGTCCACTTTTAAAGTAATAATGTTAGCTGATGTTAGTAAGCCCGGTTTTATTTTATAACTTTGTTTTATTTTCAATTTAAAACTGTTTATGACAAATATAAGCTTTAGTTGCTATTGTTTAACTTTGTTTGCATGTTGGGTGCTTTACATAAGGGCTTATATTTTGTAATAGGTATTTAAGGTTCACAAAAAGATGCCTTCAGCAAAAGTAAGAATGAAAAACTATCGAAAAATAATGAAAAATGACCCAGCGAAGCATGCCAAGCACCTGCAAAAAGAGACGGGGAGAGGCTATGAAGATGAATACAAACTCTAAATTAATATCAAATGAAAAATTAAGGAAGAGAATGCAGCGGATACCCTTATCTTTTAGCGTAGGATCTGGTAAAATTCGAATAATCAAAATATTATTCGAATTTTACCAGATCATACGCTAAAAGATAAGGGTATCTGCACGTACTACAATTTTGAATATACTATTGATATTTTTGAAAAGTAAACCATTAAATTTAACATTTTATTACATTACTGAAGTTTTATTACATCATTAAGTTTGTTTTGTGTTTCAAAAAGTTTAAAAAACTAAAGATTTCCTATGTAATTTCCCTGTATAAGCCTGTTACGCCCGTTACGCACAAACATTTACGTAAATTTTAAATTATCGGCTGCTTTTCTTTAATAAATATTGCAGATGGTGGCTTGTTAATTTGGCTCCAGCTTGACTTAAATTTTTATTCATAAAACAAGGGCAATTCGCAGAGTTTCGCAAAAACGTCACGCTATCCGAAAGTGAGCGGCAATATCAAGTTACGCCCGTTACCGTACTTAAGGCAGATTTTCTCGATATCTATGAAACTTATAGGAAATTAAAATTAATATTACGAAAATATAGACTAAAAGGCTTTTATTTAATTTATAAAATAAATATGTTTTCCATAAAAAACATTATTAAATCACTAGTTGAAAGTGTACGACCTGTTACACCCGTTACATGGAATGACCCACCTGGTATTATATTTATTTTTGGCTTCACAAGCTTGTCTTGAGAATTGTGCAGCTGGTATTTTCAATAAATAGGCATTACGCCATTACATGAGAACTTATTGTTGTTACAACACTTAGGTACAAGACAATGTTTGCATAGTTATTGAGGAAATTTGTTTACATTTCTATTTACTTACTTCAACATAAACATCTTCGTCTAATACTTCAGATTTCTTTGTATCCTTCTTTTTAGGTACTTTTGGTACCTTGAAGATGGAGCTCTCGTGTTTTAACAGTTTCATGTTTTCTAAGGCTGCTGCCCCAGGCCTTGCTTCTTTGTTTTCTTCAGACATTATAAAGTTTTCTTGTAAAAATGTATTTTTGCCAATACTATCTTGTAACAAATGGCACTATTATAGAAGATTAATTTAAATTAACTTAAGATAATTATAACAAAGCATGGTAATTTTATTTTAATAAGTTATTAATTATCACATTTCACAATAATACAACATTTACGTCAATGTTGACAAGTAAAGTAAAACAACTTAACAACTGTCAGTGTTGGTGTCATCACCATTGAGTTAATGAACTATGGAGTGGCCTTATTGAACATATATAAAAATTACATTATACAAATATGCACGAAATCGACATATAACCACCAAACGTAGTCTTGTCTTGTTTAAACGAGGTCGCTGTCAGAAACACAGAGATAGCCATAGTTTACTGAATACACTCATCAAGGCGATATTTTAATAGAAATGTCAAGGCGATACTTTAATTTTTTTGGTGGTAGGGCCACACTGTTTACAGCACGAATGGGCCGGCTCGACCGGGGCAGTACCACCCTCCCACAGAAGATCGACGTAAAGTAACAGTATGTTCTATGCTGTTGCGTTTCGTTCGGTGAGTGGGAGAGCCGAAGGCCCAACCATACCCTCCCCATCCTCTCTTCATTGCCCATATGGGGAAGGAGGAGAGGATGAGGAGAATTAGCTGAGGGGGCGGTTACCGCAGCATACGTGGGACCAGTAGAGTATCCGTGGAGTCATTGTGTGGGTAGTGTGGGTCGACTCGCCAGCCAGGGAGACCCGTAGAAACGGTGGTGCCGCTGGCCGCCCGCGGCATAGTATGGGGGCCCAACTGGGACTAACCATCTCGGGAGGCTGCCCCACCAGGCCGTGCATAATCTCGGGGTGGATCGTCGTGCTGGTTGGTGACCGGAATGTGGGACCCGGCGACCACTTCCGGGAGGGTACGGGGCGGTTCCGTCCGGCGGGTCGGCCACCGCTATACCTCACAGTATAATGGCAATACAATACTCTGCGCTTTGTCACGCGCTGCTGCGTTGACTGCCTCCTCTTTTCACGCCCCCTTTTCTTCTTCTATGGCAGCTTCAAGAAATGGTTCCGGTCAAACAGCGGCGTCTACGTTCCCCACCAACTCACTTTTTGACGTGGAGTCCGCTAACATCCGCGGACTCCATTCGAACCTCAACGCCGTCCACCATCATTTCGAGACCGTCCGACCGGCCATGCTTTTCTTGACCGAGACTCAAATACGCCGTCCTGACGACACGACTAATTTGCATTATACCGGTTATGCACTGGAGGATAACTTCCACGCAAAAGCTGGGGTATGCTTGTTCGTCAGAGCGGATATTTGCTATCGACGTCTACGCTGCCTGGAGGACCCGTCCTTTTCTGTCCTATGGGTACACGTAAGTCTGGGTTCATTGGCCCGGATTTACGTGTGCCTTAACCGTTCCCATACCGGAGATGCCGAGACAACTCGACTGTTTGAGTACTTAGGCAGCAGATAATGCGCAGGTGCAGTTCCCGACCGCCGAGTTGTTTTTTTTGGGAGATTTCAATGCCCACCATGAGACCGGGCTGGGCTCTTCCAAAACGGACCACGCGGGACGAGCTGCTCACGCATTCGCTCTAACGCATGACCTGACTCAACTGGTACTCCAGCCCACCAGGATACCAGATACATCGGGTCAAACGCCCTCGTTGTTAGACCTTGTGCTGACGAGTAACTCGGAGCAGTACAGTGTGACGGTACAAGCCCCTTTGGGTTCCTCCGACTACTGCATGGTTCGCACTACAGTGCCATTCGCTTCACCTCCACAACCAGTGAAGACAAAGCGACGCTTGTGGCACTACTCGTCAGCGGATTGGGATGGCCTGCGAGACTATTATGCGTCCATCCCGTGGTCTCAACGCTGCTTTGGTGGGAGGGATCTGTCGGAGAGTGCGTCTGCCGTTGCTGGGGAAATCATCTTGGCTATGGAATATTATATTCCATCCACTGACGTCTCCAGCAGCAGCGGAGTACGGCCCTGGTTTCGATCGCGAGTGCGCCGATGCTGTTAAACAAAAACAGTCGGCTTACCGCGCGTGGATCAGGGCTCGGTCTCGTCGCGATCCGAATGTCCATCTCATCAAGGCAGCCTATAATAGAGCCACCAAGATCTGCAAGCGGGCATACATAAGAGCGGATGCACAGCGCATTGCACGGTTTGGTCAAGAACTCTTGTCGCACCCCACGGGCAGCCGGGGATACTGGCGATTGGCCAAAGCCATGCAATCTAATTTCTGCCAGCCTTCACTGCCGCCGTTGCGATGCCCTGATGGATCACTGGCCCATGGGCCGCAAGAGAATGCTGACCTACTTGTCAATCACTTTGCGGCCAACTCCCGAATCGATGATCGTAGTGCGCAGCCGCCTTCGATTCCCTACTGCGGCCACTCCATGCCTGATATTACATTCAGGCAATGCGATGTTCGCGCGACACTGCGATCTCTCGATGTCCGGAAAGCCAGTGGACCTGACGGAATTCCAGCGGTTGTGCCTAGGAAATGCGCAGCCGAGTTGTCTCCAATGCTTACACGCCTGTATCGCCTATCATATGCCTCTGGCGTAGTGCCGCAGGCTTGGAAAGAGGCGAACGTACAACCGATTCCCAAGAAAGGGGATCGTTCTGATCCGGGCAACTATCGACTCATTGCTATCACCCCAATCCTCTGCAAGCTGTTTGAACGTTTAATCAACAACCAACTCGTTCGCTACCTAGAAGATCACTCTCTCATCAGTGATCGTCAGTATGGCTTCAGACCGAAACGATCAACAGGTGATCTTCTAGCGTATGTCACTCACCTTTGGGGTGAGGCGATGGACAGGCATGGAGAGTCGTTGGCTATTAGTCTCTATATCTCCAAAGCCTTCGATAGAGTCTGGCATCGTGCGCTTCTTTCCAAGCTTCCAGCCAGCCTACGGCTTGCTGCCTCGATTGTGCAACTGGGTTGCCAGCTTCCTGCATGAGCGCCGTATACGAGTCCTTTGTGACGGTGAGTCATCGAAGTTTCTCCAGGTGAACGCTGGTGTGCCTCCGGGGTCCGTGTTATCGCCCTCGCTTTTTCTTCTGCATATCAATGATATGCTCACTTTTGGGGGCATACATTGCTATGCAGATGACAATACTGTACATGGGCGATATCTCGGTCACCCTGCGGCTAAGCAAGCCGATACTGAGGAATATAGGCGAACACTTGTTGCTGAGCTTGACCGGGTTCTGAATTGCATCTCGCGTTGGGGTGATGAGAACCTAGTCGAGTTCAACGCCAAGAAAACACAGGTGTGCGCATTCTCAGCCAAGGTATCTCCATTCCTTCCCCATCCCTCTCTTCTGGACACTCCACTACCGATTCAAGACAGCCTCAATATCCTGGGTATGGACATACGCAGAAATCTCAACCAGAAGAACTACATCGAGGGTGTCATCAAATCTGCATCTCGGAAACTCGGAGTCCTGAACAAGGTGAGGAGGTTTTTCACGCCGGAGCAGTTGTGTCTGTTATACAAGACCCAGGTTCGCTCCTGCGTGGAATACTGCTCTCACCTTTGGAATGGCTCCGCTCAGTACTTATTGGACGCCCTCGATAGGTTGCAGCGGCGTGCTGTCCGTATCATCGGGGATCCAGAGGCCACTAAGACTATTGAGTCACTGCAATTACGCAGAGACGTGGCCTCAATGGCTTCTTCTACCGCATCTATCACGGTGAGTGCTCCGAAGAGCTCTTTCAACTAATCCCACCCTCTCCTTTCCTATCCCAAACGACACGTGCTGGGTTGAGGTGCCACTCTTACACGGTAGAACAGATACCGTCACGCACCAAACGGTTCGGCGCCTCTTATCTCTGCCGTACCATTAAGATGTGGAACTCTTTACCAGTCCACGTGTTTCCCTCCACCTATGATCCTGGGTCCTTTAAGCGGGGCGTGAAAAAGCATTACTCAAGGCCGTCAAGGTGAGGGCCATCATGCCATAATGCCATGCTGGCTGCTGGGATGATGTCCATCACTATGGGACTTCACTGACTGCTTAACATCAGGCAGCATGGAGTCAATTTGTTCGGCAGAAATAAAAAAAAAACGGGAAAAAAAATCGTGCTCATGTTGCCATATTCTTTGCCGAGTATTGTGGTACATCTGCTGTCAAATCGTTGTGTGATCAATATTATTATTTTCGTTGTTTTTATGCTTAAGCATGTCTAAAAACCAGATTCATCAGTGCTTCTAGCTTTGCTGCAGATCGTACAAAAAACCTTTAAATCTACAATTATGTATCACGATTTATTACTTCTCACGGTCCGGCCACGGGGACCGGCGACGCGACCAAGCGATTTCGATGTACATGGCGCGTTTAACTACGTCGCGGCGACCGATGTCGCCTCACAGTAAACGCGCCATGTACATCGAAATCGCTTGTCGCAGGTCGCTTCGCCGGTCCCCGTGGCCAAGCGGTCACCTGCTCAATGTTGATATCTTTCATATATTGGAGTAAAACCCAAACGGCAGTCATTATATTTGCCCTATGTTTTGTATGCACGCTAATTTCGTAGGTATGACACGTCCATAGTGTTCATAGCTAGATGATCATGTGTTGCTCTATGACTCTATGGTAATTTGAGAGCCAATGTTACCATATTTTTATCTATTTGGTACTTAGAATTTATGATTTGGTGCTGCAATAATATCCTATCCTGTCGTTGGAAAATATTTTCTACTGTATATAAGTTACTCTTTAGAAAATGTAAACTTTCTATCACCTAAATGTAAATTTTATTCTATTGCAGTCAATGTCAGTAGTTACTTGTAATAATCACATATCCATGTTATTATAACAATATTAGTAATGAAATTTCGAATCATGGTCTTGCATGTATTGTTCTATGGTTATGGTTTATTTTATGGATGTTCTGAAATATCCGTCTGAGCATGAATAAATAGATATCTTTTGTGCAATGTAAAAAATGATTGTAAAACGGTGAAGAGTGTAGTGCTGTAGTGCAGGTACGTAATGGTTTAGTAATTGATGTGCTCAGATTAAGTATAAAAATATGGATACATATCTAAGATAATATATCTACCTACAACACACCCAATATTACAAGGGAACTCCAAGTAAATACACTCTCTCATACTTCATCATGCAAAATAAATTAGGTCATTAGGTGACTTTTATCCCCGAAGGGGAAGGCAGAGGTGTAATATTGCACCCACATTTCGCCGTAATTATGAATTTTAGGTCTCACGTAATAGGGGGCGAGCCTATCTCCGTACCCGACCCAGGCATCAAACCCGGGACCTCCCGATCAGCAGACTCATACGCTATCCACTGGACAAAGGAGGCAGTTAATTTTGCATGTCAAGAAAGATGGAGGCATGCAGAGGCGTGTCCTTAGGTATGTACTTACCTCCTCATGACTTAAAATGCACATTGACATCAAGTAAGTGTAGGCTACGTCAAATACAGATTTACACAGAAGCGCAGTGTGCCGATTCCAAGTCCAAAGACAGTCTCCGCCTCCAGTTTAGTTTGTAGTTGGCACCGTTGGCGGCGCTGGCGTCGTTCTCCGTCTCTCTTGCTCTTCTAGTTAAGATACACAGGAGGAACGTTCGTCTCTCTTGCTCTCGTAGAGAAAGCTGTCACAGCGCGACTGCCAGGCCACCAAGCGGCAATTTTGATTTGGGTCACAGAAAGTTTGTCTTAAGAGTGCCCATAAGAAATGCGCCTAAAAAAGGTATGTAAATACCTGAGCTCGTTGACTACGTACCTACTCCTGTTCGATTATGGTTATGCGCTTAAAAACTTTACCGACGAATGTAATTCCCTTCAGCAAGCTGGATTAATCCGACGCCTCCATTAGTTTAGGATGTATGCTGATAAGGAGCATGCGGTAGAAAATGTTAGTTAGATAATGCCTACAAATATCCACATTATCCATCACCGTCGCCTTCAGTATCACGTCGGTTACGGCGGCTATTCTTCTTCAACCATTAGTTTTTGGAATGGACAGAATCCCTAGGCTGTACCTCTTTGCTTATTAAGCAATTCGTGGGCCTTTCGCGGAGGACCTAGGTAAGAAGGCGGTGATGTGCCGCGAGTAACTGATATTTTTCTTGCAGTTGGCAATTTTCTGATACGCCGAATTTTTTAAAACACCGTTCAAATCGCCACCTCAGAAATCATCTTTCCTAACAACGGAATACCTCGAAACTACTACCGACTACTCTACTAAATTTATTTAATCCCTTAACGCCGCATTTTTGTTGTCGTCATAACCAGCCTGTGATGCGTAGGTTCTTATCTAATGAGTCTCAAACCCAAATAAATATACCCAATTAAGCATCATCAACCCCACAAACCGGCCGCTTTAGGGTTTATCATTTAATCTTGTATAAAAATAATAATAAAGCCCGTATACCTATTTTTTTTGTAATCCTTGCTAACCTAGCCTAGTGGTGTACGTAACGGACTGCCGCGACGATGGTCTCGGCAGTGTCCTGGGCACACACCTCTGACTTTTCAAAGTTATGTGTGTATTAAAAATGTTAATTATCGCTCGCTAATAATGTGGCCAGTAGATGGCAATAGGCTCGTCCCCTATTACATTGGGACCTAAACATAACTGGTGAAATGTGGGTGTGTATACACCTCTGCCTACTCCTTCGGGGATAAAAGGCGTGAAGTTATGTTATGTTATTACGTCTTTGCTAACCGTGCGGTCAGGTAAACATTATTTAAAAAAACAAAAGTTTTAATTGGATTGTAACCTAATGTTGGATTCGATCATGTGAATCATAACATAATGTCATCTCATTGAAAATAAAATAAAACAACAATTTATGAAAATATAAATAAAACTAAGTAGTCATTTATTGGTAATAATTACAAAATAATTAGATATAATAATTATAATAACTATGTTACCTACTTAACTAATTAAACCTATTCCTTCTTACTCTTTTTCTTTTTTAGGATATATTCTTTGATGTAAAAGTCTGTGAATAGGAATAGAATAAATATGTTGTGTGGCAGGAACATGATGGAGACCCATTTGGGATATTCGCACGATGGCTCGAAGATCACGTGTCCGAAGTGCAGGATCAGTAACAGGAATTGCAACTGTAAAGTAAAAATATTCTGTAGGTGTTTGTCATGCCGTGTTTCGGGATAAGTAGTTATAACGCTCCAGCATCTTGACTATCTTGAGTGGCTCCGTGGCTCGTAGTAATTCGTACATACATAGTTACATAGTCTCACGCCTATATCCCCGAAGAGGTAGGCAGAGGTATATTGCTAGACCCACTCTTCGCCAGCTTTATTTTAGTCCCACGTACTAGGGGGCGAGCACATTACCAGACTCCGTGCCGCTACTGAGAATTTCCTAACGGAAATACCCAATAGCACTTTGCCCGACTCGGGGATCGAACCCGAGACGTCCCAATCCCGCGCGCACATTTATGCCGCGAGCCCAACGAGGTGGTAATTCGTAGACTTACATAAATACATACATACATAGAGTCACGCCTGTTTCCCGGAGGGGTAGGCAGAGACTACGGAACACCATTTGCAACGTTCCTGACATACCTCTCTCGCTTCATTCACTTCCATCAAGTTTCTCATGCATGCACTTCTGTTTAGGGTACTTCTGACCTGTCCTTTTTTTAGGATCTCTCCAATCTGGTCAGAGAACGTCCGCCTATGTCTTCCCCTTCGTCCTGTCCCATTCACACTTGCCTTATATATCTTCTTTGTCAGTCTTTCGTCATCCATCCTCTCGATGTGCCCAAACCATCTTAACATGCCTTTCTCGATGCTTGTCACTTCATCTAATTCGTAGACATTGAGCGCTAAGTCGGCGACCGTTGCATTCGATTCTTACTGACAGCCGGATCAATATTCGATCTATTCACGGATATAGCTACTAGAGATACATACCTATTTGACTTATTATGTATGAACCTTATTTCGAATAAACATAATTAAATTTTGCCAATTTAAATATTAAAACGAAAATTGGCCATGGGTTTTATTGAACGATCTTTCTCATGGTTCTACGCCTTAGCATTGCCAGCGCTGCACTAAATGTAAATGTAGAATCCTTAATTATTTAAGTTTTAATTTGATGTTCATAAGCGTCACATTGTGTCATACCTAAGTGTCTAAATGATTTTGACCTTGACTATCTCTAGTAGCCGCCTAATTCATTGACAGATCGAATATTCAAACCAGTCGTAAGACTTGCGTGTGACTTTCTCCAGCCACATCACAAATGATCTCTCTATTCCCTCTCCCTCATAGCCTTTTTTTTCTTTATTTGACTCGTGGAAACCAAACAATTTACGGGCTGACCCCCCCAGGCTGGGCCCCTAAAGGGGCTCAGTCTAGGGAGAGTGTGGTGACTCCCCGACGAGAAGCGCCGGGACTACCTACTAAAACCGCCATGGTGTTCCTCTACCCGATCCCATTGAATGGCGGGGTCACGGGATCTACATTAGCATTACTGCCGCGACCCCGCCTTCTCCCTCATAGCGGTGTTAAGACTTTTAAATCAAAAGCAAGATTAAGTACCTACTGTGGCTTAAAATAACGAAAGCAGGCTTTGTTATCATTATTATTATAACCAAAATTTATAAAAAAATATGTGTGTTCTTACGATCTGCATCTGCGTGATGTACTTCTTCCACCACTGTCGCACCCACTGCGGGCGCACGATCGAGATCAAGTAGTAGCTGTACATCACCGCGTGCACCATCGAGTTGATGAAGCCCAGCATCACGCCGTGACCACCTGGCAGAGAAACCAAACATTTTATCTTTATCCTTTTTCTTTCTTTTGTAGGTATAGTCTGGGTGCTGGAGAAATGGTTGTTGGCGCAGTGTAACTAGGGATAACGGTGCCTAGGCACAGTGAAGTAAAAGTGACCCAATTACTTAACGTAAAAGTGGCACAAAAAAAATTAAGGCGCCATTGGTCCGGGTGATTAAGCTAGTTACGGCAGTGCCTTGGCGTTGCAGACGTTTAGATTTAACAAGCTACCGTTACAGACTATAATTATTATTGTAACTAAAAACACTGAAGCTTATTTTAGCTTCTGTTCACGTCTGATTGCTTTAACTAATTTACAGCAATAGGAAACGAAATAAATATACATCATTGTACAATTTTATAATGTATGGGCATCAATTTAGAAGGAGCGGATATTACGCACCTGGTACATATTTAGTGCCGACAAATCCAAGTAAGCACATCCCTAAGTGATGATATACGTGTAGGAACGATACCTGGTTGAACTTCTTCCGCAACACGAAGAACACCTGTTGAAAAATACGTTAGTTTAGTTTTTGAATGATGGCGAATTTTTCGATGCAGCGTTATTCCAATCATAGGTACTAATTAAGTAATCTGACCAGGATCGACTGAATATTTGTATATCCACGGGGAGAGCTTAATGGTGGATGAGATGGTGATGGTGTCATCATCACTTACATCACTTAAATAAATAACGATAGTAAAAAAAAAATATTTAAAGAAAAACAAAAAACCCGACTGCGGAAAAAATAATTAAAAAAATACGTGAAAAATATAACTTAAACAAAAACTAAAAAGAAAGAAACAAGGCCAATAGTTTAGAATTCTAATGCAGAAAAGAACGACTCACAGTCGGGGCCCCTTAGGAACATTTGATTGGTAAAATTTGAATGGGCCCCGACTGTGAGTCGTTCTGTTCTGCATTAGAATTCTAAACTATTGGCCTTGTTTCTTTCTTTTTAGTTTTTGTTTAAGTTATATTTTTCACGTATTTTTTTAATTATTTTTTCCGCAGTCGGGTTTTTTGTTTTTCTTTAAATATTTTTTTTATTTTATACTTTTTAGTTATTCACTTTTTTTTTGTTTGTTTATCGTTTATACTTGAAGTAAAAAGTTAAATCAATAAGTAACAACATTAGCGAGAATGATTGTTTAATTCGTTTACAACAAAAATTACTTTAAATCGTTATATATCCTAAACTATTATTTAAAATGAAAAATGATAAAAGAAACCTAAATATGATTTTAAAATACCTATTCAACGACACCCCACATGACATAGTTCATTGACATTTTTTTTTCATTTTGGCAATATGGCGTCTGGTTTTCGCTGTAGTGAATTTTGATTACTGTCATGTCTTTAGTGACACTCGCAAGGTTAAGACGAATCGATTGACGTAAGAATCATTAAAATCGGCCTACGCATTTGGTCTCTAGAACGCCACATAGAAACAAACATACATACATACATACATAGACTGATAAACACATTACCCTCCTTTGCGTCGCGCAGTCGGGTAAAAAGACATCACATATTTAGGTATAAGTATAGAAATCTAACCCATGAACGCTGAAGTGAAATGTAGCTTTCGAAGTCCGTTGCTGGACCTTTGTAATTTGCTTCATAGTGCTGTGTGTGTAAGTCGATAGGAGAATTTGCCTATACTAAGCTAGCTTGACGAGTTGGTACAGGGTTTAGGACCAGGTCGAGATTTCCGTCTCATCCCAAATTATTTGTGTACTGTTTTTTGCTTAGTCATCACGAAATGAAATGGGGTATTGTGTATCAGTCACCACACATACCTATCTTCAATTTTACAGAACCCATGAATGTGAACGTCGCCGGAGATTTCACGATTCTAAAGCTTCGTTTTATGCGCGGTCTGTGTGCTCGCTAGGTACTTACTTGTTTAGGGCTTTGTCAACATTACACTGGTCAATAACTCAGTTTATTAAAAACAGGACGCTTGTGGTTAAATGGTCGTCAGCATCCGATAAAATGTTGTACAACTATTTCGACTATTTATCACTCACACGATACAGACGTACCTATGGGTAAATTATGTGGTCATCCCATCGATAAGTTAGATAGCACAGCGTAGCACATGAGTGTCGCCACTTGCTATTATATTGAAATGTGTCTTGTGAGTGAGACACGGTTAGCAACTCGACTTACAATTCTAAGTAACGTTTTGTACACCCTTCAATAACTGTGTTCTTGAAAATTTTATATGTAAAAAATAGACCAGTGCTCCTCTAGGGTCTGTATGTAGACTGTGTCTGGACCCTCTGGGCGCCGCTAGCACAAACCTAGTTGAGGCATTGTTCTGTGGCGAGAAGAGCCGAATTGTATTTGTAATAAAAAAAATCACATAATTTTGACACCTGTGTTTGTGGACTAGCCGCACGTGTCTTCTTCGAAGTTGCCATTATTACACATTTTATTTTTGGTGGGATATTTTCGTTTTGGAACTAAGTAGACCGCGTCCTAAGTTAAAGGAAATTTATATGTTACCTAGTCTATACAGTGTTAATAAAGTAGATTCTCTATCACATATATAATTTTCACAGCTTATAAAGTGAAAGGTGTATAGGTATAAGACGCCCTTTTGGCATGCGTAAGCATGCGTAAGTATAACAAGACATGGGCCCAACGTGCAGGGCTTTTGTAAGGTTTCATTAAGTTACATGGCTCACAGTAGCCCACATTTCTAAATTCAAAGTTTCGTCTTCTCCATGCTGCGCTATTGCTGCTGCTGCTGTACCAGATTAGCCATATATGTAGGTACGGAGGCTAGGTTGTGTGTATATTATAAGAAATTTTGTTGTTTGGCAGAATGCACTGAACGCTAATTATTAACGTCAGTTGTACTACATTCAGGACAGTCAATCAATTTTATTTGGGTGTTCTAATGGATTGGAGACGCGGAGCGGATTTACCCTACTACGCCCTTTAATATAACACTAACACCCCAGGGCAAATAGCTTTTTTGGTTCAGGTCATTACTTCTATTATTTTATAATGAATATTCAATGATACCAAGTTCTCTTGATATTAAAAGTACAAGTGCGAGTCAACGCCTCATACATAAATTTACGATTGTTTTCACTAATTAACCTTTTAACAACTGTGAGTTCAAACAATAGTTGGGTAAAATAACTGAATAGATTTTGGTTACATAGTTTAGTTAGTTTGATTAGATAGGTGGGTAAGTAGAAAGTAATTTTATAATAGGCATAGAAAGTAGGACCCTCAAGTCCAAGGTACCTATAGCATAATCGCATCTGGGAATGCACATGAAGGGTGATGGGTTCGGTAAATCATAGTGACACTTACCGTATCCAATAAGTCAATAATTTTGATGATGTAATAGAGCCAAACTCTGCTGACGACCAGTCGCTCTAGCTCTGTGTCTTCGTAAATCATCTTTTGACACCACATGCTGTAGTATCCTGGTATGTATAACCTCGACAAGCACTGCAAACAAGAAAAAGTTACGTTAAATGTTACATAGATCGTGAATAATTTAAGGTCCTCCTGTTTTGTTTTTAGAAATCAGGTACTAAGTGGTGGCTTGTGCCACTTTCTTATGGTGGTAGCTTTTTTATTATTTTTTCGAACTCTACCTCCTACCTCCGTGAAGAGGATACGACTTAGTAACGGAATATTGGCACCACTACCAGCAACATGAACGATATATGCATACAGTAAAATACTATCAGATTCGATTTGGATGCTTCAAGCAGTCTTACTGGAGCCCGAGGCATCCAAGCCCAAGCTGGTATGGAGGATGTCTCTTACAGTAGATGTAAATCTGTTAAAGTTAGTATCAAAATATCTAATAATTGGTTGGTCTTTGCCAAATCATGATATTGTCAGGCCATCCTTGTCAATGGGTTATAGTAGGAGATATTATTTTTATACGTTTGAAGTGCACTAGTGCTCGTCACTATATTTAATGTTGAAACTGATTTGAGAGAGCAACTCTGGTGAATCGAATGTATAATTTTATAAAGATTGATTAAATCAAAATAAATGCGTCGGGATTCTAATGGCTGAACTTTAAATTTGCTGAGTCTGTCCTGGTAATTTAAATTTGACCGACCTGGGTTTTGGCGGTAGCTGAGAATTCTAAGAAACTTTTTCTGAGGACGCTTAATTTCATCAACATGAGCCTTGTAATTCGGAGACCATATGGGACTACCATATTCCAGTATGCTCCTCACGAGAGCAAAGTATAGGTACATTGCACTGCGTGGCTGTCTAAAACATTTGGTAGATCTTAAAACAAGTTTCATCAAATTATAGGATGCCTAAATCTTTTAAAATTTGCGTGCGAGTAATAACTTAACCATCAATATTATAGTCCATGCAATTTTATTGTGTTTAAGAGTTAACGATGCATTTCGATACATTTAAAACATGTGATTCCCTTTACACAATTCAGATATCAAATTTGTATCCTGCTGAAGGGCTGGGCAATCTTCTACGCTAGAGATTAATTTGAAAATCTTTAAATCGTCTGCGTACAAGACACAGTTAGATGATATGTATTTAATTAAATCATTAATAAAAATAACGACAAATAAGGGCCCTAAATGGGAACCTTGAAGCACTCCGGATGTAACTGAGGTAGGTGAGGAAAGAAAGCCCTTCAAAGCAACTAACTGAGTTCAGTTTTCAAGATACGAACAGATCCAACGATATAGGTTTCCGTGGATACCACCCAGCCATTTTGCGACAAAACAAGTAATGATTCACTTTGTCCAAGGCCTTGGAAAAATCTGTGTATACAGAGTCAACTTGACCTCCCACTGCAATTGCTTGACAAAGATAATTTTTATACTCTAAAAGGTTGGAAATAGTTGAACTTCCTTTTACAAAGCCATGGTGTTTACATGAAATAGCAGGCTTAATATGATTATATAGGTGAGTGTATACCAACGACTCGAACATTTTCGCGAAACATGACAAGATGCTTATAGGACGATCGTCCCATAAGCATCTTGTCATGTTTCGCGAAAATTTTCGAGTCGTTGGTATACACTCACAATTAGACTTGTCACCACTTTTGTGGATGGGAATAATGTGAACAGTCTTCCAACATTTAGGGAAAATGCCACTGGTTAGCGATTTATTATAAATGATATATAAAGTTGCAGATAATTCCTCTCCGCAACCTTTTACAAAAGAAGGCGGCAGAAGATCAGGACCTGCTCCCTTGCTAATATCTAGCCTTTTTATTTTAATTAGTACATCTCTTTACAACGGTTGAACTAGAAATCGCTGTGCTGTGCAATATTTTTCACCAGGAAACCGTTATAAGGTTTCATGGGTTTCTTGTGGATAGGGAGTCCACCTTGAGCCCAGAAACTAGAATTTTCAAAGTTCCTAAGAATTCACATTGTACTTCAGGGGTATTGCTAATAATAATTCGGCTAGTCACGTTATCCGGATTAAACTGAAGGCCCAGAAATTGCAAGACGATTTCTGTGGGCGGTATGTCCCCGGACATATTTTCCTAATGCAATAACTAGTATGTATCCTATTACTAAAACAAACACATATTGTAAACAGGATGTCAATCTCATCATTATAGGAAATGTTATAATATTGTTGTGATACGATAAACCTGCTCTAATCTTTAGATATAAGTATCATGTTTGTAACTGTGTAATCGACTTGAATTACATTTTACCTAACACTGCCGGCAAAGATTGAATCTCGGTAGTACCTACTAGTTATACCTACAGGCCCTTCCGTGTAAATAAGTAGGTACCTAAGCTAAAGGCCCATCCACAGGGCACAATTTTACCACTGATCAAATATTCAATCGAATTGGCTTTTCACGTCTACACGACACAATCAAATCACTGATTTTCATTCCGTCCACCCGATTGGTTAAAATCTGGTGGTACCGCCCACCCGAAAAACTTGAGTTGGACGACTGGCGTCTACACGTCACGATTTCATCAAGTGATTTAGTCAAGTTGGACGTAAAATCGTATCGTGTGGATAGGCCTTAATGACAAGTGTAAATATAGCTAAATATGCTCCTGGAACCTGTTATTTAAAATAAAGTTGGTGAGTACAGATCAACTTTAATAATAATTAAGAATGCTTGTTGTGTGTACAAGTTTTCTCTGCACTTCCTTGATGTTAAGTATCATAAACTCCTCGTCGATGCCTACTGACATCACATCTTGCGGACGAGAACAAGAGTGAAGCAACATGTAATCAAATTGACAAAAAGTTTACTTGAATTTACCGAAATTCATTGCGTTAATTAAATTAAATATCATAATAATACGAGTACTACATCGGTGTAATCAGAGAATCACAATATTATAATATTGTAATTATCAGTCATTAAATATCAAATAACTGCGCGTAGAGCGAAATATTGCAATATCTACGCCATTACATAAAGTTTCATAATTTCTCCGCATATGCAACTCATCATTGCCATTAGGAATGTTGCAGTTTTAAGTAACATTTAAATGGACCATAAAACAATTAATTTCGATGTTTTATTAATCTTGGCCTTGGTAAGATGTGAAATTATAGTAGGTTAATAGTTGATAACATGTTAGTATCTACAGGGTTGGCAGAAGATTAAAGTGAGCCTGCTTTTTTAAAAAGCCTAAGCTAGGGCATAATAAGTATAAGTAAGTAAGCAGGTAGGCAAGTAATAGAGTAGGTACGAGAGATCTACAGTTCACTGAACTAGTTGTAGTTTCAATAATTCGGCCATGATATTAAAAAAAACGTGACTCTGTAACTAGATATTATGTTATCAAGAAGAAATGTCCTTTGACACCTGTCAAAGGACATTTTCGCTCATCAACTTAACAATGCGATAGGTACCTACTGTATTGATTTAAATATTATAAATTAATAACAGAAAAAAATGCTGATATTGGTTTTTGAGATTTTTGTGGCATTATTTACAAATAATCACTCAAAATTCAGGTATACCATACCATATAATTATATGAATTTCACAAATCATCAGCTGATAAATGACCAATTGAAATAGTAAATACATAGTGATTGCATGAACACACGAACCGGTTCGGCACAACCCTGCGTATCCTCCGCCTTGGCTTGGCACAATAACTTAATTGTCACATCCCGCTTTTCACGATTTGCAATTTAGTTTTTGTAATCCAATGGCATTGTAACGCAATCTGCAACTGTACTATCCAATTACTCTTTTACAAGAAAATGGGTTGAAAATATTTAAATTAAATGGTTGCTTTCTTGTTTTGCTCAAGGCCAGTGGCGAATCCATGATTTTGGTTTCTAGGGGCCATGTTTTGTTTTCGACAGCCCATGTTTGTGTTTCGAGAGGTCATGTCTCAACCATGGCTTGTTTTCTAGGGGCCATGTTTTTGTTTCGAAGGGGCATTTTGTTGTCTTCGAGAGGCCTTGTTTCGGTTTCTAAGGGACTCGTTTTGGTTTCGACGGGACTCATTTTGGGTTTGACGGGGCTTGTTTTGGTTTATAGTTGCTTAGGCGCGATGGTGAGGGTAGGTTTTATCAAGGGTAATATTTTTCATGGACGCACTCAGGGAGCAGCCTGGATGGTAGGGGTGGGCTATGCTTCAATATGCGATCCATCCATCGATTTGGTTACTAGGTTTCACCCGCGTCCCGAGGGAACTACTTCGCGTACCCGGTTAATTTATAGCCTAAGTTACTCCTTGGTACATCAGCTATCCGCCAGTGAAGGTCCCGTCAAAATCAGTCCAGCCGTTCCAGAGATTAGCGAGAACAAACAGACAGACAGACAGATAGACAGTTTTTTTTTTTAATGACATTTCGGTATATGTACCGTGTATACATCCATATGCATTTAGTAAAAAGCGGTTATTTTAATATTACAAACAGACACTCCAATTTTATTTATGTTTATAGATATGCATCTCTAATAGTTGGAAGGATAGATATAATATTGAATCCGGCCATTTGTAGGTAGGTAGTAAATCCAAGTTGGATTTCGCATTCTCACTACAATGTATTTAAGAGAGCATTGTTATTTGGGTTACATTAATGTATTTCATTTCAAAGTCTTGAATATTTATCAGTTTAACATTCTATACCTACATACTTTACGTAAAATGTTTTTCAAAGCGGTTGCCCGATAAATTATGCCTAATAGGTATAAACAATGAGCTATTTTAATCATCGGTACTTTGTGGCATTAGTAGGTAGCCCTGTAGGTAGGTCGATACGGTACGTGGACCTCGGGGCAGAGATGGTATCATGGACTGTATCAGGTTCAGATTTTTTACTTTAGCATTTGTCTCAAAATACGAAATCGTTTGCAATTTGTTGGCAAACTGTATAATTTTGATGTACAAGTATGTAGGTATGTAGGTAGGTAGGTACACTCAAGAATTACAAAAACCAAGTGATATGCTTGGAATACAATCCAATACTTTGGACACGACAAGTCATTTGTGACATTGTCCGCCTAATAAGTAATAATTATGTCAATACTTACCTATACGTTTACCCTTATTAATGCGTTTACCTACATTTTGTGTAGATTTTTATTTGCGTCTAGGGAAGTAAATTTATTTTTATTTCGTAAATGCGTAAACTTATTTGTCTGTCATAAAAATATAATTAAGTAAGAAAAGTTAAAGTAAATCAAATCGGCAAAATGTGCACGAGATATCATCGTCTGGTTTATTTCACCTGAGACCATTGATCTATTACCTCTATGCCTGAGACAATACAAATGTTTTCTTCAAGACAGATTTGGGTACTATTATGATCTGTGAACTTAGTACACTGATATGGAATCTAATCAAGTAATACAAATGACTGCAAAGAACATGCATCACTATACTGATCGTAACCTTTGCTCTGAAATTTTCAGACTGTGTAGGAGCAAGGATGAACTAATTATTTCAGGAGAGCAGTTTGTTGTTTTTATTGTAAAGACGCCAGAGTAAGCTAAAAATCGTAAGCTAGCATAGCTATCTATTGCATTGCTACTAGGGGTGAAAGGTCGATGCAATGACGTTGGTGTTTTCAAGGAGGAAGTACACGCTTAAACCATAGTACAAACAGAATAGTAGGATAGCTTCATACAAATCGGCCGCCGCCGCCGCCGCGCTGGTGTGAATGTATGCGTGAGTCGCCGGGGCGGCGCGGCGGCGTGTACGTACGCACTTTTCACGCACACAATCTCACGAGCGCGGAACGCTCGGCGCGGATTCAGTACGGGATGCGCCGCGCGTCTGATCGCGCGCATGCATGTAGGTACTACACTGCTCGCCCGTGACCATTGTTTATGTACATTCAGTTTTGTAATAAACGTTATTAATATTATACAATGTGTTAAACGACAGTAAATTAAACTTGTTACATTTTTCTCGCTATAAAGGGCATTTAGATAGTTATATAACGCTTAGCTAGTCAGCAGGTATTTGAAAAAAAATATATGCAAACTTAAATTCTGTAGTATTCAGCGCAATCACTTAAAAAAACGGCGAAATAGCGCGCGCCGACAAAGCCGGCGGCGCCGCGGTGTAAACACGTGACAACCCGTGCGTCATCGCAAGAGTAGGCAATTAACTCGCCGAGCGGCCTTAGCTAGCTTACTATTCTGTTTTTACTATGCTTAAACCCTTATTCTTTTTTTAAATTAATTCATATAACAGTTATCATCTCACTTAGGTACCTACTTACATTTAAAAAACCTATACATACCTCTACCTCTCAGTCTCTACATAACTCTCACAGACTTAACTTTGATTGTTACGTGTATTAAATATATCAGTTTAATTTCAAAACATGGTTTAAAAGCTTACGACTGTTTTGAGACACCCAAAAAATACATTGTTTACCAGCAGTCAATCCCGTGAAATTCCCAATTGCACTTAAATTATATTGTGTACGAAGTAGACAGATATTAATGAATGTGGTTGGCGGTTATCTGTGCCTTAGTATTAACACTCACCTGTCCTGCTAGGTACCCTGAGAGTAATATTTGGACAATGTTATAAACTATAATGAGTTTCTTCAGGTTGTATGGCTCTCGGTTGGCCATGAACGCAGGGCCCCATGACTTGACGAATCTGTGGTACAGGTACATTATCAAGAAGATCGGCAGCGGGCTTGAAACCAGCATGAAGCTGTTTGTCCGAGGATCTGGAAACAAGAATATACAGATGAGAATGTAGAGTAGATTTACATGTACCTAGACTAGATAGGTCTGTGGAAATAATATGTATGCTTGCTGATTTGATATAGTTGATTGAATCAGGCATTACTTGGCGGAACTCCATTGTAACCTAATGGAAGGAAAGAGGAACCCACCACGCACCCTCGGATTGACCACCCCAACTATTGCAATAGAAAAAGGTTGACAATACCGAACTCCTCTAAAAGGATAAGGATATAGGAATGGTATGGGTTCCAGGAAGATACCTGACTTGCAGTATCCCGCTATATGCACCGACTATTCTTCGACACGTGTTTCGCCTCTGCACGAGGCATCCTCAGGAGCGATGGACAACGGCTTAGAGCTCAGTCGTTGCCCATCGCTCCTAATAAAATGTATATTCAGAATCGAGTAGCTTTTCCTATCAGTAAACTGTACCTAATCAGTTCTATTATTAGTTAGTTAATAACATTTTATGCAATATTTTACTTGGGCCCTGTTTTTACCTTCATATCGCGTTGTACTGTATTACCTACATATTATTTACATATTATTTAATCTGGCACTTATAGGAACTATATGGAGCAATTTTAGATCTATTGTTGTTATATTTTTATAAATAAGTCTATATGTCATGTTAATTGCCCTAAGTCGTAACTTGACTACGACATTCGTAAAATATGTGATACACAAGTGTTTCATAATCATGTCAGCCTAGAGACGTCCACTGCTGGATATAGGCCTCCCCCAAGGTTCTCTACACAGACCGATTTTGAGCCACCCGCATCCAAGTGTTTCATAATATTAGCATAACCTAAAGTAACAAGTGAGACTTACCAGCCAGATCTTCGTTAACATATCGGTAATAATTCGTTATATTTCCTATCAGCGTGCCCATTTTGCCTGCCTGCGGTCGCTGGAACAAAAAGATGCACTAGTAAGCACAGTTCGAATATTATATTAGTTCGCATAAGTAAAGAAATAGAGCCTTGTGATTAGCAATCGTAACAACTCAACATTTGAGAAGTCGTTATCATCAGCCGATGGATGTCCACTGCTAAACACAGTCCTCCCCCAAGGTTCTCCACACAGACCAATCTTATACTTAGTAAAAGCCATACTTCTATTAAAAATATTTGTTCAATCACAGGTTTCAATACACAGATTCATTTCTACTTGAAGTAGAAATGAATCTGTATATATCCTTTGTTGATGGACTTGTCCTATTCAGTCAGTAGCAGAAGTAACTTTCAGCTCATCACAATATGATCTTTGATCTATCAAAGATCACGCGGGCGCAAGCACGAAGCTATTTCAATGATAATTAATGAAAATACAATGTGCTGAGTGACATGGCTGTTTGCACCTAGAACAGTGCAAGCATCTATATGACGCAGCGACTTGTTAATAAGGTATTGTGGAAATGTTCATTTAAATTTCAATAAATTAACTAAGCCCGGGGAAGCGGTGAATGATCCCTCACTAATTAATGTCCGTCTATGTTTTATAATATGTAAAGTAATGCACGCCTATTACCAATTTTGTATATATTTTTACAGTGTAGAGCTAACTGTAATACACATAAGGAATCCTTCGATAATTAAGTTCGTATGTTGTCTGAGAAGCAGAAAAATACGCCTAAAGTATCGTCCTAAAAGTAATTAAGTTTAACTTACAATAAAAGTAGTATTTTCAGTATAATTTTTGCTTAATAAAGTTAATTGATCTTATATTCTGCTATTTTGCCCCTATTAACAGTATAGCTTAATTTCCGATTAAATTTGTTGACAACTGAAATGCCTTGAGGTCTTCGTCAGATATGTACCTAGTTGTTACAGTGTGTGTGTTGCAAATTACTAAGCAGGTGGTTTTATAGAAGTGCACAATTTAAAAGTATTATCCTACTTATTGCCTATATAGACAATCAGCTTTATATCTGCAAGACTCCATAAGTACTTATTAGTTAAATGTGTGGGAGAACATAAATCGTAATCGCTTGACCGATACAATCAATTATAAATTATATCCTTGTGAAACTACAGATACCTATAAGTAGAGATTTAAATGTTTAGAAGTTACTAAAAACATAACCTACCCAACAATGTCCACAAAGAAAGCAATTAAGTAGTAGAACGAACTAAAGAAGTCTTATGTTAATAATTTTTTTTTATTAGATATGGTATTTATGATCTTACCGTAACTTGTTTTCTCTCACGAATTAAAATTAAAAAAAATGCATGTACGTGGAATTGCGAATACCGTTGGATATTATAAACAATTGACACTTACATGTAAACACGTGTGTAATAAAAATGAAAGTGTGTAAATTTTGCAATAAATCCATAGTAATACCTATTATAAATTTATGCAAAACTGTCTTTACTTGTTTGGTAGTCTTTCTTTCAAGTCGTAACGGTGCGGATATTATGTATGTGGAAATAATTTATAGAAGACTCGGGAGGTCATTGACACAAAGGCTTCGTTTTACTGACTCCTTCGCGAAATCTGATTATTCATGAAAAGATGTCCTTGGAAAACAAGTAAGTATACTGGCCAAGAGTAAAAGATTATAACCAAAGCAGTTTTGGCTACTGTGTGTCTGCGACGCAGAAGAGTGGTCTTGTCTTATTTATTACGTCTGTGAAGTCTTTAGGCCATGATTTTATTAGAAAGGACCATATAAATTTCGAAGTTCAATCCGAGCCTTATCTGTGAAAAAATATTATGTCTACCTAGGTATTGCACCATTTTTGGAGCATCTGCTTTGTTTGTTAAATCAATTGTCGAATTAAAATAATTAACGAATGAAAACTGAAAAGCCTACAGAAAATTTTGAAAAATGAAGTCATTCTTTGCCGAGTACATACCCACGCACATACGCAGTGCATAGATTTCTACGGACGTGTATCAAGGTGCGTGCCGGGAAATGTAACCACAGCACGCTGACGTGTGTAACACAAGTAACGGGTTTCTTTCACATATACTCGTGTAACCTTAACCTTTAAGGCCTGAATGTTTGTGTGTTTGTTGTGTAAAGATTGCATTTATTATTTATACAGAAAATACTTGTAACTAAAGGCCCGCACAAACTATCTGTCGTGACTTACTGTCGCGACAGTAAGTCGCGACAGAAGGGTATCTGGACAAGGAAAATCCATTCAAGTGTGCACACTATCGGACCTCTGTCGCGGACGTGACCTTGAGCGTTCAGACATCCGATAGCAATCTGGGAAAATGACAGTAAACGTCCGCGGACGTTTACTGTCATCCGTATATTGTCCATGGTATGGCCTTAATATTGATTTTATACCGAATATAGTCAAAAAATGTTAAATTCACTTTCAATTCAACAGTTCTGCTTTACTTCAAGATCTATCAATAATATAATTTAAGAGTGCTAACTGCAAGTGCCCTGAATTAAGAAAAATATGCTCCTACCTAGCCTTAGTGTATTGCATAGTCAGCATGGCGTGTCTATGGTTGTATCGGACGCGGACACGACAGAAAGCCGCGTCCGAAAGGTGTGCACACTATGTGTCGCGACTTACTGTCGCTATAGTAAGTCGCGTCCGAACAGTTTGCGTGCGCCTTTACTGTGTCCGCGACTCCGATTAAACTTTCATATACTTAGATACCTAAATAGAATTGCAACGTTTTGTAATTAGCAGTTGTTGGTGTTTATTTCGGATCATTCTCACTAGTTCCACCAGCAATTAGTTCCATGGAACTAGTGAGACTTTTTTTTCTCAGTAGTTCCATGACCCGAGACAGAACGATAGGTTTGTCCAATATCGCTGAGATCCTCAAAAGGTGATCTCTACATAACATAGTTAATGATTTAATTAAAAAGGCAGCGGCCATTTTAATTAGCACTATTTTGGACTCCAGTAATCAGCATGTCCTGTCTTATGGATCTCAACATATATTGTAACAAATAAACAGTACCTAGGTACTATCTAACTCTCTACCTAGGTAATATCTAGCTTTAAATTAAATCGACAAAAGTTTGATGCTGCCTGCGCCACAAGCAGAGTCTAGGAGATGCTTTCCCTGCAAAAGACACGCTGAGACGGAGCACGTGCGTAGGACGAGAAGGCTAAAGTGCCGACTCCAAACTGCCAAGTACCAGCATGGAAAACGTCATTGCTCATCTATGGTGTAGTAAAAATGTTCAGGAGATTAAAAATAGAAAAAAATACGTGGGTATCAAATTCCACCTTGGACTGGCGCACGGACTGGGGCCTGTCGAATGATTTTAAGACTAAGATTGAATCTGATGATAAATAAAAAACGTTTTGATGGGACTACTAAATTCCGAAACTGCATTTTGGGGGAAAATTGCGGATGTGACTTCTAAATAAGTCAAGTTCAAGAATTTACTTGTAACAATCACTTCAGATTAATTTTGTAAATCAGATTTTTTTATACTTATACCTTTTCCAAAATTATATGAAGGCTAAGTTATAAAATGTTATTTAGGACATAAAACATAATTTAACTGACATATTATCTCTATTAAATCCAATTTTGTTTTCTCTACATTCGTTTTGGAATTAAACAACATTTTTGGCAGAGTAAACGATCTAAAATATTTTAAAATTGTAAGGGTGTTGTTATGTGTGAGAAGATAGAGTTCTTTTCTTTTCTTATCTTGATTCGTCGATATTTCTTGCTTAGATCTGGCCTAGCTGACTTAAATTTTCAATAAAATCAGAGCCACTGAATTTATGGACACGTCTTAATAAAATTTGTTGTGATAAAATATGGTACGCAAAATTTTAAGAAAAGCAACAATTTACGTATATTTTAGAAGTTTATAAAATTGTACGAAGTGATAAATGTGAAACTAAATATTCGTGTGAATCGTTTTCACGCTAAGTACATTAATACGCATTATGCTACAATGCACATTACGAACCAATCAAAAATAAAACAAATTAGGTAGGTATGTAGCTAGTTCAAGGAACAGACAGAATTTGCAAATCATCGAAGACGGAACATTTCCTTGCTGTGCCAGAAATAAAATACTAATCATTGGAAAACAAAGGTTGCTATACCTTCTATTTGTACCAACGTTTCGACATGGGGTTCGCCAGCCGTGGTCACGGGACTACTACTACAAGATAGGTTATATGTATTGTATATTAAGATACATGGAATTAAATATAGGTTTGGTCTTGTTATCTTTGATGTGGCCTGTGTTAATATGTAAGTAAATAAAAAATGACTCTGCTAGAGATATATGTAAGTATACTTTTCTGCACCCTTTCTGACTCACGATCTGTTTGATTATTTTTGTTATGCCGTGATCTCAATGCGCGGATTGTTTTAGCGGGATAGGGTTCAATCGCCTTATAACTTATAACTCGACGGGAACGCAAAGGATGCTGACAAACACCGCAGTCCTTGCAGTGAGTCTCATCCACCTGCCCCGCCAGCCCAAGCTCGAACCACTGAGAGGCGAAGGAAAGGCGAGGGAAGACCCGCAAAAGGTTTTCACCGAAAGAAAAATAAGGATCAATTAAGCTATGGTGGAATTGTTTATACTGAAAGTAACTAATGTACCTACCTCACTCTCAGACTTTCAGTTGAAGGCGAACACATTGTTTGGACTTATTGTAAACATAACGACAAATGCGTCCAAAGCGGAATATTTAACCTATTTGACATTTGAATGTGGCTCGACTCCTATGCTCGACTCCAAGAATTCTTCATATAAAACGGACATTAAGAAATAAAGCGTTTTGTCACGCAGATATCATCATTTACATAGAGTTTTAATTTTACTCAGGTTTATTCTAATTACTACCTACCCCTTCGGGGATACAGGCGTGAGACTATAAATATAAAAAAACATTCTAATTAGAATAAGGATACCACGGAGCTAAAATTTTCATAACACCAAATAAAGGATCAAGAACATAATCGATTGAGTAATTATTATAAGTTAAGATAAGTTGCACTGAAGTTTCATGTTACAGTTTATAATTCAAATAACCTAATTAAACTTAGGTATTTGTAAATGATAATTTAAATACAAAGGACTGAGTTCAGTAGCTACATTTCTATACTATGCATACAATTTTGTTTAAAAAGTCAATAAAGTATTAAAAATAATGTCATAATATGAAATGTCATAATATTAAGTCAATAAAATTAACCAATTAGCATTTATTCTAGGTATTGTCCAATTCGTTTCAAACATAATTAGTTCATTACCTAATTTTACATACCTATGTGTCGATGATCTTCGGAAGCAGTTAGGTGTAGGGGCGTGAGTACGTGACCCCTACACCTAACTACTTCCGAACATTGTCATATTAAACGCTATTCTAAATATTTTTTTATGAATCGCATGTAAGTATAAATCAATTCAAATATAACAACTTAAACAATTCTAATGAAATTTGGCGTACGTACCTTGCATTGCACGAAAGTTTAACTATATCCATTCACTTACTTTATTATTATTAACCACTTAGCATGTGAGTGATGTTGTGTCACTTATAGTCGACAATCTCATATCCAGTTAACTGATAAACACACTAATTTATTCTTAAATACATGAATGTTATAGATAAACAACACACAACACCTTACACAAATATTTAACCTGGGTATCAAACCCACAACCTTCGGTTGGACCAACAGTCTATCTAGCCAATGACTTGTCAGCTTTTTGAAATAACAGCCTGACAGTTTGTCAAACTTTGTCAACAGTTTTTACAATATAATTTTAACAGCTATTGGTCATATCAAATAAGTACTTCTAAAATATAAAATAAGCTTTTTGTCATGTCATTTCTATCTTGTAATATTTTATTACTGATTGTTAATGTGCCTAAGATGTTGATTCATTGTGAGGAAAATTTTGTCTTTTTATATACTGGCAAACAATAATGAATCCTCAACTTTTTTAAATACAAATATAATGGCAATCATATTGTCTCTTAGTTTCTACAAACTTCTGCATATTGCAGCCATATTAACTACAGCACTGTGTATGCAAACACAAAAATGAACTTAATCCAAATTCAACAGACGATACGGTTTTTCTAATTGTCTATTTAATGATTAATTTAATTAATTATCGAAAATGCGTATATGTCACGTGCATTAAGGTTTACGTGAACATTAAGGCGCTGTACCTAGTCAAAATAGGCTTCACAAAACAGTTTTTTAGCCAAATGTATACATTTTAGAGCAGCTAAAAAAATATATGTTAATCTTGATCATATTTATGGGGGCACCATTGTGTTCAAAACACGTTTTCGGTAAATTTTCTCGATAAAAAAAAACCATAAAATAACCATTAAAATTGAAATTGTAGCAATTGTAACTGTATTATTTACACACATCAACAAAGTCTAGGGATATCTTAATCCTAAATTATTTACGAGTTTATAGTTTAGAACCTTGTTAGTTTCCACAAAAAGTTTATATACAGATTAAAACCTCTTTTATTCTATTTTCAAAATTTGAACATGGAAAGAAAAAAAACAAAATAATAAACAAAATATGGCGGCAAAGGACATTGGGCGTATTCCGACCCGGTCACGGACATTGACGAACTTAGTATAAAATGAAAGAGCATGAATGCTCTTACCAGTACATACGCGAATTTATTTTTGAATCCATGGGAGAACAAAGTTTGAGCTAGAAATATATTTATAAAAAAGCAAAAATCTCATACTCTATTTAAGTAATATAAATTGTGGTTCTGTTAAAAATAGCTACAAATTGGGTCTGTCGAGTGCATGCATGTGCCTACCGAGTGATCATTCAAGCCATTAGATGGAAACAATCCAGATTTTAGAGATTTCCCACAGTTGATATACGAAGAACTGATATTTTTATTATCATCAAAGATGTCCAATCTTTAAGTCCTACTGTCATGGGCATGTGAGACCAAGATTTTATAAACAATAAAATATTGATCATCATCATCATCCTAGCGTTATCCCAGTTGTATCCAAGACTTACACGTCTTGGAGCCCCAGGGCCGCTTACTGATCTGACAAGCTATGACAGATTATCAACTTTTCCACCGAGCGACTGCCGTCTGACCTCTGCAACCCAAAGGCATAGCAGTATTCTATGGTTTTGACCAGTATCTGTTTTTATTTAGGGTACTGATTCCCCGTAACGACTGTCAAAGATCTTCATGACAGCTAGGTTTAACGTGCTCTTCGAGGCACAAGGTAAGTGATAATTTATAATATAAATATAATACACACTTAACTTCGCTTCGAAAAGTCATTGGTGTGCGCCGTGTATTCGAAACCCTCAGCATGGCAGTCCGTTGGTATCTCCACTAGGCTATCGCTGCATTATATTCAACAACCAATAAAATATTCTAAAACATACATACATAGACTCACGCCTGTTTCCCCGAAGGGGTAGGCAGAGGCATATAAAACGCCCACTTTTCGCCAGTGTTTTGATCCCACGTAATAGGTGGCGAGCCTATTGCCGCTTATCGGGATATTTTGTTTGCCAGAGCTTCGTACGTTGATCGGCAGGTGCAGCACTTGCAGGTGAGGTTAGCTTGGGACCCTTAGTTCTTGGTGGGAACCCTATGCACCCACCTTCTAATTCTTATAATATTCTACCACATACACACATCACCATCTAGTCCCAAACTAATCAAAGCTTGTACTATGTATACTAGATAATGGATAAACATACATATATACTTTGTTTTTGTAAATACATACATATTATATATAGAAACACCCAGACCATGACAAACATCCATGTTCATGCACACAAATGTTTGACTTGAGCGGGAATCGAACCCGCGACCATCAGCGTGGCAGTCGCATACACTCCCGCTGCGCCAACCGGTCGTCATGTCAGAGCGCGAAAATACTACGTACAAAGATATTTTGATAAACCAGGCGAGACAAGGAAGACAAACTGTTGAAGATTATTACTGCTCGTGTATACATGGCCTCCGTACCATATGCAGTTGCGCGCATATTATCAGTATCATTTATTTTTTATTCTCGGCTAGACACCAACAGGAAATCAAAATGTTTGCGGTATTTTTATATACAATCACAATAGACATTGATTACGCCGAATAAATAATGTTAAATATATGTTTTTTTTAATTCCCACAACTCACAAGAAAGCGACCCTTACCATGATAAACTAGAGATAATTACTGATATATACTCACAATTTCATGTCTGTCCGCCGTGGGTTTTTCTCCCATACTATTTGCCCAATGACCTTTGCTAGTAATTCGTTACATTAAAGAAAGTTAAAACTGTTTTATTATAATTATTAATGAAAAGGGTTTTTAATTGTTTTTCTTTTTTAATTTAACGTGACGTACGAACTTTAAAAGTCATGTCACGTCGTCATTTGAGTCGAGATGAAATGTTACGAGCCGTGGGCATGTTAGAAAATGGTGCAATTCAACGCGTCGTTGCTGAGGCCCTACATACCAGTCAAAATGTGATATCAAGGTTGTGGTCACGTTATCGCAGTACTGGAGATGTGGCCGAACAGCACACAGGTAGATATCGTGTTACTACGCAGAGACAGGATCGATTTCTCCAAATGACCGCCAGAAGACAACCCAATATCACAGCGCTGCAACTAGTGCAAAGGCTCCAGGAGGACCACCAGCTGCTGGTAAGCGACCAAACCGTGCGAAGAAGGTTACATGAAGTTGATCTTCATGCTCGAAGACCATTGCGTGTTCCAGCATTGCGACGTGGCAATCGCGGTCGGCGGCTTTCGTGGGCTCGGGAGCATTTACCATGGAGTGACGAACAATGGTCTTTGGTGCTGTTCACCGATGAGTCCCGGTTTGGGTTTCACCCGGATTCACGAAGAACACGCGTTTGGAGAGCTCCAGGGAGAGTTAGCCGTCTACGGCACCCTCAGGAGGTCCACCCATACCAAGGCGGGACAATCATGGTGTGGGCAGGAATTCGTCTTGGCGGACGAACCCAACTCGTTTGGATCCAAGGCAGCATGACTGCACAAAAATACCACGAGGAGGTAGTAGAGCCCGTTATTGTCCCACACAGAACTCAAATAGGCCATGAATTTCTACTCATGCACGATAATGCTCCTTGCCATACGGCGCGGCTGGTATCGACCGCTCTCCGAGAGCACGATATTCAAGTTTTGGATTGGCCTGCACAGTCGCCCGACTTAAATCCTATCGAGCATGCCTGGGACATGTTACAACGAAAAGCTTTGAGAGATTTTCCACCAAATTTGACGACTGAACAACAACTTTACGAACACTTGCAAAGGACATGGGACCTCATACCGCAGCAAGACATTGACAATTTAATTTTAAGTATTAACAATCGATGTCGATGTGTAATCAATGTAAAAGGTGGCAACACTGATTATTAATGATTAGATTTTACAAGATTTTTTCCATTTTTATTAAAGTTAATAGTTTTTTAAGAAGAAATGTTTGTTGTTATCATACTAATTTTCCATGATGATTAAAAAAATTATTTTTTTTATTTAAAACAAAAAAAAACACGAAATGTTTTTTATTTTTATTAAAGACCTTAAAATAATCTATGATTCTTCTATTTACTGTATCAGAAAATTCTTCATAGATTTTTAGATATTTGATGAAATATAAAATATCCCTAGACTTTGTTGATGTGTGTATAAACAAATCTTGATAATATTAATAACAGTGATGTAATATATAATAATAAAGGGAACTGTTGTTTTTATTTATCGATTGGAATAAGAAATTTGTAAGGATTAATGTATTTAATGATAAAGAACTCGTTCTGAACGTCCCGTCGTCATCGCGCTTCTCTTTCTTATGTATACAATCCGACAGTGACAGCAACAGCTGAACTCAGTGTACTTCGGTTTATTTACTCATGTGACTGTACACAGCGCCTTAAGGATTTAGAGCAATTGTCAACAAATTAATATGACATTAGATATCCGTGGCTTATGAAATTTAAGATCTGAGCGTTTCTAGGGGTGGTAATGGTACGGTGGATTACCATTATTGATGACAACAAATCCATAAACTAAATCATATTAACTAAGTATAAGTTTTATTTAATTTATTTCCTGTTATCTGATGTCGATCAACGTACAGGTGTAACTTTTATACGGGACGGAAAAATTAGAACAGCTGATTCATCCATGACCAATTCAGATCAATAAAAAGCAGCCAGGAACATGACAGGCATGATAAAACTCAGTCTCAGTCAGTGTAAGTTAGAGTAAAGATATTTAAACAGTCTTCTAGGTATTGTCTTTAGGTCAGATTGTACAATCTGCTGTCAAAATAAGTATGCTATATTATTTTGAATGCACATGGCAATAACCTAGGGATTAAACTTTAAATTCGCGTCTAAGAGCACTGCTTTTAATGGTGATCTTATTACATTTAAATCAAACAACTATAGATAAGTATCTATCATTATACTACTATTCGTTATTGTCTTTTCGTCCCAAAATTCACACATGCATTAAGATCTGCCCAACTTTGGAAAAAAAATCACTTTTAGAACAAATCGACCAAATTATCCTAATTACTTTAAAGAGAATTTTAAATGTGGACTTGGACGACCGAGCCTGGCTACAAGCGTCTTTGCCCATACGTTTGGGTGGCCTCGGCGTTCGCAAAATTTCCAGTGTTAGTTTACCGGCGTTCCTGTCTTCGGTTCACAGCACGGAAGAGTTAACTAGGAAAATTTTATCACCTACACTAGTTAACTCAGAAGTGTCGTGCAAAACCGAAGCTATAAACGCCTGGAAAATGGCTTGTCCAAGCACTGATTTGCCTACCAACCTATTCTCCCAAAGACTGTGGGACGCGCCGCTTTGTAACATAGTAAGAAAAAATCTTTTGGATACTTCTTTAAATGTTACAGAGCGTGCTCGCTTACTGGCTGTGGGAGAATGGGAATCCGGTCTATGGCTTCAGGCACTACCATCGTCCAACACTGGAACCATGTTGGACAATGAGACATTCCGTATTGCCATTTGTCTTCGTTTAGGTGCACCGTGTGTTTCTCCGCATCGATGTCATTGTGGAGAAGACGTCGATAGCCTCGGCCACCATGGGCTATCTTGCAGCAGAAGCGCTGGTAGAATTCCTCGTCATGCCCATCTGAGTGATATAATCCGTCGTGCTCTTGACGCGTCTGGCGTACCAGCTGTACTTGAACCAATTGGTTTGGTACGCGACGACGGTAAGAGGCCTGATGGTATGTCATTGTTGCCTTGGAACATGGGTAGGCCTTTGGTGTGGGACGCAACCTGCGTAGACACCCTCGCGCCATCACATGTTCCAAGCACGGGAGGCCATGCAACTGCGGAAACCCTCAAACGGCGCAAATACAGTAATTTTGTAAGTAATTACGTGTTTGAGCCGTTTGGGGTGGAAACGCTAGGCTCATGGGGTCCGAGCGCTCGTTCTCTATTCCGGGAAATTTCGAAACGGTTAATCGACGTCTCACGTGACCTGGCTGGTTTATTCTTTGCTCAGAGAATCAGCCTTCTGGGCACGTTACCCGATGACATTGATGCGGAGGCATTTTACGACGCCTAAACCATGTAAATATTTTCAGTTTCTAAATTTGTTTTTAAGGTTTTTGTATTAGATTAGATTACATTAAGCTTCACTTATATGCTACTTATAAATTATGTTACTTAATACAAAATGAAATTAAATAATGCAAAAGTCAATAAATACAGACATTCTAAAATGTAAATACAAGTAGGTATCGGCAGTACCTACTGGTATTTTTTTAATTTATTTCCATTCTACGCGCACAATTACCTACAAGCTTGTTTATTTTAAGTTTATTTTATTTTACGTTTTAAGTTTAAGTTTATTTTACGGATCATAACCTATATCGAGTTATAATAAATACCTATGTACTTGTAAATCATGTCTGTTTTTTTAAATGTAAGCAAACTATTTTAAATGCATTTTTAAATAATACAAATTGCATTTCACCAATGTTTAAATGGACGCAGCTTTATTTTATTATTTTTCGCCTGTGTTATTATTATATTATTATGTACTGTTAGGGATGGCAACAATTTCACCATTGTGCACTAGTCTATTTTCCAGAAATTGTGTATTTGTGCTGAGGTGACTTTTACGTTTATGCACTTTTATATGTGTGTCAGTCACATTAAATGCTATTAAAATTGCCTTGATGGGGATAATAGTCAAGTTTTCATTAGTTAGTATTTTTCAAATATAAATACTCCTATTTAGAGGTCGCTTAAAATTTCTTGATATCTTCACATGTGCTTTGAATACGACGATTTTAGTGGTTTTACTTTAAAATCGATACACTTAATTATATGCTGATTTTATTCACATTTTTAATATTCGGATCACACCTGTTAGCTCATAGAATACACAATTGTCAAGTCACTAAGCCTACGCTGTAATATCATTGCTTTAGTACTTAGCGGAAAACTTTGCTATCCAACGAAAGAAAATTTCCAAGAAAACCGTAATTATATTTTATACACCTGTTGTACAGTATTTCAATGATTTAAAACAAAACTAAATACCTTGCACTCGACGTGTTATCCGAATCAAATACGCGGCTTGTTTGATCGCCGGAGTCCTTGCGTTACCCTGCCCGACCGGCCGCCGACTACGACTTCAGTCAACACAACTATTTAAAACACTTACCACTTACACCGACTTAGTGGGGTGCTACCTAGTTTAATGAACCTCATCTTAATTGTAAATTAAATAAATGATTGTCAATGAATTTAATTGTTAAACTTACGAAAAAGCGAACAGATTTTTTACGTCTAAGCAACGGCCTGAACGGTTGTTTAAATTAATAAAATTATACATACTACTGAAACCTACATTCGTTTCGAATTCGAGTCATGAATAATTTTTAAATTATTGACCGTCCATAATAAATACACGTTTCGTACAGTTCTTAGACAAAACATATTAGGAAAGTTGGTAATGTTCGTAAAGTTTACTTACTATAATTATATATTTAGATTAGACAAATAACAATGTTACACCACGTAGGCTACTAGAAAATCTAGAATAAGGTTACTCGACCGTAGGGGGTTCGTCGTTCGACACATTTTCGTAATATCTGAGGTATCTGCCCATGGTAATGCCCAAGTTTATGAACGATGCAAGGATTATCCGCGGATTAATTATAAAAAAAAATACTTTATTTAATTATTACAGCGTAACAATATATTTAAGATATAAAATAGTAATCGCTAATGTTAGATTTACAAAGGTATTTATAATACATTAATGCTAAGATGACAATAAGAATATCTAGATCATTTGGTGGGGGAGATGTGCTGACGAAGCTAACATTGTTGGGTTCCGTACACTTAACGCCTCCCTCCCTAGGTGATAAATTATCTAAAGGCAGCTGTGTTGGTTCTAGAGAATTTCGATTACAAGCTACCTTGATAAGGAAATTACATTTTCACCACAGCAGCTCAAACATGCCGCTTTTGCTGCGAGACAACAGTGAACAAAACGCGATTTTGATTCGAGCGTGAGGCAGAGTAACTTTTTAATTTTTCAATCTTCAGTGTCAGGAATTGACATTGTTCAGCCATAAATTTGAAACATTCGAATTTTACTGTGCTCTGTCTCTTTCACATGCATATAAAAAGTCAGTGAAAAGCAAACCCCTTCGAATTCGAAATTCGATTTTTGAAATTGGCCCTAAAGAAAACACCTACGGGCACGCAAAAAAAAAGATATTTGTAATAAAGAAATTACTTTTTTTTATATGTTATTGTTTACATGTTTAATTTATTATTGGATTTTAATAAAAATAAGCCTAATTAATACTATAAAATTAGTATTTAACCAATACATTTTTATTTAGAATTACAACAATTACACATTTGAAAAATAAACATCAGGGACGCGGTATTAAAACGCGATTTAAAAAAGTAGCGGGAATAAAAATTTCGCTAATGCTTATTCAGTAGGTATAGCGTAACGTGTTAAATTATATTAATAATTATATAAAAATATAATCTAAAAAGATGAGTGAAACTAGCGATGATGACTGTACTTAACACCAGAAGAGTTAAATCAACAAGTGATTATGCAGAATTCAATCTATTGCCGTTCATTTCTATGTCTCCTAAGAAATATGTGTTCTCATTGCTGTGGTGAAAAGTTATGTGTGCTACACGAGAGCAAAGTTTTTTGTATCTCGTGCTGTTGAATCATAGAATCCTTCGCTTGCTCGGGACTCAAAATCAGCACTCGAAACAAAAAACAACTTTGCTCTCTTGTTGCACAAATAACTATTATACAAAACAAAGGCTATTATTAAAACTATTACCTACTACTACGTACACTGATCTGGTTATTAATAACAAAGGTTCAGTTTCACTAATACTTGCACTATATTTCGCTCTGGTTAACAAGTCTTTGATGTCACCGAGGTCCACACCCCGAAGGTCCATCTGCTTGGCTGGCGAATCGACGTCACTACGAAGCTCGGGCTATTGTACTGGCGGCAGGCTGAAGAATACTGAGCTGCCATTAGTAGGTGTAGTGATATAAGTTTCGGCAATCTGCAACGAACAATGCTGACTTGGCAGTAAAATGTATGTTCCTCGTAGATTGTATTTCCTCGTCTCGTCATTGCAGTATTCGGTTGCTGCGACTTCCTTCTCAGCATATATCAGCCAATGATTGTTTAACACAGGTTGCACTTTGGTCTCCTCGATTTGCACCTAGTATTGCTGACATTCGCTGAAATTTCCTTTTAACAGCATCAGTTGTTCAATACAAGTTTCAGTGTGGTATTGAAATATATTCTCATCTGTGCATAAATATTGCTGGTCGTCTATTTCTCTGCAGGTGTCTACTACGGAACTGTATTTCATTCTGTTCACTATAAGCTATGGGTATTTAGGAATAATGACGAAGGTTTCATGTTTGGAAGGGTTGTATATTATTGGAATTGGAACAACTTTATAGTAAATAAAAGTACCTATGTGATATTGTGTATCAACGGCACTCCTAATATAAAAACTACTCTATTGCGATCTACGTACCTACCCTTTTATCTCTAAATTACCTTCCAATTTCACTAACTTACTGGATAAATCAACTGGCTATGCTTTTCTTTTTCTTTTAAAATATTAAATAATTCAGTTGTATTTACTATGGATTGATGTAATAGGTATATATGCATTTTGCTAAAAGCTATAGCGGTTTCAATTCCATATGTAATTGTATAAATAGTACGAAAATTATTAAGTATCTGGTTCAAACTATTCATTATCGTCACTAAATTTGAATACTTGGTTTGGTTTTGAATAAGTGACTGTAATTGTCTGACTTTAAAGTTTAAGTGTTTAGTATTAAAATTGATATCGTCTGAAACATTAACCAATTTATCAAAAGCCTTTTGCATTAAAGAGACTTTTCTTTCCACTCAGTTTTTTTAAATTACTTAGCTTACTTATCTCTAAATAATTCTTTCTAGTCTTCTGAATCTAAATTGCCCGTACTTAATTACTTTAATAACTGATACGAGAGGGTTAAGCATAAAGGAAAACTGAAAGGATAGTGAAAAGTTTTACTCACAGTCCCGTAGCTTCTCCCATCTCCTTGCTGGATTACTACCTATTATCTCACACTGCGTCAGCCTCTTGAGTTCCAACTTAATAAATTTATTTGTTCGGTGATTTCTGCTAAATTGTAGAAACTGACGTCGTCAAACTGTACTTTGTAAATTTGGTTACGATACAGAGTAACTGCAGAGATCCTACCGGCTAGCGGCTGCGCCAATTAAGTGATTGGACTCGGATTAATTATAAAAAAAATACTTTATTTAATTATTACAGCGTAACAGTCTATTTAAGATATAAAATAGTAATCGCTAATGTAAGATTTACAAAGGTATTTATAATAAACTAGAGGACGCCAGCAGCTACGCCTGCTTTTTTTTTTAATTTACCCGTTTTGGCCGTTCCCGTGGGAATTTCGGGAAATCCCTTCTTAGTGCACCCCTACGGTCCCCAAGGAACATACATGCCAAATTTCAGCTTCCTGAGCCCAATAGATTCGGTTGTAGCGTGTCTGTCAGTCAGTCAATAAAGCAAGGATTTTATCTATTAAGATTAATGCTACGATGACAATAAAAATATCTAGTAGATCATTTGGTGGGGAGAGATGTGCTGACAAGACTTACATTGTTGGGTTCCGTACACTTAACTCGCGCCTCTAGCGTCGAATTTGGAAGTTGTCCGGGTACGACACTTAATACAACTTTGCTTCGAGGTTATAGTGGTAATTGTATTGAGCTGTCAAAAGTGTCGTACCCGGACAACTTCCAAATTCGCCGCTAGAGTCGCTAGTTAGAATCTTAGCATCGCCAATACAGCGTACCACGAGCACATCTGAAATCTTACTTGAGATCTTCCAGTCGGATCTTTGAATGATTTCTTCTTCTTCATGAATTTATTATTTCCAACAATCTATCAATACATAGATGCTTTTATAACTGCAGTAATGATTATGCATCTTACATATCTTTCCGACGAACTTAAATAAAGAGTATGATCCCTTTGATTAGAAATGTTCGAAGAGACAAGTCGTCAAGCTAATTTAACAGAGATAACCTGAGAACATCCCGAATTCTCATAAAATGCGCTGAACTTTCTATAGCGACAGCGAAAATAAATTGAAATAATAATTTAAAATACTTAGTTGATACTGGATTTTTCATCTGAGACGGCAGTGGCTCTGTGGAAATCTTATATTCCGTCAAATGGTTAGAACAATGCGTGAAACATGCAGCCTTACTACTTTTTACTTACCAATGAATACAGATTTACATAATAGAAGCGCATTTCTTAAGGATTTCGTGTGCCGATTCCAACTGGCGTGTTGACGGTTGTCTGTGTAGTACGTAGTTGGCGCCGTTGGCGGCGCTGGCGTCGTTCTCCATCTCTCTTGCTCTCGTAGTTAAGATACACAGGAGAAACTTTCGTCTCTCTTGCACTCGTAGAGTCAGCTGTCACAGCGCGACTGCCACGCCGCCAAGCGGCAATATGGGTCACACTGGTCACAGAAAGTTTGTCTACAGAGCGCCCATAAGAAATGTGCCTCTATTTAAATATCTATGCTCTTTGCTCTATGCTATGACTTTATTACTCAACTCAGGCAGATGACACGCGAAAATCAAGGTATTTTGATTTCCGCTTTTCATCTGCTATATTCACTAGCAATAAGAAAAGTAAATTGACCGAGGAAATAGCATGTCAAGCTTCCTCAGCAGGTTTCGACTAAAAGTATACCTTATACTTTTCGCAAATTCAAATATGTAGCTACATACCTAATATGTACACTTAGCTGTCAAGAGAAACCATTTAAAATTTATACGATTATTTATGCATATATTTTATATCGTTATAATATTTTGTAATACCTTATCTATTTATCTATTGTTTGCAAATGCCCTTCATTAAAATGAAGAAGAACGTGTTTACCATACCTACATAAAGATGCAGGTACGTAGGTATGTTAGTTTTGATTTAAATTAATAATAAATGTTAAGAAAGGCACGTGTTTGAAATAAACACAATAGATCTGCGTATGAAGCTGCTCGACGCCTGATATTATAATAATGTTATTCTGCAAGAGATCGAATCCAAATAGGTACTGAAAAATTAGTTGAATAGCAAAAACAGTCTACAATCATCGTTCTTTTTTCCTCACGGAAACCCTAATTGCTGCTTTCCCTCGAAATCAATCCGAAGAGTGATCCACTAGCTCGAACTTCGCGCCCGGGTCTGTAGTTGGGGAGAAAACGATGGTGCATCCCTTTCCTATTCCGCCGTCTCCTTACCATTACTGTCTCCTAGAAGGAGACGGCGGCTTTCAAGGGCCCTGCCCAGCAGTGGAACAATTTATATACAGGACTAATGATGATAAAGGAGGTACCTACCTAAAAAAAATGCCATAATTTGCAGAATTAGTTAAATTCATATTAATATTATACGTAAGTATAGCATATTTATGCGTAAGAATATTTAAGACGAAATGTATCCGTGATTAGGTATAGGTTGTTTAGTTTACTAATGTGCGCACGTGCAACATATTCTTTAACAGACTTTTGCAGTCCACAGCTGGACTTAAGCTCATTTGTTTCACAGCACTATGGAGTTGGGACCAAAGTCCCCTCTCCAGAGTTAGCTCAAAAACACAAAAACTGTAAGTAGGTATGTATGAAAGACATAGGTAAATTCAAATGTGGAGACAGCCGTTTTTGGAAAATATACGTATCTACCTACGCAGTTCCTTTGAGAGACAATTGTTTTAATATCATGTCTTCTTCTCTGAGCTAGAAATACTCACAAAAAGACTAAAACGAAAAGGTAAAGACACTTGGATCAAGGAAGCTGCAGGGCAGAAAATAGAGGGGCGATAATGGCCGGCGCCGACTGACGGCGCGGCATGGCACGGCGCGGAACGGCGTGGCACGGCATTGTTTCGGTAGCCCGAAGGACGCTTCGGCACGTCGCGGCATGCCGCGACGTGCCACGACGTGCCGAAGCGTCAAGTAATATGAATTCTAAACTCATTTAAATAAGAATAAAAATGGTTTGATCAGTAAAAAAATCCTTTGCCATGCCGCGACGTCAGTGCGCGCCGGCCTTAAGGTTTCTCACAGCCTTGCCGAATATGACGTTTAGGGGCTTCGACCACGATTAGGGTTTTCGCGTACCCGACTTTTTTTGTACCCGGGTATCGGGTAATATTTTTTTAAATACCCGTGTATACCCGGGGTTTCTGAAAAAAACAATGGAAATACCCGGGTACCCGGGTATTTCCATTGTTTTTTTCAGAAAATCAGATTTTGTGTCATGTTTTATTTTCTTCATTATAAAGAGTGAAGTTTACTATCAATAGTCACACAGTTAAACAGTCTTCTTCTCGTTAACTAATTAAGAACGAAGAAGACTTATTTATACAGTAAATTCTGTTATACCTACAATAACAAAAATATCACTAACAAAACTTTCTTCTGTGATACTGTTGAAAATTAAAAATAAACAATATTATTTTCATAAAGTGATTAAGAACCAAAATACTTTTCATCACAAAAACTTGTTATGTTATAAAATAAAATTAAAAGACAATAATCTTTCTTCTAGGAAAAAACAATTTTAAAATTAATCAACTTAACATAAACCACATATTTCAAAGTAAACTTTTTATAGTTTTGAGGTAAGGGAGTCTTTTTCATCTTTATGGAAAAGGGTTTTCATAGTCACACTTACATAATTAAACATCTTGTTTTAATTAACTAATTAGGAACGAAAATGACTTATTAGAAGAGAATTTTGATGAATTACTTGATCAAATTAGATACCCGGGTCCGACAGTGAATAGTACCCGGGTAATAAAAAAAATATATACCCGGATATACCCGAATCCGGGTACCCGGGTAGAAAACCCTAATCACGATATATTATATGATCGAAAAACGTCTGATGCGCAGCAACATTAAGATTATCATTATGCCGCAATTATCGCATAACACGATGAAGCTGCGTATTCTGCATTAGGTAACCACAATTGTTGTGTCAGTGTCGTCGAAGTCCTGCATGATTATTCATGTAACCGTTATCTTGTAAATTTTATACCTACTTGTCTTCAATGAAACAAAATTGAAAAAATCCCGCGAGATTTGGGCTCAAGCGAGATCTCGCGAGTTTATGAAGCCAATCGAAGCCAAGAGATTGGCAGTTTTGTATGTCTTTTGTAAATAATCGGAATATTTGAATAAATCAGGACAAAAATAATAATCATTTTAAGTACTTATTAAAAGATAAACATTATTTATATATTTTCACGAATTTTTCAATAGACTTTTATCCTTCAAACATTGTTTGACGTAGGTACCTATCTGTCTATAATTTTTAATAAACTTTTACGCAGGGATCAGTCAAATAAGAAATTAAAGAAACAACCAGTCTTCGCTTCTAATATAAAACAAAAATCTTTTAGTAATAAAACATTTCTTTTCTAATAAACAAAAACAACGAGAGTTCAAAACAATAAAATTTACTTATCATCTATGTTACTAAACTGAGGTATTAATATCAATTAGGTAAATAAAACTATATCTACTTAGTAGACCTTTAGATATTACAGATTAATTAAGAAAATATACCAATAAGGCAGACTATTAGAAATTACAGATCCTAATTAACAAAATATACCAATCAAAGGAAAGATTGGTTCAGTTCAAATCACAAGCCATTATTACGAATTATTTTCAAAGTGGCTCCTTCAGAAGCACAAAATTTCCAAAGAATCGTCTGCTAAACGGCTTCCTTTTCTGTTGGCCAGATAACCAGCCACTGAGAAAGCCCTTTCGGATTCAACGCTAATTGAAACCGCAGTTCTCAGCAAACATCCACGAACTGCAAAAGTTTGCCTTTTGACCCCCGGACTCGTATAAATTCATTTCATTTTTTATAAATGCCGATACCGACAGATTGCGATCCGTCCGTGTCAGTTCGCGCTTCGAATAAGACGTTTTAGTGCTCGAGTGCAATCTCGTAAATCTCGCGAGATCTCGATCTTTTTAGGGTTCTGTACCTCAAGGTAAAAAAACCGGCCAAGTGCGTGTCGGGCCACGCGCAATGTAGGGTTCCGTAGTGCCCATAATGACTTGCTGCAAAGGGTATTAATGTACAACAAATCCGACTGTTTATTTTGCTGAAAAAATAATTTTAATAACACTATTATAAGAACCTAAGTTTTGTTTAGAAAAATACTAGGTATGTATCCAGTTATGTATTCTAAACATAAAATGTGGTTTCCAAGATATACTACTACTATACATACCTAGTACCGTAGTACATTACATACCAAAGTACGTGTATCTTTAAGATTAAGCCAGCGCGCCCAATGTAAACTCACAGAAATAGGTATTTATAAGTTAACCGACGATTACTCGTAAACTAGTGATATCTACTTAGCCGTGATAGTTTTCCTTTTAAATTCGTTATATGTACTACATTTGTGATTTTTTTCACCTCTTCCAAATCAATAGTTTAGCCGGCAGAGGGGGGGGGACACTTGAGTCTAACAATTTTTTTCACTTCAAAGCTTGATATTTGACAAACCAATTACTTGATCGAAAAGTGATTTGAGCAAACAAATAATATTTTTTTAAAACCTATCCAATGATACCCCACATGATAGGGTACTCAACCAAAAAAAAATTCAACCCCACTATATATGTAGGGGAGATACCCTTAAAAAAAATATTTCCCTAAATTTTATTCTACAGTTTTGTTGCAATATCTAATGTCTATATTCATATCAAATATCAGCTTTCTAGCACCAGGCGTCTTTGAGCTAGGCTGCGGACGGACAGACGGACGGACATGACGAAACTATAAGGGTTCCTTGTAGACTACGGAACCCTAAAAAGGAACCCTTATAAGATCACTGTCTTGTCCGTTTGTCTGTCTGTCTGTCTGTCTGTCTGTCCGTGTGTTACCACCGATTTTCTCAGGAACGGGTGGACCTAGCAAAATGAAAATTTATACCAGATACTGAGGTCTATGGTTTTTATTAGGTGTATGAAAATCAGGGTCCTGGGTCAACCCAATAAAAAGATATGGTCAAAATTAGATTTTTGCGAAAACTTGTAAGTACCAAAATTAACCTTAATTTTCAACTTTTTTTAATTTTCGAAATTTTTCCTTTACTTGTGCTTTAAGACCTTGGTTTTGACAAAAATTGACAATTCTAGGTCAACCGTAAGTACCCTATAGGTTTTGGGTCGAAAACCTATATGGTAGTTCCCGTTGAACTAGAATCACGAAATTTGGGCAAAAGCAGGGTCTTACAGCACAAATAAAGGAAAAAATACAAAAAATAAAAAAAGTGGAAAATTTAAGGGTGCATACATAAATAGCAGACTCCATTTAAGATAGTCCTCTAAGTTGTATGGGCGCTCATACAGATTTAGAGGACTAGCGTAATTCAACCTCAAATAAGGTAAAATGCGTACGGAACCCTCGGTGCGCGAGTCAGACTCGCACTTGCCCGAATCTTTTCGACCGAGATTAATCTCGCTAAAAAGGCCGAGATCTCGCGAGAACGAGATTGCATTCCCTACTTAATTTACGACAAAGCGCAATATTTTGGTTTATTTAATCATAATATTGTAAGTTGTGCGTATGTAATTACAACTGCGGTAAGTAAGAAATATTTTCATTTTATTTTAAAGTCAATAGCCATTTTTTTCTGAAAGTCCGCTGTTTTCAATTCAAAAAACGCTTCATAATGAATTATAAACACTGACGGACTCATAAACTGCATCAAAGTAATAGACGACTTTGAAATAAATATTTTAACCAAGTACCTATGTAGACTTTCTATACAGATTTAAATTGAAACCTCTAGATTGGTTCGTGAACTTTAAAACAGCGTAGGGTCATACTCAAGTTCAAGTTTGTGTACTGGAAAGGACCTTAAGACCTTTTTGAAGAAAAAACAGAAATTGAAAAAAATATTGTTTAATAAAAAAATTGGTTTTAACAATAGACACAAACTTTATGCAAGGGTTTATTTAGGTTTTAATAAGGTGTATTACCTCCACGGATTCTAATCGGTTCCGCATTGATTTTAATAGGGTTATTAATAAAGATCTTACGGAATATTGTCCCATTGGCCCCATTGCTCAATGGGATTAAGATCCGGGCTGCGTGCTGGCCAATTCATTGTACGTATCCCAACCTCTTCGCAATATTGTCGAACTTGAATGTGCACCAGCGTGCGGCCGGGCATTATCCTGCATTAAAGTAAAATTTTCGCTAAAACAATAAATCGGTCATCACGACTGGTGGTTGCTCTAGTCCTGCCTGTACCACGCACTATGGTTCGTCTAGAACAAGCTAGCTAGACAAAAACAACTCTTAAATTCCTGGAAGTTAATTACTATTACGAACTCATTACCCCTATACATTGAGGATTACACCTATTAATTATCAATACTACCCTCATTAAGAGCGTCATTAAGGTATGTTTATAAGATGTTGACTATTTAAAGGGCATTCATTTGCATTTTTACATCATATTTGATAGCATTGTTTATGTCACTAAAAGAAATTTGTGAAAGTGTTTTTGTGATGGATTGTATACGTAAGGGTAAGTAGTTATATTTTATTTCATTTTCAACATGGGAACTTCATTCTTTAGTCTTATAAAATGAAATGTTTGAATTTTCACCCACTTTTTTACTCATTTTTTCAAATTCATCGGTCAAATAATAACATGTCCCCACTTGTCCCCACCGTAGAACCTATCATATACGATTCTCATAAGTGTCTAGTAGTTATACGTAAAAAAATTCATTGCGATATATTTGCACAACTAATTTTTATTTATTTTTTTCTTTCAACAGTTTTTACCGTCTCAAGAATGGATTTTTTCGAAGAATGGCTGAAACACCCGAAGGAAACGCGGAATGAGGAGCTCTTTCGGTTTATATCTTTGAGATATAATTTTGATGGTGTTACGGAGCAGTCTCTGCGAGATATTAAAGTACTAATCTCAAGATATTCAACGAAATTTGCTGAAAAGTGGAGCAGCTGTGGAAGAAATCGAGAGCGATTCCTACAAAAGTATTCGACGTGGCTGGAGGGTCTTGACATATCTTTCGATGTGTCCGTTTATTTATCTCTGCCAACTACATCTGGAGAACCGGGACCCGGAAGACCTACTAAAGATTTTGAACATTCTAGTCTCAAAACGAAGAGACGACGTGTAGACGATCTATTACAGTCCAGAAGTGCTAGTGAATTAATTTACGCCGCTGAAGTGTCAGCTCGAATCTCGGGTCAGAGAAGTGTAGCACGTCAAATTAAAGATGTGACTAGTGATCCTTCAATAACCAAGACCACGAGTGAAGAAAGTGCCCCCAGGAGTTTAACAAGTGAGGAAGCTTTAGCGTACTACGTTGATAGTAAATCAAGTAGCCATAGCTATAAGCAGACTCGGAAGTGGAGTATTAAAGCTGGACATAAGGTGTTTCCGTCAATGTACAGTGTTAGAAAGGCTAAAATAGCCTGCTACCCGTCAGGTGAACAAATTACAGTCAATGAAACGCATGCTGAAATCAAAGTTCAGGCAATTCTTGATAAGACTGCCGAACGTTTAGTTTCAGCACAACAAGAAGTTGTTCATAGTCTGTTACCTTGCACGTCATTCACATTAATCAGTAAATGGGGTTGTGATGGAAGTTCCGGTCATAGTATGTACAAACAAAAATTCACTAATTGTGACGATAGTGACGAGTTTTTATTTGTATTTTCTTTCGTTCCTCTTCAATTGAAAGATGAAAGTGGTAATATTGTGTGGCAGAATCCTCGGCCCTGTTCTACAATGTATTGTCGGCCAATAAAGTTTATCTTTTCTAAGGAAACGAAAGATTTTACGATTTCGGAAACCAATAAGGTTTTAGAAGAGATAAACGCTTTATTGCCGACAACCTGCAAGGTGATGGAGACCGAAGTATCTGTCACACATGTTATGCTTTTAACAATGATTGACGGAAAAGTTTGCAATGCTCTGACCGAAACTTCTTCCTCACAAAAATGTTTTATTTGTGGGGCAACTCCAACAATGATGAATGATCTGTCAAAAGAGTTTGCTGCGGACAAAGATAATCTTGGTTTTGGTTTGTCTACGTTGCACGCTTGGATAAGGTGCTTTGAATGCTTGCTTCACATTAGCTATCGACTAAATATAAAAAATGGCAGTTAAGAACAGCCGAAGACAAAGCTAGTGTGAAACAACGTTCAGATGACATTAAAAAACGATTTAAAAGCGAAATGGGCTTGATTATAGACAAACCAAAACCAGGGTTCGGTAACACTAATGACGGGAACACCGCGCGAAGATTTTTTGGAAATCCCGAGGCTAGTGCCGATATTACAGGGTTAGATGTTTCACTAATACAAAAATTTGGCATACTACTTCGCACTTTATCATCGGGATATGATATAAATATTGAAAAATTCGTTAACTTAGCTCAAGAAACTAGACAACTTTATGTAAATCTCTATTCATGGTATTACATGCCCGCTACTGTCCACAAAATACTTTTGCACAGTGGCGAAGTAATTAGATCGTCCCTTCTACCTATAGGCCAGCTTTCCGAGGAAGCACAGGAAGCTCGGAATAAGGACTGCAGAAGATTTCGTGAGCACAACACACGAAAGCGATCACGGGAGGCTACGAATAGAGATTTACTTAATATGTTATTGATAACATCTGACCCTGTAATAAACGGTTTACGAGAAGTGCCTCGGAAGAAAATAGGTACGCTTCCAACTGAAGTATTAGATTTAATTGTCCCACCTAGCTGTAAGGAACAAAATGTTAATATGATTTCTACTTTTCATAGTTCTGCCCCTCACGATCATGACTATTCAATGGATGATTCATCTGATGATAGTGATGATAATGAGTAATAGATTTAGTTCTTAGATATTTTATGCATCTGTTATTAGATTTTATAGCGACGTCGAGGGATAAATCACTTTATAAAATGTTAAAAAAATATATTATACACATATGCCCGATAAATGTTTTTTTTTTCATGATACCAGCTCAAATGACAAACTGCCTTGAAAAAAGTACCAAAAACCTTATATCTTTGCTTATTAACCGCATCTAGACATAAAAATCAAATAAAATAATTTTGTCTAGCTAGCTTGTTCTAGACGAACCATAGTGCCACGTCTCCTTCTGTAAGAACCTGTCTCCACAAACCTGTATATTCTTGAAACCGTAGACTGGTTTAAATTTAAATTTCTACCAATCGTTCGTTGATCCAAGCTTCCGCAACTAACACTTAACTAAAACTCTCGATGAGTTAAAAAACTATTCCAACAATTCTGCTGGTAACAATAATTCAATTGACAAAAGAATAAAAAATCAATCCGAATCAATTTAAAACTTTGCTTTAAATAACACGCAAATCTGAAACTACGAGTAAATTTTCTTTTCCCGGCTATATTCATTTGTTTTACTGCAGTTCTATTTTTAAATTTTGCTTTTTTTTAAATTAAGAGCCAGTCTCTCCATATTTATATAGTTTAATCTAAAAAGTTTGCACATCTACTTATTAAAAAAAACATTTCCAAGTAATCCTGAACTTTGATGCAGTTTATGAGTCCGTCAGTTTATATTAAAAAATTCTATGATTCTTATAGCTTGCCTGACGCCTGTCTTTTAGCAAATGACATTTTAACTTTTCCTGATTAGGTTTGTAAACCTATACTCATTACCGAAAAACGCAAATGACAAACAAGCAAATACGACGTCACTTTAAAGCTGTGCGTTCACCGCATCGGAATCGGAGCGTACGGAGCGGACGGAGCGTCGTCATTTACAAAATGCCGATGGGGTGCGTCCACTGCATTCGGATTCAGCATCGGCAATTTAGGGATTTTTAAAGCAGGAGGATAGTGACGAGGATATTGTAGTAGATTAATTTTCGGAGAATATTATACATTTGATGAATATCATAAATAATGAATATCATAGATTTTTGGGTACATTCATATGACTCTACTAAAGTAATTAAAACATCGTCGTTCATCGTGAATAAGTATTTTTGCCTACAGTTTAATGCCGCAAACACGTCAGAACTTGAAACGCTCGGAATCCGAATGATGCGTTCACTGCGGATGACGTCATCAGCAAAAATACCGGTCTCAGGCGCAGAAATGCCGATGCAGTGCACGCAGCTTCATAGAAATTAATACAAAGCAACAAATCCTTCCGCTCCGTACGCTCCGATTCCGATGCTGTGGACGCGCAGCTTTAATAAATATTGAAATTTACTGCTATTAAAACGAACCACATTTACCTAAATTATAGTGCACTTTGTACGAATTGAAAATTCAACGACACAACAAGAATTAGATAAACAGTGGATAATGAAGGAAGTGTAAATTTACCTTTTTACCCGACTGCGCGACGCAAAGGAGGGTAAATGTGTTTATCAGTCTATGTATGTATGTATGTATGTTTGTTTCTATGTGGCGTTCTAGAGACCAAATGCGTAGGCCGATTTTGATGATTCTTACGTCAATCGATTCGTCTTAACCTTGCGAGTGTCACTAAAGACATAACAGTAATCAAAATTCACCACAGCGACAACCAGACGCCATATTGTCAAAATGAAAAATAAAAAAGTCGATGAACTATGTCAAGTGGGGTGTCGTTGAATAGGTATTTTAAAATAATCTTTAGGTTCATTTTATTATTTTTCATTTTAAATAATAGTTTAGGATATATAACGAAGTAAAGATGATTAACAAAAAAAAATTCTCGCTAATTTTCTTACTTATTGATTTAAGTTTTTATTTCAAGTATAAACGATATACAAACACTTAATTGCGAAATTTACCATCTTATAATGACGTTAATGAATCGTAACTAAAAAGTTTAAAATAAAAAAAGTAATTTAAAGAAAAACAAAAAACCCGACTGCATAAAAACTAATTTAATAAAAACTAAAAAAAAAGAAACAAGCCCAGTAGTTTATAATTCTGTTAAGTAATATGCAGAACAGAACGACTCACAGTCGGGGCCCATTCAAATTTTACCAATCAAATCTTTGCAAGGGGCCCCGACCGTGAGTCGTTCTGTTCTACTTAACAGAATTATAAACTACTGGGCTTGTTTCTTTTTTTTTAGTTTTTATTAAATTAGTTTTTATGCAGTCGGGTTTTTAGTGTATATACTTATATCTTATACTGTGTATTATATTGTTCAAATACCTCGCCGACCACCGTGCACCGCTACGTTCAAATACTGATTCAATGACCCCAAATAATTAGTACTTATATGAACAAAGGACTCAAAGTCAAAATCATTATTCATTTAAATCAAAATATGACACTTATGAACGTCAAAATTATTAAATAATTACTTAAAGCTTCTACATTTACATTTACTGCCACGTGAGAAAGAACGGCAATAAAACTCACGGTCACTCTTTTTCATCGCCAGGTTTTGCATAATACATAACAATTTCAACTTTGTGAGGTGCTGCAACTGTTACACCTTCTATAACTTGTAACTATTAACTCTACATAATACTCAAGCATAATTTAGTTAAAATTTGATATACATTTAATTAGCCTCTTGAAAATAGACATGGTAAGTAAGTAAGTAAATCATTTATTAACACACAATATACAACGCACAACACAAAAAATACAACACAAACGGCTAGGTATACAATGGTGAAACAGGAGCATCCACTTACATTAAATAGGTACCTAAATAACGCAGGCAATCCGCGCAAAAATGTTCAGAACCATGATGGAAATGATGCAGTGTGAGTTAAATCATTGATCTGCATAAAGTTAAATAGTAAAAATTTAATATCAGCCCGTAAGACCGACATCGACCAGTCATCGCAAGTAGCACCCGTTCACGAGTATAACGCATGGGCCAGTCATCATCCCTCTCACCATATCAGAGGGACAGGGATGACCCGACACACGACGCCACCACAAGAAATGAAATTTTAGTGAGCATGACGACAACTGTATACGAACCGGCAGTAATTGGGGCATGTTACACTTGTCAATATTATCATGATCCTAGTATCGCGATACCACAAGTATTGATATGGGCTATTACATTATCAATAATATCACCATCAGTACGTGGTGAGGCAAGCTCACACTTTTAATTGATATCTATCGGCTCATAATCCCATTTTGGATTTTTCCACATGGAAGGATTGAGAGTAATTTCTTATAGCTGTAAAATTCATTAATTGGTCTCTGATTTGATAAACATCATATGGCATGCGTGTTTGGATATCTTCACTTGGTGGCGCTGTCATCGCGGCGAACTTCACGTCGTGCCTTTTTTGAACGAACTTCATCTCCAACCGCCGAGTGCTCGCGATCTTAAAACTCGCTGCTAGCTGATAATTGTGAATTTCGGGATTCTTTACCGCTATAATTGTAATCCATCCGTTACAATAGTATCTAGAACCGCCTTTTCTAATAATATATTGTGATTTCATCGATTGTGTTGGATATTGTGCGTGTGAATGGACTCTGAAAAAACGTGGCAAGTACCTATCGTTCAGCCGGCCGGCTTCGTAGCGGAGAACTTCTTGAGATTGTTACAAGAACAGAGCAAATCAAGGCACCTGTAAGACCAGCAAAATCAGGTAAGAGACTCCATATCACGCATGTCTATCCGTTACTCCCGTATTCACTCTGTCCCCTTTCACTCTCAATCTAATCTCTCAACCCCAACATACTCTTTCTATATTTAATCTTACTCACTGTGTGGTTGCATGCCACACCAGTACGCGTTTGAAACTACTAGAGAAAGTAGTGTTTAGTGCAAGATTAAATTTGAACAAATTTTAAAAAGAACATGGATTGTAAAGGGAAGCCGCTATAGCAATAATACGCGCATGCGCATTAAAAACTAAGCGCAAAAAGAGGGAAGTTTTGGGTAAAAGCACGGTCTGTGGGTAAAAGACTGGATTTCAAAACGAAATCAATATACACATTTACTAACATACTACAGTTAACCGTGTGATTGACGGCATAGAATACAATTGTCACCAACTCACCACCCCCTATTTTTCCGTGGGTGTCGTAAGAGGCGACTAAGGGATAACACGATGCAAATACTATCTTTGCGTAGAGACGGAAAACTCGACATCAAACCCTATTCGGGAGTTCCCGGGTTCGATTCCTGGGTCGGGCAGTGTTATTGGGTTTTTCTGTAACGAAATTCTCAGTAGCAGCACGGAGTCTGGAAATGTGCCCGGTACGGCAATAGGCTCGCCACTTATTACGTGGGACTAAAGTATATCTGACTTTGTAATATGTATGTATACTAACATTCAGAAACAACAACAACAACTTGCCGAAGTCTTCATTTTTATTAATTTTATTTAATTAATTTTTATCTTTTGGGTTCCACAAGGACGGGCATGTTTCATGAAGAAGAATTAGGTAATTCCTCCAGACCGTTTTTATCTCCTGCATCAACGATGGAGCGTAATTCATAATCGTCACTTTGACAAAGGACATAAGAATCGTCACAACTTTGACGTCGTTTCGCCATTGCTGCGAACGCATACTGACAGAAAAATATCTCAATGCGCTTACATTTCAATAATATTGAAGCCCCGCCCCCTGAGTATCGCGGATTTCAAGATGTTTGAATAATTTGTGATATTATCACGATACCGCGATACAGCCTATTACACCATCAATATTACCACGGTATCGTGATATTATTGACAATGTAACATGCCCCATTGAGATATTTTTCTGTCAGTATGCGTTCGCAGCAATGGCGAAACGACGTCAAAGTTGTGACGATTCTTATGTCCTTTGTCAAAGTGACGATTATGAATTACGCTCCATCGTTGATGCAGGAGATAAAAACGGTCTGGAGGAATTACCTAATTCTTCTTCATGAAACATGCCCGTCCTTGTGGAACCCAAAAGATAAAAATTAATTAAATAAAATTAATAAAAATGAAGACTTCGGCAAGTTGTTGTTGTTGTTTCTGAATGTTAGTATACATACATATTACAAAGTCAGATATACTTTAGTCCCACGTAATAAGTGGCGAGCCTATTGCCGTACCGGGCACATTTCCAGACTCCGTGCTGCTACTGAGAATTTCGTTACAGAAAAACCCAATAACACTGCCCGACCCAGGAATCGAACCCGGGAACTCCCGAATAGGGTTTGATGTCGAGTTTTCCGTCTCTACGCAAAGATAGTATTTGCATCGTGTTATCCCTTAGTCGCCTCTTACGACACCCACGGAAAAATAGGGGGTGGTGAGTTGGTGACAATTGTATTCTATGCCGTCAATCACACGGTTAACTGTAGTATGTTAGTAAATGTGTATATTGATTTCGTTTTGAAATCCAGTCTTTTACCCACAGACCGTGCTTTTACCCAAAACTTCCCTCTTTTTGCGCTTAGTTTTTAATGCGCATGCGCGTATTATTGCTATAGCGGCTTCCCTTTACAATCCATGTTCTTTTTAAAATTTGTTCAAATTTAATCTTGCACTAAACACTACTTTCTCTAGTAGTTTCAAACGCGTACTGGTGTGGCATGCAACCACACAGTGAGTAAGATTAAATATAGAAAGAGTATGTTGGGGTTGAGAGATTAGATTGAGAGTGAAAGGGGACAGAGTGAATACGGGAGTAACGGATAGACATGCGTGATATGGAGTCTCTTACCTGATTTTGCTGGTCTTACAGGTGCCTTGATTTGCTCTGTTCTTGTAACAATCTCAAGAAGTTCTCCGCTACGAAGCCGGCCGGCTGAACGATAGGTACTTGCCACGTTTTTTCAGAGTCCATTCACACGCACAATATCCAACACAATCGATGAAATCACAATATATTATTAGAAAAGGCGGTTCTAGATACTATTGTAACGGATGGATTACAATTATAGCGGTAAAGAATCCCGAAATTCACAATTATCAGCTAGCAGCGAGTTTTAAGATCGCGAGCACTCGGCGGTTGGAGATGAAGTTCGTTCAAAAAAGGCACGACGTGAAGTTCGCCGCGATGACAGCGCCACCAAGTGAAGATATCCAAACACGCATGCCATATGATGTTTATCAAATCAGAGACCAATTAATGAATTTTACAGCTATAAGAAATTACTCTCAATCCTTCCATGTGGAAAAATCCAAAATGGGATTATGAGCCGATAGATATCAATTAAAAGTGTGAGCTTGCCTCACCATGCTCCCCCCTTGGAAGGACGCGAGTGCTTTCAACAGGAAAGTGATAAAAATTATAAAGATTGATTGACCTAAATCATGATCAACAAAATAAGCTATAAGCTAGGAGCGTTGAAGCTTTATGGCTGAATGCGGGCGTAAACGATATTTATAAGTTACTTAAGCCTAATTACTAACCTAACACTTTACATTTATGTACTAATCATCATTGCGTTGGGATAGGATATAATTTAACGATAGCTCGTTTGAAATTACCGAACTTCGTCTTAACCATTGCTACGCGAGCTACGTTATCAGAGCCTTTATATACCTCCGTGATAACCCCTAAAGGCCAACTAAGCGGGGCGGAATTGTCCTGTCCAACAAGTACGACAGTACCAACTTCTACAGGCTTGCCTGGAGTAGCCCATTTTTGCCTCACTTGCAGCGTATGCAAATACTCAAGATGCCATTTTTTCCAAAACGATTGGACCATACTATCCAACAATTGTTTACGCTGTGCCAGACTAACACGCTGGTCAGACAAATCGGCTGCTGGCAGGTACGTTAACGGTGTCGACATCAAGAAGTGAGCGGGAGTAATGACTTCCGGATAAGGATCTGAAGATATCACGCTTAGAGGACGTGAATTCATGATACACTCTATTTGAACGAGGACGGTTTGTAATTCCTCATAAGTGAGAATTTGGCTACCGATTACCCGGTAAAGATGCGTCTTTAATGATTTAATGTTTGCTTCCCACATAGAACCGAAGTGTGGGGAGCGAGGAGGAATCATTTTCCACCTTATGCGGCGCGTTGAGAGCTCATCTAAAAGAGACGAATTAAAACTAGAATTCCTTAAAAAACTATACAGGTCATCTAGTTGTGCCCTGGCACCGACGAAGTTAGTAGCGTTATCTGAATAAAGACAGGATACCGGCCCCCGACGCGAAATAAAGCGTTTAAACGCGCCCAAGAAAGCATCGGACGTTAAGTCAGAGACAAGCTCTACGTGGACGGCCTTGGTGACCAGGCATACGAACAAACAAATGTAAGCCTTTTGCGTACGTTGCCCTCTGCGTCGGGCGAGGGTTATACGTATAGGGCCAGCATAATCTACTCCAGTGTGGACAAATGCTTTGGATTCAGACACCCGACATTCGGGAAGGTCAGCCATCATTGGTGTAGGATGCGTCGGACTAACTCGAAAGCAGGTGTTGCATTGCCGCAACTGAGACCGTATGACAGTCCTGGCATCTAGTATCCAAAATCGCTGTCTTAAAATAGACATAAGAAGTCCTGGCCCAGTATGACAATGCATCACATGATAATACCGAATTATCAGATCCACTACATGGTCATGTTTTGGCAGCAGTAACGGGTGCCTAGCGTCAAAGGGGAGGCCGGATTTGGAGAGCCTACCACCGATGCGTAGGAGGCCTTCATCGTCCAAGAACACAGCCAAACGCTGAAGCTTCTTGGGCAGTAATTTGCCAGATTTGATGAGCTTAATGTCATCAGCAAAGTGTACAGATTGCACAGCTCGGATCATAACTCGTTCCGCAGCTGACAGACTCTGAGCGGAGCGAGGCTGGCAATGAGCCTTTGGATACACAAATTTAAGTACATAAGCAACGATACGCAATAATTTATCCCATGAAGAGGCACGTGATGCCACTTGGCATAGGAGCGGTTGTTCCAGTCGAGTGCTCACCGTCAGTACGCTTGCTCGAAGCTCGGGAAGCTCCTCACAATTAGTAGGCGAGAATGGTTTTACAGGCCATTCTTCCGGGGGGCTACAAAGCCAAGGCGGACCATTCCACCAAAGCTCATGGAACACCAATTGAGAGGGAAGGATGCCGCGAGATAAACAATCACTGGGATTCTCAAGACCAGCCACATGATAAAAATTGCGAGAATCCAAATTCTCTTGACACTGAGCGACCCTATTACTGACAAAGACCGACCAACGATGCGGGGAAGAATGGATCCAAGATAAAGCGATCATTGAATCCGAAAAGGCGTAAATTCCTGCAATAGGAACACGTAAAGCATAAGTATCGCGCACAGTCCTTATTAATTTTGACATGAGCACGGCGGCACATAGCTCGAGACGTGCAAGGGTTACCACCTTTGTCGGGGAAACCTTTGATTTCGCACAAAGTAAGCGAACCGCGACACCGGACGGGCTAACAGAGTGTATATAAATCACACACCCATACCCACCCATACTGGCATCGGCAAACGCGACTATGCGAATAGCGGAACCATCAGTGACACCCACGTGACGCGGTATCCGTAAGGTCTCCAATAAAGGGAACTCTCGCATGAGAATAGAGAAACGTTTAAAGATATCGTCAGGAACGGGTTCATCCCAACCAATCTTACTTAGCCATAGCTCTTTGATGAGCAACTTGGCGTAAAAGATCACGGGGGCGACCAAACCAAGAACATCAAATAAACGCGCGACTATCGAGAGTATATTTCTCTTAGTACATTTCTCGACTACTTGAGCGGAGGTGAAAAACAAATTGTCCTGGGAAGGTTCCCACGACAGACCCAACACCTTGGACACATCATTTCCAGTATGAAAATCGAGGGACTTACGATGAGAGTCAGGAAGACTATTTAAAAGCGAGGGTGAATTACTACACCATTTAACCAAGTCAAAGTCCCCCGATTTGAACATCTTTATAAGATCGTGGGATAGCCGCTTGGCGGTGTCTTCATCCTGCACAGAATACACCAAATCGTCCATATAAAGACTGGTCTCTGCCACTTTAGCAGCTTCAGGGTAATGCGGACTATCAGAGGCCAGTTGTCGCACCGTACGCATAGCTATATATGGACTCGATTTAAGTCCGAACGGCAAGCGGTTAAAAGAGAATGTTAACACAGGTTCGTTCTCGTTAAAGCGAAATAAAATGCGTAGGTATTTACGCTGGTCAACGGGTACACCAATCCGTAAATACATGTGTTTGATATCTGCATTTATAGCTATAGGAAATAATCTAAAATCTATTAATAGAAGGAATAAATCGGTTTGTAAATTTGGACCAATGTGGAGTATATCATTTAAAGATAGACCCGTATGAGTCCTAGAACTAGCGTCCAATACAATGCGCGGCATCGGTTTGTCCGGTCGAACAACAGCGTGATGAGGGATGTAGTACCCGTCATCCAAGATATCTGATTCGTTGACTTGGCTTAAGTAACCATTATCAATGTACTCTTTAATCACCGCGTTATAACTTTCCCTCAACGTAGATGATTGTTGTAGCTTTCGCTCAAGCGCCATAAGCCGACGATACGCGACGGCGCGAGAGTTACCTAATTCTGCAGGATTCTTACTAAAGGGCAATGCGACTGTATAACGTCCCGCCTCGTCACGCGACACTGTAGAGGAAAAAATATTCTCACATTCGGTTTCCTCGGGCGAGAAAAAGCGTTTATGATTGACTTCCTCCAATTCCCAGAATTTTTGTAACAAATCATTAATAACCAATGCTGAAAACGAAGAAGTAGGTCCATCTACATTATCATTATTAGGAGGAAAATCACCCACAAGAACATAACCGAATGCGGTCAATAAAGCGGGAGGGGCACGAGAACCGAAGTCAACCCTCTTCCCCAAATATATGTACGGAAACAGTTGAGCGCCCAACACTAAGTCAACCTCTCCCGGAACATTCCAGCTTAAATCCGCAAGCGGAAGAGAGTCAAAGTCCACCTGACCACCCAACTCCACACGATGCGAAGGGAGCCGATCAGTAATGCAATCAACTACTAATGCATGTATAGTATATTTTTGATCTGGATAAATGCGTGACTCAATATTTAAATGTACGTAACCTATTATTGGGCGCGATACAGCACCAACTCCTTTGACAAATGAGTTACTCAAAGGAGTTATTTGTAGTCTAAGTTTTCTACAACATGCGGTGGTTATTAAATTACTCTGCGAACCATTATCTATTAGACATCGTACTATTGTCTTTTGCCGCGCGCCATCGTTATTCGCTCGCGCATAAACTTGGGCAGTTGACAACAATACGGTCGACCTAGGGTTCGCCCCGGCAGAGAATAAAACCGCAGAGCTGTGAGTGAGTGCATTTGACACCTTATCTGACTCACGCGGGACGCGAGAACGCGTCGATGTGCCAGTCGACCGGACGAGCGAAGAAACTGGCGATGGTAAGATCGCGGAGAGGTCGCGAGAAGGTGGGGCATGAGAAGAAACCGAAATCATATTACAACTCGTATCGACGCTATCAACATCAGTGGTGCGCGCGGTTTCATTATTTTTTGGGAAATGCAACAAAGTATGATGTCTTCGTTTACATAAATTGCAGACTGATGTTGACTTGCAGTTACTCAGTCCGTGTGACGTGCTTAGACAGTTGGCGCAACCTCGCTTCGATTTAATAAACTCGAACCTCTTTCTAGGAGTGAGATCCGATTTAAATTTAGCGCACTGATACAAATGAACATGATCGTTATCATTGCAATATGTACACGGCGGAGGCGCAGTCGCGAGACAAACAGCCGGCTCGTCGGGTGGGCCACTTATGATGAATGCTTTCGATCGAGCGGGTAGCGACGCGGGTTTTCTAACATTATTTCTCGCATTCGAATAAGATGAATGCGAGCGTGCCAATATTTTCGCTTGATCCTGCACAAAACTAATCAATAACTTAGCGGTGGGGAATTCAGTATCTCTAATGGAAAGTTCGAATAATTGAGTTGTTTGTGAATCTAACTTTCTCATGGCACAGTGCAGGAACATAAAATCCATAAGATCTTTAATCTCAAGTTGTTTCAATGCGGAAATAGATGCACTAAATGTTTCTATGAAAGAATCGAGACTATTCGCGTTATATGAAGTACTTTTCAAATCAAGAATATTATTCAAGTAATGTGCACCTAATGTGCGTTTATCTTGATATTTCTTGACTAAACTGTCCCATATAAACCGGTACGTTTCACCCGTAGGTACAATGCCAGCGGTAACCCTCAAAGCGTCATGTGTGAGTCTACCTATTAAATACTGTACCTTCTGCGAGTCTGTGAGCTGTTCATTATCATGTATATTCGCCTTGAACGACTCATAGAAGACTGGCCAATTTTCAGTTTTGCCGTCAAACGATGGCAGCGCTAACGGAGGCAACTTTATTTTAAGCAGTTCAAATGATTTATTTGGGTTAGAATTACCGGTTGTTGATGGAGTCTGGCTACTGTTTATTTTATTTCTAACACGTTTGACCTGGATATATAAATCCTCAAAAGACTCCAAACAAGCAAAGTCGGGACTGGTGTCCGGTCTTAGATTCATATTAATTTCATTAATTTGATCGACAAACGATTCGAATTTATCGCGCATGTCATCAATTGTCTCAGATTCAGCCATAAAACTTTCATTTTTCCTAGACTCAAATGACGAGATATTTTTTGATGAATCATATAAACGATTCATGCGTTTAAACAATAATCCCTTCTTTTCATGAAGAATTGTCAATAAATCTTCTGGCTTTCTTTGCTTAGCAGTCATATTGCTGACTAATAATAAGCGACAAATACACTGAAAGCACTCAGCAACACCCAAACAAAGGCAGATTGCAAAAGGTGATAAAATAGAATATGATTATATTCAAATGTAAACAAAGCGGTGCGGGACTATGATACCTACGTTTGAACTAAAGAATGCCAAACGCTATAGGTAGGTAAGTATGCAGCGAAGCGACTTGTGAGTGGATAAGTACCTACCCACATATTACGCCATGAACTACTAAAATAAATGTGCGGTACATACAAAAATAACTGACCAGATTTATACCAATGAATTACGTAAAATCTATTGTCAATTAGGTATGCAGTTTCGGAGAAAACATTTACCAAAAAAATTACGTAAATGTATGAAAGTTTTACGTACCAATTAATTACGTACGTAAATCAGGTTCAACATACTATCGTATGCGGCTCGTGAAGGACCAATAAATTATGGTGTGGCATGCAACCACACAGTGAGTAAGATTAAATATAGAAAGAGTATGTTGGGGTTGAGAGATTAGATTGAGAGTGAAAGGGGACAGAGTGAATACGGGAGTAACGGATAGACATGCGTGATATGGAGTCTCTTACCTGATTTTGCTGGTCTTACAGGTGCCTTGATTTGCTCTGTTCTTGTAACAATCCCAAGAAGTTCTCCGCTACGAAGCCGGCCGGCTGAACGATAGGTACTTGCCACGTTTTTTCAGAGTCCATTCACACGCACAATATCCAACACAATCGATGAAATCACAATATATTATTAGAAAAGGCGGTTCTAGATACTATTGTAACGGATGGATTACAATTATAGCGGTAAAGAATCCCGAAATTCACAATTATCAGCTAGCAGCGAGTTTTAAGATCGCGAGCACTCGGCGGTTGGAGATGAAGTTCGTTCAAAAAAGGCACGACGTGAAGTTCGCCGCGATGACAGCGCCACCAAGTGAAGATATCCAAACACGCATGCCATATGATGTTTATCAAATCAGAGACCAATTAATGAATTTTACAGCTATAAGAAATTACTCTCAATCCTTCCATGTGGAAAAATCCAAAATGGGATTATGAGCCGATAGATATCAATTAAAAGTGTGAGCTTGCCTCACCACGTACTGATGGTGATATTATTGATAATGTAATAGCCCATATCAATACTTGTGGTATCGCGATACTAGGATCATGATAATATTGACAAGTGTAACATGCCCCAATGCGCTTACATTTCAATAATATTGAAGCCCCGCCCCCTGAGTATCGCGGATTTCAAGATGTTTGAATAATTTGTGATATTATCACGATACCGCGATACAGCCTATTACACCATCAATATTACCACGGTATCGTGATATTATTGACAATGTAACATGCCCCATTAACAATCTGTTGGTATACTGACCATGAACGCGAATTACCCCCATTTTCCAGATCGTTAATATTGTCGGAAATTTGTGGAACGCGTGAAAAATGCAAATGTAGTACTATATTTGATTGACATGATACCTTTTGAAATACAAGCACCAATCCAACTGTAATAAAAAAAATTAACAAATACCTAAGAGGTATCTAACGAAATGAACGACATACATAAAATGATGTGGTGGCGATTCCAAAAACTATCATTTACATAATTTTATTTAGAATGGAATAATATTTAATTACATATCATGAAAATTTGTATTATTATCTACCTATTTACCATATACACATATGTCACAAGACCCATCACCAAGCCGAAGTCTACTCGTTGTGGACATCAGGCCAAGTCATACTAACCAAAAATAATACCTGGGAAACGATATTTTTTTTTAAGTTTTCACATTTCTTAAACCGCAATTAAAAGCGCGCGCGTGCAATGCTCGAAATACCTACTTATCCATGGGGTCATAGAGCATCTAAAGAACATTTTGGCGGGGTAAATGCATCGATTTTGAACCTAATTAGAAAATTCCATACTAACTTTGAGCCTCAATATCTCCTGAACCAGTAATTGCCCAGGTATGGTGCAGAAGTAAAAATGTTCGTAGTGATTGGTACAACATAGGATTTCAGTTTTCGTTAAGGGTATTTTTACACCCTGTATATGAATTATGAAACAGATAACTTCAAGCGCATTTGTCATTAATATATTCATTTAAATTATAATATGCATTTTGCTTTTGGTCATTTTTAATCTTTGTCTGAAATGTGCTAAACGGCAAGTCCAAAATACTTATCGATATCTTGTTGTAGAAACGAATACTAAGTCATATAAAAGAACGATGAGTTTTGCACAAACAGTAATACGGAATACATAATTTATGTTTATTTCTTGTATTTATATCGTGTATATCACTATTCTTTGAATATGAGTTTATATTTTTACGCACTTGCAAAACAGTAGCATACCTACATGTAGCGTCTCAATATATTATATTGAGACGCTACTATTAGAATACCGAAGTCCTTAAATCTTTCTTTGAGCGAAACTCATGTTCATAATTGGTATTGCCCGAACTGCCCATTTTTGCAATATAAAAATACTTTCTATATCAGCAGCTCAACCCCATAGTAATATGCTGTATAAGACATAACACTATGAAAATAGGCAAAATATACCAATCTAGCCGTATCGACATCTGTTAAACTCTGCACCTTCTTAATGGCATAGGCAGCCGAACTAAGTTTCGCTGACAGATAATTATGTAATGTGTGCGCCCCATTGTAACTTCGAATCAGGTGTAATTCCTAGAAACAATGTAGATTCAGTTGTTTCCAGTACATCACCATTCAAAACTATTTTAGGACCAAGGTTTCTGACGTTTGGCAAAGCAACCATAACACATTTGGTTTTTTTGGCGTTCAGTACTAAGTTGTTTACATTAAGCCATTTAGTCACATGAATAAGAGCACTGTTTATTTCGGTAAAGTTTTCCTTATTTCTATCTACTTTAAATATCAATGAAGTATCGACAGCTATCTTTATTTTAATTCGACTGTCATTATTTACAACTTACAGCATATCTTTAAAAGAGCCATCTATTTAAGTCAGCCTTTTTAGTCGGAATAGGTACCTACTATGTGAAAGTTTCTACCAGAGAGGTTGGACGTTAAGGTTATATTTATTGGGTTTCTACTTATTATTTTCACGGCAAAGTAGCATAGTCCAAGTTCTTTTTGTTCGTCTATGGTTCCAAGTAGTAGGCACACTAGGCACCTCTGAACAAAAACATACTAACAACGTTTTGCAATTTGGTGATTGCGTTGTTATTAGTCTAATATCAGTAGAAGAGCGACCTTCACCGATCCGATAAATGGATAAAAAGTACTTATTTCATATCAAATTTTGCATGTTAAGAAATATATCGCGAATGGGTTAGCAAAAATAAATTCATTTTGGTTTATCAGATCGGTGAAGGTCACTCTTCTACGGATCCCTTACTATATGAAAGGGGCTCGTGTCCTGTTAAGAAAAAGTTCTTATGTATAAAAGTTTGGTTTATTTTAGAAACTGGACTTTTCCGGCGGCTCCTCCCGCTCGTGTGAATTATACACCTAAGTATAGTATGACCGGCCCTAATTCGGTACAGTAAACTAACGTAAGCTAATGACACTTCCAAAAACTAATGTATTATGTAAGTGATGGCCTCGTTATATATATATTTTTTTTCGTCGCTGTGGAAATGCATTTAAGCACGTATGTGGGACTCGACGGCTGGAGTGCAAGGCCGTAATACCCACTAAAACCACAGCGCATACTTCAACGCCATTTTGGGGGCGCCAGGGGGTCGCTTTAGCATTCTACCCTGACACGGCGGATAGCCCGAAGGCCACAACCTCCTTGGCGGTGGATGAAGGCGTTGGGCTCCGCCGCCAAAATACCCAGTGGCCACAGAGGATAGGGAGGACGGGCGGACGGCAACCTGACAACGCCGCTTCTCCTCTTCTTCTACGGCACCACCGCGACGCAACAATGGTGCACCCCCATTTGGTCGTGGGAGATAGAGCGCGCGGCAACGCAACACCGACACGCCTCTCCTCCCGCGACCGCGCCTGACTGCGAGGGACAGACAGAACTGTCCCCCGCACCCGCACCGTTGGCGTTGGGTGCATTCTGCGCAGGCCCCTCTAAGCCCACGCGGAGCGTCCACTCCCGGGATCTCTCCTTTCTTCACCGCGGGTGTCCAAGCCACGGTTACTAATCCCCCCCCACCACGACAAGGTGGATACCCCACGGGGGGCATAGCAAACCTACCTAGCTCGATTAGTGCATGACTTGTTTTTTGATTTAAGGGCACCCCAGCAGGTACGTTCGTACAGCAAGCGCCATTATATTTTGCTTGTTAACCAGACATGTTTTCAAGGGCGTCACCAGCCGTTGGCTCAGGATGGGGACAAGGTCACCAGCCGATGGCCTAAGGGAGGGGACGCAAGTTGATAATTTTTTTTTAAATGTGGGGCTTTTTGAATCTTTAGGGGTGGGCAGCCGCAGCTCCTTGCCCCCTCTTGGCGACGCTCATGCATTCATGAAGATCATGTAGGTATATAAGTCATGAAGATCGTTGACAGTCGTTTCATTGCGTCAGTACCTTGTAAATAAACTAACACTAGTCTAAACCATGGAATATCGCTTTCCCTTCTGGTTGCGGAGGTCAAAAAGGCAGTCGCGCCAGTCGCTCTGTGGAAAAATTTAGGTAATATTCAGCCGAATCCAGTACTTGTCTAGTAAGCGGACCTCAGGTTGAAACTGGGATAACTCTAGCAGGATGACAGCCTTTCCGTCCACTCCTGTGAACCAGATTTTTATTTTTATTTTTAGTCTGGTCCTTATCACAAAATCACGTTAAAATAATAGTAACACATCATCATCATCAGCCGGCCCCAGTCCACAGCTGGATATAGGCCACTCCACTGAGCACAGATTCCGGCTTTTCGTGTCCAACCGCTGCCAGGCCTGCCAGCCACTTTGTGGAAATCGTCACTCCATCTGGGCGGAATGCATGATACGCTCAATTTGCTAAGGACGAGTCTACACATCAGAACACGACTTCACCAACGGTTGTTAGTTCTACGACTACGACAGTTGTTGTGACTAGCACACTACCACAGCTTGCTAACCCAAGTAGCACAAAACTGCATTATAAGATGTCACAAGAGGTAACATCGGTAACTTTAGCACTTATGAAGAGTTAATACAGTACAGTCGACCTGCAATAGGTGAAAAGTGAGCTTTCACCTGAATAAGAACGTTATTATGCGTCACGGAGACCACGCTGTAACGCTTGCAGCGTTAATATAGGTAACAAGTTCATATTATACAGCTTTAAGCAATTTAAAGGATTTTTGTGGACTTTAACTAAGCTATATTCTGAATTGAAGACCACAACTGTACACTTAGACCACTTGCATTTTAAGAAAGATCACGTGAGCTACTATAATGTAATCAGTTATTCTGTGGCTTCAAATAACAAAGATATAATGCCTTTTGCTGCACACAGTGGAACTTGTGTAATGTTAATCAGCTTGTTACATGCAATCGTATAATAGCTCTTAAAAAGCCTACATGATCACTATGAGTGAACATTATATGATGCTAAGTTAAAGCAAACTGCTCCATATTAGCTCACATGTTACCCATAATCTCAGTGAGAGCTGAATACTTGTACTATCATTGACAATTAAACTACTAGTGCCATTAAATAAAACCTTGTAGACTTTTTTATTCAGCTTTTAGTTTAAGATATTGTGATATGTGGAAATATAAAAAAAAGGACTGGCGTAATACGCCTAAAAATTAATGCAGAATATTTGAGGATTCTGAACAGAAATACAGATGATACAGTGAACATTCAACAGGTTACACGTTTTGTGAATAATGGTTCAAGTGTGAATGAAATTTTAGAATGGGAGGGTTCCGTATTGGAAAATGTTGGTGTAAAAGCATTTGCAGATTTAGATGGAAACAACTCTTCAAGTATACAGCGGATGTTAAAAGATAAGATAAAAATAATGACAATAGATAGAGATGGGCAGATAGATCTAACTATTCTGCAAGTTCAGACAGTGACAGTGTATCTAGTAATGACAAAAAAGAAAAATTCGGGAAAATATAAGAAAATGGGCCATTAAAAATAATATTCCATACACAGCTTTAAGAGATCTGTCAAAAAATATTAATGAATTTATTCCAAATACATTACCTAATAACCTCAGGACTATTTTAGGTACACCCAGACAAATCACCTCAAAAATAATCGATGGAGGTGAATACTGGCACAATGGAATAATAATACCTTTGCAAAAAATATTGCTTTGTTGGCTTCCCAACAAAGCAATATTTTTTGCAAAGGTATTAGATTCTTCAGAAACAATTTTGTTGAATATAAACATTGATGGTTGACCAATCTTCAAAAGTTCCAAAAAAGAGTTTTGGCCTTTACTTTTTCTACGTTTTCGAGAATCCTTGCTTCGGGCCATTTTTTATTAGCATTTATTTTGGAATCGGGAAACCGAAAAATTTTAATACTTATTTAGAAGATTTTATTAATGAAATGGAACTATTGCTTTCGGATGGTATTTACTCTCAGAATTCTGGAAGAAAGTTCAAAATAAAGATACGGTGTTTCATTTGTGATTCACCTGCTAGAGCTTATATAAAAATCATTTTACTTACCTATCTTTATATACCTAAATATATGTTGGGATAGTGAATGTCACTGAGGTCATAACACACTCATTAAAAAATAAAAAAGTTACATTCTTTTAGTCTTTATACATATTTACAAAAAAATCTTTAGAATGAATAAAAATGTTGAATCAATCAATCAATCAATCAGCCTATCACAGTCCTCTGCTGGACATAGGCCTCTCTCAACACGCGCCACAGCGCTTGGTTCACATTTGGGTTATTACTTTGTTGTCACAATAAACTTAAAGTTAATTTATTTGTCATGGTACCTAATAAAAATATGTATATTGCTATATTTTTTTTGAAATTTCTGTTGTACCTGCGCAAACACCTGCATGGTTCAACTTCAGAGAGCACTAGAAGTTGGGCGAAAACTATACCTAATAACCTTACCTAAGTTTTTCATTTCACAATGACCACACTGTTTAAAAGCCTGAGCTTTTAAAAAGTTTTACCTAATTATGTCTATTTTGGTCAAGAAAACTTTAATACTGAGGTACATGATTAACATACTCTAAGCCAAAAAAATATAGGATGATGTGATGATGATGAGGCTTAATCCGCGGATCCCTAAAATTCCTGCAGAGTTTATCGGTTCACTGATGATTACCTACAGTTATTTGCGTACATGTTACCCACTATCAAGCTTTACATGAATCTGTAGCTGACTTGTGTAACACAAGAACCACTCGTAACAGCTCGTTACTGATTCAAGGTCAACGCTCATTACAGCCACCCGGGCACCCACTCCGCACGGCGTCCACGAGTGGACGTCGCGCGGTCAACCAGCGGACCGCGCGCCGTCAACGAGTGAACGCCGCGCGGTCAACCAGCGGACCGCGCGCCGTCAACGAGTGAACGCCGCGCGGTCAACGAGTGGACGTCGCTTGGTCCACGAATTTTCGAATAGTCTGTTAACAATTGGCACTAGGTCTACACGATTAAAAGTAAGGGAGTAAATAAATACAGTTTTTATTATTTTCTCCGAAAGGATTGTTGTCAAAATGTGAGTCAAAATATTTCCCTATAAGGTCTTCGTAATTAATTTATTTCTTTTTCTAGTTTTTATATCAATTAACCTTTTTAAGTAATGCAATGACCACACACAACTAGATACTAAACTTATGTCTATGAATACACCTACTAAGTACAAATTTTAACATAAGGTATGCTCACAGGGTATGCTCACGAAAAACACTACCTAAAATATTTTTAATTCTGCCGGATTATATTACCTGCCAAGTAATGAAATCATGATTTCCCCGACATTACCAACTGCGACAGCCAGTGTTGCCAATAAAGGATTACTCGTAAGAACATAATATATTTTTGAGTAAAAATAAGAGTATCATTTACACGGTAATTAATAATTAAAAATACCTTAGAAAAGAACACGGTAGTAGCTTATTACCGTAGACCGTGTCTTGCTCAAAATTACCGTGCATCTACGGTATTTACCGTGTATCTGGTAACACTCGGACGTGAATCATTCGCGGGCAGCGCGCGGTCCGCTTCGGACCCGCACGTTGGCGACGAGCCGTCAACGCGCCGCAAGCATGCGAGCAGCGAGTTGCCACCGAGCCGTCAACGCGCGGACGGCGGGTGGACCACCCGCCGTCCGCGCGTGGACGGCTTACGACAGACGCGATCCGGTGACGCTACGGAGTTGATGTAGTGAGCGCATACCCATACAAATCCATATAAAGAATACTAACCGCACGAGAAGAGGCGGTGCGGAGTGGGTGCCGGGTGGCTCTAATGAGCGTTGACCTTCATGTACCACGAGTGGATACTTAAACAGCTCATGTTGTTTAATTATGGTTAATAAGGTACACATTGCTTGTCTGCCATTTTTTAGATTCTAACCTATGTATACAATATAATAACAATTTGTTTTTGTTTATTCAACGAAAATAACAACAGAATTTGAATAGAAAATGTAATGATTTTATACGTAAATAGCATATTGTCCAATTACAAAGGAAAAATAAAAAGAATTATTTTTTTTATAATAATATCGTCAACCTATTTTATACTATAATTTTCAAGTAAACAGTGATATTTTGAGAGCGCGTGAAAATATTCGTCTATATTCGTTACATAGTATTTGTCAATAAATTCTCTTTCCCATTCGAATTTCATGCACATGGAGGAAAAACAAAGTTTTACTTAGCGATAAACATGTGCCTATTTCCCACAAACGCTTTACAAAATGGTTCGCACAAAACATATCAAAATAATAAGTAGTAGGGTGAAAATAATTCACAATTTTGCCACTTGTGAATTGTCAGCTCCATATAAGAGTAACTAATATCCTGGAGTGTATTTTGTGCTGAAATAAGTAGGTACTCTATTATTCAGCCCTTGTGGTGTATAAAAGGTAACACATACCCTGATAAACAGTTATTATTCAGCTCTTGGGTCGACTGTAACCTTTAATAATGCTCAAATAACGCTGATATAGTGCAACCAGCTACATTATTCAACTAACAGCTGATTAATTTGTGCCCAAATCAGAGTTATATCAGCTGAGTAGGCGCCTCTAACGCTCTTATTCAGCAGGTTTATTCAGCTGAAGATTTCATAGTGGACAGCGACTCAGCTACTATTCAGCGCTTCTGTGCTACTTGGGAATATGTCGATTAAGTACTTTGATTCTCTGTCAAACTACCTCTTGTCGGCTTCGATTCGTCAGATAATCCCCGAGCATAACCCTCTCCATAGCTCGCTGAGAGACCTTGAATTGGTGAATCAGTCGCACCGTCAGTGTCCACGTCTCGACTGCAAAAGTAGTTACAAGTAGAGTAGGACGCACTCGTTGAAATAATCGCGACGTCATACAGACCTCTCAGCGAATGCACATATAGCAAATCGGCCTGTGCACCGTTACAAGGACTCAACAAGGTTTCAATGAAGTCACAGGCCTTTTAATAGACCAAAAACGCTAAGCACAGGAGCTGATTATACCTACTGTTCTGCATAATCTTCTGATCCATCGAATCATTCCTCCTCGAAAGCCGGCCTGTTTGAACCGCGTCCGCGATGACAATAAAAAAACACGTGGGTCGATAGTTCTTCAAAACGACGAGTTGCGTCTTCCACGCCCTTGGAGCTCTGCTTTACCCAAGGTGGACAGAGTTTCATTAAACCCTGTCCCCCTCTTTACATTGAACAAGTATAGGTATTATCTGATAGCCTCCATGAGATGAGCATGAGATGACTTGGTGATGCCTCGACGGCCTTAGTCGAGTCATCGAGTTGAGGACGAAATGCAGTCCCCGTATAGAGCTGTAGCGGCCCGGCCACAGCCTACAGCGGCGGCGGCCGCGGCGAGCGATTTCGATGTACCTGGCGCATCTACTCTGAGCGGGCGGAAGCCCGTGCAGGTCAACTCATATTTAACACCACTGATCTGCACTGACTTCTACTCCCTTCACCTGAGTCCGGTGTAGGGAGTGGCGAATGGTCTCAGGGGTAGCGCAGGTCGCGATGATCCCTTAGGCAAGGCTGGTGGACTATCCTTCTCGAGGTTGCCGCCCGTTCTTGGTCCAGTTCCTTCAGAAATGGATGCAACCAAAACCTCCAGCCGAAACACAAACAACAGGCACATTACACAAACACATACACACATGCGCGCACACATCCACATACAGGAACACATCTCTTCACCACGCCCCTTCGTGGTCGGGTGGGTGTGGGCTCGTAGTAAAAAGTCACGGGTAAGAGAAGCTGACCACCTGCGCTAGGACCTACGCAGTCGAGCGCCGTACGCGGGGATGACGGAGTCCTGGGGGGTTGAGCCGAGCGGCGCTGGCGGTAATGTGACCGTGAGGCAACACGCCCTCTTTGGTCCTGATTTCACGCTAAACGGTAGCCCCCGCTGTGAGCCGCAGCGGGGGAAATGGCCATCGTGTCCCGTCAGAGGGCCACAGGCTAGGGACGTAGGGTCCACATCAGCAGTTGGAATTTATTTCGGCTGTTGATGTGGTTGGTGAAGGCTATACGGAGGGTGCAAGCGAGGGATGACGGCTAGAGTTGGTAACTCGGCTCAGGCCGTTGACCCAAGCGGGCGCCCGAAGTCGTGCTGTAAACCAGCCCCGCGTTCCTATATCCCTCTGGTAATCCTAACGTCCGGATGACGTTCCCAGTTGCGGGCTCCATGGAGGGTGGGAAGCCAGAGGGATGAAGTCTTAGTAAACTTGTATGGATACCGAAATCCCTTTAATTACCCCAACTGCGACGGTGGCAGCGAAAGCTGTTCCCGCCGCATCAACTAAACAGATGGTTGACGCCGTGGCCTCGACTGCAGGTGTTAAACCATCCCCCAAGGACGAGACTTCAGCGCTGGCTAACGCTAGTACTGGTCCCGTCCTTACAATCGTCAGCCCGTTTGAAATCAAGCGGGAAGACGACTCCTCCTTCGCAGGCTGGCAAGTGGTAAGTCACCACAAGGGCAAGGGTAAGGGCAAGACCACCAATCCTGCCCAACACCCGCCCACCACACAACCGAGTGGCCCCGCTGCTACCAGCTCTGCGAAGAAGAAGAGGGCAAACAAAAACAAGAGACAGCGCCTGGCAATAAGGCGGAAGGTGGCACAAACCGCTGCCGCAGCCGGTGCTGCCTCTACAAAAACAGCGGTGCAGGTCGCTGTCGCAGGTCCCAGTAATGTGACCAGCGCGCAGCCTGCGCTTAGCAGTACGGGGAAGCCCCACATGCACAAAGGCCGGAGGCAGTACGGGGAAGCCGCCTGCCGCCAAGCGGCGGGCTGGTCACCCTGGACGGCATCTAGCCCCAGCACCACCAGGAAACACGGCAGGTAAAACTGCCGAAAACAAGGAAAGAGGTGAGGCCAAACGCGCTCTCAACGAGACCAGCTCGCCTCGAGGGGAGCACAAGAAGCCCCGCCTCGACTCCTCCACTATACAGGGTAAGTCCTATGCACAGGTCTCCAAGGCATCTCTGGGCGTTGCAGTAACATGCAAGCGCACAGGGAACTTGCCGAAGGAGTTCGTGGACCGGATACTCACGGAGATTCAAAGGAAGATCCTGAGTGACGCCTGGTCGACTAAAACTCCAAAACGCCCCGCCCCTGCGTTCACCGGGAAACCCATGTACGCGGACGGGGTCCTCAAATTCTGGTGCGCCGACGAGGCAACGCGTACCTGGCTGACGGAGGCGGTCTCTCTCCTGGTCCCACCACCGGGCTTCGAACTGGAGGTCAGGGGCCAGGAAGAGGCCCCGAAGAGAGTGCGGTGCGGCGTTGTCGTTCCCAACGAACAGGGGGTCTGGGACGACGTGCGCGACGTGGGTCGGGCTCTGGAGTTCCAGAACCCCTGGTTGGCGGTCGACAAATGGTCTCTGCTGCACTCGGAGAAACAGTCAGGTGGGTGGTTCCTGGTCGTGGGCGTCCCGGAGGAACAAGTCCCGGTCCTGGTGCAGAACGAGCGCCGCCTCGCGTTGGGGCTGGGTGCAGTCTACGTCCGGTTCCGGGACTCTACAGGAAAGTATGTCGACCATCCTCCGGGATGTGACAACTCCACACAACAAGCCTCAAACACCCAGTCAGGGTGCTCCGCGAAATCCGGCCTGTCAGAGCCGGCCGCGTCTGGCTCGGGGGCTGGCCCGTCAGCCGAGGGTAACTCGGAAGATGAGAGCTTGCTCCTGAGTCCGGTGCGGCGGGACGACGGGGTGGAGGCTGGCGACATCCTGGCTGGCCTACTCTTACTTGATACTTGATTGCACGGGCTGTTTCCGCAACTCCACGTCTTGGCGCGTATTTTGCGTGCGGGTGGGAATGGTGTCTTCATTCGAGCCACCCCAGCTCTTCGAGGAAGGCCAGCAGACTCTTGATGTGGCCCACTGCCTCCCTCAGGGTGCTGTATCTCGTCAGGTACTGCTGCCTGTACTGTGCGACCTCAGGGCAGTCGAGGAGCAGGTGGGCTGCCGTCTCGTCTGCTGCCATACAGGCCCTGCACAGCGGGCTGTCGGTGATACCTATAGTAAATAGGTGTTTATTAAAGAATCCGTGTCCTGTGTAGGCGGCCGTGACTGTCCGCAGTTGTTGTTTGGACAGCCGGAGGATTTGTTTGGCTATCTTACCGTCTACTGCGGGAAGAGCCTCCTTGGCCTGCCTACATGTTTCAATACCAATCCAGTACTGGTTGTGTTGGGTCCTGGTCCTATTTCTTACCAGGTTGCGATAAAAACCAGAAGGGAGGGGAATGATGGGCTCGGGTCCCACCACCTCTAAAGTGGCCCCTCTTCTGGCAAGTACGTCGGCTGCGTCATTCCCTCTTGAGCCACTGTGGCCCTTGATCCATTGCAGTGTTAATTTGTTTTGTTTACCTACCTCTGTTAGTTTCTGGTGGCATTCAAGCGTGAGTGCCGAGGTGATAGTATGGCTTTTGAGGGCTGAGAGGACCGCCTTACTATCTGAGAGGATCCTAATGGATCGTTCCCTTACCTCACGTGCCATGATTGCTGTGGCAGCTAGGATTATGCCAAAACATTCGGCCTGGTAGACCGTGTTGTAGGCTCCCAGTGGTGCTGCGATGTTGATGTTTAGGTCCTCGGAGAATACTCCTGAACCCGTACCTGTATCCGTTTTAGACCCATCTGTGAAGATCGTGAGCTCGTTGTGATTAACCGCTCCTTCGTGTAGATCCTCGTACAGTTGGATTTTGTACTTCTTGTCGAACACAAATTGTTTCGGTATTTGGTCGCCGATGGCTTGTGTGAGAGGAACTTCTTTAAAGAGTGTATTTAAATTGCTAGTGTGCGGTGTGTTGGTGTCTTTCCAGAGCTTCAGAGCTCTTAGCCGGACCGCCGTCATCGTTGCTTCCTGTTGTATAAACAGGTGCAATGGAGGCAGGTCCAGCAACACTTCGAGTGCCGCTGTAGGTGTAGTTTTCATGCAGCTCGTTGCCGCTAGGCATGCAAGTCTTTGAAGCTTTTGAAGCTTGTTGGCGGCCGTTGTTAGGTTGGTCCGAGGCCACCACACTACTGCGCCGTAGCTTATCATCGGACGTATTATTGTCTTATAAAGCCATAAGACAATTTTGGGGGATATGCCCCAGCGTTTGCCTATCATCTTCTTACACTGCCAAAAGACAATGCTGGCTTTGTTGAGCTTATTTTCCATGTGGCTGTTCCATGTCAATTTGCTGTCGAGAGTGACACCTAGGTACTTGACCTCGGTAGACAGCTTAAGCTCTGTATTAAATAACCTGGGCAGTCGGTAAGTGCCCAGCGCGCGTTTGTGTGTGAACATAACTAGTTCGGTCTTGGTCGGGTTTACAGATAATTCGTACTCATTACACCACCACTCTACTATGCGTAGGGCTTGTTGGGTTAGGTCGTACACTGTACTGGTTACCTTACCTGAGGTGAGTATGGTTAGATCATCTGCATAACCTATTGTGTAGAAGTCTCTCGCGTTGAGTTTGTCTATGAGTTCATTGATGACTAAGTTCCACAATAGCGGGGAAAGTACACCTCCCTGCGGGCACCCTTTAGTTATCAAGGCTGTCTGAGTGTCGCCGTGCAGGCGCACTACCCTTTTGCTGAGCATGTTTTGGATCCACTGTATGAGCATCTGATCCACACCATGCCTGGCTAGGGCGTTGCTTATGCTGGAAAAGTTTGTCTTGTCGAAGGCTCCTTCTATGTCAATGAAGGTGCCCAGACAGATGCATTTTTGTTGTATAGCAGCTTCTATCTGGTTCACGACCTGATGTAAGGCCGATTCCATCGATTTCCCTGAGCTGTATGCATGTTGATTGGCATGAAGGGGTAAGTGTTTAAGTGCCCCACTTCTTAGTTCCCTCTCGCAGAGCCTTTCCAAGGCTTTAAGCATGAAGGAGGTCAGGCTTATTGGTCTGAAGGACTTTGCATTGGTATAGTCTGTTTTGCCTGGTTTTGGTATGAAAATTAGTTTGACTTCCCTCCATCTCTTCGGTACATATCTGAGGGCCAGGCTAGCCCTCATGATTGCCAGAAGTCTTTTGCGGACAGGTTCACCCCCCCATTGTAATAACCCTGGGAAGATGCCGTCCAGTCCGGCTGCTTTGAAGGGATGGAAGCTGTCGATGGCCCATCGGAGTTTTTCCTCTGTGACCACGGTATTTGCATGTCTCCACTCATGTTCGGTCGCCACTGTTTGTGTATCGTGCCACGTTATTACCGGGGTGAGGACGCAGCCTGGGAAGTGTGTTTCGAGTAGGACGCGTCTTGTCTCCTCCTCCGATGTGGTGTATGTGTTATCCGGTTTACGGAGAGTACCTGGTGCAACCGTTGGTTGCTGAGCCAGTAATTTCCTTACCCGGTTTGCTTGTTGGCAAGATTCAATGCTCCCACAGAATTTCCTCCATCCCATGGTACGTCTGAATCTGAGGCACTTCTTGTAGCTTGATTTGGCCGCTTTATAAGCGTCCCAATCTTCGTCTGCGCTTGTGTTCATTGCCCTGTTTAAAGCCCTTCTTACCTTCTTGCGCTTGCGTTCAAGCTCAGCGCCCCACCAGGGTTGTTTGCCTGGGGTTGATGGTATAGTGGTTTCAGGGCAGGCTGCGTGGTAGCTGTCTAACATCGACTGCGTCAGTGTACATACCTGCTCGTCGATCTGTTCATTGTTACCCAGTACTGTCGGCGTAGCAGTCAGGGTAAGTTTCTCTGTAAGTAAGTGGACATACTTTACTTTGTCAGTGTTGTGTGGTTTCCTACGCGGCTGTGTGGGTTGTATAACGACTTCCATGGAGAAGCTGATCCATCTGTGGTCTGAGCACGATGCCTCTTTCGAGACGTGCCATCCCTTGATGCGTTCAGCCGCTCCTTCTGTTGCGAGAGTTAAGTCGATAATTGTCTGACTACGTCTTGTGACGAAGGTGGGCTCCGTACCTGTGTTTAATAGGGTAAGATTGGTGGTGAATAGGTATTCAACCAGTGATTTACCTCTGTTGTTATTGCAGTTCATGCCCCACATTTGGTGGTGGGCATTGGAGTCCGTTCCTATTACAACCTCCGTATTGGTTCTCTCGCACTGGTTAACCAGACGCGTGAGGTCGAACGGAGGCGGGTCTTCGGCCTCGGGCATGTAGACCGATGCGAAAACAACCGCTATACTCCTAGGCTGCTGTGTTATTTCAATTTGTATCGCTGTGATGTCTCTGGAACAGAACTCCGTTAGAACTTGGGCTCTGATGTTTTTAGTAGTTAGTATACAGGTTCTTGGATGTGTGTGGTCAGTTGAAGAATAAATCTTACCTCCCAGGCTGGAGAGGCCTCTAATGAGGCCACCCCTTATCCAAGGTTCCTGGATGAGCACGATGGCTGAATGTTGGACCTCCATCCATTTGCGCAGTTGCGCAGTAGCTGTTTGGCTGTGGTGGAGGTTGGTTTGAAGGCAGTTGACGTTACTAGGCGGAGGGTTCATCTTTGGATGATGTCCCCTTCTCCCCAAACGTCAGCTGCGTCAGGCCGGCCAGGATGTCGCCAGCCTCCACCCCGTCGTCCCGCCGCACCGGACTCAGGAGCAGGCACTCATCTTCCGAGTTACCCTCGGCTGATGGGCCAGCCCCCGAGCCAGACGCGGCCGGCTCTGACGGGCCGGATTCTGCGTCGCACCCTGGCTTGGTGTTAGAGTCCTGCTTGACTCGTATGGAGTTGTCGTCGCATCCCGGAGGATGGTCGACAAACTTACCTGAGGGGTCCCGGAACCTGACGTAGACGGCACCCACCCCCAACGCGAGGCGGCGCTCGTTCTTCAACAGGATCGGGACCTGTTCCTCTGGGACGCCCACCACCAGGAACCACCCACCTGACTGCCTTTCGGAGTGCAGCATCGACCATTTGTCAACCTCCAACCAGGGGTTCTGGAACTCCAGAGCGCGACCCACGTCGCGCACGTCGTCCCAGACCCCCTGTTCGTCGGGCACGACAATGCCGCACCGCACTCTCTTCGGGGTCTCTTCCTGGCCCCTGACCTCCAGTTCGAAGCCCGGTGGTGGGACCAGGAGAGAGACTGCCTCCGTCAGCCAGGTGCGCGTTGCCTCGTCGGCGCACCAAAGTTTGAGGACCCCGTCCGCATGCACGGGTTTCCCGGTGAACGCTGGAGCGGGGCGTTTGGGGGTTTTGTTCGACCAGGCGTCACTCAGGATCTTCCTCTGGAGCTCCCGGAGTACCTGGTCCACCAACTCCTTCGGCAAGTTCCCTGTGCGTTTGCATGTTACTGCAACACCCAGGGACGCCTTGGAGGCCTGTGCGTAGGACTTACCTACTGTCGTCCTGGAGGATTCGAGGCGGGGCTTCTTGTGGTCTCCCCGAGGCGAACTGGTCTCGTTGAGAGCACGTTTGGCCTCACCTCTGTCCTTGTTTCCGGCAGTTTTACCTGCTGTGTTGCTCGGTGGTGCAGCGGCTGGTTGCCGTCCAGGGTGGCCAGCTCGCCGCTTGGCGGCAGCCGGCTTCCTTGTACTGCTTCCGGCCTTCTTGCATCCCTCACTGCTGAGTGTGGGCTGCGCACTGGTCACATTGCTGGGACCTGCGACAGCAGCCTGCTCAGCTGCTTTTGTAGAGGCAGCACCGGCAGCAGCAGCGGTTTGTGCAGCCTTCTGCTTGGACGCCCTGCGCTGTCTCTTGTTAAGGTTTTTCCTCTTCTTCGACGGGCCGACAGTGGCGGGGCCACTAGTGGGCGGGCGCTGAACAGGATTGGTGGTCTTGCCCTTACCCTTGCCCTTCTTGTGGCCAACCAATTGCCAGCCCGCGAAGGAGGAGTCGTCTTCCCGCTTGATCTCGAACGGGCTGACGATTGTAAGGACGGGACCAGTACTAGTGCTAGCCAGCGCTGAAGTCCCGTCCTTGGGGGATGATATAACCTCTGCAGCCGAGGCCACAGCGTCAACCATCTGTTTTGGTTTTGCGGCGGGAACAGCTTTCGCTGCCACCGTCGCAGTTGGGGTAGTGAAAGGGATAACGGTATCCATAAATGTTTTACAAGACTTCATCCCTCTGGCTTCCCACCCTCCATGGAGCCCGCAACAGGGAACGTCATACCGGACGTTAGGATTACCAGAGGGATATAGGAACGCGGGGCTGGCTTACAGCACGACATCGGGCGCCCGCTTGGGTTAACGGCCTGAGCCGAGTTACCAACTCTAGCCGTCCACCCTCGCTTGCGCCCTCAGTATAGCCTTCACCAACCACGTCAACAGCCGAAATAAATTCCGACTGTTGATGTGGACCCTACGTCCCTAGCCCGTGGCCCTCTGACGGGACACGATGGCCATTTCCCCCGCTGCGGCTCACAGCGGGGGCTACCGTTTAGCGTGAAATCGGGACCAAAGAGGGCGTGTTGCCTCACGGTCACATTACCGCCAGCGCCGCTCGGCTCAACCCCCCAGGACTCCGTCATCCCCGCGTACGGTGCTCGACTGCGCAGGTCCTAGCGCAGGTGGTCAACTTCTCTTACCCGTGACTGTTTACTACGGGCCCAAGCCCACCTGGCCACGAGGGGGCGTGGTGAAGAGATGTGTAAGTGAATGTGTGTGTGTGCGCGCATGTGTGTACGTGTGTGTGTATGCGTGTGTAAAGTGCCTGTTATTTGTGTTTCGGCTGGAGGTTTTGGTTGCATCCATTTCTGAAGGAACTGGACCAAGAACGGGCGGCAACCTCGAGAAGGATAGTCCACCAGCCTTGCCTTAGGGATCTACACGACCTGCGCTACCCCTGAGACCATTCGCCACTCCCTGCACCGGACTCAGGTGCAGGGAGTAGAAGTCAGTGCAGTTCAGTGGAAATGGAAACGAATTGAACTGCACGGGCTTCCGCCCCTGGCTCGGGGGCTGGCCCGTCAGCCGAGGGTAACTCGGAAGATGAGAGCCTGCTCCTGAGTCCGGTGCGGCGGGACGACGGGGTGGAGGCTGGCGACATCCTGGCTGGCCTAACGCAGTTGAAGGTCGGGGAGGAGGGGACATCACCCACAGATGAACCCTCTGCCTAGTGACGTCAGCTGCCTACAAATCAACCTCCATCATAGCCAAACGGCCACTGCGCAACTGCGCAAATGGATGGAGGTCCAACATTCAGCCATCGTGCTCATCCAGGAACCTTGGATAAGGGGTGGCCTCATTAGAGGCCTCTCCAGCCTGGGAGGTAAGATTTACTATTCTACTGACCACACACATCCAAGAACCTGCATACTTACAACTAAAAACATCAGAGCCCAAGCTTTAACGGAGTTCTGCTCCAGAGACATCACAGCAATACAAATTGAAATAATACAGCAGCCAAGGAGTATAGCGGTCGTTTTCGCATCGGTCTACATGCCCGAGGCCGAAGACCCGCCTCCGTTCGACCTCACGCGTCCGGTTAACCAGTGCGAGAGAACCAATACGGAGGTCGTAATAGGAACGGACTCCAATGCCCACCACCAAATGTGGGGCATGGACTGCAACAATAACAGAGGTACGTCATTGGTTGAATACTTATTCACCACTAATCTTACCCTATTAAACACAGGTACGGAGCCCACCTTCGTCACTAAACGTAGTCAGACAATTATCGACTTAACTCTCGCAACAGAAGGAGCGGCTGAACGCATCAAGGGATGGCACGTCTCGAAAGAGGCATCATGCTCAGACCACAGATGGATCAGCTTCTCCATGAAAGTCGATATACAGCCCACACAGCCCCGCAGGAAACCACACAACACTGACAAAGCAAAGTATGTCTTACTACTTAATGAGAAACTTACCCTTACGGCCACGCCGCCGGTACTGGGTGACACTGAACAGATCGACGATCAGGTATGTATACTGACGCAGTCGATGCTAGACAGCTATTATGCAGCTTGCCCGGAAACCACTCCACCTTCAACCCCGGGGAAACAACCCTGGTGGGGCGCTGAACTTGAACGTAAGCGCAAGAAGGTAAGAAAGTCTCTAAATAGGGCAATGAACACAAGCGCGGACGCAGATTGGGACGCTTATAAAGCGGCCAAATCAGACTACAGAAAATGCCTCAGATTCAGACGCACCATGGGATGGAGAAAATTCTGTGGGAGCATTGAATCCTGCCAACAAGCAAACCGGGTAAGGAAACTACTGGCCCAGCAACCGACGGTTGCACCAGGTACTCTCCGTAAACCGGATAACACATACACTACATCGGAGGAGGAGACAAGACGCGTCCTACTCGAAACACACTTCCCAGGCTGCGTCCTCACCCCGGTAGTAACGTGGCACGATACACCAACAGTGGCGACCGAACACGAATGGAGACACGCAAACAACGTGGTCACAGAAGAAAAACTCCGATGGGCCATCGATAGCTTCCACCCCTTCAAAGCAGCCGGACTGGATGGCATCTTCCCAGGGTTATTACAATGGGGAGGGGAACCTGTCCTTAAAAGACTCCTGGCAATCATGAGGTCTAGCCTGGCCCTCAGATATGTACCGAAGAGGTGGAGGGAAGTCAAACTAATCTTCATACCAAAACCAGGCAAAACAGACTATACCCATGCAAAGTCCTTTAGACCAATAAGCCTTACCTCCTTTATGCTTAAAGCCTTGGAAAGGCTTTGCGAGAGGGAACTAAGAAGTGGGGCTCTTAAGCACCTACCCTTACATGCCAACCAACATGCATACAGCTCAGGGAAATCGACGGAATCGGCCTTACATCAGGTCGTGGCCCAGATAGAAGCTGCTATACAACAAAAAAGCATCTGCTTGGGCACCTTCATCGACATAGAAGGAGCCTTCGACAAGACAAACTTTTCCAGCATAAGCAACGCCCTAGCCAGGCATGGTGTGGATCAGATGCTCATACAGTGGATCCAAAACATGCTCAGCAAAAGGGTAGTGCGCCTGCAAGGCGACAATCAGACAGCCTTGATAACTAAAGGGTGCCCGCAGGGAGGTGTACTCTCCCCGCTATTGTGGAACTTAGTCATCAATGAACTCATAGACAAACTCAACGCGAGATACTTCTATACAATAGGTTATGCAGATGATCTAACCATACTCACATCAGGTAAGGTAACCAGTACAGTGTACGACCTAACCCAACAAGCCCTACGCATAGTAGAGTGGTGGTGTAATGAGTACGAATTATCTGTAAACCCGACCAAGACCGAACTAGTTATGTTCATACACAAACGCGCGCTGGGTACTTACCGATTGCCCAGGTTATTCGATACAGAGCTTAAGCTGTCTACCGAGGTCAAGTACCTAGGTGTCACTCTCGACAGCAAATTGACATGGAACAGCCACGTGGAAAATAAGCTCAATAAAGCCAGCATCATTTTCTGGCAGTGCAAGAAGATGATAGGAAAACGCTGGGGCCTATCCCCCAAAATTGTCTTATGGCTCTATAAGACAATAATACGTCCGATGGTAAGCTACGGCGCAGTAGTGTGGTGGCCTAGGACCAACCTAATAACGGCCGCCAACAAGCTTCAGAAGCTTCAAAGACTTGCATGCCTAGCGGCCACGGGCTGTATGAAAACAACGCCAACAGCGGCACTTGAAGTGTTGCTGGATCTGCCTCCATTGCACCTGTTCATACAACAGGAAGCAACGATGTCGGCAGTCCGGCTGAGAGCCCTGAAGCTCTGGAAAGACACGAATATACCGCACACTAACAACTTAAATACACTCTTTAAAGAAGTTCCTATCACACAAGCAATAAGCGACCGCATACCGAAACAATTTGTTTTCGACAAGAAATACAAAATCCAACTGTACGAGGATCTACACGGAGGAGCAGTTAACCACAACGAGCTCACGATCTTCACAGATGGGTCCAAAACGGATACAGGTACGGGTTCAGGAGTATTCTCCGAGGACCTAAACATCAACATCGCAGCACCGCTGGGAGCCTACAACATGGTCTACCAGGCCGAATGTTTTGGCATAATCCTAGCTGCCACAGCAATCATGGCACGTGAGGTAAGGGAACGATCCATTAGGATCCTCTCAGATAGTAAGGCTGTCCTCTCAGCCCTCAAAAGCCATACTATCACCTCGGCACTCACGCTTGAATGCCACCAGAAACTAACAGAGGTAGGTAAACTAAACAAATTAACACTGCAATGGATCAAGGGCCACAGTGGCTCAAGAGGGAATGACGCAGCCGACGTACTCGCCAGAAGAGGGGCCACTTTAGAGGTGGTGGGACCCGAGCCCATAATTCCCCTCCCTTCTGGTTTTTATCGCAACCTGGTAAGAAATAGGACCAGGACCAAACACAACCAGTCCTGGATTGGTATTGAAACATGTAGGCAGGCCAAGGAGGCTCTTCCCGCAGTAGACGGTAAGATAGCCAAACAAATCCTCCGGCTGTCCAAACAACAACTACGGACAGTCACGGCCGCCTACACAGGACACGGATTCTTTAATAAACACCTATTTACTATAGGTATCACCGACAGCCCGCTGTGCAGGGCCTGTATGGCAGCAGACGAGACGGCAGCCCACCTGCTCCTCGACTGCCCTGGGGTCGCACAGTACAGGCAGCAGTACCTGACCAGATACAGCACCCTGAGGGAGGCCGTGGGCCACATCAAGAGTCTGCTGGCCTTCCTCGAAGAGCTGGGGTGGCTCGAATGAAGACACCATTCCCACCCGCACGCAAAATACACGCCAAGACGTGGAGTTGCGGAAACAGCCCGTGCCATCAAGTATCAAGTAGTATCTACTCTGAGGCGACATCGATCGCCGCGGCGTAGCAAAGCGCGCCATGTACATCGAAATTGCTCGCCGCTGCCGCCGCCGGTGTCGGCTGTGGCCGGATCGTAAAAGCTCTGAATTTCCGCAAGAGCCACCGGGCGACTTAAAGTGACGAGGCTTACGTACATGCTATTCACGTATTGCATTATTGGATCTGCGTATAATGTGGGTAGGTACCCATTATAAAATGTTGCATCCATTTTGTATATCAATGGTTGCATGTTTCAAACCCGTAATTAGGCAGGTTTTGCGTCACTCAATCAAACGAAGCGATAACTGACGCAGAAGGAAACAAGAAAATCAACAGTCAACGCTACTTTATTTTTTTTGGGTAAACACATCAGATCTGTGAAGAAAGTAGTGCAGGGCTTGTGCAGGTCTCAACATTCCGCATCGTGACAAAATTTTGAGCAGTACCTGCTTTTGCTATCTCTATGGGTCCTAACCTAAGCACCTCACTCAAGGTTTATAAATATAAATTACATGGACTCCAGGTTAAGAACCTCATAATTAGGTAGACACGTAAATCTATTTTTTTTTGTGAACAATGAGTAGAATTCAATATTATTAATAAGTATTCAGTCAGAAAGTGTTATAATTCGGCGTCATTAAACTTGACACAATAGCAAGGTAGGCAGTTCAATAAACTGCGACAGTTTTCAACTGTTATTTGATTTTAATTAACACCGATACTTATTAAAACCAGACGGTTGACATTTTTACACAACTAGGTGTTATTAACCCTGCTATAAATAATTGTCATACAATAGCTTCACGCGTACCTATTAACGAAATTTATCGAAACTTAGGTACCTAATTGTTGAAATACACTGCATGTTGTGACGCTGTTTTGTTGTTCCGTGGCAAAGTAGACATAAAACCATATGACTCATATCTCATAATCACACAATAGATTTAAACTAGTCAAAACAAAATAAGGGCCACTACGTATTTTTATGATTTCGGTTAATTTATTCACATGATTACAATGTTGAGTGGCTGATACATATGATACGATAATTTTAAGTGTTGACAAATGGTATTTGAGTATACCATCATCATCATCATCATCATCGGCCTTTAACAGTCCACTGCTGGACTAGGCCTCTCCTTTGAAAGGAGGAATTGGCCTACTATACCACGCTGGCCAAACGGGTTGGTAGGTGTAGGTATAGGGTTTGTATCAAGTTTTCCTTCTCTTACAATGCTGTTCTCTGCATAATATGCTCCCTCTGTCGGCTCTTACGACACCCAAGGGATGATATGGGGTGGTGACATTTCGTATGCTTAATCCGTCACCACACGGAAGAGTATACCACCAGCAAAATATTGCTAAAGTGGGTAAATTTGGTCATTATTTGAAACCACTCGATTTTACATTCATTTATGTTCATCGTCAAATTCAGTCAATGTTAGGAATTAGTCGTGAACTGATCAAATATTGTTTAACTATCGTCTTAATTTACCTTTTGCAAACACTATGCCGCGTATTCGACGACATATTATGGTCTTGTGAACCTTAACTAGAGCTGTAACTTTAATTCAAGAAGCACATTCACAGCGTTCTGTAGCTCTTTAGCTCGGCTATTCACGACCAGCGATCCAGAATGCATGGAATCGTTTTCAAGAGACGGGAACAGTATCCAGTAGACGAGGACCAGGCAGAGTTAGAGCCACCACTGCACAAGAATACCAATATGTTTGCTTGACTGCTCAAAGAGAGCGTTTCTCAGTGCTCGCTGCATACAAAATCGCTTGCGGCAAGCTACGGGTACCCGCTTTATTGATCAAATGATTAGGAACCTGTTGCACGAATACCAGCAGTTCTCCAGGAGACGAGTAGTAAGAATTCCACTTACAAGTGCTCATCGTGCAAACCGATTAGCGTATGCAAGGCAACATCTTGACTGGGGCATAAGTGATCGGAGCACAGTGTTGTTTACTGATGAGAGGAAGGTGAAATTATTTAGTGATGATTGGCGCATTAGGGTTTGGAGACGAGAAGGTGAGCGATTATCGGATGCTTGCAACCACGAATGTGACAGATTCGGGGGTCCCAATGTAATGGTGTAGGAAGGCATCAGTCTATTGGGTAGAACAGAGCTTGTAATTCTCAACGGAGGCACTGTAACAGCTAAACGATACATCGAGGAGGTTATCAGACCGCATGTGGTGCCATTTGCACAGAGAATCGGTGCACGATTCAAGTTGATGCACACACTGCTAGAGCCACCAGAGCTGCTCTAGAGGAGGCTGATATTAAAGTGTTACCGTGGCCCCCGAACAGTCCTGACCTCAAAACGATAGCACAGATGTGGGATCTACTGAAACAAAGCGTTCGAAGCACTGATCGATCCGTAAATAACGAGAGACAACTGGTTGAATGCTCAAATCAAGCTGGGAGCGAATACCTGAAGAAACAGTGCGTCATTTGATTGAAAGTGTGCTTTCCAGGCTTCAGGAATGCGTCCAAAAAAGAGGACACAAAAAGCAACAAAAAGTAAACTTCACAAATGTTGACAGTGGTTGATAGCTTTTTTCTTCGAGTGAATATTTTGCTAGAAAACATTAATGTATTTTTATTTGTATCGATTTTAATTACATTTTTAATTAATAAAATTTAAAAATAATAAATCTAATGACCTTAATCATTTCATAATCTCTAAGTTCTACAATCATTGAAAATTGCAGTGGCTCTTATTTTGTTTTGACCAGTGTATATCTATGTGCTATAGTAGGTACATTAGAGCCTGCCTGCAGCTAACCCCGCACATTTTTTAAATTTAAATGTCCGATTCCGTGAGAATATCGGCAATACCTTTTTAGTGCACCACGACGGTCCCCGAGGAAGCTACATGCTAAATTTCAGCTCTTTCATTTCAGCGTCGTACGCCAAATAGTTTTGGCTGTAGCTTGCCTGTCAGTCAGTCAGTATCGCAAGAACTATATATATACCTACAGATTTGTAAAAGCTTACAGTCTACCAACCATGAGTCACGACGCAACCTCGCCCTTGTGATGTCCCTACTTACACAAAATTTATTTTCTTACTCCGCAAGAACTCGCAAATATTCGTGTTTGTTTATAGGCATCGAAAAATAATGAAACGTCACGTCAATCACAACAACAAACAACTGATAAACACGATAAACCAGAGAATGCTTAATTCTTGACTTGACAGACCTCTTAAACATACATAAAAGTCGAGTCTAATCAAGGTCTGTTTTTTTGGGGTTTTCCCTAAGAGCCCCGATCCCCGATGTACACGTTTCGGATAGCCCCGAAAACGATAAATTTGATTACATTTATCTTTTTTACTTTTTCTATTATTTTCGACTTGTACCGTCGATATAAAAAGTGCATAAAAGTTCGAAGTACGCGTTCAAAGTAACACGAAAGTTTTTTTTTTATTTAATTTGAAATTTTAGATTTATTAGAGGATTTGAATAAAATGTTTTAAATAGAATAGGATATTAGAAGAACAGAAAGAAAATTACATATGTACATAATACAATATTATCAAATATATTCTACAATGTATGACAACAATAATTTTCAAATTAGATGTAGTTACTACATTTTTTTTTTAAACTTTACTTTACCATCACTATAGTTGTACTTATGTTGATTATTTTTAGGGTTCCGTACCTAAAAGGTAAAAAACGGGACCCTATAACTAAGCCTCCGCTGTCTGTCTGTCTATCTGTCCGTCTGTCTGTCTATCACCAGGCTGTATGTCATAAACCGTGATAGCTAGAAAGCTGAAATTTTCACAAATTATGTATTTCGGTTGCCGCTATAACAACAAATACTAAAAATAAAAAAGAATGAAAATATTAAGGGGGGTCCCATACAAAAAACGTGTTTTTTTTCGTATTTTTTGCCCAAAATTACTAACTGTAACAGGTAGACGGTTTAAATTTTCACAAAATATGTAGTTGTATATTACCTTTCAAAATAAATAATTAAATAAAAAAAGTAAATAATAAAGGGTGGGCTCCCATACAACAAACGTAATTTTTAAGCAATTTGTTATAGGTAAATTCACGAAAGTTATACGCATATGTACATTCGTGCACCAATGGCGTTGCTCCATTCTTGACGCATTTAGGGAATGCGTCAAGAACAGAGCCAAGCCATTGGCACTCCAGCCGCGCCTCACCCCGCACCTCACCCCGCACCTCCACGGGGACCTAAAAATGATTTCTGCGCAGTGGTCATCTTTCATGAACCGACCTATACCTGATATTAATAAACAGGTAGAAACTTAAAAGTATTTAAGTATACATTAAAAACTTATTGTCCAAAAAAGCTGCGGCCAAAGCGAGATACAAGCGACGACCAACTTCCATAAACTTGGAGAAATATGTTAATGTAAGAAATCTTTGCAACAAGGTGTGTAGGAAAGCACAACGCCAACATATCCATATCTCTGTTCAAAACGGAGATCCGGCTAAAGTCAGGAAATTTCTTAAAAAACTGGGAGTTGGCAAGTCACGTGATGAAGTCCTCCTCAAAGACATAGATATAAATTCTTTAAACGTACATTTCACAGCTTCGTCCAATTTTGACGGGACCACTAAAACAAACACTTTACTAGATCTTTCAAAAATCTCAGCTCCCAAATATTCTCCTTTTGTTTTCGAGCAATTTACTTGTTGTGATGTTCAAAAGAGCATAACATCAATCTCATCCAATGCTGTTGGTAGTGACTGTATCAGTCGAAACATGATTCTCCCTATCCTTGATGAAATCCTTTCTATCCTGTGCCATATTCTAAATCATTCTATAACTACCGGTATCTTTCCCTCAGCGTGGAAAGATGCGCAAATAATTCCTCTCCCAAAAAATCCGAAGCCATCTTCCTTCTCTGATTACCGCCCTATATCTATATTGCCATTCCTATCCAAAGTTCTTGAGCGTCTGATACATAAACAACTTTCCACATTCCTCACTAAGAACGCTCTCCTAAATCCCTTCCAATCAGGTTTTCGTCCTGGACATAGTACTGCCACAGCACTGGTACATATTACCGATGAGATTAGACTGGGTATGGATAGTGGAAAGCTCACGCTACTTTCTCTACTTGATTTTAGCAATGCTTTCAACACAGTGGATTTCCACATCCTGCTTGGCATACTCCGCTCTATTAACATATCTCCAACAGTGATTGACTGGTTTCATAGTTACCTGTTTGGGCGGCGACAGCGTATACGCGTTGAGGAATCGTACTCTTCTTGGTGTAATACGACTGCCGGTGTTCCGCAGGGTGGCGTTTTATCTCCGTTACTTTTCGCAATTTTTATAAATTCTATCTCTCAACAGTTAATTTCGTCCTACCACCTTTACGCAGATGACTTACAAATTTACTCGCAGGCACCACTAGAATCGGTAGCAGATGTATTTTCTGCTATAAACTCGGACTTAGCACAAATCTGTGAGTGGAGTAAAAAGTATGGGCTCAAGATTAATCCATCTAAAACGCAAATGATTCTTATCGGTAGTCCCAGAATGATCTCTAAGTTAAATTGGTCAACGCTACCTGAGATTAAATTCGACGGCAATGTATTAGCTCTTACTGATCATGTGAAAAGCTTGGGGTTATGCATGGATAAAACTTTAACCTGGGGGTATCAAATGCAGGAGACTAGTCGAAAACTATTCGCGTCAGCAGGCTCGTTGCGTAGGCTACGGAATTTTCTCCCAACGGCCACTAAAATTGCGCTGGCACAGTCATTACTTCTCCCAGTACTCGATTATGCTGATGTCAGCTATCTTGACCTTACTGAGGAGCAACTTGATAAACTTGAGCGTCTCCAAAACTTTTGTATTAGATTCATATTTGGATTACGTAAATATGATCACGTATCAGAATTTCGTAGCAAACTCAAGTGGCTCCCAATTCGTCTTCGCAGGAATACTCATATTCTTACATTACTGTATAATATCCTATTCAACCCGGACACCCCTTCGTATCTCAAAGAACGTTTTAAGTTCCTTCATGACACACATGCAAAGTTTCTGAGGTCGTCTAAGGATCTGAGGCTGCAGATGCCAACACATTCCACAAATTTCTATGACAAGTCCTTTACTGTGCAAGCAGTACGCTTGTGGAATGCGTTGCCGATAGAAATTAGGCAAGCAAACTCGCTTGGCATATTCAGAAACGCCTTAAAACGGCATTACTTGGCTATGTGACTGAAGTTTCATATTCTATTTAGTTCGATGTAACTACGTATTTTGTATGGCTATATGTATATTACATGTATTATGTATTTATATATTTGTGTATTTATTGATTTATGTATTTATGTTTTTATGTATTTATGTATTGATGTATTTATGTACTTGTGTATCTATACATCTATCCTTACTTAATTTTATGACTACACCACTGTTTTTCTTTCTCTGATCTTTTCCAGTCCATCCCAAGGTTGCCTGGAAGAAATTGCTTTCAGCGATAAGGCCGCCTATTGTACATACCTATATTGAATTGTATCATGTTTTGTAGCATTTGTATCGTATCTGGTGTACAATAAAGAATTTTCTATCTATCTATCTATCATACAACGAACGTGATTTTCTTTTATAGATGATGGTACGGAACCCTTCGTGAGCGAGTCCGACTCGCACTTGCCCAATTTTATTATAGCTGTTGATTTTCAAAGTCCAAATTTGCCTGTTTTTTAAATTATCTAATTTTTTATTTAGTCTTGATATTTTGATTTTCGTGTACCTTTTGAATAAAAGCGATTGTGACAATAATCAAAACCTGTGATCGCCCTAAGAAACTCTCCTTTGTATTCTTTAATTATAATTCTTACTATAGCCAAGCAAAACTCTATATTTTTTCCTGATCAACCCTTTCAGGACCATAAGGATATGGGACTATATATAATTATTATGATAAAAACTATACGAAACAGTTAATTAGGCATCAAATAAACATAATTTTAACTTAAAATATTAAAGTGTTTTGGATTTATTGGAATTCTTTGGGCCACATATGTTCGTTGGTGGTACAATTTGTTCTAGTAAGTAAATTATATTATACGTTTTAGAGATTTTATCAGTTTAATTATAGAAAAAATGTTTGTTTATGTCAATTTAAAGTAATAATCTAGTAGTAATTAGGTAGAATCCAGTGAAACATTTCCATTCATTAGTCTAGAAAAGGTGTACTTTGCAACACTATGACTATTTTTTCGGATTTCCATTATACATTGAATAGTGACACATCTCTTCCAGAAGTTTGGTGTCCAACGCACTCCATTGATACCTATCAATGGAGTGCGTTGGAAACTGTCTTCGTCTGACAGATCTGGGAACTGAACTTGATTTTGAAGTAGGAACGCCATGCTGCCTGACAGAGAAACTGTTTTTCCAACTTGAACTTGTCTGAACTGCAGGCTAGTTTTGATTTCATCGTGAAGCTTTGAGTAGACAGTATGCGCATTATTCACTGAGATATCTAAGAGATGAAAAAATTATCGAAGATAGTATTTTAGATTCAATCAGCAATATATTGCATAACACTATGAGATCAACACGTATATAATCTACTCCGCCCATATTTTTGTTCTATGTGATAAAATTTTATGGCAATTCACTTTTTTTACTGATCCAGGTTTGCGTCGTCTTCCAGTGTCTATGTCTAAAAATTTCAGAAAGTTAATCAATAAGTATATTCCTTAAATTTCCATCAACTTTACGCACGAAATGCCCCAAAACTTGTGGTGTACATGTCCCTTTCCTTATATCAATGCTGTTTTCAGAAGATGTTTTCGATTTGTTCGAAAAATTCCATATGCCAAAGAGAGTCAATACAATTAGCATCAACTAATTGAAAAATCTGTACTTCGCAGCAATCGCAGCCATTATATTTCACATCACAAAAATCACGAAAATTATTTGGCACGTATGTTCCTTAGTTCCATTTGAAAACTGATTTTTGATTACTTTGTGCTCCAGTGATGGGTAAAAGAGTGGTAGACGTCGATGGCACAGGTGCCAGACTTATTGATTTCTGAAATTGAACTGGCAAATCTTCAATTTCATCATCAGAAACATCAGAAACCCTTTGATCCTGTATCAAACTCCTTTGACCTTTTTCGTCAAGGTGTAAATCATCTTCTTCATCACGATGATAATCATCCATCAAAATTTATAGAAGTACCTACATCCCTGAGTTCAAATAGTTATGATATTCTGCCACAATATCAATTTAAATGAAGATAATTCACAAAATCATCAGTTGAATAAGTTAACAATTTATTACAAATAGTGTCCCTTCCGGACCACTGGGACACTGGTGTCCCTTTATGTTTATGATGTCTTATAACTATAAAAAACATAAAATATAATGGTTTTATTAATGAATATAATATAAATTTACTTACCAAGCAATAATTATAGCACAACAAAAAACCATATAAAACATTTGAAGTTCCTAAAAACTTTTGATAAATAGGGCAAGTGCGCGCTTAGTGAACAGTCATATTATTAATTTTTATAGAAACTATATCGTACTACCTAGGTTGTACCGTCAATGAAAAAAATATTAATACATAAATAATATGTTTAATAACAAACAAAAAATTCCTAATTGGTTATAGGCTTCTTAGTTATTCAAATTATGGGCTAGGGACACATATGTCCCATAGTCGTCAAAGGGTTAAAGTTAAGCATTTAAAATTAGTACCTAACTAATAATATTTTATAAACGGTATGTTGTTGTTGACGGTACTTTTAAGCTAAATTGACTTTTGAGTTTACCTAGACATAAATAAATCAGGGCCCTCCGGTACGGGTGCCTCGGGGATCGGGGCCCTAAAAAAATAACCCTTTTTTTAATCAAACCATTGGATCGGCCTCGTGGCTCATATGATAACTTTATCAATTAAGACCACAATTGTTTTATTTATTTTTCTTCTTAGGAGTGCAAGTATGAGTTTTTACAAATGAAATAGCGTGCTCCAAGAAGGTTTTGGGATCGTCGACTTGTACGTTGTGTCCAACGTTCGGCACGTAGACTACGACTGCTTTCGGGAATATTAGCTCGATGTCTGGTATATCTTCGCGCCTGCACAGAAAAATTATATGAATTGAATAAAAGAGAATTCACATTGTTACTTAGTGGTAGAACCAAGCCTGTAATGAAAAATGTAAAAATAAATTTGAATATATTCTGATTTCTGTCAAATCTGGTAAGATTGAAAAGCGGATTCCACCTTGAAGACGAAAGGCTCGCAAGCAAAAGCTTTAGCTAAGGCAATGATAATGTTGATAGATAGAAACATGCTCTAATACTTACATGGTAAGATCATGACGTTCATGCTCTTACCATGTAAGTATTTGTAAGTACTATTTGTTTGGATCACTTGTGTAAGGAACTTAGGCCTATAACGCACCAGCGCAGCAGATTTGTTTAGCGTGTCCATATCACGGTGCTCCTTCCCACTTGTTTTCTCCTTTGTATTAACATAGATATTAGTATACTAGCTTGACTTCGCTTCTTTACAGCTAACACGACAGAGCCACATGTACCAATGAGTCAACATTACCAGTTACCATGAACTCGCTTACCACAAAAATCCAATATTGCCGCTAAATTTGGTTTTGGGGTAAAAAATAAAAAAATTAGATTGGTCAACTTACGGAATTAGATCTGATAATTCACCACCGATGAACATCGTCGGACCATTATATTTTTTCCTCTTCAATTCTTTGGGGAAAGATGCCCAATATTTGTACTGATTTACCAGTACATCTAAATTGCAAGTCCAGCCGATAGTATCGTCTTTTTTCAATACAATATTGGATAAAGCCGCTTGCATAAAGAAGTCGTTGCCGATAGTTTCTATCAGTTGCCCTTTCGCTGTATTTTTAGCATTTGATACCGTCGACTTAGGCTTGAAATCAACCTTTTGCATGGCATTCAGAATCTTCAGAATATATTGATTATATTCTGTTGGTGTTGTGATAGGAGAGATGTCCACTACTAATAAGCCGGCAACCTTATCTGGCTGAAAACACATCATAGCATTTAGTAGAACTGCTATCAATTTATGAAACGCATTGTAAATTCAATATCTCACCGCTATCAACGCAACACTCATTGCTGTTTTGCCGCCTAACCCGTGACCTATTAGACTGGCTCTCTGTGAGCCCAGCTTCTCAATCAGCTCAAGGACATCTAATGCTTGATCTGTATACTTGTGAGAATTTACGTGAGGACTGTCTCCATGATTCCTCAAGTCTATAGCCACTACCGGCCGCCGAGTAACGCGCAATATTGTTTTTCCGATACCTTCCCATTGCTTCTTGTTCCCTATAATATTGTGAACTAGAAGGATTGGTGGCTTTGGTACTTCTGAAGTGTCGGTGCCGAGAATTTTGAATGATAACGTAACATTTCTGCGCTGTATGAATAAACCATATACAACATGATTAAGCGCCGGAGTTTGAATCAAATTAAAGAGTTTCTCCATTCCATATTCGATAATAGTTGAGAAATCCAGTTACTCAAAAGCTCTTAATTCTTGCATACAGTTTTTATTATACATACTTTTACAATTAAGTATATTCTGAGTAGTTACCTAAACACACAGAGTACCTTTGTATACCTAAACACAAATTTTACGCTGACCTAAGTGTCATACTTTCAGTTTTAGACAGGTATGGCATATCACAGAGCACAGAGAGCATAAAGTAAAATAAATCTTATAAATAGTCTAAGGAACAGAGCACAAAGTACCAAATACCTACTTTACTTTCAGGCGAGGTATCGAGATCGCAAAAACTAAGGAATAAATTTTATGTATTAATACACCGGCGAGCAAAAAAATCGACTCACTTCTAACTTTCGCACTCAAAGTGTTCTAATTTTAAAATTAAGACCTAAATCTTAATTTAGGTCTTAAATTCTTTAAGTTCTAGATGTTAGCTTTACTACAGTGTTAACTTTTAGACATTGTCACAGCAGTCGAGGAACAGTAACTGATGTATGATTTCGTACTCGTTAACTCAGTTAGCATTGCGCGACCTTAGGGCGTATAAAAGGTGACGTAACCCTTTACCCTTATATGGATTCGCCTCGCCGCCGCCGAAGAAGGACGCCTCAAGCACGCACCTGCAACAAATTGAAGAGCTCCAGATTTGGAAGCGCTGCACGGACCGCGACGTTGTTTGTTACGTGCAGTACATACGATTCTCGTATGTGCTGTACAGAGCAAACACCACATCAAGAACACCTAGCGAACACCATAGTCGCCGAGTGGTCACAGCCGTAGCGCGACCCCGCTATGTCCTCGCGTCGTAATAGCCCTTCTCAGGGCTCACGCAACGACGAGGATGAAGACGAGGACTTATCACCGGTGTCCTTAGCGACACTGAGTTCACCATCGCACCGTCACGTAACCATGGGTGACCATAAAAACACCATCATTGTTACCCAAGACCATCGAGGTAACCAAAAGCCATCTGGTAGTGGTCACCATAGACCATTAGGTAACCATAGGCAGGCTGACTCCGCTGTCACCGCCACCGCGACCGCACCCCCCCGCGCCCCGGGGCAGGCCCCGCGCACACCCGCCCGCCTGCGGGTCGTCCGAGTGCGCGCAGCGCCGCTCCGATGCAGGCGCCCGCGAACCCGCCGCGCCGCCGCGATCGAGTGCCGCCGCGCGAGACCGGGCCCCCGCGTCCCGCGCCTCCCCCCGCGCACACCCGCCGCGGCCCGCGCCGGCGTCGAGCAGTGTTGCCGTTCTAGCGACTTTGTCGCTAGATCTGGATGCTTAGCGGTAAAAAAAATTGAGTTAGCGACAAAAAAATGTTTAGAGACTTCTAGCGGATTTTGAGCCGTCGCATAATATGCGACTTTTTTTCGAAAACAACTGAAGAATAATTTGTTTTTAAGACCATCACTACACTTGAACAACCATAAAAATCCGTTCTGACACAAAGTATCCTCAAATAGCCCAGCAAAACAAAGTCCGAAATCAAATTTCAGAAAAAACTTTGAACTCCATTCTGCTCATTAGAAACCGACAAAAAATTTAAAATAAAGATTGCTCGAGTTACGATCTGCCTGATGAAGTAATTAATCAAGTCGGAAAACCAATGCCCAAAGTAGTTGGTTTAGGCATTGGAGAACCCTCCACTGCCAGTGCCAGTGATACTGAATATCCAGTGGACATATGTTTTGATTTTGAAATATAGGTAGTAAATTATGTAATTCTTAGAAAACGTAACAGTTTCAGATTTTTTATCATCCAGAACATTTGTTGTGGATTTTTAAATAATATTTATTTATTTTTTGATTTAATTTTTTTATTTTTGGCGATAAATTTAAATGTTTGCCAAAATTAAACGATTGGCGCTCTCTAAAAATCCCAATTTATGAGGCGCAGACTTCAAGTATAGATTGAACGTCAGTGATACGATTTAGCGACTTCTAGCGGATTAAAAAAAAGAGATAATTACCAATGTCTAGCGGTTTTTTTACATGACTAGCGACTTTTTAATTTTCTAGAACGGCAACACTGGCGTCGAGTGGCTCGCCCATACCGAGCTCTCCGCCGCGCGTCGCCACCGCGCGCGACTATGTCGCCGAGTCGCCGCGCATCGCTGCGAAGGACTCTCCCGCGCCGCGCTCCGCCTGCTCATCCAGGAGCGGTTCAGAGCTGTCGATGACATCGGCAGACTCGAACCCGAGCGCGGCCGACAACAACACGAAAGCGGACCTGGTGCTGCACATCAAGCGCCGCCGACACACTATGTGCATGTCGGCCAACATCTAGCGGGCTCACTCGTTGCCCTCTGTGGCAATGGACGTGGACCAGATAGCCGCCCGCCCATCACCAGCTAGAAGGAAAAGGAGCCCCGACGAGGAGGACGAAGAGGAGGAAGCTAAGAGGCGCCGTGACGACTTACTGGGTCAGGCACCGCTACCACAGCGCGACCCCCACCTCCACCGCCTGCCGCCCGCAGCGCCCTCTACCGCCGCTCCGGAGAATCACTCACCGCGCGCGTACATGGACGTCGTCCGCTCGCCGCCCGCTCCCCGCACGACCGCCGACGCGCCCGCGCCCGCCGCCGCCGCGCGCCCCGCCGCCGCCGCACACTGGCGAATATTACCAAAAAGATGTCCAAAATGTTTTAATGGTAAAAATGCATTAAATAAACCTATTGAAATTAAATGCAAACCTTTTGAACTATTAATTATTATTATTTTATGAAAAGAGGCCTTTGTTTCAACCAAAGCGAACATAAAAACTGACTTTATGATATTGATAGTTTTAAAACTATCGTAGGATAATAGTAAGTATATATATGAGAGATTAACAAGAATTTAATCAACTATGTACTATAAATTAATAATATTCATAACTAAGAAACACGAATGATCAGAGATATACAAACTATATGGTGTGCAATTTTGATAGTGTTGATACCTAACTTTGTTTAAATATAAAATATTCTATTTCAGGTTCCTTTATTGCATCCAGGGGCAACTGAGTATTGGACGTTTTAGTAAACTTGAAAAAAAGGGTCTGAAGAAACGCAAAGTTTTTGATATAAATGTCTCATTTGTAGTTTAAATATAGGGCGTATTTCTTGTTAAGTTTCTGATATATATTATATCTCGCTCAATATTTATTTATATCCTTATTTCTTGACTCTTGTACATCTTCAGATAGATACTAACATTTTTAAAACCACTTATCAAAAGAATAAACACAAGTTAAAGACCTAAAAATATTCAACGACAAAATGTACGCGTAAATACCGGGACTTACAGCTGATAAAAACTAATCATTAGGCAGATATCGGCAGCCAAATCTAAAACAAACTAAATACTAGCATTATATGCTTCAATTTAATACAGCTTATTTCTCGGAATACAGAAGAATATCGTACTACTTCTCTTATTCTTTCTGCTTACGTAAGTAAATAATACTATCAATTTCAAGGCAAGGGTATTGGTGTTAAGATTTATTTTAGAAAATAGTAACATCTTAAAGCAATTATAAATACCTCTAGAAATAGAATCCATAACAGCAAAACCCCAAATATTTACAGTTGTAAACACAACGAGCGATAACATGCGACTTGGAAATCATCAGATTTAAGCACGATATTTTTGATCAACTTCGTAGGCAGATTATTATAGAATTTTACCATATTAAATATACAAAAAAATGCTCAAAAGTTGCGTCATTTATTGAGGTTTAAGATAAGTGTTATAAAACTACTCTATCGACAATATTTTAAAATTATATAATGTCCAGGTTTTTGCAAATTATCGCCAGTGTGCGCCGCGCGCTCCGCTGCCGCGCCCGCCGCGACCGCCGCGCGCTGCGATGCCGCGCCCGCCGCCGACTCACGCGCCGCCAGCAAACAGCCGCGCTACCCTCCGGTGATCGTGGAGCACTTCCCGAACTGGGCACACCACCTGAGGGAGTTGAAGAACCAGTTAGGTAGAGCCGCCAATGCCCGCCCCTTCGGAAAGGGCATTAGATTTACGCCGAGGGAAGAAGAAGAATACCGTAATATTCAAAGATACCTCACCGAACTGGAGAAGACGAAAAAACTCTCCTGGTTCTGCTACTCCCTCCCAGCGGAACGCAGCCTAAAGGTGGCTATTAGGGGACTGCCCCTTAATACGACACCGGAGGAGGTTGAGGAAGAACTCCGCGAGCTGGGGTACGAGCCCGAATACGTTCGGAACATTCGGGCTCGCCGCGACAGATGATTGCTAGGAGGATGCACCCCGGGTGCATCCTCCTAGCAATCATCAAAGGCACTAAGGACGTCACACCGGGGATCTTCGAGGTTACAGAAATGCTCGGCATCCCCGGTGTAAAGATTGAAAACTGGCGCGGGAAAAGGAAGCCGGCTCAGTGCCATCGGTGCCAGAAGTTCAGGCACTCGAGCTACCAGTGCCATCGACCCCTGGCATGTGTGCGCTGTGGCGAAGAGCACACTGCAAGAGACTGCCCGCGCCCACTAGAGGAGCCTGCAACTTGCGCCAACTGCGGGGGGACGCACCCCGCTAACCACGTCCACTGCCCGGTCTTCAAGTGGGAAGCGCGGAATAGGCAGGCTGGGACCGTCGCTCTCACCGGTGAGCCGCGCAAAGTGCCGGAGCCGGTAAACCCTCAGCCACAGGGAGAGACCGCGCAAGGCGCGACGCTCATGGCTGAGGCCGTTCGCCTCAGCCATGAGCGTCGTCATGACCCCACAGCTCGCGGAGCCGCGGTCGCGGCTAAAAGGAAGAGAGGGCGGAGAAACCGCAGGCGAGGCAAGGAAGGCGCGACCGCGCCCACCGCCGCGGAAGTACCCCCGAAGACGGACCCACCACCAACCCAGGGTGGCCAGAGGAAGCCGAAGCGCAACCCGGCGCCGACACCACAAGCGCCCCAGCCGTCCGCTCACCCGGTCGTCACCCCCGCCGAACCAACTGCGGCCAGGGGTAAGAAGACGAAGGCCCCACAACACAGTGAGGGACCAAGGAGCGGCGGCAAAAGAACCACGGTACAAGCAGCCATCAACGTTCTCCACGATGTGCTTACCGCGCTCAGCGCTGGGCGCGACAAGCAAGCCATTGTGTCCATCATCCTCAAGGGCCTGGCGGATCTCGTCATGAACGACGATGAACAATAAGCCCTTGAGGATACTTCATTGGAACGCCCGCAACCTTCACAAGAAGGCCGCCCTGCTCCACCCTCTCCTGCAGGAATAGGACATCGACGTGGCGCTGATAAATGAGACGCACCTGGGACCTGCAGACCGACTACGATTCCCGGGTTTCCTCATTTATCGGAGGGACGAACTAACGCCGGGAAACCTGGTCTGTTCTGGAGTCTTTGCAACGGTGCCAAATCGATTGGCGGTACGTCCAAGTGCTGAGAGGTCTGTATGACGCCGCGACTATGACCGTCCAAGTACAGAACCAGCAGTCTGAACCTATCCACCTGCATCGAGGTGTGAGACAAGGGGATGTTATCTCCCCCAAATTGTTCACAAATGCAATGGAGGATATGTTCAAGACGCTGCACTGGAACGGACGCGGTATTAACATAAACGGCGAGTACCTCTCACTCTTAAGATTTGCAGACGATATCGTTATTGTGGCTGAAACCGTGCAAGACTTGCAGTATATGCTGAGCAGCCTGGCTGATTCTTCTGCTCGCATCGGTCTCCGGATGAACTTGGATAAAACCGAAATAATATTCAATGAACATGTCTCTCCGGAACCGATTATCCTAAACGAGGTCCCTCTCGAAGTTGTTCAGGAGTACGTCTACCTTGGGCAAACCTTGCAGTTGGGTAGAAACAACTTCGAGAGGGTGGCTTGCAGAAGAATACAGCTTGGCTGGGCGGCATATAGGAAACTCTGTCGAGTCTTTTCGTCATCCCTACCGCAAAGCCTTAAGACAAAAGTCTTCAACGCGTGCGGCCTACCCGTTATGACTTACGGTGCCGAGACGTGGACACTGACGGTGCGACTAGTCCACCAATTTAAGGTCGCTCAGCGAACTATGGAGAGGGCTATGCTCGGTGTTTCTCTGAAGGATCGAATTCGTAATGAAGTGATCCGACAGAGAACCAAGCTAATCGACATAGCTCAGAGAATTAGCAAGTTGAAGTGGCAGTGGGCTGGTCACATCTGTCGCAGAACCGATAACCGATGGAGTAGCCGTGTTCTAGAGTGGAGACCGTGCCTTGGCAAACGTAGTGTAGAACGCCCTCCGGCTAGGTGGAGTGACGATATACGCAAAGTGGCTGGCAGCGGCTGGACACGAAGAGCCGAAAATCGGGCTCAGTGGCGTGCCATTGGAGAGGCCTATATCCAGCAGTGGACTACGGCAGGCTGATGATGATGAGGCCGCATGTAAGTCACCGTCCGTGTCGCTGGCTTCACGGAGCTGGGCCTCCCTCGGTTCGCCGGGGGTCTCACCTGGCTCGTGTTGACCGCCCGGACGGCGTGACGATTTAGCGGCCTGCGCAGCACGCCTTCGGTCCAACCGCCTTAGGGCAATTACTGCCCGACCCAATGACCTGCCCTTATTGAAGGGCAGGAAAATAGAACCCGCTTGCGGGGGGCAAAACCTGCCCCGAACAAGCTGCTGCACGCCCTCTACGGGGCGTCGCGAAGATCCACGTCACCCTTATCAGTTGACCGTGAAACGTCAACAGGTACACATCTCGTCAATCTCCAAGCAAGAAAATTTCCCAGAAATGGTTACAACAGCGGCAGCAGCGGCTCAAGTAGTTATCCTATTGCAACAGGGCCTGAGTCAACGTTAAGTGGCTCGTACTTTGCAGATGAGCCAGTTAGCGGTATCAAGAATATACCGAAGGCACCGGGAAACTGGTGGCTTTCACCGACGAAGAGGTTCCGGTAGAAATCGGTCCACTTCGGAGGCAGACGATCGCTTTATCGTCCGTACTTCGCTGAGGAATCGTTCTCTCACTGGGGTCCAAGTTCAACGGGAGCTCCGAGAAACACGTGGGGTAGCTGTAAGTTCTTGGACAGTGAGAAGAAGACTCAAGGCAGCAACCCTCACTCCAAGAAGACCAGCAACTGGTCCCAAATTGACTGCAGGTCATCGAGCAGCCCGGCTACGTTTTGCAAGAGAACACGTCGATTGGACTGAGGATTAATGGCGCTCTGTTCTCTTCTCGGATGAAAGCAGAGTATGCCTACATGGTAGCGACAGAAGGAGAAGGGTGTACAGAAGGCCGGGGGAGCGATACGCACAATGCTGCATAGCAGTAACTGTTGCGTACGGAGGAGGTTCCTGCATGGTGTGGGCTGGCATATCAATGGAAGCAAAAACTGAACTGGTTTTCATTGAAACTGGCCGCCATGTGGGGGGTTGACCGCACATCGGTATATTGAAGATATCTTGGAAGACCACGTCATCCCGTACGCTGGTTCTATTGGAGAAAACTTCATCCTGATGCAGGATAATGCCCGTCCACACAGCGCAAATGTCGTGCGGCAGTACCTACGAGAAGTGGGTATCGCTGTTATGGACTGGCCAGCTCGTAATCCGGACTTGAATCCTATTGAACATTTATGGGATGACCTAAAGAGAAGAATCCGGGCTAGAAATCCTGCACCAGGTACAAGAGCTGACCTGCAAGTGGCTCTGACCGAGGAATGGGAGGGTTTACCACAAGACAGAGTGAAGCACCTCATTGGGTCAATGAGGAACTGTTTAGAAGCTGTCATCAGAGCAAGAGGAGGTAACATTCGTTATTAAAGTGGTAATCATTATGTAATAAAGTTTATTTAAAATGTTATGATGTCTTTTATTTTAAATGTTTTACCCTTAATTTTTCAAGTTTTAGTACTCGCAAAGTTTAAAAAAATTTATTGTTCAAGAAAATGAGTACAAGTTAAGAGTATTTGTACTCATTTTAAAGCCAACATCTAGAACTTAAAGAATTTAAGACCTAAGTTAAGATTTAGGTCTTAATTTTAAAACTAGAGCACTTTGAGTGCGAAAGTATGAAGTGAGTCGATTTTTTTGCTCGCCAGTGTATTTTCACTTAATCGTTTAGATAGCGTGACTTAGCATACTGTTCGTAATAGGTCAGCAAAGTCAAGCAACACTTGCAAAGGTTACCACTTGGATGAATGACCGCGTGTGGCATTAAAGTTAGAGCGCTACCGTGTTTCTCGGTTCTTTTTTCCGGACAAATAAATGTGCCGTCCATGTCGAAGAAATAAAAACTCCGACATCAGAGTTTGCCAGAAAATGAAACGAAAAAGAAAAGTAAGAATTATCCAGTTTTCTTTCATGTTTCATCTCTTAATCGATGGCATATTATCAATCCTTGTACGCAGCTGTTTTTCAATGTTGGTTTGGGTTAATAGTTGCGAATTGGCGACAATCCAGAGTCCAGACCAAATTTGGAAGGAACCTCCCACCATAATGAGCTATGTCTTGCTCACAGCATCTCTTATAGAAGCATACTTATTACCCAAGCTTACCTTAACCATAACCGCATAACCTTTATTATTGGGTTCTTTGAAGTGAGGGTTCTGAAAGGATTCCTCTCTATTCTAATAACAGTAACATATGATTTTAAGTCAAATGTCAGTACTGAAGATGCAGTAATGGATTTATCTCAACACATAGTCAAGACGCTTGACAATAAAAGGAAGAGCTTAGGCATATTCATAGATCTATCAAAGGCGTTTGATACTGTCTCTGTGTCACTCTTGCTGAGGATGATGGAATGCTTGGGCATACAGGGAATTGTACTCGATACATTCAAATACTATTTAAAGAATCGAACCCAAGTCGTTAAAATTGGACAATGACAGAATGACGAGCTTCCCATTTCATACGGCGTGCCCCAAGGTACTATTCTAAGGCCTATCCTATTCCAGATATACATCAATTACCTGTGCCGTCTACCTATATAACATTGCAAAAATTTTACATAATTATGCTGATGACACAGCTTTAGTCATTGACGGCCTGGATTGGGCTCAGTGCTCAATTCGGAAGCAGCGCTGTCACGGGTAATGCAATGGTTGACATGTAATTTACTTAAATTAAATATTAGTAAGACAATGTCCGTGTGGTGACGGATTAAGAATACGGATTGTCACTACCCCATATCATCCCATGGGTGTCGTAAGAGCCGACAGAGGGAGCATATTACGCAGAGAACAACACTGTACAGAGAAGGAAAACTTGATACAAACCCTATACCAACCCGTTTGGCTAGCGTGGTATAGTAGGCCAATTCCTCCTTTGAAAGGAGAAGCCTAGTCCAGCAGTGGACTGTTAAAGGCTGGTGGTGGTGGTGGTGGTGAAGACAATGTATGTGCCATTTGCTATAAGATCTCATCTGTGCCCACCGCAATCTCTAACTCTCAAAGCGCACTCATGCAATTTATCAGGAGACCTTAATTGCCTAATAATTACCAAAATCCTTAGTGTGAAATATCTCGGAGTACATATTGACCAACATATGAACTGGCACAAACATATTGAAATACTATCAAATAGGATACGCAAAATGATTTATATATTTAAGAAGCTACGTAGTTCCGCAGATAAAGATACACTTACAATGGTCTATTTCGCTTTATGCCAATCTGTTTTAAGCTACTGTAGTATACCTATATGGGGGGGTGCCACTGAAAATGTTTTACGCCGCTTAGAGCGGGCTCAAAGAGCTGTCATTAAGGTAATGTTTTCGCGTTCTATCAGGAACTCCACGAAACAACTTCATGCGGAATGCAGACTGCTAACACTGAGACAACTGTACGTGCTTAATTCTGTTCTGCGCAAACACACGAAACGCCCTATCGCCGCTCCTACAGGTAGAATAAATTATAAAGTCTTCTCCCACGTCCCATACTTCGCCTCTTTTGCCAATAGATTTTTTTGCTATATCAGTCCAAAATTGTATAATCTTAATATATAAAATCCTTGTGTTAGTTACTGACTGATAGACACGCTATAGCCGAAACTATTGGGCGCAGGAAGCTGCTTTGGCATGTATGTTCCTTGGGGACCGTAGGGGTGCACTAAGAAGGGATTTCCCGAAATTACCACGGGATCGGCCAAAACAGGTAAATTTAAAAAAATTGCAGGCGTAGCTGCTGGCGTCCTCAGTAACCTAAATGAAACTTTAGATATTTTCTCTACAAATAAGTACCAGTGTAAAGTGACACTAAAAAACCATCTACAAAGCTTAGACTATCATAAAACAGAGGCCCTCCTACGTGGACTATCAGATTAATCATATAAGTTAATTAAAATACACGCACATACTCACACACACACACACACACACTCACGCACACACACACACATACGCACACACACACATACACACACGCACATCACATACTCATAGATTAATACAAAAGTGATATATCTTTAGGAACAATAAAGATTATTATTATTTTATTATAGTAGTCCGGAATTTCCGGAAGTGGACGTGTTGGATTTTTGAAGATGGTATGCGCTTTTTGCAGTTCTGTAGATGGACCCTCTTAAAGTACGATTAAATTATTTACTAGCTGTTGCCCGCGGTTTCACCCGTGGACTGAGGGAACTACTTCGCGTTATCGGTTAATTTATAGCCTAAGTTAGGTACTCCTTGGTACATCAGCTATCCGCCAGTGAAAGTCCCGTCAAAATCGGTCCAGCCGTTCTAGAAATTAGCGAGAACAAACAGACAGACAGACAGACAAAAATTTTAAAAACATCATTTCGGTATATATACCATGTATACATCCATATGCATTAAGTAATAAAGCAGTTATTTTAATACTAGAGGACGCCAGCAGCTACGCCTGCATTTTTTTTTTAATTTACCCGTGTTGGCCGATCCCGTGGGAATTTCGGGAAATCCCTTCTTAGTGCACCCCTACGTCCCCAAGGAACATACATGCCAAATTTCAGTATCCTGCGCCCAATAGTTTCGGCTGTAGCGTGTCAGTCAGTCAGTAACGCAAAGATTTTATATATTAAGATTACAAACAGACACTCCAATTGTATTTATGTGTATAGATATCGGTTGCATATATGTATTATTTGAAACCGATCTAAAACTTCATCCTTGGTTGCAATCCAGGAAGCTAAAATCTGAGGCCACAAATCAGGCATAATAAGGTATAACGTCGATATACATTAAGAAAACCCTATTCGAAGATATCCGTTTAAAAAAAGCGCCTGCAGCAATTATCGACCCATCGGTTTTAGCTAGGCTATTGCAACGCAAATAACGTACTTAATACATACATACCTACATACATAGTTACATACATAGTCTCATGCCTATAACGGCCATCGGTTCTTCTGGCTATGTGCCCTACCCACTGCCACTTCAGCCCTACTATTCGGAGATCTATGTCGGTGACTTCGATTCACCTGCGGATCTCCTAATTTCTGATTCGATCTCGCAGGGAAACGCCGAGCTTAGCTCTATCCATCGCCCTCTGAATGACTTTGAACTTTCTAATGAGGCTCATAGTGAGCGGCTAAGTCTCCGTTCCATATGACAAAACTGACTCCACCATCAAGGTAAATATCATTATTATAAGGGCTCTTCATAATGACTGTCATCTATGTCATCATCGATATATATGTACTATGACTGTCATAGATCTTTACGACAGCCGGGACTAACAGCTTATAGTGTTTGCGCGGCACGAAGCCTACGATAATTAACACTTTAATACACATACAACTTCGAAAAGTCAGCAGTGGTGCGAGCCGTGGATTCGAGCCCGATACCCTCTGCAAAGTCACACCACCTTACATACAAGTCTTTTGTCACATCAAATGTTAAAACCATCCCCTCTGAGTTAATGTACAAGGGACTATCGTAAATAATTGTAAATAATAATAATAGGTAGAAGACCGTGAAGAATAGAGCCTCTTTCCATAATTATGGTGGCAAATTAAATATCTGTGGTAGTCAGTTGACATGATTATTTTGAACCTTCTTAGATTTTGAACTCGTTTTAAATCAGTGCACCATGTCAAATCTTTATTAATTTTGTATTTTCTTTGAACTGTAAATTAAAACCCATTAAATGTACATAACACGTTTTGTCTCGTGCATTCATTTCCAATCAACATGGCTCTCAATATCCTGTTAACCAAAATTGCATGTTACCCTACAGGACAGAGTATACACAAAATTTACGTGGGTCTTATTGTTCGCCCAAGCATTTTATATTCTCAAGTTGCAAGAAAAGCACCATCAAAAACAGGACCGGTCAACTTGTCTTATATCTCTTATGAGAAAACAGAGATGTCACCACAACCTCCTATTTTTATTTTTCATGGAGTTCTGGGCAATAAGACTCACTGGGAAAGTATTGGAAAAACGATACAGAACGTAACGCAACGAAAAGTGGTGTCAGTTGATCTAAGGAATCATGGCGACAGTCCACATGTGCAGTCTCACAAGTACTCGGAGCTCGCACTAGATGTATTGCTGTTGTTTGAAAAGTTAGGCGCACATCAGGCTAGTCTGATAGGCCATAGCATGGGAGGTAGAACGGCTATGTGTGTGGCTTTGATGGCGGTACGTAACTACAACACGTCTTTTTCATTGTTTAGAATCATGATATGGTTTACAATAGCTAATTAAGAGGTATGTTTTGTAACATGTACCTACCTAATTCTTAAGTAATTCGAAATGGAAAGTCCAACGAGACAAAACTACACTAAATTAAATTTAGAACAGATGCCTCATGTCTGGTAGAACTGAAAGCCTTCTATTTGACTACTTTCTATTTTTTTTTATTTGCTACCGCTTTACCGATTTTGTGCTAATATGTTCAATATGAGTGTAAAACTTGACTTGATAATATTGTACCGAGCTGATTAAATTAAAGGACAGTGTGTATAATGTTATTATGTTGTTCTATTTTCAGCCAAAGAGGGTGACTGGATTACAAGTAGTAGACATATCTCCTATGACGACACCACCACACTTCAAAGAGTATCTGCCAAAATTATTACAAGCTATTAAGGCCGTACAATTCGGCAATGCGAAATCTTTGCCTGACGCTAAAATGGAAGTAAGAAAACAATTAGTTAAAAACATTCAAGACGATCATGTAATGAAAGATGTCTTGAGCAATATCAAATTAAAATCTGACGGCACGATCGGCTGGGCGTGTAACTTAGATATATTGATTAAGCATTATAAGTATTGGGTAGCTTTCCCCAAAGTTCCGAAGGGGGTCGTATACAGTGGTCCTACACTATTCGTCGGTGGACAGTTATCAGAGTTTATACCGTAAGTTTCCGTTGTACTTCCTTACTTTAATAAGTAATTTTAGAGTTCCTAAAACTACAATAAAAATTTGTATCAGTCATATTTCGGAATTCAATGCATAGCTTATTCTTTTTGTGGAAGTATACCCAATAGTCCACAGTAAGCTAGTTCTATTAGCTAATATGTGTTTATGGGCTAGTTTTTATAGGATAATCCGCACATCCATTTACAATTGCCATAAGTAACTGAGCACCTACTTAATGAATCATTTAATGTTGTACTTTGTTTAAGGCCGGATGAGTTAAATGATATAAGAACGTTATTCCCGAGAGCCGTGGTCACGTACATACGTAAAGCAGGTCACTACGTCCAAGACGAAGATCCCCGAAGCTTTCTGGAGCTCACGATATCTTTTTTGAGAGATCATCGGTATTCTCGGCCAATACATTAAAATAATATTAACTAGCAATTCCGTGCTTATTTAATAATTAATCTTATTTAATTTCTTTTTTTTTATAGACTCACGCCTGTATCCCCGAAGGGGTAGGCAGAGGTGTAATATTACACCCACATTTCGCCATGAATTCTTAAGTCCCACGTAATAGGGGGCGAGCCTATTGCCGTTACCGGGCACATTACCAGACTCCGTGCTGCTACTGAGAATAAAATTCGGAAAAACCCAGTAACACTTTTGCCCGACCCGGGAATTGAACCCGGGACCTGCGATCAGCAGTCGCATTCGCTACCCAACTAGCACAAACTGCTGCTTAAGAGCTTTAGAGCTAATCCGATTATTCCCAAAGGCGCCAGGCTCAAGCGCCAGAGCGTGCACTGCAGACCTTATGCAGCCGCTTTGGAGCCAAAGGGGCACAACATTTTGCAACCTATAGCTCCATTAGAGCTTCATAATAGTGGCATAAAAGCGCTACAGGAGCGGCAACAAATAATTAACACCACACTAAAGCTCTTGTGGCGCTTATTGAATGAATGACAGGTTTAACTGAACGAATAAAGGATCACTGATCATTCACCTTGTCTCTCATTTATTAAATACATCTGTTGTTCCTGAGTCAGACATTACTGAATACAAATAAATAATAAGTCAAGTGAAGGTAAGTGTTTTTGAGCTGTATTTTTATTTTATTTATTTTATTTTATTTTTAAGGTCTGCCAACAGTTGTTACAGTTGTTTGTGCTAAATTAACTTACAAATATACTTATCTTAATACTGCACAACTAATTATAGGCAAACACAACATGCTAAGTGTTTACCTCCGCAATAGGACGATAAAAATGTATATAATACTATGAACCTAACAAATATAAAAATAAAAACAAGTTCGCAAAAATATGGGCACACTTAAAAGTTTAACGACTAAAAATCAAGCACGATCAACTGCACAGTTATTTGTAGTCTGCGAGAAAACTGACAGACTATCCACGTGAAGGTCGCATAAGTCGCTTCGCGAATTGACCAGCCTGCATAAGCGTGGAATTGTAGAGTTCGCGCCAAATGCAGTTCGTCGAAATGGTGGAGCCAAAGGGGTAATGGGGTGACGGGGAAGTTTTCGGGGTACTCTGAGGGAGAACTTATTTAACAGCAGAGGGCAGTCAATTTTATTTGTAAATAATTTATGTATAAACCTAAGGTCTAACATATCCCTTCGCTTTTCGAGACTGATCATTTAAAAAAAATAAGCTTTTCATTGTAGCTCTTTATTTTTTTGTTAATCCCAGCTGCATAACCCAGATGATATATACTTAAACCGTTTCTGGACGCGTTCAATTCTAAGTGAGTGAACCGCATAATGAGGCCTCCAAACGACACTACAGTAATCAAGAATGCTGCGGACTAAGCTATAGTAGAGCATCTTTTTAGTTGATAGTTTGCGAAACTTTTTGCTATTGCGAAGAACCAACCCCAAGCTACGGAGAGCTTTTTTTACAATATTGTCCACATGCGGTATGAAAGTTAGTTTGCAGTCCAATATGACACCTAAATCACGAATCTCTTTAACTTCTGTTAAAACACTTCCGTTTATACTATAAGAAGTGTTTGTGTTTTGCGCTTTACGGCTAAACTTAATGTGATAAGATTTCTGGCAATTTAGCATAATTCCATTTTGGGAGCACCACATAGGTAGTCTATTAACGTAGCACCACATAGGTAGTCTAGTAAAATTTTGTATTATATGCAAGTGGCTACAAACGCAGCTCAGTTTATCGTGCATAAAGTTGATATTATTGGGGTATTTTTAACGCGCCTCAATAATTACCTCAGAATATCGTAAAATATGTAAAATGTTATTATATAAATATTTTTATATCACATACCTACACGATATTAAAATTACATACTTGACTAAATTTGTATTTAGTAAGTTACTGGTTCTATATTTACTTAAATTGCGATAAAAACCTATAAATTCTCAAGTAATGATTAAATAATTGTCTTGTAAACATGTCGTCTATGAGAAGCAGCTTTAACTCGCAACTTCAACCTTAAAACTGCCTCTGTGCGCGTCATAGCGCTAAGTTTCACTCTTCTGAAGGTCCAAGTAATACCTGTACCACTAATTCAGAGTCTTTATAATCTCTTTTATTTCGTACTTACTGCAGATATCCACACTAATAGTTATTTGTTTAGAGATCCGTAGAACTCGTTGAAAACTCTAAAATACGATGATCATTTGGAGCTGCTTCTATATTTTTCGCTCTTTTAATTGTTTAACACTTACTATGTCTTACCGTGTTTTCAGAATGCCTTTCAAAATAATTCAAACTTATAGGTACTTAATGAACAACAAAATAAACAAGAACTTTGCATCTGTCCATCTAAGTGGGAAAAACACGGAATGTTACACTGGCCGAACAAGAAAAGTAAAAAATATACCTATGTAAAATAGAAAATACTAGCACGCAAGACCGTCATCGACCAGTCATCGCAAGTAGCACCCGTTCACGAGTATGACGCTTGGGCCAGCCATCATCCCTCTCGCCATATAACCGACCCGACAAACGACGCCACCACAAGAAATGACATTTTAGTGAGCATGACGACAATGGTATATGAACCGGCAGTAAGAATCAATCTATAGGTATACTGACCATGACCGCCAATTACCTCCACTTTCCAGATCGTTATTATTAACATAAATTAGTGGAACGCGTGAAGGAATCTTTTGCATTCCTAGAAAGAATTTTGTGAACGTGACAAGTGAACAATGATATGATCAGGGATGAATAATCTTAAACTACATTCAACAAATCATAAAAATCATGTGTTCACGAGGCACCTCCACTTAACATGTAACTTATCAAAATAAGAATTTAACAAATTTATATAACAATATATTAAACGGAACAGAAAAGAAAATCCCAAGTAACAAAATGTAGTCTTGTAGTGGTTCCGGGGCCAGGACTATAACAGGCTAGTAGAAGTTTACAACCACGGAAAAGGGCCCATTTTATACGCGTACTTTTGCTAATAAAACACTCATAGTAGACTTCTCGAGCACCACTTAGACCAATAATACACTTATGGTTGGACTGCGCAGAACCATTTGCGCCTGCGAAGCTCACTATGAGCATTTAATAGAACCAGGCAGGCGTGTAACGTACTCCGCGCTTCTATTACTAGCTACCTCAAATATTTGTGAATTTCTGTTGTATTGTGTCCTACGGTTAGAGAAAAAATAATAAAAGTAAAATTTAAGTTCATCTATTATAAACAAAATGTATTAACAAGTATTTCGCACGTAATACTATACGTGTATAAATGTTTGCACGGCAAACGCGTAAGTATTTTCGGTGAAGTATATTGTGTTTTACATCTCAATTTTTGTTCTATAGTACTAAGCTGTGTTTATAAATAATATTGGTCCTAACAGAATTGCCGCGCCATATTGTGACGCCATATTGTGTGTAAGTAGACACCAAAATGGCCGTGAAGATGCGATAAATATTATAAGCAATTGTCTTCCTATATGGACTTCACGAAGATATCTTTGGACTGTAATGGTTTTACAAGAAACCTTTATACAGAAATTAAGACTATAACAGCATTCGAGAGTCCACAATATTACCAAGTACACTTACTCTTAGAAGAAACCACTATAGAACTAATTAACTCATAATTGGCACATAAAGTTGACTTATACACCCCTATAAGGTCAAGTAACAAATGCAAATGGTTCTAAGTGCATTTAGTTCTACAAATTACTATTACTGGCGTATGGCACTCATAGCGGATTTATAATTACTTCTTGTAGGCGATTATAAGTGTAACTTATTGGAACAAGTTTTCTCAAGTGTATTTACACCTATGCAACACTTTAATAGGCCATCTTAGCCTTTACTGCGCCTATAATTTCGTTCTATACACGACTATAAGTCAACTTATAAGAACACGTATACTACAAACCCAAACGAACTCCGTGTAACCAGTTATAAGCTTGGTAGTAAAACCTGGAACCACTAAGAGAGAGTTACCTACTAGTGCTGTGAGCCTGTAAACTGTGCACTACAGGAGAACTTTGTTACTTGGGATATAGCCCAAGCCTATACCCATGGTGTCGGCTTATTCCGTTTATCCACCCTAAAATAGCCACCCTAAGGAGGATACTCGGAAACACGTGTCCTTCTATCCACCCTGAACGGGGTGGATAACCGTAATTCATATAATATGTTTCTTCCGTTTTTCTCACCTGCCTAAGTACAGTCATTAACACAGAAACATACACAAACCCAGTCCAAGAAACTTCGTGAACTTTAAAATACTTTAGATGTACATACTTACCTTCTTCTTTGAGCTGAAAATAGTTTTGTTTACTCATCTAACATTCTATGTGACTATTACCTCATTCTAGACGTATCTTTTAATGACACATATCATTGCAATTAATTTCCATTCCAGTTATATTATTGTATGTGCTTAAATATAAATCATAGCTTGATTTAAACTTTAAAATGTCTTTAATTGAAAAAATAAAAATATTGACAAGGGGTAAGGGTCGAGTAGCTTTACATAATGGTTATCAATATCACTTTAAGAAAACATACGCAAATCAAACAACTTATTGGCTGTGTGCTAAACGAAAAATAAACCACTGCGTCGGGACAATTACTGTAATGGTAAATAAAAGTATTATTAATTAATTATTATCCAATAGTTGTAGGATTTTGCACATAACATATTTTCTTTTAAATAAAGGTACATTACCCAGTTCGTGCCCAACTAACGCCCCAAAAGCATTGTTAGCTAAGGTATTTTTTTCTTCGTCAATAGCAGTAAAATTAGTTTGGGTTGATGACGAGCTGAAGCTGGAACTAGTCGTTTGAGTATCTCGTTCAGTCGTGGTTTCTTTATCGCCTATATTAACTGCCATTGAATCCCACCTTTGACTTTCTGCCATATCCAATGATTCTTGGCTATCACATTGAGTCATATCATCGTCTATTGTGTCCGGCACATACTCGTACTTTCCTAAAAAATGTGTCGTAATAACTTGTAGCGACAAACATTGATTCAATATATACCTACAGGATACTTCTATAATGTACTTACTTTTTAATGACATAGTGGAATATGCACAGTCAAATTTATTAATTTTATTTTTAGCAAATTTATAATTAAATTGCTTTATTGTAAATGTCAAATGTTTTTTTTTTTTTGTTAATGGCCTTGTTTTTCAAATGTAAACTTTTTTAACTTTTAATTATTTGTTTAAGCATCATCCAACATTATTATTACAGGAAAATACTGTGATGAAAACAAAACCACACATACAGTTATGTAAACAAGATTTCACTAAAAATGTAATTGACTCGCATATAAACCAATGTATCAACGAAGTAACCACTTCACTAGATCCGGTGCCGAAAATCTATAAAAACATGGTAGCGTCACTTAATGAAGATGATGTCGACTTACTAAATGAAGTTCCTGAATTTTCAAAAATTAAATCTACTTTATATGAACATAGAAATGCATGCTGCATTTCTGGGTGTTTTGTTGTGCTGCATTGATGGGTTTAAAACAACTTAATTTTAAAAAAGTTGCCGAAGTTGTAGTGCCGAAAAAATACGAGAACTTTTTATTAGCTGATTTCATAGATGAAATAGACAATATTCGGATTTTGATATTCTGTAACAATTTCGCAAGAGACCAAATGGGTAAACTCAAAAATTTCTTTGGCGATGCAACTTTTAGAATATGCCCCAAACCGTTTAACCAAGTTTTCAGTATACACGCTGATATGAACAGTACCACGACTTCAACAAATATAATACCTTTGGCATTTGCAATTATGAGTGACAGAAAGAAAAGCACTTATTTAACGGTATTTAATTTAATCAAATCACAAATTCCTGCATGGAATCCCGCAACATTCACGCTCGACTACGAAAAAGCTACAATGGGAGCATTAAAAAGTGTATTTCCAAATATATTGCTACATGGCTGCTACTTTCATTATGTGAAGTCCATTCAAAAACGAGCAGATAAGCTAGGTATCAATAAATACCCAAATAAAAAAGATTAGTGTTACTTACGGCAAGGTTGCCACTATTACCTTCAAACTTGATTAATGAAGGCTGGTTGTTTGTGAAATCATTTTTATTAGACGATGATAATAATATGGCGGCATTTGTGAAATATTTTGAAAAAACATGGCTCAAGGACGAAACCTTTGTGGCTGTTTGGAATTCATTCGGGGTGTCTCATAGGACTACAAATTCATTAGAAACCTGGCATAAAACAATGTCACATGAAATTAAAGACAAACATCCACATTTAGCTAAGTTTTTGGAATGCGTGCAAAAAAACGCACAGTTCTTCGCTAATACGTCTGCTGCAGCAAAAAAATTTAGAAAACGATTGCAAATATACATTAAAAGGGACGAATTTATCCAGGATACGCAACTACGTCTACTCAATAATGAAATAAGCGTTGGTCATTTTCTGGACATGTTGCAAAATTTATAAAAAACCACCAGCCCCGCTTCGGCTTTCTATCTTATAGTACCATGTACCTACAATTTAGATTTTAAGACTATTTTATGTTATTCGCTTAACAATAAATATTAAATTAAAACTTAAAAGATAATTTGATTCAACTGTACTTGGGGTAAAAAATCGGAAGAAACATATTATATGAATTACGGTTATCCACCCCGTTCAGGGTGGATAGAAGGACACGCGTTTCCGAGTATTCTCCTTAGGGTGGCTTTTTTAGGGTGGATAAACGGAATAAGCCATGGTGTCTTATCATTAAAAAATTCCTAAATAGTGTAATAACTCCTTTGTAAAAGAAAGTTCCTAATAGGGTAGTTTCCAGGGTCAAAATAATTATATTTTATTTAGTCCGTATTTTAGATTATAAAAAAATATTGGAAACGTATTTTTTCTTTTTTCGATTAAATAAAAAATAACAAAGATATAGCCCATTAAAGTTACGTGTGACGTCATCTAGTGCGAAAAAATGCAGCACGGCGTGACGTTATACGTAACTTTAATGAGCTATATCTTGGTCATTTTTGGTTTAATTTTCAAATAAAAAAATACGTATCGCTTATTTTTGAATAATCTAAAGGACAGACTTATAATTTTTTTTTAAAAGAAAATTTATAAGTGCATGGGTAAATTCATTATTTCAAGAGGCAATTTGTTGGAAAATCGTATACTAAATTCTCAATACCTACTCTAGTTTATATTCAGTATCGCTGTCCGATTCCAGTCTAGAAGAAAGAAACAATAAATTACGCAAAGAAGGTTATTTAACTTTATTTTTATAATATGCCACACCAAGCTATAACTTACTTTTCCTCTGTAACTGGTCTGTTATCAGTTATAGAGAAAACAAAATGAACAGGACCCTCGCTTGTGTTTGTTGAACTCGAACTTGCCGTGTTGTGAAGCCTTAATGTCGCTATTAGTTAAACACATGATCAAATTCCTACTTAAGTCTGCGCAAAAGAACAAATCACTTATGTAATGAAACTTTCAGTGGCAGAACAGTGATAAATATATCTTTTATACAGTTCCGTTAAAAAGTCTGCAATTAAAGTCTTGATGCAGTTCTGAAGCGTACAGCAGCGGCAATAGAAGCTTTTTAGCAGCTTTAAGCCTTAACATACTTGTTTTAACTCTCTTCTAAATCTATAGAGGGCAAATGGGTTGTAAAATTAACTTTTAAAATCTAGAGTGGCTATTGGTTCAGTTTCTGCTACCCCTAGTGATATTTACAGCTATGAGCAGTTACGGAAGCAATAGTAGAACTTAAAACCACTTTCTGAACCCCTAAAGCGCTATTGTACAGCTAAAAGTTGCAAAATAGACTGCTATTTCCACTAGTGTGCTAGTTGGGTATCCACTCAGTGGCGTAGCGTGGGGTGGGGCGGGGGGTCCATGGCCCCGGGCGGCACATTAAGGGGGCGGCAAAATCGGCCGCGTAAATAAACAAAAAAATACTTGGCACGTGCACTGACGTGATCCAAGGAGGACCACGCGGCAGCGCAGGCGTTGTAGGATCTAGGCAGGGGCGGGGTGAAGTCGAGTCCTGTCGCAGTTAGCAAGTACCGAGGTTACCCGAACGGAACAACAATGGAAAACAAAACCATCCTCATTTTCATTACGTGAAGACTTGTTTCGGATAAGGGTGTATTTTTAATTCTGACACTGTAATTCGTAGTTTTAGTTTATGAATTCTTTAATGGGTTGCAATATTCCTGTAATCTACCAGCGTGTTAATGAGTAATTTATTATCCCATATCAGGGCCGAGCCACCCCTGTGTGCGATGTGTGCGGCGTACACAGGCGCCAGGGCAATAGGGCCGCCGCGTGCCGATGAAATGCCAGCGTTAATTTTATTATTGAAAACCTTGCTTCTAACTACTACACAATATTTTTTGTTGAATAGGGAAGAAGGCAGGTACAAGTCTCCCAAGACAAAAGTCACATCTGTGGTGTAACTTTAAGTTAAGCCCTTGAATTTGGACTAATATTTATGACCTTGCGTTAAAATCAAAGCCGATTATTTCACACATTACAAACGCCTTCTGCGCATTTTTGGACGCAACCACGTGGGATGTGACGCGGGTTTTGTCCATAAAGTTACAGATTTCGCCTCTCAACTCCTTTTTTTTGCGAAAATAAGGAGTAGGAGTAAATGCTATTAACCGGTGACGGGCAGCAACGTCACAGGTGCGAGCAGCTACGCCCTGCGCCCTGGCGCTCACAAACACTACAACGCAACGGCACCAGTTCTCGGTCGCCCCGCTATTCGGAGAAGGATACCATATGGGGAGACAATTCAAAGCCATTCCAAGGCGTCATAATTCTATTCTGACTTTGAAAAATCCAAGGGGATAAAGTGATTTCAAAGATGCTTGATGTATAATTACATATTATATATCAATTTACACCTTATTTTAAATAATTTGGTGTTTATCTTTGACTATGGACTACGCCTCTAAAATTAAGTACCATAAAATAAAGCCCCAAATTCCCGGCAGTTTCGTTATTCCCGGCCAAGGACGTGGTGGCGAGCTATGGCAGGCTTCAACGCGAAAGTTGAAGTACAAGAACGCGGCGAAGCGAAAATCGGCGCCCACGGCCTGGGGCACGAGAATCATAGGGCCTAAATATGCTAGTGAACTTCCTCGTAGCAAAGGGGCTTTTCTTATGAACTCCTTTTGTAAGAAGAAGCTTCACAGGCGTGTGACAAGCAAGGTGAAAGACTACATCCCGACGGACCGAAAGCACATATTTAAAGACGGTGATCAATACGATAAACATCCGAAGCGATCACCGACTTGTACGAGGCTCTCTTTATTTATATAACTAACCTCAGAACTGAAAACCCCAGTCAATCAAGCCTACTCTCAGACCTACATTGACCCTCCACCGACAGCATTAAGCAGAAGACGTGACAGTGGTCACGGCACTAGGAGATTCGTCTCGAAAGATATGCTCCGCATAGAGAAAAAGACAAGGAAGGCCAACGTCACAGATCCCCGAAGAACAAGCCAGCCACAGTAGAGAGACAACCTGCTGTCCTCCCATACATCAAGGGCGTGACCGACAAGATTGGCTACATCTTGAAGCGAGCTTCAATCAAAACTTTCTACAAGCCGCCAACGAAGATAGGTAAGCCAATTATTACCATCTGTCAAGTGTCAGTTACCCTTACAAGAGGCCGGGGTTTACAAGATAGACTGTGAGTGTGGGCTCTCATACATTGGACAAACCAAGAGAAGCATAGGCATTCGACTAAAGGAACATATAGCTGACATTAAACACAAACGCTCGACGAAGTCTGCTGTGTGTGAACATGTAGAACAAGGAACCAACCATTACCTGCGATTTGATAAACCACAGATACTCGCAAAAGAACACCGCTTTATTCCAAGAGTGATACGTGAAGCTATTGAAATTAAAAAACATCCTAATTTCAATTGGGAAGATGGTTGGAATGTACCTCCAGCTTGGGACCCTGTTATCAGGCTAATGAAACCCAAAAAGGACAAAGTCACCAGAAGACATCAAGACACAGTGAGCACATTCTGCGTAGATAGTAACACCAATAGTTGAAAAATGTTCGGGCACTTTGAATTAACTTTTAAATTCAAGACAAAGACAAATATCACCTCAGTCTGCCGTGAACATGAATCCTGTAAAGAATTCGAAACGTCGGCTAGTAATAAAAATGTAGTTTCTAGATCTTTCGGTTTAAATGTAATAGGTAACAAATAACCAGTGAAAGTAATATAACGCGATAAAATCCGTAAACTGTAGTTTAATTTCAATGTGTAACATTCGCGTAAACCCAAGAAAATAAAAGACAAGGAGTTTAAACTGCCAGTCGAGACTCTCGAACTGATGAAGAAAAGACGCGAGACGCCATTCTGTCGGCTGTCTTCGCCATTCTGTCGGCTGTCTTCGCCGGAAGGACGGGGTGTAAAACGACAAAGACGAAAGCTTACGCGACGAGACCTCCAACGCTCTAACACTCGGTCCATGGAAGCGATCGAGAAAACCCTGGGGATCTTCGTTCTACAGTTGAAGCGACACAATCAATGCACACTTTGAGTTAACGGTGCGTCAACTCAAAGTTCGAGATTCTAGAAGACGTTGAAAAGTTTTATCGACTCTTGTTTACCTCGCGGGTAGACAGAACAATTAATTGGACCTAGTACCGACGACTATAGTGCCCTACTGACGCAACACTACACTAAAGCCATCCCGAATGTCGAACACTGTGAGGTGCGACGGCTTTTAAAAACAACAAAGCACCTAGTGATGACGGCAATCTATCGAAATTTAACTTATTCAAATCCTTTAAGCCGCGTGAGATAGGGCGCGCGGCAACGTAACACCGACACGTCTCTCCTCCCGCGACCGCGCCCGACTGCGAGGGACAGACAGAACTGTCCACCGTACCCGCACCTTGGGACGCATCCTACGCAGGCCTCACCCAAGCCCACGTGGAGCGTCCACTCCCGGGATTCCGCTTAGCTTCACCGTGGGTGTCCAAACCACGGTTACTGAGCCCTCCCACCACGACAAGGTGGAGATACCACGGGGGGCGACCCATTAACACCGCTGAGAGCTGCCACGTTTTGTCGTAAAATTATTAGATATACCCTATGGCAACATTTTTTTTGTAATTCCTTAAATGCCGTTAAGAGTGTAAAGTCAAACTAAAGGACATACTTATAAACATACAAACATACCAAAACCCGAAAAACGTTACACTTCTGCAGAAACATTGGGGTAAAAATGGGGCGGCGAATTGCCGAACGGCCCCGGGCGGCAGAAACCCACGCTACGCCACTGTATCCACTGGACCACGAAGGCAGTATTTCATTTCTTATTTAATTTCATCATAATTAGAAAACAAATCATAGGCGTATAGCAGGGGGGCCGGGTGGGTCATGCCCACCCCAGTATGGTCTAGTGCCCACCCCAGAATGTTGGTTACCGATTCGAAATTCTGAGCTGGACACCTAAGAACCTTTACATTTAGGGAATGCAAATCTTGGGAGATTGGGGCTCTAGCGAGATCCCGCGAGTTTATGAAGAACAATACTGCGAGATCTCGCCAATTTCGAGATCTACTCGTATTAGTATTGCGAATACGCTTCGAATAAGACGTTTTTATGCTCTAGTGCAATCTCGTTAATCTCGCGAGATCTCGCCCTTTTTTCGTCCGAGATCAATCTCGTTAAAAAGTGCCGAGATCTCGCGAGAACGATTTCATTTCCTATTCATACTATTGTTTTTTGGAGACCTAGGCCTACCTTGAAAAATGACCTGAGATACGCCAAACCACGAGGGCGCCTTCGAATTGTTTGCCAAGTACCACAGTGCTGCGTCCGCGTTCACTGCTTTTTTTTCTAAGCAGTAGTATAGGAGGCGTTCAAGGGGCACATGGCAGTGATAGATATGATGCGTTTACCTTTGTATATAAAATAGACAAAATTTTTATTATAACTACTTATCTTCATAGGAAATTAGTTATTTCGTAAGAAAATAAATGTACATGCATACCTATAGCCATGCCGATATCAAGAGGTTTTGTTACAAACATTAGGGGAACATAGTACAATATCGGACACTTTTGAATTTATTGCTATATTTTCGAAATCATTGGGTCGATCAGTATAAAGTTTAATAATGAACATTATTAATAAGATGTTTGACTGTATTTGTACATTTTAAGGCGCTAAAACTAAAATGTACTGTATAAATTGAACAAAAAAAATCATAAAAAGTTGTGAAGTATCGGACATGGGTGGACAGTATCGGACAAACAGTTAAAACAACTAATTAGTTAATATATAGATATATATATATATATATATATATATATATATATATATATATATATATATATATATATATATATATATATATATATTAGGCGAAAATAGTTAAGTTAGTTGAAAACAGAAATGTTTAAATTATATAAATATGCACAGCTAATTTAGGAATTACTTGAAAATTTCAGTGTATGGAATTTAAATTTTTCTTTGTGTACTATCGGACAGTTATGTTTAGTACCGGACGTATTATTAATGTTTTAATAATTGTATCATTAATTTATAGAATAATTTGTGCAATCTAGATAGAACTCTCGTAAGAAACCTTTAATAAGATAAAAATCGACATTCCAAGTTAATTTATTTTTGATGCTTTTAATTTAAATAATAGTGTTAATTATACCTACCTATGTATATTTATTAATTAATCCTTTTGAAATATTTTGAATATAATATTATGTAAAATCATCACCGAAAAACCGTAATTGACGTTTTTAACATCAAATACAAGCTCTTTAAGTTACCAACAAAAATCAGATTAAAGACTATTGATGCTACAAAACGTGAGTAGGTACAAAATATCTCATGAAATTATCAGAATTTACTTAAATGCGGTGTCAAAATGGATACGCGACGCGCTTTAGCAAGGTTTTTCTGTGATGTCATGCGGTCCGTCACTTGCCTACTAGCAATATTGTTGAACAGGCAGTATGGTAACTACAAAGATATATAAAAACTAGAGATGCGTTGAACGCACATTGAAATGGCAAACTGAAATGGAGGCAATTGCCGCCATTCCATTTAGTTACGCGCGAACCTGTGTTGTGATAGTACGCTCCGTAACAATAATATGTGTGTAAGAATTTAAAAAACAACTAAAATTATCTCTCTAACAACAGGTGCCCCCCTATAGTAGTATTTATTTACTTTCTCTTTCTTTATTCATACAATATATTATTTGGTATTCGTAGCCGTTTTTCAGAGCCGCTTTGTGGGAATATGGCGCGTCTATATTATAATACGTCATTGGGTAACTAGAATAAAAATACGAAGTAAATTATAAAACTTTACTTTTCAATGACAATCTGAATTAAACCTACTAACTACTACAAGGAACATTATTAACTTTGGTCGTTTTTTGTACTACAAAATCACAGGATAAATTGCTTATCTAGTCCTCTATTACTAAGTAAAGTACTTAGTCTCTAAATATAGTCAATCACTAATATCACTAGAACAATTTTCGCAAACAAAATATGGGTCGTCACCATTAAAAACACAGTAAACATGATACCATACATGACATTGTAGACATTGCACCCAATCTTCGTCACTTTTATAAAAGTTTGAACACTTGCCGCAGAATGTGGTCTTTGCCTTGCGTTTCTTTTCTGTGCTATTTTTTTTTTCTTTTTATTGTCACCCCAATCCAAAACTTTCTTAATCTTTTTAGTATCTATCTTGTTCTTCTTATCAATATTTTGCAAAATTCTTTCTTGTTTCTTAGTATTCTTTTTTTAATTTTAGAGCATATTTTTCTTCTAAATCCTTCTTAAAATGTGTAGACGTCCAAATTTCTGATTTTGTCGATTTTCGTTTCCTCGAAGCTACTCTCCGTTCCAAAGCATCTTGGGTAGGATATATGGTTTCAACGATTTTGGCAATTTTTTCTTTCAAGGGTGTATTTTCTTTACCTGCTGATGTTGATGGTTCGGATGCTATTAATTTATTAGAAATAATTTGAAGGGTTTTTTCCTTAATATTTTTAGAAACTAAAATATTTTTCAGTGGGGTCATAACAACTTCTGAGGGATTTTGTACTATGAAAGGTTTATTTGGAGATTGAAGAATGTAATTGTTGTCAGTCTTTTGTGGTGTATGAAAATTGGCTAAAATAGCATCGTAAACGTCATCTAGTATTATTGAAGGATCGGAAGTATGATTCACATTAAAATGGTCTGGACTATCTTTAGGCAATGCCAATAAGATAATTTCTTCAACTATGTTAGCAGAACTTTCCTCATTAAAGATATCGCAAGTGTCTTGGCTTCTATTTACTGGCATAATTTGAGGCATTTCTGTATTTTCTTGGATTTCAGACTTGTTTTGTATTTCTTGATAGGCGTCATCTGGGATGTCCAAGCCTTGTGCTGGCATATAATCATCGTCTTTAAATATTTCAAGATTATATGGTACTATTCCGCAGCATGCGAACCCGCTTTTGGCAATTTGCATTGTTGAAGTTTTGACATACGCTTTTTCAACTAGTCCAGCAACATCATAGTCAGAAATTCTAAGGAATCTATGCATGCTCATCCATGCCGTGCAAGCAGAGTCATAAGCGTTCTTAAAAGGTTTCATAAATGTGCGGTCAAGCGGTTGCAATTTATTTGAGGTGTGAGGTGGAATACTCAGTTAATGGACGTAATTTTCTTTGGCATATTTGATTACTTCGAGTTCTTTGTGACTGGCGTGTCCATCTAAAATCAGAAGTACTGGCTCCGAACTAGACGGTTTTACTGTTTTTACGAAGTGTTGGAGCCATTTCAAAAAAATTGGTCCAGTAATCCACCACTTGAATGTGCTTCAAAAATTGAACCTGTTGGAGCGTTTTCTTTAAGCCGCTCATTAATCTTTTGTCTGGGGAAAATGAATAATGGCGGAACAAAAACATCACCAGTCGCATTAAAACAGAATAATAACGTAACATTACGTCCTCTTTCTCCAGACGTCAGTTTACCTACTTGCTTCTTTCCCTTAACGCTTAAAACCTTGAATGTATTTTTGTGAACACAGCTCACACCAGTTTCGTCTGCATTGAATATTCTGTGTGGAGAGAAATTATATTTATCTTTCAAAACCTTTAGTTTTTCGTAAAATAGTAAAACTTGTAGTCGACTGAAACCAATGGCTCTTGCAATACTTGTCGATTCAGGTTTTCTTAAACGCAGTTCAGGGTGACGCTTTAAAAATGAATAGTAAAACTCAGCTCCAGCTTGCTTTTTTTGTGAGTTGAAGCGGTGTGGTAAATTAAGTTTATCAGCCAAGTCAAATGCAAATTTACAAAATTCGTCCCTGGTAAAAGGCATTAAGCGACTATCAGCGTCTTGTAAATATTGTACTAACATTTCTTCGTATTTTGAAGAAAATGTAGGTTTGAAGTGACCCATATCTGGACTCATGGTAGTTCGCATATCTTTTTTCAGTTTCACTACCCTGTCATTTAGTGAACTTTTAGGAACCTTAAAATGTAATGCCGCCTGCCGAGTTGTCAATTTCCCGCTCAATACCTGTTCAACAGCATCTTTCATATTTTGTTCTTGCCACTGACCGCGACCATCTGGTTTCTTTTTGAATCTGGGCATGTTGGTCTAAAAAAAATTGTGAAAACAAAATTTAATAAATTTCAATTTCGTTTCATTTGATGTGCGTTGTGTGAATAACAGTATGGTGGCTGCTCACGCCACGATTTTGACCGATGGATACTGGGGCAAACTTTGAGCAATGCATACCAGTTGGACGTACATACAAAGATCAGAAACAATTGTGCAATTGTTTTTGGTCTATGTAGGTATGTCCATAAAGATTAAAAAAAAAGACAAATCCAGCTCTAATGAGTAAGTTCTTTGTCTCTAGAGACTTATCAAACAATCAATCGACCCAAACTACGCCCAGACTCGGAACAACTATTTTGTTATGGGTTCAGTCACCACGCAGGATCCCTGCGTGGTGACTGAACCCACAACCTCATGCACAGACCGAACCAACGAGGCGGTCTACTCATATATTATTATTATAGTCTGTATAACTCAATAGTTTAAAAATTATTTATTGAAGGTAGGTAGGTACGTATCGTATCAAATTAGCGATTTTGGTGTGAAATAATGCTAACAATGGAAACAGGCGTGAGTATATGTATGTTTAATGATAACAAACCAAAGAATTTATTAAAATATATATTTTTTTTTTTAGTGAATGCATTAATAATAGGTTATTGTATTATTATTTTTAGTATAGTATCGGACGTCCGGTACTGGACTAAATCTAGTCGTCCGTTACTATACATCACTCCCGCTGTCGAAAATATTATTGTAAAAAAATAAAATCGACAATTACATTGAAATTGATGTAATAATCGTATACTAAAATAATAATACTATAATTTATAAAATAAAGATTCTTTGTTTCATTTTAAAATTTAGGTCTTAACCACAAGAAATTAAACATCGATACTCACTCAGATTCGACTTCGGAAGAAAATCACTCGTGACGCGCCCACCGCGGTCGGTGTCTCACCGGTGACTGTTTAATGCCGCATTTACACATTCGTGCGAATAACGAGGCGAATGACGAGGCGAATAACGAACACGCATGTGTAAACACTACATTCGCTATTCGCCTCGTGATTCGATTCGTGATTCGCGTGTTCGCGTTGAGAGCGGTTTTTCGGACGCGAATCAAAGGGCACGAATGGCGAACACGAACTTACTGTTTACACATTCGTCTGCATTCAGTTGACAGCTAGCGCCCGATCCAACCGGACGTGTTGTCAAAATGGAGTGGAGTGAAGCGCGAATTATAGAGTTCCTTGAACTATTTAAAAAAGAAGAGCTCATTTGGAACCCAAAACATCAGAAAGATAAACGGTGCTTGGAACCGTATATCTGCTAGTATGGGGTTGCCATTATGTTAGCACATTAAATATAAAAAAAATCATACTTTGGCTAAAACAAAATTGATTATCAACAAACATAGTAAAAGATATTACTGCCTTGTTGGTCTCGCGGCATAAATGTGCGCGTGGGATTGGGAGGTGTCGGGTTCGATTCCCGGGTCTGGCAAAGTGTTATTGGGTTTTTCCTTTGGGAAATTCTCAGTAGCAGCACGGAGTCTGGTAATGTGCCCGGTACGGCAATAGGCCCGCCCCCTATTACGTGGGAACTAAAAATTCATGGCGAAATGTGGGTGTAATATTTACACCTCTGCCTACCCCTTCTGGGATACAGGCGTGAGTCTATAAATAAAAAAAAATGAATTACTTATATGAGTAATTCTCAAATTTAATAATTTACATGCTCAAAAAAGAAATCGTCTGTGACGATAGCTTTTTTTTTACTTTTTTACGCAGGATACATATCTAAATAATTATATAATTTCATTAAATGTAGCGCGCACGCTGCGATTATTTTCACGTCCTCCATGTTCGTGTGCGAATTTCAAATGATTCACTCCGCGAATGTGTGAACAGTAGTTCGCGACAGCATTCGTATACGAATGTTTCGACGAATATTCGTGGAGTGTCGAGGCGAATGACGAACACGCATGTGTAAAATTAAAAATTACATTACTATGGAGTTAAGAACACTGCTTTGGATCTCCTAACATCATATCTGAGTAATAGGATACAGAGAGTTGAGGTAAATGGAAAAGTTTCTATGGGTTCAGTGGTCACAATGGGAGTGCCGCAAGGTTCAATTCTTGGTCCATTCCTTTTCCTTGTATATATTAATGATTTGCCATACATTATGCAAAATAATGAAGAGATAGTGTTATTTGCTGATGATACATCACTTATTTTTAAACTTAGACGACAACAATCAAATAATGACGATGTAAATAACGCTCTCTCTAAAGTAGTTCAATGGTTTACTGCTAACAATTTACTGTTAAATGAAAAAAAAACAAAATGTATACGATTTTCAAGACCGAATGCAAAACAAGTTAAACCTAACATATGTTTGAATGGAGAAGAGTTGGATCTTATAGATAACACCGTATTCTTAGGCATAACCTTAGACTCTAAGCTACAGTGGGGCCCACATATAGGTCAGTTGTCGAATAGACTTAGCTCTGCAGCGTACGCGGTTTATAAAATTCGTCAGTTAACTGATATAGATACGGCCAGATTAGTATATTTTAGTTATTTCCACAGCATAATGTCATATGGCATTTTATTATGGGGCAACGCAGCTGACATTCAAACTGTGTTTGTACTGCAGAAGCGGGCTATTCGTGCAATCTACAGTCTTGGTTCAAGGCATTCACTGAGGGAAAAATTTAAAGAAATTAAGATAATGACTGTCGCATCTCAATACATTTATGAGAACTTGTTATATGTCAGGAAAAATATAAATATGTTTTCCAAATTCAGCGACATTCATAAATTAAACACACGAAATAAAAACAAACTTGTTCTACCTTCAACTAGACTACAAAAAATAAGTAACTCCTACAAGTGTCAAAGCATACGTTTTTACAACAAAATTCCAGGCAATATTCAGGAACTAAGTATTAATAAATTCAAAGTATTTATTAAACAGAGCTTGTGTTCAAAAGCTTATTACACAGTTAAAGATTATTTAGCAGACAAAAATGCCTGGAATTGAGTTTAAAAATTATGAATTTTGACATTTTGAAATTAGTGACAAGATATTTTTATTTATAGTCCGTTCACAGTTATTTTACCTCTAGCTGTTAGATTGGCCAACCTGGGCTTTGTGTTGCTATATTTGGTATATAATACTCCCATTTTAAATTTACATTATTGCTAAAAATGTACTTATTTTTTTATTGCCTAAGCGATCGTATTAAATATTTGGAAGTAATGTTTGTAACAAAACCTCTTGATATTGGCATGGCTATATGCATGTACATTTATTTTCTTACGAAATAACTAATTTCCTATGAAGATAAGTAGTTATAATAAAAATTTTGTCTATTTAATATATAAAGGTAAACGCATCATAATTACGCCAACGTGAGGTTCTAATTATCAAATACAAAAACTGCAAATTTCATTTTCATATTTATTTTGAACTAGAGGACGCCAGCGGCTTCGCTCGCACATATTTTCGAATTTCCCGTTTTGCCCGATCCCGTGGGAATTTCGTGAAATCCCGTCTTAGTGCACCCCTACGGTCCCCAAGGAACATACATGCTAAATTTCAGCTTCTTGCGCCGAGTAGTTTCGGCTGTAGCTTGTCTGTCAGTCAGTCAGTAACGCAAGGATTTTATATATTAAGATAAGAATGATGTGGGTGTAATATTACACCTCTGCCTACCCCTGCATGGAAACAGGCGTGAGTCTATAAGAATGATCCATGTGGACTGCCAATGTTATGATGATTCGTAACTGCTATCATATTCTGTATCAGACTCAGAATTTAATTCTATTATGAACCTGTCCATTTCAGCATCCGTAGACCCATCTGTTTCACGAAGCTTGTCTTCAATGTGGCGCTCATGTTTGCATTGTTTTTGTCAGTCTTCTGCAGTGATAGATTGAAAAGCTTCTTCAGCTAAATTCACAATGTTGGTTGCCTCTTGTCCTACATTTTTGCTTGTGACTCGCCTTTTAATGAGACTCCACATAAGTTCAATTGCGTTTAGCTCGCAGTGGTATGGCGGTAATCTAACCACTTTGCGGCCATGAGCTTCAAGCATTTGAATTTTTGAAGCATTTCCACTAATATTGGGTAAAATGTTATGCAAGGGTAACCCTATTTTACATTCCTGTCATCACAGAGTACAATTCCAACATAAAGAAAATAAACACCGACATCTGTCAGAGGTAAATTAAGAGCGGTTTCAGATTAGCGTTTTATACGCGCGTATAAGCTCGTTTTTGGAAGCGCATGTAGGCGCGTACAGGCGCGCCTTTTGGCACACGCGCAACTCGTACGAGCGTTGACGCGCTTCTAAGCTCGTATATGCACGAGCCGTCAGAATCCATGTTGACACTGACAAGATGTCACAGTTTCGGGCGAACACGCCGAAATATGCCCGTTCGGTTTTTTGAAGCTCGTAATATAGCGCGCGTGTAAGCGCGTATGCTGAATCGACCGTATACGCGCAGAAAAATACGCTAATCTGAAACCGCCCTAACTGTGAACGGACTGTACATTTGTAATACATACTTATATTTTTACATTTTGACATTTTTAATTTGACATTTGTAATTTTATTTATTTTGTTTTGACATTGTTTGATTTGACATTGTTATTTTATTTATTTTCTTTTGACATTTAAAATTACATAAGTAATATATTATTATTTTTAAACTGACATTCAATAATATTTTCTGACATTTTAAATATATGACATTTTATTGTTTAAATTTTTACTATTTTTAAAATTACTTAAATAATATATTATTATTCCTGAATTGACATTCAATAATATTTTTTGACATTTTAAATATAATATGACATTTTATTGTTAAAATTTTATTATTTTTACATATTGTTTGCAACATGTATTTTACTATGTATTAGCTTGTAAAGTTGTGAGTATGATGTGGGCATTATTAAACATATAAACAAATAGTTGTGGCAACCTGTCTGATGGCTTAGGCTGACATGCTTATGCATACACCTTCTGATGGCGTGGAGGCATAGTGATACAGATCGTGCTGGCTCCCTCAATCAAGGTTGAGCCGTACGATTGCTGTTGAATGCGGGCCATCAGTGGGCCGAGTCAGTCAAAAGCGTCAGATGATTTCCTGCATTGTACTTGCATACTAAACCCTTTTTTTTGTCTGGACTTTAAAAGATGAAGAAAATACTAAACAAAATGAAGTGACAAAAAAAATGACTCTGAGTTTGTTTCGGCCTTTCTTCTCAAGAAGTCATTTAGCTAGGAAAAGCCGGCATCATCTAGAATAGGGTTTTGACATGTATAAGTGTTGTAAACAACCAAAATGCAGAAATAAATATGTCTTTATGTCTTTATGTCTTTAAATGCGGTATAAGTGTTTAATACGTTCGTGAGATGCGACCGCAACCGCAACGCGAAGGAGGGGAGTGGGGATAACTATATACAAAACTGCAACGTTTATGAGTGATGTCCGTTAGGTACTATACGTTGTCCGGTATTATACTACCTTCCCCTACTTCCAAATATTTAATACAATCGCGTAGGCAATAAAAAAATAAGTACATTTTTAGCAAAACTGTATATTTAAAATGGGAGTATTATATACCAAATATAGCAACACAACGCCCAGGTTGGCCAATCTAACAGCTAGAGGTAAAATAACTGAACGGACTATAGATGAAACATTTGGCCTCCTCTGGTTAGAAAAGCTACATACCTCATTGTTTTTCAAAGTTAGTACAAGTAATTTAAAAAATAAACATGACAAGCCCGTGACAATAATTATTTTTAGACATATGGCAAAATAACAACAACACTTTACATAGTTTGGATCTTGTGCCGATTGCAAAATTATGGTGAAAGTACCAAGTTTTAATTATAAATAAGCTAGATTTTATTCAAAATTAGGGATGAAATGTTTATTCAGCACTTAAGTAGATACCTAGAGTATTATAAAATTTTAGGCAAAACATGGAATGTTAATAAAAGCAGTGATAGAACGACTGTTCGTGTAGCCTACGACATCCACGGGTCCAAACCTTCTGAGAACAATAAGCGAATTATTGTATTACACGGCTTGCTTGGCTATAAACGTAACTGGCGAAGCATGTGTCAGAAAATTGCTATAGCCCATAGTGCGTGTGTGATAGCAACAGATGCTCGCAACCATGGTGAAAGTCCACACCACGGATCCCACACATACTTTGATCTGGCTTCGGATGTGTCTCAACTGATGGACGTATTATCAATAAAGAATGCGCACATTATTGGTCACAGTATGGGCGGCAGAACTGGAATGACTTTGGCGCTGACAGAGGTAAAATCCCTTTTTTTATGGATAAGTGTTTGAACCCATAAAAATACAATTAAGGCACGAAAAAAACCATCTACTTCATTTCCAACAACGGCAACAACTGCTATAAAAACATTCATCAACTAAATAACTTTGTATAATCAGACACACATCAGGAGAGACCTATGTTCAGTTGTGGTCTGCGAGAAGATGTTGTATGTTGATGATGGTTTAGGCTACATTGTCCAGCGTCACAAAAAATAACATTAAATTAGGAACTTTAATAAAATAGTATCTGATTCTAAACATTACATATTTTTGCAGCCTTCGAAAGTAGCAAGTTTGATAGTTGTGGACATATCACCAGTGCCCTCAGGAGCTGTAAATCATGAATTCTTTGGGAAACTGGCAGATGTTATGAAATCTGTGAATTTCCAAGCAGCCGATAACATTAATAAAGCAAGAGAGGCTGCAGCGAAAAAAATCTTGGCGTCCGGATTGATGCCAAATATGAAAGGCATGGAATTCCTTACAATGAATATTGGAAAATTGGCCGAGAGAACCTTTGGCTGGCAATGTAATTTGGATGCCTTAAAGAAACACATTAAAGATATAGCGTCATTTCCAGCAGAACTCGCTGGCAAACAGTATCAAGGACCGATATTATTCATTGGCGGCGGTCGATCTCATCATCTGCCGTAAGATACATGACAATTGCATATTTAAACTTACCTACTACTGTAATACGCCAGCGAAATGCATGTGAAAGATTTATATTTTCTGAAAAGTCAATGTCTAGTTTTGAGTTTGTAGCTGCAATACATAAATGTCTTTGACTTTTCAGAGAACTTATATTTCGATAGGCAGGTACTTATATTTTTCTTAAACAGTAAAATACACCTCTGGCAGTACAGCAATGATATCGGTTAAGAGACTCTACGAGTACCTACATTAGATTTCTGAATAATGGTACCTACCTAGTTCATTCTGCTTAATTTGCTATTGTTTGGTACTCGTGATAAGAAACAATGGGAAGAACTTACTATTTAAGTTATTTCTTGCCTTGTGTAATGTTAAGTACAATATAATGTTTATACTGTTTTATTGCAGAAAAAGTGACGAGCCGAAAATCAAAGAGTATTTCCCTAATGCGGAATTTAAATACATTGAAGACGCGGGACATAACATACATGCAGAAAATCCTACTGCTTTTTTCAAAATAGTCGACGATTTTTTAAGTAAGCACCTATAAGATAAATATATGTACTTACCCCTGTTACACTAGGTCGTTACTGTTAATGTCAATTATTGTACGTCTATAGCTAAGTATTGTGTGTTTTTCAAAATAAACGTTGAAACCGTTAACTCTGAAGCTGTATTATTTTATGAACCTAAGGGATACTCGGGCTGTAAAGTTGCATTTCAAGTCGTTCAATCTAAGATGAGTATATGAACGTGCTTATTGTATATAGGTATATAGTTCTTTGTCAATATTATCTATAACAGAAAATATTTACTGTGAACAGTGACGGATTATGAGATACCTAGGTGAGGCGTGACATCACTGAGTTATGTGTTTACGATTTTGGAGGCTCGTGTCATATGGAAGCAGAGGTTAGTACTAGTGACTTGACTTGCCGTTTATAATAGATCGGCAAAGTTAAGCAACGCGTGCACAGGCCATCACTTGGATGAGGGACAGCGTGTGACATTTACATCAGAGCGCTACCATGCTTCGGAGGAGGGCATGAAAAGCTGTAGGGCCCGGTTCTTAACTGAGGCAAAGTATCGTTAGGCTATTTCGGAGGCCTTGGAGCGGTCTGAGAACTCCAACACCAGAGTTTGCCACACACAAACTAGTCCATTGAAAAGTTACATTAGGGGTCGCATTTGAGGACGCAATTTTATTTTTTAGATGTCTAGGGAGGGTAAAATATAGTGTTTATCCAAATTTGTGGGGTCGTTCCCCTTGTCCCGCGGCCGCCATCTTAGAAAAACTGATGGTGCGGATGGTTTATCTGGTTAACATTTGATCGCAAAGAGGATCTGTTTAGCCATTTTTTGTTGCAAATTAAATTCTCTAAGTACAACTTTGTTTCTGATACATTTTGTCGTAAAACCAAAGAAAAATATCTTTGCTATTGTTGTATTTTGGTAACTATAGGGTTTTTTCATCATTACCTATTACCTACATATAGCTTATGATCAAAAAAACGTCGATATTCAATCGTTGATAAAAAAAAACATCTACTTACATAATACTCGCATCTTATCGGTAAATCATAATTTCCATTGATTTTTGCAATTACTTTACTACATCACTCCCAGGAAATTGAGGGGCTGCAGAACATTGCAGTTTCACTTGTATGGGCAGAATATCAAGTTTAGTAGCCTACGGAGTGCTTTAATTTTAGAGTTTTGTCCATATTTTGTCAGCCTATGTTTTCAGGGTTGATGTAATGAGTGAAAATTGGACGTCATGGTAGTCCTGGAGGCTGCGGAGTCTCCAGTAGTCCAGTTAGAGGACTGCGTCTTGTTTTGGACAATGTAAAGACAAATTAAATGTATTGTTTGACTTACTTGTCTTGTTGCAAATTTCATTCGATTTTCATTTGTAGCTTTGTTATTCTTGATTTTATAACTAAATGCTACGGGACCAAAGTTGTAGAGAATTTAATTTGTAGAAGAATTTAGACGCAACGCGCCGTTTGGACTGGCTCTTACGTGTATATTTTTTTTTGTCAAACGTAACAAGCAATCCGAGCAATAATAGTCCAGAGATGCAAAAGGTTCGTCCTTCCGGCATCCTCACGCAACGTTCGAACGGTAGATCCAGAGAGATTCTCTGCGTAGTGCGCGAAAATGAAGACGCCGAGGGGATTAATGAACCCGACGTTGATGTTCAACAAATCACTGTGCCAACAATTGATTTGCAAGATACTTACCTAGTTATTGGTGTTGAAGAAAGTCTACTAGGCTAATCCGTGGTCCAAAAACACTGTACATTAAAGGTGGACGCACACCTATCCGAGCCGAACGCGTCGAACGAATCGAAGTCAAGGAGGCCTCGCACATTAGCAAGAATCGACCGCGCCGAAAGAATCGACCGCGCCGAAAGAATCGAGCGCATCGAACAAATGGTTTCCATTTCCTTTACGCCTGTCGCAATGTTATTGCATGTGAATTGTGATGGATCTTGACAAGGTTTTTATTTGTCAGTGCTTTATTAATGGAAGATGAAGAAACAATGCGGAAATATTACCCGTGCGTTGCTCAGTCATACCCAACTGATAGAATGCGAGCGCATCGGACGAATCGACCGCACTAACCGCGCCGAATCTGATGACGTCATTCGAATTTTTCGAGGATTTCTGAGGTGCTTCCAGATTCGGACGATTCGACGCGGACAAGTGTGCGAGGTTTCATGAGATTTCATATAAAGAATTCTAAAATTCGTTTCGTTCGACGCGTTCGACGCGTTCGGCTCGGATAAGTGTGCGTTCACCATAAATAATGTTTTTCGTATTCAACAACCTGCTTAGATGATACGATGATACTTATATAGGTTGTCTCATTAAGAGAGCACTTTTTCATTTTAAAATAAAATCAAGTATTTTATGACAGAGTTGTGATATTTTTATTGTATTGTAAAGAAGACATGTTCCGATTAAATATGGAATAAAATATCCGGCAAATGACCCCCACGGCTCCGATGACAGGCCATTACTCTTTTCATGAAATTTTATAATGTTCTTTTATAGTTAATTTAACAGTTTTTAGCTTCGTTATGGCCTAAATGTTAGTTTCGTAGTTTGAAAAGTTCCATGTTTACGTATTAGAGGTTACTAGTGATGTTACTATGTCGATATGGGTTATCGATATATCCATAATACTTCCACAAACTATAATTTTGTTAAAAATATCTCATGTCTGTAAACGGAAATAAATGTAACATGCCACCAATTTTGTCTATACCTAGTTATGGAAAAGCCATATTTGACTAACTAACTTAGCCCTGATTACATAAAACCCCAAAAAATATTTATATTATGTTTTTTGCCAATAGATAACATGAGCAGCACCTGTATGCGAGAATTCCTAGCAATGAAACGTTGAAGAAAAATAATTTTATTTATAAACTAGTTGACCCGGTGAACTTCGTACCGCCTTCGGCAATTGTTTTTTTTAATTCGCAATTTTTTTGTGAAGCTAAGCCATTCTCAAGTCCCCTTGAACACACACATAACATTTCATCAAAATCGGTCCAGTCGTTTAGGAGGAGTGACATACACACGCACACAAGAAATATACATATAAAGACAAAAACAAATAAATAACTAAATAACACTTATCAATCAATTTTGATTTTTCTTTTTCTCTCATGGTATTCAGTGTGGCTGTGTGTTTCATTACGTTATGTCTGGCGCCATTCAAGTCCGGTACTTTCTCAGCGACACAGTATCATATTGGTTACCAGAGAATATTTTGTTACATGTTTGATACAAGGGACGTTTTTTGCTTTACCATTTTCGCCCGCATTTGCATTATGGAATAAACTAATCAGGCAAAAGATTAACACCCGTATTCACGAACGTCACTGTGAGTCTGTGAGAACCCATAGTGGCTGTTGACGCACAGGGGTAGCGAAACCATTTCAAAAACAATACTTGAGTGCCGAAGCGCACTGTGCGTTGGTCGAAATGTACACACATCTAAGCAACCTCGTTAGCTACATTAGACAACGCACAGTGCCTTTTGAGTTATAATTTTTCTATAAGTTATTTTTACTTACCTTTCTACTTTAAAATGGATTACAACAGTGAATAAGAATTTGATAATAATTATTAACGCTAGGATATTCAAACAAAGGACAATAGTTACAAGAAAAGTGGTATCAGGTATCAGGCATCTTTGCTCAAAAGGAAACTCGAAGAAGCCAGAAGGAGCCATAGATGGCAGTGCTCTTAGGTGACAGTGGATATGGTTGCCAAACATATATACCGCTGCGCTTCACGACGCCTCGCCTCTGTTGAAGTGAGGCATGTGACGCGTTCCTTCTCACTTACTCAACGCTCGCGTCGTACTTGACGAACGCGACATAAAATTTTAAGTGGTACGTGTAAAAATAAATAGAGGCGCTGTTCGAGTGGAGCGTGTGAGGCGCTCTCCCTCATTAGCCTCACCGTCTCTTTTACTCTACGGTCATATTATACACGACAAAAAAAATTTAGTGGGATATGTAAATATTTTGAGCCGCTCTTACATTTGTGAGTTTTGTACGGGACAAATGTACTGGCCCTTATCAAGTCCTACCCTCAGTAGTGCCAGGTGAAGAAATCAAAGAGCGAGGCTGTGAGAACTAACTAAAGTAACTTACTACAAATATCAATTAAATTCTTTTTTCTAAATCTACAATGATGAATTATTAAAAGGTGTCATTGTTTACAATAGAATTCGGTTCGGCCGCTCACATAATATAAACTCTCTATTCAAACATAGCGTATGCGGTACGATAAGAAAGAATCATTCATTACCTTGAAAAAAAAACATTAGTTGGGTTCACAGACGTAAGCAACGAATGCACAAAAACTAATTTATTGAGGTCGCGCGGTTTCAAGTGGCCGCGTCAACTCGTCATTTGACACCTTGAGCAAAGGAGGTAATTAAGATAACCTCTAACCGGCTTAATGTCGATATCGATTATATTCTGGAGTACAACCATAGAGCATAGATATTTATTTATAGAGATGTTTTTCTTATTGCCGCTTTCAAGACAAACTTTTTGCGACCCAAATTGCCGCTTGGCGGCGTAACAGTCGCGTGAGTGTCAGTGCAACAGCTGTCTATTTCTTACGCTAAAGCAATGCAAGACAGATGGCGAAAGACGCTAGCGCCGCCAACGGCGCCAACTACGAACTACACTAATGACAACCGTCAATACGCCAACTTTAATCAGCACATGACATCCTTAAGAAATAAGCTTCTTTAATGTAAATCATCTGTATTCATTGGTACAACCCAAACCGCAGCCATTTTATTCGCCCAACGTTTCGTAGGCAGGTATGCACGCTAATTTCGTAGGTAGGTCCAATCTATGTTATTCCCATCTCTATGCTTATTCCCACATCGATGATCTATGGTTATTTCTGTTACCGCATTTACACATGCGTGTTCGTCATTCGCCTCGACACTCCACGAATATTCGTCGAAATGTATACGAATGCTGTCGCGAACTACTGTTCACACATTCGCGGAGTGAATCATTTTGAAATTCGCACACGAACATGGAGGAGGTGAAAATAATCGCAGCATGCGCGCTACATTTAATGAAATTATTTAGATATCCTGCGTAAAAAAGTAAAAAAAAGCCATCGTCACAGACGATTTTTTGAGCATGTAAATTATTAAATTACTTTGATAATTACTCATATAAATAATTCATTTTTTTATTTTTATTTATAGACTCTCGCCTGTATCCCCGAAGGGGTAGGCAGAGGTGTAATATTACACCCACATTTCGCCATTTCCCACGTAATAGGGGGCGAGCCTATTGCCGTACCGGGCACATTACCCACGACATTACCAGACTCCGTGCTGCCACTGAGAATGAAACCCAATAACACTTTGCCTGACCCGGGAATCGAACCCGAGACCTCCCAATCCCACGCGCACATTTATGCCGCGAGACCAACGGGGCAGTCATATCTTTTACTATGTTTATTGATAATCAATTTTGTTTTAGCCAAAGTATGATTTTTTTTATATTTAATCTGCTTAATGGCAGCCCCATACTAGCAGACATACGGTTCCAAGATGCATCTTTTATCTTTCTGATGTTTTGGGTTCCAAATGAGCTCTTCTTCTAGAAATAGTTCAAGGAATTCTATACTTGGCGCTTCAATCCACTCCATTTTGACAAACGTCCGGTTGGGTCGGGCGCTAACTGTCAACTGAATGCAGACGAATGTGTAAACAGTAAGTTCGTGTTCGCCATTCGTGCCCTTTGATTCGCGTCCGAAAAACCGCTCTCAACGCGAACACGCGAATCACGAATTGAATCACGAGGCGAATAGCGAATGCAGTGTTTACACATGCGTGTTCGTTATTCGCCTCGTCATTCGCCTCGTTATTCGCACGAATGTGTAAATGCGGCATGTCACTCATGTCACTGTCGATAGTGTCATTCACAGGTGTCATTGTATTGTAAATAATGTCAGTTATGTCACCATCAAAATTTTTGTTAAAATCTAAACAAATATGTTACTCAATTATACAACACCCAAAATTATACTCCGTAATTTAAATGTTTGCTCTAGAATTGTACCAAACGTTATTCAAGTTGCACAAAGGCACATCACGTCAGAAAATGCAGAAGCTGTGGACTTGGCTTATGCCTCTTACGAGAGCACAACTCACCCAGATTACGCAGCGCGACCACCGTTGGTAATATTACATGGGCTGCTTGGTTCGAAAAATAACTGGAATAGTATGAGTAAGGCTATTCACAGAACGACAGGTCGTAAGGTGATCAGTGTTGACGCTCGGAATCATGGTGACAGCAGGCATTCGCCTCAGCATACGTACATTCACATGGCGCATGACGTGATAAAGCTGCTAAAGAAGCTGGAGTTGTCCAAAGTGTCAATCCTGGGTCACAGTATGGGCGGACGCACTGCCATGGTGCTGTCACTTCTCTGTGTAAGTTGTACGTAGTTTTCACTTACCTACATTTAATAGGATAGCCTTAGGTACAGTAAAATAACATACTTTTAAAATAAAAGTACCCTATCATGAATAGGGTACTTTTTTTCATGAGGAGAAAAATTTATGTGACCGTTTCCTCAGCCTATTAGTATATGACATAAACTTTTAGTCAATTTGAATAATAATAATCATTTATCATATTTTCAGTCGGACATGGTCTCCAGCCTGATTGTGGTTGATATCTCTCCAGTGAAAACCAGTCCACAAATCTACTCTATGGTCAACTTGTTTGATGCAATGTCTTCAGTTGCCATTAGGCCTGGTATAGCTATGTCTAAGGCCAGGAAATTAGCTGACGAACAGCTGAAGAGTATAACTCCTGATTTGAATTTAAGGAACTTCCTAATAACTAACTTGGTTCAAACAAACACAGGATCATATACATGGAGAGTAAATATAGCGGCTTTAAAAGAAAACTTCCAATCCCATATATCCTCTTTTCCATCAAATTTGAGAGGACTGCAGTATGCTGGACCAACCCTGTTTGTGGGTGGCTCTTTATCTGACTATATAGGGTAAGTTGTCAGATATATCACTGTTGTCTGTGAAATCTTAACCCATCTCAATGAAAAGACTCATTTCTAAATTAATCTTATTAAAATAGAAGTCCATAAAAATATGGTCTATTAAATTGTGGATGTGGATCAGCAAAACCATCAGAACCACCTCACCCTGTTTAAAAAATTCAATTATTTTTACTACAAATTAAATTCAATGTGTAATAATTTTGTATTAACATTTCAGGAAGAATGATCTGAAGGACATACAGGAGTACTTCCCACTAGCTGAGTTGGTCTTCATTGAAGGAGCTGGCCATTGGGTCCATAGTCAAAAGCCAGAGAAATTCCTGGATACCATCTGTACATTTTTAAAAGAAAAATAGAACATACATTCAGTCTGCTTCTTCAAAATAAAAATGAAAATATTTCAAAAATCTCTTAAATTAAATAGTACAATCTTTGTTCATTACCTCTTAAATCCTAGTCTAATAGAAAAATTAAAATTGTGATATAGTTATTGTGTTGTTTTAATTTGTTATTAAAAGTGGTGTTAGACTTGTGCCTTGGAGTTGAGGTTCCATTTTCTAGTCTTACCACATTTGTCTGATATTAGCTTTCCACAACAGAGCAACTGCTGTCTGACCTCCAAAGGGATATGAGCAGTGTGAGTATATTCAAGGGACTTGACTTGATTATTAAGAATTTAATACGCACTTTTCAAAAATCTGTGGTGCGCGCCGTGACTTTGCGTAGCAGTCTTGGTCTTCCACCAAGTGTCCACTAGGCTATCGCTAGCTTGCCTGGCTCTATAATAGACCTTCATGTATCGTCTCATAACTCTCGTAAGGTTCAATTTCTGCCTTCTCGTCTAATTTTTATATAAGCTTTTTACGTAATACTTAATGTGCTATACTAAGCCATTAGATTAAAAGAAAGTTTGTCTTAAAAGCGCCCATATGAAATGCGCCTCTATGTAAGTAAATATCAGCTCTGCTCCTAGGTGCGGAGCAAGCGATCATTTACACAATTTAATATGCACATAGCTTAGAAAAGTAGATAGTGCGTGCTGTGAGTTGAACCCGTTACCGTTTGCATTGCAGTCTGCTTGTACCTACCTAACTATCTTCAATTTACTTGCACAGATTATTGCATTTTTTTTTTTCAAATCGATATAGTCATTATAGTCTAAGAGCCAGTGTTCCGCAGACTTACGGTATAGTAGCAAACTCCATATTAATGCTAGTTATACTAATACATCTGCCGTAGATGAAATGGGGGTTCACTATTCCCATAGTGGGTTCCTTTAGGCGTGCCTAGAAGACGAAAAGCATGAAAATCGACTTTCAAAACATGATCGTAGCATGTCTGCCGTTTTGATATCTTAAAATATAGATATTTTTTTATAGAAAAACTTAATGGCAGACACTTGTGCCGGTTCCTACTATATTTTAAATAATATCAAAATTTCATAAAATTTACGTTATTTTAGCAAAGCTAGAAATTATATATGTTATTTATATTATTATTATAAACATATATTTACAAAGGCAGACACATAGGTCGGTTCCGACACGAGGGCAGACCACACGATACTTTCTCAGTCGTGCTATTGAAGTTGCATGATTTTGATTTTCTCACTCTTCATTTCGCAGGGAACTACTGTTTTAGCAAAGCTGCAAATTATGTATGTTTTTACATCATTATTATACATGTATATCTAAAAAACCAGACAGATAGGACGGTTCTAAAATGCAGGCAGACTACATAATAGTTTCGCAGTCATGCTTATGGACTTCTCACTCTTACTGGCAATGACAGCGAATCAGTATGAATACCTACATGTGAACAGTGTTTTTAAATTTTATAATTTATAACTCTTATTTTCAATCATAATCATAAAATATAAGTAAGAAATCAACATTTTTTTTTCTCTTACAATAATAATGATTTAAAAATAAAAAGTACAACTTGAAATTCAAATGGATATACTTATTTGAATTTCAAGTTGTACGTTTTGTTAGAATAAAATAAATAGCAAAATCATTATTATTGTAAGTGAAATAAAAAACAAAAAAAAAAATATAAAGGCTACAAAAAATCAAAATAATTCACTATTCTTCGTCAGAACTGCAGACTTCCGTTGATTGAATGAAGCAATCCAAATCCTCCAAGTTTTTGATATTTTTATCGCCTTCGTCATCAGAGATACTACATTCTGTAAAAAAATATATATTTTATTATAAATCATTGCAAATGCGACTCTATTAATAGCAGCAGGATATTTTATTGTGTTTCATTGAATTACCTGATGGACATTGGCAAAACCTGGCAGCTGATCTCCATCAAACCATTTGAAGACATATGTGTCTTGATGATTAATCCACCCATAGTCTTCTGGTTGTAATGTTGTCGGACATCGTTTATCAGCATTATTCCAAATATTTGATATGTATATCGTCCGTAGGAAATGTTGCCACAGCTCGCTCTTGCACGGTGGTAAACTGCTTCCCTCAAAATTGCGGACTTTAATACTGAATTGTTCGTTGATATCAGCAGCCTTATATGTACCTATCAACCAACAGCTGAAATCTGGCTTCATTTACGTCTATGCATTTCTTCAAATTATACATTTTACAAGTAAATAGGCAGCGATAGCCGAGTGGATATACCAACAGACTGCCATGCAGAGGGTATCGGGTTCGAATCCACGGCGCGCACCAATGACTTTTCGGAGTTATGTGCGTATTGAATTGTTAATTATGGCTTGTCCCGTGCCTCGGAGAGCACGTTAAGCCGTCGGTCCCGGTTGTCATGAAGATCTTTGACAGTCGTTACAGGGCGTCGTACCTTCTAAATAAACTGACACTAGTCTAAATCTAAACCATGGAATATCGCTATCCCTTCGAGTTGCGGAGGTCAGACAGGCAGTCGCTCCGTGGAAAAGCTAATATTCAGCAAAATCCGGTTAGACTAGAAAGCGGACCCCAGACTGAAACTGGGATAACGCTAAGAGAAAGATACATTTCACAAGTAAATTTCTGGATAATATTGAAGATTTCATTCATTCTATTCTCTGTTAAATTATGATCGCCAAGAGCTGCAAAAGCTTCTTGATAAAAAGGTTAGGTTTCGAAATGAATAGTGTATATTTAACAAACCTTGTCCATCGTTTTACAACGGTGCTTGAATACTGAATCCCTGCGAGATGAAGAGAGAGAAACTCAATATCGTGTATCTCCATTAACATGACTGCGAAACTATTATGTAGTCTGCTTGCATTTTAGAACCGACCTATCTGTCTGGTTTTTTAGATATACATGTATAATAATGATGTAAAAACATACATAAATTGCAGCTTTGCTCAAACACTAGTTCCCTGCGAAATGTAGAGTGAGAAAATCAAAATCATGCAACTTCAAAAGCACGACTGAGAAAGTATCGTGTGGTCTGCCTGCGTGTCAGAACCGACCTATGTGTCTGCCTTGGTAAATATATGTTTATAATAATAATATAAATAACATATATAATTTCTAGATTTGCTAAAATAACGTAAATTTTATGAAATTTTGGCAATTTTGATATTATATAAAATATAGTAGGAAGCGGCACAAGTGTCTGCCATTCAGTTTTTCTTTATAAAAAAATATATATTTTAAGATATCAAAACGGCAGACATGCTGCGATCACGTTTTGAAAGTCGATTTTCATGCTTTTCGACTTCTAGGCACGCCTAAAGGAACCCACTATGGGGATAGTGAACCCCCATTTGATCTACGGCAGATGAATTACTATAACTAGCATTAATATGGAGTTTGCTACTATACCGTAAGTCTGCGGAACACTGGCTCTCAGGCTATTAGGACACGAAAGCAAAGCCAACGCATAAGTACATTTTGGTAAAAAAATATGATTTGGTTTTCTTTGTGATAACTGATAAGGAACTTAACCACAGAGCTGGTCACGGATCGCTCCAACCGGGCACCGGATGTGGTATACATTTTGGTAACTATTAATAAATAATTATATTATCTACATGTGATATGTGCCAAAACATACGTTAGCGGCATCTATTCACAACTAATATTATTATTACTACAATTCGATATTCTATCTGTGATTCATCATCGTCTTAAAGCCATCCCAGTTGCATCCAAGCCTTGGAGCGGATCTCGGCCGCTCACGGTCTATTCAGATATGACAGAATATCAACTTTTCCACAGAGCGACTGCCGTCTGACCTCCGCAACCCAAAGGTGTAGCGATGTACCTCTACCATTGGTTTAGACCAGTATCAGTTTATTTGAGGGTACTGACTCCCCGTAACGACTGTCAACGATCTTCATGACAGCCTGGACCGTCGGTTTAACGTGCTCTGCGATGCACGGGGCAAGCGTTATTTAACAATTGAAAACGCACATAATTTCGAAAAGTCAGTGGTGCGCGTCGCGGATTGGTACCCGATACCCTTTGCATGGCAGTCCGTTGATATATCCACTAGACTTATTGGCTATCGCTGCCTTACACATTTTATCTGTGATTCAAGGTGCATAACTGCGATAGGTGAGTATCACATTAGGATATGCGAGTTTGACATACCCAATATTGGGTAAAGAAAAACGCTGCACACGTACCTATTATTTAACCGGCTACTGCTCCGAACCCGTGATGTTATGTAAAGGCTTCCTCGAAAAATTTACTATGCACCACTAAAAAAGAAATGGTTTGGTTACTTTAAATACTTGGTCTATCGCAATGAGTTTCATGCACACTACTACCTACATTTTTATTGTCCAGACCACATACTATATAGGTAGGTGTACCTACCTACCTAGCTTAGTAGGTACCTATTTATTTGTTCTTATTCTCGATGAACCTGTTTCATTTCAACGTTTGCGAAGACCGCAAGCAACTATTGCTCAGCGAGTCAGCGCAAATGTGGATCACATAATACAGGACAATACTGGGTCTTCCAACAAGGCAGATCCTGTACTATGTCAATGACAGACAACTGATAAGATAACAATATTAATTGTATACCCTTATAAAGGTAGATAATGGAGGAAGAAAGGTGTGGTTTTCCGCCAATTAAAGGGAGGAGCATCTTTATTCTATGGGGAGGAGCCTCTAACCAAGCTGGGTGGTCGTCCTTTGTGGCCGGCGGACATACTTTGGAAGTTGTATATTATATGCGTCAGGCCAGAGAGGTTGGACTCATAGACTAATATATTATACCTGGAAAGTTGGACTACGTTATAAGTTATAAGGTTATATTTCTTTGCGTCAGGCGGTTCAGGATCGTTTGTTTTCCCGCGTTGTAAGGTGGCGAGTGTCGATGTAGTTATATCGTCATTGCCTAGATGGCGTTGTGCGGGCACGGTAATAATATATTACCGTGGTGCGGGTGACTGATATGTAGATGGTCGCTACAATAACCTAGATACATAAATGTTGAAGGTTTAATATCTACACAGTATGTATTAGCACTGGCCATGTATCGTACTGGCCATCTGTCTTTTATTGTCACTAGACATATACAGTCCATTCACAGTTATTTTACCTCTGACAAATGTCGGTGTTTATTTTCTTTATGTTGGAATTTTACTCTGTGATGACAGGAATGTAAAATAGGGTTACTGGTGCATAACATTTTACCCAACATTAGTGGAAATGCTTCAAAAATTCAAATGCTTGAAGCTCTTGGCCGCAAAGTGGTTAGATTACCGCCATACCACTGTGAGCTAAACGCAATTGAATTTATGTGGAGTCTCATTAAAAGGCGAGTCACAAGCAAACATTTAGGACAAGTGGCAACCAACATTGTGAATTTAGCTGAAGAAGCTTTTCAATCTATCACTGCAGAAGACTGACAAAAACAATGCTAACATGTGCGCCACATTGAAGACAAGCTTCGTGAAACAGATGGGTCTACGGATGCTGAAATGGACAGGTTCATAATAGAATTAAATTCTGAGTCTGATACAGAATCTGACAGCAGTTACGAATCATCATGGGCAGTCCGAGAATCTGACAGCAGTTACGAATCATCATAACATTGGCAGTCCACATGGATCATTTTTATAGACTCACGCCTGTTTCCTTGAAGGGGTAGGCAGATATGTAATATTACACCCACATAATTCTTATTCAAAATAAATATGAAAATTATATTTGCAGTTTTTGTATTTGATAATTAGAACCTCATGTTGACGTAATTATGATGCGTTTACCTTTGTATATTACATAGACAACATTTTTATTATAACTACTTATCTTCATAGGAAATTAGTTATTTCGTAAGAAAATAAATGTACATGCATATAGCCATGCCAATATCAAGAGGTTTTGTTACAAACATTACTTCCAAATATTTTTAATACGATCGCGTAGGCAATAAAAAAAAATAAGTACATTTTTAGAAATAATGTATATTTAAAATGCGAGTATTATATACCAAATATAGCAACACAACACCCAGGTTGGCCAATCTAACAGCTAGAGGTAAAATAACTGTGAACGGACTATAGACATGTAATTTAAATTGTGTGTTTACTTCTCTAGTAAGAAATAAAACATTGTCAGTCTTTGCCACTCGTCTCTGGGAATACGTCGTTTTATTTCAGGTTATGGGCCCAGAGAGCTCATAAAATCGCAATGGAGTCTTTTTAACAAGGATTTTGCAAGCAAGTGTTAAAATACAGTATTCGTTTTAACAAGGATTTTGCGAGCAAGTGTTAAAATCGCAATTGAGTCGTTTTAGCAAGAATTTTGCAAGCAAGTGTTAAAAGACAGTATTCGTTTTAACAAGGATTTTGCGAGCAAGTATTAAAAGACAGTAAATAAATAGATCAATCACACCCAGACACAACAAATCTTCGCGTTCATCACGTAGGTAGGTATACCTACCTAAAGATCCTGCGTGGGAATCGAACCAACCACAGATATGAGAAGTATCAGATAGAGCACATTCGTCCAACTAAGCGTGGCACGTTGACCTTTGGCGACTGGCACTGTACGGACACGCGAGTCTATGTGTGTGAAAAGTTGCCAGATTATGAATAATCTCCCAGTATTTTGCATATAGTTATGTAATATTCTTATATTCATTTGCAGTTTTGAAGAATTTACCATGGATTTAATTAATGCTTTTTAAATACATTTCTTAAATGTAGGTACCGAGTTAAGTTTTAACTACTTCGTAAATCTGTAGGTATATATAAAATCCTTGCGTTACTGACTGACTGACAGACAAGCTACAGCCGAAACTACTCGGCGCATGAAGCTGAAATTTAGCATGTAGGTATGTTTCTTGGGAACCGTAGGGGTGCACCAAGACGGGATTTCTCGAAATTCCCACGGGATCGGGCAAAACGAGAAATAAGAAAATATGTGCGTGCGAAGCCGCTGGCGTCGATTAGTTGAGAAATAAATAGTATGTATGTACACACGGCACCAAGTCAAGCTAAACAGTTGCGGTACGATTTTGATACTTATTCCCTACGCCATAAGTATGTATGTACACACGGCGCCAAGTCAAGCTAAACAGTTGCTGTACGATTTTGATACTTATTCCCTACGCCATAAGTATGTATGTACACACGGCACCAAGTCAAGCTAAACAGTTGCTGTACGATTTTGATACTTATTCCCTACGCGATAAGTATGTATGTACACACGGCGCCAAGTCAAGCTAAACAGTTGCTGTACGATTTTGATACTTATTCCCTACGCCATAACTATGTATGTACACACGGCACCAAGTCAAGCTAAACAGTTGCTGTACGATTTTGATACTTATTCCTTACGCCATAAGTATGTATGTATGTACACACGGCGCCAAGTTAAGCTAAACAGTTGCTGTACGATTTTGATACTTATTCCCTACGCCATAACTATGTATGTACACACGGCACCAAGTCAAGCTAAACAGTTGCTGTACGATTTTGACACTTATTCCTTACGCCATAAGTATGTATGTATGTACACACGGCGCCAAGTTAAGCTAAACAGTTGCTGTACGATTTTGATACTTATTCCCTACGCCATAAGTATGTATGTACACACGGCGCCAAGTCAAGCTAAACAGTTGCTGTACGATTTTGATACTTATTCTTTACGCCGGTGCAAAGGACAAAGTGTATAAGCTTGACGAGTAGCAGGGTGTACACGAATATTAGGATCGTTTGGGGGTCGAACTCAAAACAATATAATGTAAGGTATATACTAATGGAAATTGAAATTCTGTTACTATATTTATGAGAAAGAAGATATATCTACAATATACTTTTATAATACGGTAATGTATTTTTCATTAACATGACAATCATTATCACATAATCAATTGACAAGTGCATTTTCCCTAATTCAGGCAGAACGGCGTCGACAAAAACTGGCAACACTTACATATTTCTTGCACAAATACGAATTTTATCGAAATTAAATTAGGAAACAGTCAAATTATCAATAGTTACCTGTGAAAAGATATTCCATATTCCTGTTTTTGTTTTTAGGAACAACTTTTACAGTGTTTAAGAACACAAGACGGCATTTTGAGAATTTAAAAGTTGAAGTGATCGTGACGCGTGAACTGTACGATGCTTCGTAGCGCACTGAGACGAGTTTGTATTCGCTTTTCAATTTTGTATTTGCTTTAGTGGCCGCACGCAACTGTGCCGCGCGTTCCATCTGATACTTCTCATATCTGTGGAACCAACGACCTGCAGTTTAGCCATAGAATATTTATTTATTGGACTTCATACACATAATGTACATGTATCGGCGGACTTAATGCCTGAGGCATTCTCTAACAGTCTACCTTGGGGTGATGCAGAGATATATGAAGTAGGTGCAAGCTGAAGTGTTCGGGACTAACATAGCATAATTCATACATTTATACATAATAATATCAATAACTACATATTAATTACCTACATACAATACATATACACAATAGTAGATTATACACTTAGTTTAGCATTCAGCGATACTAACCACTACAAAGTAAACTGGCTCGTAATATCATTGTGACGCAAATTAATAGAGGCCTTAGCCAGCAGTGGACTGCGATAGGCTATTATGATGATTATGATGACCTACTACTGCTTAGGTTTCTATAATTATATGTATTCCTTTTGTATATCTACTTACTTACAACTAGGCAGCGATAGCCTAGTGGAGATACCAACAGACTGCCATGCAGAGGGTATGGGGTTCGAATCCACGGCGCGCCGTTATGTGCGTATTTAATTATCATTATCAATTATCGCTTGTCCCGTGCCTCGGAGAGCGCGTTAAGCCGTCGCGTCGGTCACGGTTGTCATGAAGATCTCTGACAGTCGTTATGCGAAGGGCGTCAGTACCTTCTTAATAAACTGACACTAGTCTCGTCTCAACCATGGAATATTGCTATCCCTTCGGGTTGCGGAGGGCAAACAGGCAATCGCTCTGTGGAAAAGCTAATGTTCAGCCAAATCCGCAGGCCGATTCAGAATGTCACGACAAGTAATCGTACGATATGTCAAATTATTGTCTTCGTCTTTTAGCCGCCTATCAGAGATATTTTGAACAAATTTTCATTGAATTCGGTTTATTTATTAATTTACTTCATACTGAATGCGAAAAATGGATAGGAAATGCGATAGTTTTGACAAAAAATGAGGTAGCCCGTTTGACAATTAACGGAATCGAATGTCAAATGAGATATCGAACGATTCTGAATCGCCCCACCGGTTAGACTAGTAAGCGGACCCCAGGTTGAAACTGGGATAACGCTAGGAGGATGATCTACTTACCTACAACTAATAGGAGTAATAGAATATAGGTACCTTTACCTACCAACGTAAGTATGGAATTGTTAGAAGAGCGGGGCTTCCTGACACAGGCCTTTAAGCTTAAAAGGAGGCTCCAGCTACCATAGATTTAGTTACATATTGGTTAAAGAAATAGTTTTTTTTTTTTTTACTGAAAAGGAGTATTCTGAGGCGACCGTAACCATTGTGTGTAGACTGGGGGGATAGGTATATCTTTGCGAAGCCTCAAGCGCTATAGGTACTACGAGCGGCCCTTGTGGTCTGGTAATGTGATAATATTGATCAGTAAAGGTAGACCCGGCCTTAGACATTGGGAGGAATTGCAGGCACCCGATAAAGGCTTACCTACGAGTAATTTTACTGCGTTACATGCATCGAAAGTATTTTGAATCCTATGAGAATCTACATAACTTAACGCCTTTTTATCCCCGACGGGGTAGGCAGAGGTGTAGTAGACAACCACATTTCGCCAGTTATGTTTCGGTTCCAATGCCATCTACCGGGCACATCATTAAAGGCCGGCGCGCACTGACGTCGCGGCATGGCACGGCATGGCAAAGGATTTTATTACTGATCAAGTAATTTTCATTCTTATTTCAATGAGTTTAGGATTCATATTACTTTGTTTCGATACAATCGTACCGCAGCCCGCCGCGGCACGTCGCGGCATAGGTACTTCGGGACGCCGCGGCATGCCACGGCGTCCCGCAGTGTGCCACGACGTAATCAGGAGGTAAATAAGTTCCTGAATTCACTTTTAGTAAATCTTGTTCTCATAAATAATGTATCCAGAATTGTTTTCTTTTCGACATATCAGTCTGTTTGTATTTGTCGTTCTTCATCTTCAGCAAGAAGTGCTAAGTACTGATACTAAATTCCAGTCAATTGGACGCCTCGGGCCTCGGTATGACGCGGCATGCCGCGACGTGCCGTCAGTCGGCGCCGGCCATAAGCGAGCGATAACTAATCTATAGATACATAGGTAAATATAAATAAAATTGGCGTTTCTGTTTGTAATATTAAAATAACCTCTTTTTACTAAATGCGCACGGATATATACACGGTACTTACATATAGGTATCTACCGAAATGACATTTTTTACTATTTTTGTTTGTCTGTTTGCTCTCGCTAATCTCTGGAACGGCTGGACCGATTTTGACGGAACGTTCACAGGCGGATAGCTGATATACCAAGGAGTAACTGAGGCTATAAATTAACCGGGTACGCGAAGTAGGTAGGTAGTTCCCTCAGGACGCGGGTGAAACCGTGGGAAACAGCTAGTTTATATTATAATACTTACATATAATGCACACATAACCTCGAAATGTGCCCGGGGTAGGTACCTGGGGATGGAACCCGAGACCATCGTCTCGGCAGTCCGTTACATATAGGTACACCACTGGGCTATCGCCGCTGCACAGTGTTTTATGAAGACCATTTTTCGGACACCGTCTTTTTATTAAAGAAGCTAATAGATATATTCAATAAAAAGAAATATTTCGTATCCCCACTAGCATCTCTAGTTTTTTAGAAAAACTTTTTTGAAAATCTTCATATTTTAAAGCGGATATTTAGAAAAAAAGATATTCCTCTTAAACTAAGCATGATACGCAATAATAATGTTACAAGCACCGATAGTGTCTCTTTCACTGCACATTTTACAGTTAAAATGAACCTCTTAACTTGACTAGATTCAAATTTAAGCGAGATTTTGGATTTTTTGATTTTCTTACTTTTCCCGAAGATTCTACCAAATGTGGAAAAGTTATATATACAGAAAGGATGCTCTTTACTTTCCTCATATACTCAATAAATTTCAGACCCCAAATCCATGGAATCTAGAAGTTATTCCATATAACTGTTTGTTTAGCTAAGCATTAAGTAGGTACTTGCGCTTCTGGAGAAAATCAATTCCAAAAATACTTTTATAAGTTTGATTTACGGAATTCCCAAGGAGCTCCTACAGGTAGGTACCTACTCTCGAAAGGCCTATCAGCCTATTCAATATTTAGACCAATACTTAGTTGTACCGGCTTTATGATAAACCGAGGATCTTATCAGGCATACATTTAGCAATACGCCCAAAACTCCACGTAGGGCATCCAATTATTGAACTTTACATGACGAGAAAACTGGTCAGTTAGAAATATATATTTTGTCCTACAGTTTACAGTAAGTACCTTGGTATCTTCAATTCATTGCTGATTCATTAATGTACCTAAACTGTAAAGACAAGTGGACGAGCGTGATATTTGATTTGGGAGTTGGCATATCGTATTAAACGATATACGTAAGTAAATAATTAGCGATTTAAATTTAATAAAAATGTTCACTGTTCTTTGAGCCGCTGCGCGTTGTAGGTAGGTATACCTAGTCAACAGGGCCAAAAATTCAATACTCAATGCTTATTCTCGGTCCCTTAGTTCAAATAAAGTAGGGAACTTGTAATAGGTATACATTTTGATACCAGCACATGAATTTCTCACACTCCTTATCAGTGCTTGTCGTGTGGTTTTGCACTCCAAATACTGCACGCCGTACTACTGCCAAACACCCTGTATATAAGGGCCTACAGTATTCGAACTGAGCATTCCACTTCACAGTTTCTGTGAAGTGTGTAGTTATTAATTTTGCTTTTTTATTTATAAAATAAGCAAAATGTCTAATATCCAAGATAGCTTGAAGTTGCTGTTTGATCGCCCAAACGAGCCTATGATCACTCCTAAAGGCGACAACAAAGCTGTCTTCCAGCTGACGGATAAGTTAGTGGTAAGTTTTCTTTAATTTTTAATTTGTTTCCATGAAGCCAGCTGATTTAGTGGAAACATCAGAAGCCACAGTGAAAAACATGTGTGCACATTATGCACAACAATAGCCCTCACAAACTGTCCCATTGCTGAGCACTGGCTACTTTTCACACAGTGACCAAACGTGGGTTGGCACTTTGGCAGACATCGCATGTCTTTAAAAATCATTATTGAGAAGTGAGAACTTTCGAAAATGCAGGTTTCCTCGCAGTATTTTCGTTAACCATTTAGCAAGGGATAATAATTATTATCAATTTAATAGGTGCGACTAAATTTGAAAAGTTTGCGGTGCTCGTCGTGAGTTTGAATCCAAAACATTCTGGGGAACAGTCTTTTTCACAAGTAGGCTACGCTATATATGAACTACGCTTTTTAGAGTTAGCAAATAACGGGTTATTCCTCTTGTCCCCCTGCTCTTCGGCCCCACTGGGGGCCAATGAGAATTTTTTCCCTGTTGTCCCCCAGCGGGGACAATAGCAAAGATTTTTCCTTTTGTCCCCCAGAGATTCAGCCCCGCTGAGGACTACTGGGATTTTAACAACACCTTTTTTTAATCTTCGCTTCACTGAATATTGAAATCCCGCTCTTAGTAATAACGAGCCACCTCTTTTATTAATTATGTCAAAAGCGTTAGCACCAGATGTGCTTTCCGCCATGACGCGGTAGGTACGGTACTACTGATAACATGCACCCTTTACCTTTTTCTGTCACGGGAAGGGGTAAACAATATATTACTACCTGCTCGAGACATTTAAGATGCAGGTAATACAGTTTAAAGGCGCTATTGAATAATTATGAGTCTCATGACAATATAAAAAATAAATGATTTAACAAACGTCAAATACCGATATCAAGATGATATTCAAAATAATATTTTATTGGGGGCCGACAGGAAATTATGATTCCGTTTGGCCCCGTTAAATTGTAGTGGGGGACAACAGTACGAAAATTCCTTTGGGGCCGAAGAGCTGGGGGACAAGAGGAATAACCCCAAATAACATAACATTCTGCTTCCAGCCCCAAGAATACGCAAACAACGGCGTCGAGTTGAACAACCGTTTCGGTGACGACGCCTCAGAAAGGATCCCGCTGAAGGATCTGTCCGTTCTGCCTAACTTCTCTGTCGCCACGCAACTGCCCACCGATGCCGACTTCTCGCTGTTTTTGCCGACACACCAGGCGATGGCCACTGAAGTCATCGATGTGCTCATGAGTAAGTTTATTTTTTTAAATTTCCACTACAGAATCTTGTGGATAGATTTTTGTTTGAAATTTACCTGCTGATAGGGTTTGCTATTTGGTGTTGTTAGTATCCAAACACTACAACCTTTCAGTCCAGTGTGACTGGACTTAAGCCTCGCCTAATTTACTTTACAGCAGCACTGTGAGCCATAGGACTTTACCAAGCTTTCCAGATGTATTGGTACAGCTTCTATGTCAAGTTTACAGTAACTTGCAAAGACACTATTTGCTTTGTATATTTTTGTTTGTCACTTCTTACGACTCCTTCCTTAATACTTAAAGTTAGCAAGCCTAGAGATATAAATAATAAGACAAATTCATTTTATACAAATTTATTAAGTATAACAAATAACAATAACTTATTGAATGCCTATATTCACAATAATATCCACACATATTTACATTAACAGATGTTCCGGAGAACGAGCTGCAAGACTTCCTAACAACATGCGTCTTCGCTAGGACCAGGCTTAACCCACAACTATTCAATTATTGTTTCTCAGTAGCTTTGATGCACCGGTAAGTGACAGTATACAATTTAGAATTAAAGAGATGTAATAAATTTACATAGTAAAATAATAATATACATATAAGCCATTGGATGAAATATTTCACTTTTGAGTAGGTTTACACAATATGGCATAGCAACCATTGTAATTAAATTGGATACTACTCTGCTCTGTAGCAAGTATATATAATTATATACACATACAGTTAAGGAAAAAGAGTTGGATAGCAAAGATAGAAAAATTTTAAGAGTCACAAGGTGCATCATAAACACTCATTCTGGTGCAGTCTATATTGTCTATTGATGTTATTTTAACACTACAAACAATAATATTGGTGCGTCCTACATACATTGATGCCAATTGATATTTAAGTACCCATAATACCTTATGTAACAAAAATCTTGTTTAATCAATAAAAAAAATATTGCTTATACTGAATTCAAGACTCTCTTACAACATGAATATTATGACGATTATATTATCTATTTTAAAAAGGCCATATTACAGTTATTGCGAGTTATAAATATTTATTTGGTAACAACAGTATTTACTCCATTCTATTAATAACAATTTGTGGTAAATGTGAGTAATAACACTGTAGTATGTTTAAATAAACAACAGACATTGTTATTCAGTATTTATTATTACTTTAAAGTTATTTAACTAAAGATTTTTTTACAGTAATGACACTAAGAATGTTCCAGTCCAGAACTTTGCAGAAACATTCCCTGCTAAGTTTATGGACTCGCAAGTGTTCCAGCGGGCTCGTGAAACTGCGGCTGTGATCCCAGCAAATGTGCCAGTATGTAACATTACTTATCTTTTCCACCACAACAATTGTCACATTTTTTATCAGTGCCAGAACACAACAGAGGTTTATAATTTGGTGTCCAAGGCCCCAAACTGTCATTTGAATAGAAATCCATAGGATAAGTACCATCCTCTCTTAACCATTTACTATTACCTAAAGCTACAGACAGTTCATAGGGTGTCAATAATGGGACTGGAAAAGCTGTGCCCCAGTCAATGGATAACCTAGGACAAGCAATCTGCACAAATGCATCAAGTCCAAATAATGCTAACTTACTAGGAAAAATCTCTGACAAAAGTATCTTAACAAATCTTTTATCTGAATTCTGAATTTGTTTTTCTAAATTGCCTAAAACTTTTGTGCTGCCTTGTCTTCCTAATGTGCCAAGTATAAGGCCAAAACTACCTACATCTTTAGCTACATTAATTTGATTATGCCTGTTTGATTGCATTAGTTTGTGTTCATATGACTCCAATGTAAACTTCTTTTCATAAGGGTCATACTTGAAGGCAGATATTTTGGGGTTGGCAATCATTATTGATTCTAAATGAAATCTGCCATCTCCAAGATATATTACAGCATCTGCATCCAATTTAGGAGCTGTGCAACCAAGGATTTCACCAGGCGATAGTGGTTTACACTGTGGTACAGTCACTACATAATCCTCGCTTCTAAGGTTCTTAGCTACAGAGTGTAGTGTGGTTACAAATTGAATTGTACTAACTAAAGCTAGATGACTTTGTTTTGGGAAGTTCAGTTTGATTGTTTCAACAAAGTGTGAAGGATCAATTTTAATGTCAACAAATATATAAAGTACCTTAATATCACTAGTCTGGTCAATGGGTATAAGGCAGGAATGACCATAGTGTACTAGCAAGTCCACCCCGAGCGCGAGCGCCGTGAAATCGTCAATACAGCAGGCACCATAGGTCACATCGCCCATTATCACAGTATCAGCTTCAGTAAATGTTTCTATTATATCACAAAGCGTGGTCGCAAACATTGTTAAACCTGAAATAACATCCAAATAGACATTAGCATCTATCTTCGTAATTACTTACATGGATTTCGATAATTAACAACAAACTTTTAGAATACTTGGACGTTACCTTCAGGCATCTGAAGAGCGACGCGTTTTGCATTTAAAGATCGTATTCTCCATATTGTTTTATGTATTTCAAAGTTGTAATTTTGCGGTAAAGCCTCACAAGCTCTATTCAATAAGGGGTCATTCAATAACTCATTAGGAATTTTATTCACTGCTCGAATATTTGGTTTAAATGTTTTTCGTTGCCCTTCTGGTTTGGCACGCACCACAACAACGCCAGGACTGAAGCCGAAATCTTCCATATTTATACTGAACTACAAAATCATAATTCAATTATTTTAACGTAGGAAGTCTATAATAAATTCGCAGGTTACTTTTTGATCAAAATATAAACACGCGCGGTGGCCTACGTGACTTTTCGCAAGTAATTACGTTCCATGTTTCAATTCTGTGCCATCCGATGCTAAAACTGTTAACGATAGCACAGAGTATTATATTGGCAAAACATTTTATTGTACCAAGCCATCATGAAGCCGCCCTTAATTTAAACATTTAGATAGCATACTCTGCCTACAAAAAAGTTTTTTAAATACACCCTAAAACAATTAAACAACGTCGACTATTTCGTTTAATAACATATTTTATCGCGTATAATGAAACAGAATATTGACATCTCTCCCACCCCACCAGTGTTGCCAACTCTGATTTTCAAAAATACGTAGATCGTAGTTAAAAAGTACGTAGATCTACGTACTTTTAATAATATCCTAGATAAAGGGAGTAAAAAATTGTAAAAAGAGTGTTTCAAACATCGATTCGAGTGTGTAAGCAAATATTATTGACTTAAATTGATCGATATGTTTTTAGTTTGTACTTGTTAAACTAATTGGATACGAATAAACATGCAACAAAGTATTAGATACATCCATTATTACGTGTGGTTTGTGGTTAACAATGCTTCTTTCTTAGTAAAATCTCGTTATTTTGCTAATTTAGTAATTTGCTGCAAAATACGTAGATTCTGGGCCTGAAGTACGTAGGTTCGCGAGAAGGGTCCAAAAAATCTACGTAAAAAGACGTAGAGTTGGCAACGCTGCACTCAAGCTGCACCCAACACCGATCTGAATCTGACAGCTCCACAGATTAAACAAGTGAGTCGGTCAATCACCGAGGTCAGAGCATCAGTCACCAGTAGTCACGTAACCTCGAATAACGAAACCACTAACGAAAACGATGAGATATCAATAAATAATCTATTGTACTTACCTATACAATGCGCCCCTATATAAATATATATATGCTCTATGCCTAATACTAATAAAAAAATGTGCTCAACATCAATTTAAATGACAGTTAAAGTTTTTAATAATACTATTATAGTAATATTCTACCACATTCACACAACACCATCTAGTCCCAAACTAAGCAGAAGCTTGTACTATGGGTACTAGATAATGGATAAACATACATACTTTTTTTTTTGTAAATACATACATATTATACATAGAAACACCCAGACCAAGACAAACATCCATGTTCATGCACACAAATGTTTGACTTAAGTGGGAATCGAACCCGCGACAAGTCCTTGCCCGCGACCTTATAATTGTGAGTTACAAGCATTAAATATTGCTAACTTATATTTTATATTCTAGGATTTCTAAGTGCTTGACAAAGAGTTCCATCCCATGGCAGACTGAAGTTGATAATACGATAACTTGACGATAATACTGCTTATTCTTAATTCGTATTGATCTGCAACTTTCCCATTCAACATCATCATAGAAAATATAATCATGACCCAAGTAAATAAGGCCTGCCCAAATCCGATAATTGTCTATGATTTGTGCCGCGGGCTACGTCCTTTTGATCTTATTTTCAACCCCGCGGCACAAAATCATAGACAATTATCGGATTTGGGCAGGCCTTAATGAAACTGAATAGGTAAGTAATTTTTAAAGACAACATTGACAGTGTGACCTCTGTCGGATACTTTATGGACTATTTTTGGCGAGCAAAATTCAAATAATTTTGAATGTATGGGCGGGTTATACTGTTCCCCACGGCCCATGTGCTTAGACAACCTAGGGTAGGTAGCAATGCCCAGTGTAACTTTGTATTTCTTCATTCTTAGCAACCAGTTGTATTTTCCTGTCGTCCTTTGTCTTAATAATTAATAAAATAGCTATATGCCTTTATGATTTTAGCGCACACCCATCATCATTCCAAGAGATTATACAGCCACCGATCTTGAGGAAGAACATCGCTTAGCCTATTTTCGTGAAGATATCGGCATCAACCTACATCATTGGCATTGGCATCTCGTCTATCCATTCACTGCTTCACAGAGGTCCATTGTTGCTAAAGATCGTCGCGGCGAGCTATTTTTCTATATGCATCAGCAGATGCTTGCTCGGTAATAATTGTTCATCAAAATTTTATTAGGTTTCAAAACGACTCGTTCACTTACTTTGAATAAAATTTTATATTTCATTTTAGTTATAACGGTGAGCGTCTTTGCAATGCTCTGAAAAGGGTTAAAAAGTTCAGCAACTGGCGGGAGCCCATCCCAGAGGCGTACTACCCCAAACTAGACAGTCTGACCTCATCACGTGGTTGGCCACCACGACAGGCCAATATGACCTGGCAAGACCTGAACCGCCCAGCTGACGGCCTTAATATTACTGTCGACCAAATGGAAGCTTGGCGTAGGAATATTGAGGAAGCTATTGCCACTGGCATAGTGCAACACGTAAGTCAAAGTATTTTTTTTATTGGTGGTCGACCATAAGTATATTAAGTGAGTGGTGCCTATCTAGTTGGTGCCTTCCTACCTATATAATATCTCTCTGTTTTCCTGAAATCTCAGCCAGATTTGTAAAGTCCCCCGTGACACAGGATTTAGTCCTAATGCGGGCGTTGTCTTATTAAATAAAAAGAAAAAGAAAAAAACACGAAGTACTTCCGTACCTATTGATAACCTTAATAAAAATGATGATCTAAAGCAGGTATGTATTTCTTTTTATTACAGTCTGATGGAACGACCAGCGCTCTGACAGTAGAAAAACTCGGCAACATGCTTGAAGCAAGCATACTATCACCAAACTTGGAGCTGTACGGCAGCATCCACAACAATGGACATAGCTTCTCAGCTTATATGCATGACCCTCAACACCGTTACCTAGTAAGTCGTAATTAGTTGAATTCGTTTCTTGGTTTATGTAATATTTCTCCGTTTGGTGACAAATTAAGAAAACTAAGTGTCACCTATTTCATTCCGTGGGTGTTGAAGAGGCGACTAAGGAAAAGACACGCAACGGAAGAGACGAGAAACTCGACATCAAACAGCAAACTCTAAATATACCAACCTGACTCTGGTCAACATGGTATACTGATCCAGATCCTCTTTTTGACTTATATAAGTACTGTGACGCAAATTAGGAGATGCCGACATGAGTCCAGCATCTAGCTGTAGACTGTGACAGACTTTATGATGATGGTGCAGTTCCTAAGATTGTAAATTTTCCAGGAATCATTTGGTGTGATTGCTGATGAAGCAACTACTATGCGTGATCCATTCTTCTACCGTTGGCACGCGTTTATCGATGATGTGTTCCAAAGGCACAAGGAATCAGAACACGTTAGGCGTTACACTCGTTCAGAGGTAATATTTAATGTTCTTTGCCAATGCGGCTACTAACACTGCTAGAATACTTAACCAAAATATTATACTGTCTTAACAGCGAATGCCGAGCAACGCGTTGACTTATTTTAATAGTATTCTAATAGATGTTTATTATTATGGCGTTTAACTTTATTACAGCTCGAAAACCCGGGAGTCCGAGTGACTTCACTTGAAATCCAGAATGATGACAACCAACCTAACACTTTAAGCACCTTCTGGATGTCCAGTGATGTAGACTTATCCAGAGGCTTAGATTTCTCCGACCGTGGACCTGTTTATGCGCGATTCACTCATCTTAATCACAGGCCTTTCCGTTACGTGTAAGTAGTTATTAATGCTGGTAATAACCAGCAACGCTTGATTTAACACACCCGTTTTGCATTTTACGAAATTGAGACCCTACTAAGAGTAACAGCATAAATACTCAACAGGCTCAACATATTTTTTGTATTTTTAGTCAAATATAATAGCTAAAATATAACTATATAATTATAGCAATTGTGTTACACTGTCAAAAATAGTTAACTACTTTCGAGCACCTAACGTTTCTATAAAGCGGAAGTGAGAGACAGTCAGGCTGGTTATAATAATTATATAGCTATTATTAGTAAAAAAGTAAAAACCTAAAAACTATTAGCATTGAGAAGCGAATAACTACTTTTATTTTATTGTTTGATTTTGTCTGTATCTCGCTATGCCCATATTTATGTTCTTATGTTTTTTTAGTATCAATGTAAATAATACCGGAGCAGCACGCCGCACTACCGTTCGTATCTTTATGGCGCCAAAGTTCGATGAACGCAACTTAGCCTGGCAATTAACCGAACAAAGGAAGATGTTCATTGAAATGGACAGATTTGTACAGCCACGTAAGAAAATTTATTTATGACAATGTCAATTAGCCATTTATACTATCGATAAAAACACGATGCACATTTTTTACTAAGTTAACTACTATTCACATATTAAGCTCAGATATTAAGTAATCGCATGCCAATATTGAATTGCGGCCTGCGGGTTCCGTAACCAAATATTTGAATGCTAACGCTTTTGTCCTAATTTACAGTGAATGCAGGCGAAAACACAATTACTAGACTTTCTACCCAGTCTGCCGTGACCATTCCATTCGAGCAAACCTTCCGAGACTTATCCGGGGTGGGCAACGATCCCCGTAGAAATGATCTCGCCTCGTTCAACTTCTGCGGATGCGGTTGGCCCCAACATATGTTAGTCCCCAAGGGTACTGAAGGTGGTGTCACTTATCAACTGTTCGTTATGCTATCAAATTACGAGCTGGACAGCGTAAGTACACACAAACTATGTAAACGTTCAGCGCTAAATAAACTAGAGAAGTGTTTACTGCAGATTTTAATAATTACTTACCTTCTTGTAATCGCAATGATACTAATCGATAATACAATTTATTTAGATTGAAGAACCTGGCAGTGTACAGGCTAGCTGCGTCGAAGCCTCCAGTTTCTGTGGTCTCAGAGACAGGAAGTATCCTGACCGCCGCGCTATGGGCTTCCCCTTCGACCGTCCTTCAAGCACCGCTGAAAACATTGAGGACTTCATTCTGCCTAACATGGGACTCCAGGATATCACTATTCGTCTCAATAGCACGGTTGTCCAGAACCCTAGGAACCCAACTCAATAAACCTGATCGTTATCACAATTTCAAACATGATTGCATCATTAAATTGACATTTAATCTGTTTCGGACATGGAGCTAAGTTTTAAATTTAATTATTAAGAAAGCATTGTAAAAAGTAAAGGCTGATAGCTTTAGTTCAAAGAGTCAAGTGTAAATAGATATTGTAAATACTATAACTATAGGAACTATTATTTGTGGACCCGTTAATAAAAGCATAATATAAATGAGAAATTGGAACTATTTATTTTTACCCTACACAAAGATTAAATATAGCATAGATTTGTTAGTCTGAAGCCCTACCTACCCTAATAAATAAACTATACCTACGTTTAAAAACCATTGAATATCGCTTAGCCTTTGGGTTACGGAGTTCAGCCAGGCAGGTTCTGTGAAAAAGCTAATATTCAGTCAAATCCCATAAGACTAGAAAGCGGACCCGAGTTCTAACTGGGATAACGCTAGGAGGATGAGTTACCTATAAAAATAGTTAGTTAGGTACCTACTTAAGTACTGTTATTAACATAATTATAACGAATCTAAGGACCTTTACAGCTGAAAAGTTTGGTTGAACGCATTAATCTTAGGAACTAGGTCTTGGTGCTATCTTTTAGGGCGTTATCATACTAGTGGTTTGGGAGCGGTTGCGGGGCGGAGCGGACGCGCAGCGAATGCGTCGCGAACACGCCGCGGCCGCGCAGCGAGGAAGTCGCGAACGCGTGGCAAATACATTACGTTTTCATCGCGTGTTTGTAGCAAAATATCGACGTACAATACATCCAGTAACAAAATGGATTCCGACGAGGAAAGACTGCTGTTGGCTTTATTACTTCGAAGACGCCGGAGACGAAAACGAAAGCATCGACGAATTTGCGCGTCCGCAACGAATTCGTTGCGCGGCCGCTCCGCTTTGACGACGTTATAAATCCGCTAGTATGATATGGCCCTTAGTGTTGGGAGTACATTAATCAAGGAAGAGTGTTCCACGTGAGCTCGACAAATGGAAGCGTGAATAACGCTTGTGCGACAAAACGATATTTTGCGACACACCGTAGTTCAAATGCACGCTTGTGTGACACACTGAAGTTCGGATTTGGGATCGGATTCACTCTAAAGGGTGTGGCTGACGTTATTCTCAGCTGTTACATGAGAAGATTATACCCGAGGACTGTGGCAGCAGTTACCTACTTGGTGCCTATTTTTAAATAGGGGGGAATGCAACAATTATCTTGGAAGGAGTTCAAGGGAGAAAAAAGATGGATGGACTGTGTGAGCATGGATATGATAGGGTGAGAGGTAAAACGATTGGATGACTGGCGACAGAGAAGTAGATATGGGATCGAACGACATATTGCGACAACCCGAATAAATTGGGACCACGGCATGACAATCGGGATGAATTAATTTCGCATAACACGTCTGGCAAGGCATAAATAATGTTTAATATTATTACAGTTTGGCAACATTTTTATGATTTGTTCTTAAGTAAGGTAGGTACTAGGGCATGAATATCGGAATATCAAAAATATCGGAATATCGGACAAAATATTTTAAATTAATATATGTAGGGGTGCACTAAAAAGTGATTTCCGAAATTCCTACGGGATCGGCCAAAACGGGTAAATTTAAAAAAAATGTAGGCGTGGCTGCTGGCGTCCTCTAGGTATATAATAAGAACAAAAAATAATAAAATACTGTGGTATTGCGTTGAGTGCGTCTAGCGCGCCAAATATGGTAAAATTGCGATTATTCGTCGCTACCATTTTACCAGTAATTATCTACCGATATTGATCCGTAACATTTCATGATTAGACATGCCTTCTTGATTTACTTACCTCTTATAAAAAAGTTACCTACTTACCTGCCATAATGTATTTTTAAAACTCTTCAATAAGTTTTAGTGATATTAGTATCTCAATCGTTTCTACTAGGCTGTGATAGCCCAGTGGTGGGACTAACAGACTATGAATCGGTCTCGGTTATGAATCCTGGCGTGCAATGACTTTTCGAAATTCATATAAAATTGTTATAGAAGTTGTGTGCTTATAATATAGTTAATTATAGCTTGTCAAATACCTCGGAGAGCACGTTAAGCTATCGGTCCCCGTTGAACACATGCGTCGGAATCTTGCTTAACCTTTTTAGTTTTGCTAAAATAACACAAATTTTATGAAATTTTCGAAACTATGACATACATACATACATAGACTCACGCCTGTTTCCCCGAAGGGGTAGGCAGAGGCATATTAGACGCCCACTTTTCGCCAGTGTTTTGATCCCACGTAATAGCTGGCGAGCCTATTGCCGCTTATCGGGATATTTTGTTTGCCAGAGCCTCGTCCGTTGTTCGGCAGGTGCATCACTTGCAGGTGAGGTTGGCTTGGGACCCAAAGTTCTTGGTGGGAACCCTATGCACTCGAAACTATGATATTATATAAAATATAGTAGGAACCGGAACAAGTGTCTGCCATAAAGTTTTTCTTTTAACAAGATATATATTTTGCGATATCAAAACGGCACACATGCTGTGAACACGTTTTGAAAGTCGATTTTCATGCTTTTCGACTTCTAGGCACGTTTAAAGGAACCCTCGAAATAGTGAACCCCCCATTTGATCTACGGCAGATTTATAAACCTTACAATAAATTAATTTCATAACTACCAGTTTGTAATAGGCCACACATTTTTGTTACCAAAACAGTGAGTTAAAATTTACTTAAGATATCAATATTTTTTTTATTTAATTTTGAGACCCTATTTCCCATTTTTCATTACTTTTGATTCGTCTGATTTCTAGTATCGAAAATACTGAATTCCGGAATTATAAAATGTTCAATATCGAAAATACCGATATTGAGAAAGTGGGCCGATATTGCGAGCCCTCTATATCAGGGTCATTCTTCTAGACACGATTAAGCGGCATACAAAAAAATAGAAATCTAAAAGGTTGCAAGCCACTTTTTTTTTTCGGGCAAACCTTTAATCCTCTTTTATTTGGGTTATTGATTATTATCCAATTATCTATATATTTAATATCATAAAAAAAATAAAACATCCCCATTATTTGATTTTCGTGGAGTGTCCCAAACCGCGATCTAGTCACTTAGTAAATTATATATTTTAAACTAAACGGTACATGCTTACCAAAAAATAAACTTTAAAGTTGACAATGCTATGAAAAATTAGATCATAGTTCAAAATGAATTACATTATCTAAAAAAAATATAATTGTAACTGTCCCGGGGTAGTTACTGATTTGCGTGGATCATTGTAAATTCACGTGCACATCCTTAACTTCGCGGCCCAATGTTGTGTCATCCTAATTCACGTTACAACTAGTCGCACTCCGACAGCCAGGCAGAGTGCTTGTTTGCCTTGTGTGATGACGCGGCAGGTTTCCGAAAAATTAAGGTTAGAATTTCGTTTCGTGGCTCGTATGGTTTCTCAAAAGTTTGATTTGCATGCAATTTTCTCCAGTGTCTGTGAGTTTGTTTATTGAATAAAATATTGTAGCGGACAAATATATAGTAACGCAACTCTATATTCAAAACAAAGTATATTTCCATAAAGTGTTTTTATTTATTTTTAGAATAAAGGATTTATTTTGATTTACGTGGTCGTGATTTGCGTGGTTTACGTGGTAGTTTTGACCCACGCAAATCAATTATTGGCCATGCAAATGAAATAACTTTGAGTTTTGTAACAGTATTGTATGATAATATTTTTTATTACTTTTGTTAAATGTAAATTCGTTTAAATCAAACTTAAAATGATTTTATAAGTACCTAATATTAATAAAAATTGTGTCAGATTAGCTAAAATTGTAATGAATTATTTTTTAGACCAAAATGCCATTAACAAGAGAGGAAAAATTAGAAAGAAAGAAGTTATCTGAAAGAAGAAGAAGAGAGAGGCTAAAAATCATAAAGAGTTCAAGGCCGAAAACCGAGCAAGATAATATAAAAGAAAAGCTGATGGAAAAATACTTAGCATTCATGACTTAAACCGCCGCGAACAAAAACCTTGACGAGAGAAAAGTCGAATAAGTTCCCAGAAATATAATTTGAAGAAAAAAAACAAGCTCAACGTTGTCTTCATGAAAAACTTATACAAGAACCGAAAATTCAAAATAAATAATGTTGACTGATTCTACTTTCGTAAATAGACTCACGCCTGTTTCCCGGAGGGGTAGGCAAAGACTACGGAACGCCATTTGCAACGATTCTGACATACCTCTCTTGCTTCATTCACTCCCAAGTTCTTCATTCTTACCATCTCTTGTAAGCAACGTACCTAAGTACCCAAACTCATTCACTTGCTCCATTCGTTGTCCATCGATCAAAACATTAAAAGCCGTAACGCATTCCTCCTTTTCAAATACCATAACTAACATTCACTTTCATTCCTTTCCTCTTTAACGCACCATGCATGATTGTTACCATCTCCTGCAACTCCTCCGCTGAAGACGCAAGTGTTACCTGATCATCAGCATAAAGGAGGCATTTGACAAGTAACCCATTCATCCTTAATCCGCAGTCACTATGTTTTAGATCTTGCAAACAACTGTCCTTGAGTTAAACAGCCATGGCGACGCTACACATCCCTGTCTAAAACCTGTTTCGATGGTAAACCAGTCAGTGTATGCCCCGTTTATCCTCACACAAGCTCTAGAATCCTCATAAAAGGATTTCAGAGCTCGAATGAGGCTGCTGTCCACTCCCTTCATTGACAGCACCGACCACATTTCATTCCTCACCACTTTATCGTAAGCCTTTTCCAAATCCACGAATGCGCAATAGACCTTTTGACCTTTGGCCAAAAACTTTTCGGCTATGCTTCGCAAGGAAAAAACCTGATCCGTACATCCCATAATTCCCATACCCTTTCGGAAAACCGACAAGAAAATATGGGATGTACAATATTTTCTTGTCGGTTACGTTCATAACTCGTTCAATCAGTAGGTATGTACCGTTGCATACAATTTGCCAACAATGCTGAGAAGGCTAATGCCTCTATAGCTTTTGGAGTCTTGTTCATCTTGTTGTGAGCCTTTTCTTTTTTATAAATAAAAGCTTATAAAAAAGCTATTTCTGTGTTAGTTACTTTCTTATTCTTTTACCTGATAACTCAATAAGTTATTTGAGAAAGTTAAATTAAAAAAAAGACATTTTCGTGGGGTGTTTTGTGATTTGCGTGGCCTCTAATTTTTTTACCTCGATTATCTCTGTAAGTATATCGCTCTCTGAGGTGCCTCTTCTATAAAAAATATTACTTTTACGTATATTTTAAGAAACACATGTCGACTAAAAAAAATAATAGATTTAAAAATTGCCACGCAAATCACCAAATAATGCCTTGCTCGAAGAATCACCCATTATTATTATATATTATTACTATTATTATAGGCACATTGCCAGCTGTTCGTTGGAAAATTGCTATACAGCCTCAGCATGGCCCTAGCCCTGCATCTCAAATGACGTTTGACGTTTCTCATTCTCATTCTCAAAGACGTTGTCAACTTGTCATTCATTTCCTCATTTCCTATTTACGTCTGTTTCGTCTGTGGTGTGGTTTCGTCAATGGCATCCTTCATCCTAAATTCCTAACTAACCTAGTAGTAGTGGCGTGTCGTGGTCAGCACTCAGCAGAATTTTGTAAGTAATTCTTAGTCACTATGGTATTTCTTCCCAATATTTGATGTATTGTATATAATTTAAATTACTAGGGTTTTTGTAATTATTGATACATTTCTAGTCATTTGATGGTCGTATTTTGTAAAATGTCGCTACACCACGTGGTGTTTAAATTGGTCTAAAACTTAGTTTTCCGTAATCCCTTGTCAATACTGAAACGAATAGTGCTATTTGTTATTCAGATAACCTGTTTCTTCCGGTGTTATTTGTATAACCAACCAATAGATAAGATTATTTGGTTAGGCCTCATGGGCGGCATGTCTTTTTCGGTTAGCAAACATTATCGATTTAGTACGAAGTAATACGTCTTATCTTGAGATAAAATGATGAAAGAAACACGAGCCAAAATGTGTTTATATGATTAACACGTGATATTGAATGATAGGCCTGATTTTATATTTTAATCTTTGTATTATAAACAGCTTTAGATCTGTTGATGTAATCAGATCATGTTTTATTTTACAGATATCAGTCATGGCAGTTCGGAAGACAGGTTATCAGGTATGATAATGTTCCTCTTACATGATTACTCAGGTTTTGACAATAAGTATTAAAGTAGTTAATGAATTAAGATTTTATGATGAAATTCAACAAGAGCCTAAGTTGTTAGTATGATAACTATGTGATATTAAATGATAGGTCTGATTTTTCAAACTCTCCCACTAAGTATATCAAGTTATATCTTTATATGTACTTAACAAATATTTCATTTTTACAGGTATGTTGGTGTATGCATCTACAGCATACTCTACTAGGCTGCGGTATGGGAAGATTCACAGTGAGTTGAAGTTGAAGAAATCTTGGTTGACTATGTGGTCATCATTGGAAAAACTATCCTAGTGCAGGATAATGCCAGTCCACACAAGTGTCCGCTGATGGTGGATAGTTTGTAATGTGATTCAGCATTTCTCTGTAAATAACACTGAGGCTATTTTCGTCCCTGAAGGCCGAGGACAAAGCAGTTGTCAGTCGTACATGCACATAATTGGTATCCAGCCCATGCCCTAGCTCCCACTCGGCACGGACCTCACGTGTCACATGAGGGCCGAACAAACATAACCAACCTGAACTGAGCTGGAAGAGATATGGGATGCTTTCCTTCAGGATTCTATAAAGAAGCTTCCGCCTTACACCCTTAAAGGGCTCTATAGGGATGGACATTTAAAAACCCTATGATGGGAGTTCAATGTGTTCTCGGTATCGAGGTGATATACTAATGATAAGGGTAATTTAATTATATCATTAGTTAATGACACTCTTTGAGGGTTTAAATACAAAATTTCATTTAATTGCCACCATTAGTACCTATTCAAGATATCATTGTGAAAAGACAACTATGATGACTGATTCGACAATGATGAAAAAAATCTAGCATCATGCAGTGATAAAATTCCTCACAAAACAAGGAAAATCTCAAAAAATTATCCATGAAGAAATGGTGGCTGTTTACCAAGAACTCCCCTCGTAAATCTCGTGGGAATGCAATGAGAACAATAAATAATATTTCCTCACACGGCGGCGACGCGGTTCGCAACCCATCACGTCTTGTTTCCCGCGAGGGCGAAAAGCGGCCTACGGAAAGCAGGTTTGCAACATTGAATGTTGGTGGAGGAATGTACGGCAAATTGGATGAAGTACCTATGTCAGATGATGGATGATAGAAAGATTGATGTTCTTTGTGTGAATGAAAGGAAAAGGGTACCCTTAGCAGAAGAGCATGCATGAGAAACCTGTTGGGAGTGAGTGAAGCGAGAGAGGTATGTCAGGATTGTTGCAAATGGCGTTCCGTAGTCTCTGCCTACCCCTCTGGGAAACAGGCATGAGTCATGTATGTATTAGGTTGACTAGGAACCAAAACTGTTAAAGCCAGTAAAGGCAAAAAATATTGATTTAGGTACTTAATATACCGTAAAATGGGGTGAATAGACACAGATTTCAACTTCAACATCGATTTTATCAGATATTTTGAATGAGAGTCATTATTGAAGCATTTTGAAATCATGAGTTAAGTTGTAATTTACTCAATATTTGTGCTACAAATTAGTAAAAACAGGACATTAATTAGTAAATTAAGAAAAAGTAAGCGTTTTCTATTTACCTCGAAACAGGGGTCAAAAGATACGGGAAGGGGGTGAATAGAGAAAAAACGCTAGGGCTGTCAAAATCAACTTACATTTTTATTCAATATATCAACATTGTCATTAATCAGACAACTATGTATTTTTTTAATAAACCAGATATCAACATTTACCTCTTTAATCATACAGGTAGGCACCTGCCTACATATAAACAATATTTTCAATGGTTAACTGACAAAAAGGTGCGTATGATGAACTAACCTCGATTGACAACCCTAAAAACATATTTCTTTTGACCCCCCACTCGTATCTATTAACCTCCTACGCGTTTCTATTCACCCCCGATGGCGTATCTATTAACCCCCTTCCCGTATCTATTCACCTCGAATTCGAGCAAAATAGCCAGCATCTCAATTTTAATTGAAAAATAATGTAAAATAATCAAAAACGGACACTAATCTTCGATTTTCTTAAAGATGAGAAATGTATGTATCGAATAATACACATCTACAGGGGGAACACAACCAATAACTTGATGTTTGTAGAAAGTTTATAAACAGCAATAACCACTAGTTTTCATACCTTCACTTTAACCGCTTAAATCTATATGAAATTTCAACTTGACGTAAATTTGTGGGTGGCGAGCCTATAAAAAACATGTTGCCACGTAGAAAATCATAGAGAAAAACATTCGATAAGAGGCTAATAACAAACTACAGTCAACAATATCAAACTTCCGGACTTTTTTCTATTCACCCCACGATTTCTATTCACCCCATTTTACGGTATTGCTTCATTTCCATAAAATTTTGTTTTATTCTAATACCTATCTATAGTCCGTTCAGTTATTTTACCTCTAGCTGTTAGATTGGCCAACCTGGGCGTTGTGTTGCTATATTTGGACCGTGTTGTGCAGTAATGATCCAACCCACAAAAACTAAAAGAAAAGTTATGATGATTTAAAACATAAGTTCATTTCTTTTGTGACTGTGATCCTAATACACCATCTTATACTTATAGGTTTATAAACAATTGAATATAGATTTCTATATGACTTAATGTTTATTAAAAATACCTTCATATTAATAGATATCTTAAAAAATAGTGATTGGATCATTTCTGTTAAATTAAATTTTGTATGAATAACAATATTTAACAGTTTTGCTATAATGATCCAACATAAAATAATTAAAATATATGCATTGAAATTCCTTATTTTATCACCAACCATTCTAACATTTTTCAGGTATTTATTCTATTATATCACTACTCAAAAATAAAATGCATATATTTTAATTTTCAACATTTATTTGCTTCCAAAAATAAAAATAACTCAAGGTAAAAATCAAAGTCTGGGACTGTACCAAACCCATCTACATCATCAATAATTTCGTTACTTCCTTTTAAATTGTCATAAAATGGCCGAAAGTCAACAGCTATTAACTCAAATATTGCCTTCAAATCGTCAAGTTTAGGTTGGGCTATTGCCTTGCCTTGCCAGTGGGCCATAAAGGGACCAATTCATTCCTTTGGATATTAACTCTAATGATTATTTTTCCTGAACGCTTTTTAATATCCAGTTCTTCGAATTCCGATTCTTCTTTGATGTCGTTTCGCATGAAAATAGAAAAAAGAAACTCTTTCTTCAAAAGATTTTTTTTAGTACAAAGCCAGTTCACTTTCTTCTTACTTGTGTACAGTTTTCTGTTTAAGTATAATATTTTCTTCGATGGTTTTGCAGCTCAAAATGTTTTTATTTTCCATTCTTATGACCTTCAAAGGATTTCGTGTTTTACATTTCCTCATTATATTCATGTAGTCATCTACTGTGTATATCTTTTCATATTCTTTGAGCTTTGACTCTATTTTTGAAAAATCTGTATCATTAAGCAGGAATGTGTGCCCTGGCTCTAAACATCTTAAAGAAATACTTTTCAAATTGCTGTGTGAATGTAGAGCTGTCTTCAACATTAAAGTTAGCTTGATGTTGCGATTTTGTCCTCCGCAAGAATCACTTCACAAAATATGTGGTGCTTTGTGTGTGGACGCACCTCATTATCAATATGATGAAGTAAACACGAACCAACTTCTTGGGCCCCTCTACCGGCTTCTTCTTCAACCCATACATAGCAGTGACCTTTGTCATCAGAAGCCGAGTGTATGTCACTATTGTATTCCCATCCTACGAATGTGGTATTTTATAAACGCCAGTTGTGGTGGGTGGTGAGTTTGTGTCATCATATTGATTGTTCATGTTCCTGCTTAATGATACGGATTTTTTAAAAATAGAGTCAAAGCTGAAAGAATATGAAAGATATACACAGTAGATGATTACATGAATATAATGAGGAAATGTAAAACACGAAATCCTTTGAAGGTCATAAGAATGAAAAATGAAAATTTTTTGAACTGCAAAACCATCGAAGAAAATATTATAAACACAAAAATGTACACAAGTAAGAAGAAAGTGAACTGGGTTTGTACTAAAGAAAGTCTTTTGAAGAAAGAGTTTACTTTTTCTATTTTCATGCGAAGTGACATCAAAGAAGAATCGGAATTCGAAGAAATGGATATTAAAAACCGGGCAGGAAAAAGAATTATTGAGTTAACATTTCTTTGGAAGGAATTAATTGGTCCCTTTGTGGCTCGATGGCAAGGCAATAGCCCAACCTAAACTTGATGATTTGAAGTCAATATTTGAGTTAATACCTGCTAACTGTCGCCCATTTTATGAAAATTTAAAAGAAAGTAACCAAATTATTGATGATGTAGATGGGTTTGGTACAGTCTCAGACTTTGATTTTGAACCTTGAGATCCTTTTATTTTTGGCAGCAAATAAATATTGCAAATTTGCAAATTAAAATATATGCATTTTATTTTTGAGTAGTGATATACCTGAAAAATGTTAGAATGGTTGGTGGCAAAATAAGGAATTTCAATGTATATATTTTAATTATTTTATGTTGGATCATTATAGCAAAACTGTTAAATATTGTGAATCATATAAAATTTTAATTTAAAAGAAATGATCCAATCATTATTTTTTAAGTTATCTATTAATATGAAGGTATTTTTAATGATGTTGCCTCGTAAATAATGTGAATGTGTTTTATATTCTTAATTCTCTGTTTAAAAATATTATTCTGCTAGTGACACTGTTTAGGTTATTAATTATTACAATCAATTTCGCAGCATAATTTCTGCGGAAATAAAAACTTCTTCCAAACATTCTGTACAAAATGTTTCAAACGCTTTTGGATCATTATTGCAAAATGGAATTTTTTGGTGCATTTTGCAGAAATGTATCAAATGCTTTTGAATCATTTTAGCAAATTACATTTCCTGTTAAGCTGTAAGATCAAGGCGCATGGAACATTTCTGAAAAAATATTATATCCTAACTATTATTTGCTATAATGTTTCAAGAGTTTTGAACCATATTTGCTTTATTTTTTAAGTTTCTTTCGTAGGTGTGGGTTGGTATAACACATCATAAAATAATATTTATAGTTGACAGAATTGAATGTGTCTTTGTGACATGAAAATAGAGATCATTTTCGATTGTTTGGCATGAAAACCTTGGTTTTGCTTAGTTTGTGGATTGGATCATTTCTGCACAACACGGTCCATTTGGTATATAATACTCCCCATTTTAAATATACATTATTGCTAAAAATGTACTTATTTTTTTATTGCCTAAGCGATCGTATTAAATATTTGGAAGTAATGTTTGTAACAAAACCCCTTGATATTGGCTTGGCTATATGCATGTACATTCATTTTCTTACGAAATAACTAATTTCCTATGAAGATAAGTAGTTATAATAAAAATGTTGTCTATTTAATATATAAAGGTAAACGCATCATAATTACGCCAACGTGAGGTTCTAATTAACAAATACAAAAACTGTAAATTTAATTTTCATATTTATTTTGAATAAGAATGATGTGGGTGCCTACCCCTGCATGGAAACAGGCGTGAGTCTATAAGAATGATCCCTGTGGACTGCCAATGTTATGATGATTCGTAACTGCTGTCATATTCTGTATCAGACTCAGAATTTTATTCTTTTATGAACCTGTCCATTTCAGCATCCGTAGACCCATCTGTTTCACGAAGCTTGTCTTCAATGTGGCGGTCATGTTTGCATTGTTTTTGTCAGTCTTCTGCAGTGATAGATTGAAAAGCTTCTTCAGCTAAATTCACAATGTTGGTTGCCTCTTGTCCAAAATTTTTGCTTGTGACTCGCCTTTTAATGATACCTACTCCACATAAGTTCAATTGCGTTTAGCTCGCAGTGGTATGGCGGTAATCTAACCACTTTGCGGCCATGAGCTTCAAGCATTTGAATTTTTGAAGCATTTCCACTGATATTGGGTAAAATGTTATGCACGGGTAGCCCTATTTTACATTCCTGTCATCACAGAGTAGGGTAAGGTGGGGCACAGTAACACAAGGGGTACAGTGAAACAACCATAATATTTCTATAAATTTTTAACAATTGATTTGAACTGATAACACTGATTTGTCAGGCGGCCGAACCGCCATCTTGGTGCAGTTATCATTTTGTAGCTTAAAGCCAGCTTGTTGTTTTATTTCAAAATTTCAGTTTTTTAAACATAATTTGGCGAATTTTTCAACAAACTATTTTCGTTTTAATCAGAAAGCAGTGTGACTTTGGTGAGTATGAATGTTTTTCAAGTATTTATTGGACCTTTCCCCCAAATATTTCACATAGTCAGTTGCCTGTGTTCATAACCGCAAAAAAATTATATGTATATTTTTTACCAAAGGTAGTGCTGGGGCACAGTAAAACGGGGTACAGTGAAACGTGTTTCACTGTACCCCTTTAATTTATTTTTAGAGGCAGTTTTCACCATATATTTCTTTTGTTTTTTTGCATGTATTTAAATGAAGACAATAATATACATAGATATATATTATTATATTATAATGCTGATAAATAGAATAAGAAAAACAAGCATAGGGCTTCATACTGGGAGTAACATGAGAGAAGCAATAGAATTAGTCGAATCGGGAAAATCCTTAAGAGAAGCAGCCAATATAAAGAATGTGAATTTTAGTACACTATACAGATATTTTAAGAAAAAGAAAGAAAATCCTGCTAATGAAATTGTGCGGTATACACCAAATTACACAGTTCGAAGAGTGTACCCCTATGTGTGTCATTGTACCCCAGGTTGTGTTTTAATGTACCCCAGACCTGGGGCACAATGACACAGAAGCAAGGTTCCAGGAAAATTGCAATAAACTAGTCTTGAGACTGATTTTTGATCTCTTTTTTAAGTCTGATTGTTAATTAATAAAGTGAACTTTACGAAGGTTTAAAAATTTTGATAAAATTATGGATACACATTTATAAAAAAAGGAAAATTACTTTTTCGTTTCACTGTGCCCCACCTTACCCTACAATTCCAACTTAAAGAAAATAAACACCGACATCTGTCAGAGGTAAAATAACCCTTGAAAATAACTGTGAACGGACTGTAAGCTAATGGCTGGTTTCAATAATCGATCGATTCGATCTATCCATAGATTATATGTAACGTAATTGACATAAAGCCCGGTTTCCACCGCGAGCGGAACGGACCCATTAATTACTCCTTTTTCATTTCTAACGGCAAGATTGCGACGGAGCGGAGATATTTTACTCGTTTGTTCGGCTCAACTCTTTTTGGTGGAAATACTTCATTGTAAAATTCTATTGCGAGTTGAAAGGACTCATTTATGTCTTCGGTCCGCTCTTTAGAAATGAAAAAGGAGTCATTAATGGGTCCGTTCCGCTCGCGGTTGAAACCGGGCTTAAGCTCCAAACTAAATGTGGCAAACATGTATCTCAAATTGCCAAATCCATGGATAAATCGAATATTGAAACTGGCCATAAATCACATATGGGCTGGCGCAGATATAGAGAAGTGCAGCAGAGAGCATTTTTCATTGTCAAACTGTTATCGACATAAACAACAATTTATGCAACACGCTCGCGCGCACCCTAAAATCATTTTGTTGTATAAATTGATTATGAATATCAATGTCGATAAAAAATTAACAGTTGACTAGCTGTTCCCCGCGGTTTCACCCGCGATATTTTCGGTATCTCGAAAACAGCGCCACCGGGTCAAACTAGGATTAATGGGGCCCTACGAAATCCTGTGTGTTCCGGTGTAAGTCGCATTAAATCGGTTCAGCCATTCTATATTATACGGGATAAACAAACACAAACTTTTTTTTTTACTTAAATAACGTTGTTGTCCGTGTGGTGCCGGATTAAGAATACGGAATGTCACCACCCATATCATCTCATGGGTGTCATAAGAGCCGACAGAGGGAGCATAATATGCAGAGAACAGCACTGTAAGAGAAGGAAAACTTGATAAAAGCCCTATACCAACCTGTTTGGCCAGCGTGGTATAGTAGGCCAATGCCTCCTTTCAAAGGAGAGGCCTAGTCCAGCAGTGGACTGTTAAAAGCTGATGATGAACGTTGTTTATGATTTTAGTTATTTATGTAGTACCTAACGTAGGGGTAGGCAGAAGTGTAATATTACAACCACATTTCGCCATGAATTTTTAGGTATCACGTAATAGGGGGCGAGCCTATTGCCGTTACCGGGCACGTCACCAGACTCCGTGGTGCTACTGAAAATTCCGAAAAACGTCGTAACACTTGCCCGACCCGGGAATCGAACCCGGAACCTCCGATCAGCAGACGCATACTTAATCCACTGCACCACGGAGCCAGAATTAAGATTCTTATTCGCATGATAAAGATGTCTGTAGTCTGTACCTACTATTAAGTTGGACTCGATTGATTATCATCATCGGAATGATTGTCTCTAAGTCTCTATTGATAGCCAATCCTGTTTGTGTGGTGACTGATTAAGAACACAAAATGTCACTATCCCATTTCATTCCATGTGTGTCGGAAGAGCAGTCTAACAATAACTTAGTACCTAAATAATATCTTTGCGAAGAAACGGATAACTCGAAATCAAACCTCATTCGAAGCCGTCTGACCAGGATGGTGCAGTAGGCCAAGTCCTACTATTCACGTATACAATCATACTGGGAAGTGCGAAGCAAATAAAGAGGCTGAAGTCTGTGAGTCTAGCAGTGGACTGCAAGGGGCTGTCGAGGATAGCTTTTCCAAAACCAAGACTAGTTATTTCCTGGAATGTCAACTTCGCACAACAGGAAGCTACTCTTGTAATTTTTATCATTTAGGTACCGACACATGCAATGGATTTAGAAATACACGATTCTGGAAAATAAATAAGTAGGTACTTACAACATCTCTTCTGAAGACGCATAAATTATATTTTCGGCATAAATAGGGAAGATTACTGCCAAGTTAAACCACCAGATGGCGGTATCACTGACTACAGTAACAAGACAGTAAACAATGAATTTTCGCAAGTATGACATTTGAGTGACAACATGGTGACAACTCGTTTAGACTTCAAACCATAGACAAGTATATATTATTTCATATTTGGATGCGCGATCTCATTATCTCATCTCAAACAAGTCACTAAAACAGAAACATTGCACCATTTTTATTGTTATTGATAATTACATATATGAGAACTGTTTTGTCTATCTAAATAAGTATAGATACCTATATTGTTGTCTTGGTGATGACCATATTTGAAAAGCGCGCTACGACAGTTTGTTTACTGTAGTTGCTCGTGCTGCCATCTGCGTCGAGCTTTGCGTAATGTTCCCTATTCAATGCTATTTGGCGATGTGCAATTGGAAAGCAAAATTTTAGCAAAACGCAGTAATAAATATTAACTATTGCTTTTCTGAACCATCAGGCACTTCTTTATACTAATTTTGATAAAAGCTATGTATCCAATGTATTCGACCTGCGACTTTGAACAAAGCGGCTGTGCTTTTATTTACATAACTACATATAACTTCACGCCTTTTTATCCCAGAAGGGGTAGGCAGGGGTTGTATTACACACCCACAATTCGCCAGTTATGTTTCGGTCCCAATGTAATAGGGCGCGAGCCTATTGCCATCTACCGGGCAATTTTAATTAATATATATTTGTAGTATAATTTTCTACCACATTCACACAATATCATCTAGTCCCAAACCTTTGATTAAGTATTTTTAATCAAAGTACCAAACTAAGCAGAATTGAATAACAATGACTGAATAAGATAGATGGCTTCGGCGTATTACTTAGCTACCATTGGCAGTAAACTTGCTTAGCAAATCACTATGCCCGTCCAATCAAATCCACTCCAATCCAACTTCATCAGTCCATCGCCTCCTAATTCTCTTGTTCTACCTACTACCTATCGATGAGGAAGAGGTACTTCGTGCTATTCAGGGATTAAAAGATAAGTCTTCCACAGGTATCGATCAAATCTCTAGCAAAATCATTTAAAAGTACCAAAACATACTCAGTTTTCCCATCACACATATATGCAACCTTTCATTCACAACGGGTACCTATTTTTCCTTCAGCGTTTAAAGTTGCACTTATTAGACCCATTCATAAGGGTGGCGAGAGGGACCGTGTCGTAAACTTTCGACCGATTTCCATTCTGCCTACATTATCCAAGATCCTAGAGCACCTTATAAATAACCGACTAGTTTCATTTTTAGAGAATAACAACATCCTCTCGCCCAATCAGTTTGGTTTTCGTCGCGGCAAGTCCACTTGTGACGCAGTACACGAGCTCTTATACTCGATCGTTGCAAATATAGACCGAAAACAGAAATGTCTAACAGTCTTCCTAGATTTAGCAAAGGGTTTCGACACAGTCTCTATTCCACTCCTGATAAGTAAACTGGGACACTTATGGTATAAGGGTACACCACTTAAACTAATGATAAACTACCTCTCCAACAGAGGACAGAGTGTCAGGATTGGTCAGAGCATTAGTTAGGAGCTGCCTATTAAATATGGCGTCCCCCAGGGGAGCGTTATCGGTCCCACGTTGTTTCTTATGTATATTAATGACCTCTGCCAGATCCAACTCCAAAATGGAAAAATCGTCACTTTCGCCGATGACACGTACGGCACTTTCCTTCTATGGAGGCAGCTGGGATGAGGTTTTCAGCTTTGCCCAAACTGGTGCAAACAAAGTCAGTGAATGGCTGCAACACAACTGTCTAACCCTGAACATAAGCAAAACGAAATACATGGCGTAAGCCCACAGAGTTGACCTCTTGCCTTCGCCTACGCTTTCCATTACGGCCCATACTTGCGGGCATACGTGCTCGCAATGTTCATGTACTTTACTCAATCGGACGGACCGCATAAAGTACCTCGGCATCACAGTGGACCAGTGTTTAACCTTCAAGTACCTACCACATAAACAATTTAGTCGGTCGATTGCGGAAATTAATTTTTATGTTTAAAACTTTAAGACACGTTGCCGATCGACGAATCTTAAAAATGGTTTACTATGACACATGCCAATCTCTCACTAACTTTATTGCATTTCTTGCTGGGGCGGTGTAGCCAAATCATATCTAATTGAAGTTAAGAGGGCACAGCGTGCGATACTCAAGGTGGGCGCGGGACTGCACTATCGATTCCCAACTACGGAACTGTACAGAGACTGGGATATCCTTACGGTTCGAAAGTCCTTCATATTCCATACCATTCTCAAACAACATTCACTAACACCATAAGAGCCAATACGAGTGACGAGCAAGCGTAGCAAGGGCAAGGTATGTGCGACTCATCCTTATTACACATCACTGGCACACAGATTCTTCAACTTCTTAGCACAGATTACTAAATAGTTCAAAAATAGTTACTTATTATTCTTAGGCCCATATCTTTATAATAAATTAAATACTTCTTTAAATATATACCCCTTAAAAGCACCAAATTGTAAATCTACTGTCTCGATCTATATTAAAACACTGAACTACGATGAAACTGAGAATCTGATGTCTCCTGTAATCTAATCTGTTCAGTGCTACTTCGGATAGACTAGTTAGTATATCTGTATAATTTATGGATATTGGATAGACTATTCTATTCCACTACTCGCAAACTCTTACACACTCTCATTAACCATAATACAACCACACCAACACTATACACATACACACACAATCTGGCTTAATGAAATTATTTATACCTACCGTTTATTATATTTTATTTTTTTAATTTTTGTTAATTGTTACTGTGCTTTTTTGTTATTTTATTTTCTGGGTAAGTGTAATTTTACTAGACCGCTACTTCTTTATAAGTATGTACTATAGCTGCAGGAGGGCCTTCGTGACCTGTGACACAGGTTAAATCAAACCTACTTCAGGCACCAATCTCTCACAATAATAGATGTGATGTTAGGTCATGTGTAGATTGTAAGCGATATGTAAGGCCTCCCTCACATTGGTCATGAGCGTTCCTCAAGCGTACGCTCGGCGTCCGTTCGGCGTGCGCCCGGCGGTGTTTAGTTTACTTTGTACTACAGTGTGAACGCCGAGCGTACGCCGGACGTACGCTCGAGGAACGCTGTCGCCCAATGTGAGGTCGGCCTACTATTGTAACATTTCACAAAAATTCAAAATTTTAGTGAAATTTCTGACAGGCTACTCAAAATTAATATACATTCGGCTTTCACTATTATTCGATATTGTCTTTTTACATACACATACATAACGTCACGCCTTTTATCCCCGAAGGGGTAGGCAGAGGTGTATTTCTACACCCACTTTTCGCCAGATATACTTTAGTCCCACGTAATAAGGGGCGAGCCTATTGCCGTACCGGGCACATTTCCAGACTCCGTGCTACTGGCTACTGAGAATTTCGTGACAGAAAATCCCAATAAGACTGCCCGACCCAGGAATCGAACCCGGGACCTCCCGATCCCACGCGCACATTTATGCCGCGAGACCAACGAGGCAGTCGTATAGGGTTTGATGTCGAGTTTTCCGTCTCTACGCAAAGATGGTATTTGCATCGTGTTATCCCTTAGTCGCCTCTTACGACACCCATGGGAAGACAGGGGGTGGTGGCACTTGTATTCTATGCCGTCAACCACACGGCGGCATTGTCTTTTTAACCGACTTCAAAAAAAAGGAGGTTCTCAGTTTGACCTGTATGTATGTATGTTTGTCCGCGATTATCTCGCGTTTGGCTGAACCGATTTTGATGCGGTTTTCAGAAAAGTATTTATTACACTTAGGAGAAGGTTTTAGGCTCTTCACTGACTTCAAAAAAAGAAGGTTCTGAGTTTGACCCGTAAATATGTAAGTTTGCCCACGATTAACTCGAGTTTGGCTGAACCGATTTTTATGCGGTTTTCAGAAAAAAAGTACTTGTTACACTTAGGAGAAAGTTTCAGTATTTTAACCGACTTCAAAAAAAGAAGGTTCTCAGATTAACCCGTATACTTACATATATTGGTTCTTAGTATGTTTGTATGCATTATGTGTGTGTGCGTGCAGGGCCCGATCTAAGGGGGGGCAAGCCGGGCATTTGCCCAGAGCGGCAAAAATAGGGGGCGGCAAAACTGACTTATTCCTTCCAACCTAGCCATTATCCATCCACCACCCAGCTCTTTTTTTTTTTTTTTTTTTTTTTTTTTTTTTTTGGTGTCGGGTTGGAAAATCCTCATGGAGTCCCTCCGCCCTGGGGGAAGGGCGAAGGGGACTGTCAGACTCTTACTGACTAAAAACCAACCCGTATTCCTTACGTACCCGTATGTCGGAGGGTCGGGTTTCGCCCAAGCATACGTCGCAACCCCCCGACGGGTATCGGCCCGCCAGATGGTTAGGCGGGCCCCGAACAAAACCCCCTTGGCGGCGGATGAAGGTGTTGGGCTCCGCCGCCAAAACACCCAGCGGCCGCAGAGGATAGGGAGGACGGCAACGCAACACCGCATCTCCTCTTCCTCTGCGGCCCCACCGCGACGCATCGAATGGTGCGCCCCCATTTGGTCGCGGGAGATAGGGCGCGCGGCAACGCAACACCGACACGCCTCTCCTCCCGCGACCGCACCCGACTGCGAGGGACAGAAGAACTGTCCCTCGCACCCGCCCCTTTGGACGCATCCTGCGCAGGCCTCCGTCAAGCCCACGCGGAGCGTCCCCTCCTGGATCCCTCTTAGCTTCACCGCGGGTCACCAATCCACGGTTACTAGGCCCCCCCACCACGACAAGGTGGAGATCCCACGGGGGGGATCCACCACCCAGCTCTGAGAATTTTATGCGCTTCCTTCCAACCTACTTCAGGTTGGATAGTGGAAATATTTAAGTATTTTACTTAACTGAATTATTTTAGTTCGATACCCGGAATAAATTATATTCTATATATTGAACTCGGTTTATTAGAATGTAAATTTTAGACAGACTGAGTCACAGACAGTGACAAAATCATACACTTTTTATAACTTTTGAAACGATTCTGATGGAAAATGTTTATTTTCTTTTAATTAAAGGGCCATCATAGATAGGCAAGATTAGCCCGAAACAGGGAAATATAACACACAAGGGAAAAGAGGCCCATACGCAGCAGTGAGTCGCAATAGGTTGTTGATAAGGCTTTCATCCCGGGAGTCTCAGTCTCGAAAATTTCGAGAGTCTCGACGATTTTGTTGTGTTTTCGAGACTCGAGACTGCTAGCTCCAGTATCGAGACTATCGAGACTTTTGAGACTTGAGTTAAATAATAACTATTAATCAAAAATTATATTAGACTAGAGGACGACAGCAGCTACGACTGCATTTTTTTTAAATTTACCCGTTTTGCCCGATCCCGTGGGAATTTCGGGAAATCCCTTCTTAGTGCACCCCTACGGTCCCCAAGGAACATACATGTCAAATTTCAGCTTCCTGCGCCCAATAGTTTCAGCCAGAGAGGTTGGACTAGGATAAGGTTATATTTCTTTGGTTTCAGCTGTAGCGTGTCTGTCAGTCAGTCAGTAACGCAAGGATTTTATATATTAAGATTGCAGTTTACGGATTTTATCGCGATAAATGATTTGATTAATAGTACATTTAAACCGAATTATCTGGATTCTACTTTATTTATTTTTATCCGACGTTTCGTGTTCACGGCAGACTGAGGTGATTTCTGTCTTTTTCTTGCACGTATAAGTTATCTAAAAGTACCTGAACATTGTTCAACTTTTGATGTTACTTTTTACGCAAAATGAGCTCACGGTATCCTTATGTCTTCTGGTGTCGTTGCCTTCTTGGGTTTCATTAGCCTCACACACAGGAGACTTTGTCGAGCGTCTGCTGTGTGTGAACGTGTACAACAAGAAACCATGCGATTTGATGAACCACAAAGACTCGCAAAAGAAATCCAATGATGATCAGTGAGGCTATTGAAATTTAAAAAATCAAGTGCAGATCGGACTCGCCCTTGATTGGTACTATAGTTTAGGTATCCACTTAATATACCCATTATCTTCACCTAACCAAACATCATTAAGTATCAGTTTTTCGCCAGGAAACATAATTTCGTATTCCATTGTGCTTGTATAAACGATAAAATTAGTTTTTGAATAATTATGTACCATATCTAATAAACTGCCGCCTACATCTTGTTCAAGCGAATTTTCGTTGGAAGTTTTTATAACGATCTATAGTATATTTTTTTCAGATTCGTTACTCTCATACTTTAAAAGTTAGAGGAAGAGGGACACTCGTTTTACCACTTTGGAGGCGTGTATCTTTCAACAGATTTCCTCAATGTATTTTTAAATATCTATATAAAGATACGCCTCAAGTACATTAAAAACGAAAAAAAGGATTCTTCCTTTTTTAGAAATGAAAGAGTCGTAAGTCTCATTTTTCCGGGAATTTCGAGGTCGGGCTGAGTCTCGGAACTTTTGTCCCGGGACTCGAAAATGCATCGAAACTGAAAGCCCTAGTTGTTGATGATGATGATGATAAAGTTGAAAGGTAACCTACATAACTATATCAATAAAGAAATATATCAATCCATCCATTCGGTAGTTTCTGTGAAATTCTTTAAAAGACATACATTGTGTACTAACACTATAAAAACACTCATCAACTTTCGTATAGGTTACTTCTTTAGAAGGCCCAATAGACTGACGTGAATATTATGGGTAGGTACTTAGGTATAATCCCAACAGTATCACGTATTTTATGTAGGTACTTGTATACTTACTCTTAGCATCCCCCAACAAAACTAACTCTTGACGAGTCCCGTACGGTATATCGAATTACCCTTGAACGATATAACTGTCTACAGAAAGCATGGTTCACCGACGAACAGTAATACGAAAAAACTATTAGTCGATACTATTATTTAGCGACAGCACGTTTCGGCGAATAACGCTACAAAGAATGAATGGTTGGCCGATTTTGCTTTGCTGCGTTATTCGGCGAAAGGTGCTGTCGCTAAAAAATGGTATCGACTTATAGTTTTTCGTATTACCGTTCGTCGGTGAACCATGCTTTCTGTAGACAGCTACATATATCGTTCATGGGTAATTCGATATACCGTACGGGACTGACTCATGACTTATATGGTTTTCTCACAGATTACATGAATTTTCTGTGGGTATGTAAAGGGCGGCAAAAATGATCTTTGCCCGGAGCGGCTAAATAGCTAGATCGGGCTCTGTGTGCGTGTGTGTGTGTGTCTGTGTGTGAGTGTGTGTGTGTGTGTACATGTGTACGTGTCTATGTCTCTGCGATTAACAATAAACAAAGAAAGTCGGTGAAAGAATCTAATGCGAGAGGCCCTAAGTCCGCAGAACTAAGTGTACATCCTTGCAACTTGTGTACCGTCACAGCCCAACTCAATATGACTGGCAACATCCGCCTCTCGATATCACCATAACCGCGATTGCCTTGATAGGTCGCTGGCACTGGAGCTATGGAAATGTATCCATCATCATCTTTAAGACGCAATGCTATTGATGGAACATCAAATAATATCAAAATGGCATCAGGCAGTTCACCTGGCTCAAGTTGATCTCTTCTTAATGCCGGCCATTTAAATCCTTTAGGAACACCCAGTGCCCCGTTCGCTAAGCCATCCGTTATTGGCATATTTCTCCGGAGCATAATACGAGAGCTCACAGCCAATTTAATAGTATGTACAAGTCCACCGCATTTGTTTGGATCGTACTTCCGAATGTGGCTGATTCCCTAGACTTATCTCTCTCTTCCAGCATGAAGCCTAAGCCCATAGGCACACAGAATAAAAGTAGGTACCTATGTCAAAGTCATGATAACAAACTGATACTAGCAGAAAACTTATCACTAAAATAATTGAATCTAACTATAAACAAACTATTAATTAGCCCAAAACTTAAAGTAAATAAATAAAAGAGTAGTTAACACAAAACCAAGTAAACGAACGAAGTACCTAACACTAAAAAGTATGAAATAAAAATAATAAGAAAAAAAACAAGACGAAAAGGAAAACTTAAAAATCGCACCAAAAATGTTTACTAGGTACTTAGTTTCTTTTTTAAAAAAAGAGAACCGCCTTCAAAAATCGACTCACTGAAAAGTACGAAATAAATTTTACATATGCTAATACATAGTATATAACTTATACAAAATACTTAGTTTTTGAAGTCGGTGCCAAACCAAATCCCTCTAAAAGCCTATTGTTTGCCGTCATCCTTTCCAAACCAGCGCATTCAATCTACATAGTACTTACAGCCCAAAATGAAGTATAATTATTTTATAACGCCTATGATTGATATGGAAATTGAGTAAAATAATTGAGAAAAGTATAAATTGTAGAGTTTTTTGAATCTCTAGGGGAGGCAGCAGCAACTCCCTGAAACTCCCCCCTTCCCCCCCTTGGCGATGCCCATGTTCTTACCTACTATACTTGTTTGAGGTACCTGACGCCAAATTTTTCCAAATTATGAGCGCCGCAATTGAGGAATCATCATTACACAACCTTTCGCAGTCCACTACTGGTAACCCAGATAATATCTTCTTTACATCCGTCCTGATCACTAAAAACGTCACCACTGACGTCACTACTCATCCGTGCCCGAGCTTGCAGGATGCACGCGGTGGGCCTGCATTCGGCGCTCGCCATCCGCCGCGAGCGAGAGCGAAAGCGCCGCGCCGAGCAGCAGCGGGCCCGCGAGCGCTGCTACTCGCTGCAGTGCTCAGAGTCGGCCGTCACCTCCCCGCATGCTCCACCTACAGCTTGGAACGACGCCGCTACAAAAAAACCCAGGGCCACCGCGAATGAGGTCGTCTCCTCGGTCGGTATGCTCCATCACGGAGTCGTGTTTCATCATTTGTACATACATACATAGACTCACGCCTGTTTCCCCGAAGGGGTAGGCAGAGGCATATTAAACGCCCACTTTTCGCCAGTGTTTTGATCCCACGTAATAGGTGGCGAGCCTATTGCCGCTTATCGGGATATTTTGTTTGCCAGGGCCTCGTCCGTTGATCGGCAGGTGCACCACTTGCAGGTGAGGTTGGCTTGGGGCCCTAAGTTCTTGGTGGGAACCCTATGCACCCATCATTTGTATCGACTTTGAAGTTTGATTGAACGCAAAGCTCACAAACATTGGGGTCAAAATAATCACAGGGGCAGGCGTGATTATTGTCGAAGAAGATTTGTGTCTACAATTATTTATACTTGATCAGTTGATCGGCGATTGTAATAATTTACTTATGTACTTATTTATGTCAATAAGTCAAATTTTCTCGTTCTTTCAGATTGTTTTTTTTTTTAATAGATAACTTACAACTTTGTAAAGATCCAGCGACACAGTAACGCCTCGCATTAATTTACTTAAAAACAATTAAATTAATGAAGTAACACCCAGACCTGCTACAACAATTTGTGTCTCACGTAGTGTGTTGCGAAGTGTGATCGGCTCGTGGCGCACGCACTGACTCTGAAGAGATGACCACATAACGCACACCCGCACACCGTCATACGTGCAGCCGAAAAAAAAAACAGCCGTAATAAATAATATCGATTTTATGAACGGCTTCTCGTTATCGGATACCTCCGATGGCGATAGAAGCAGTGGCGGCGCTAGGCGTCGGCGACGTCGGCGACCGCCGACGACCTCGCGCCTGAGGGGGCCTCGCATAAGAGTTTTACAAGTTACATACCTAATTTCGTTTTGCCAACCATCCTAGCTTAGGTAGCCGACCCCGAACATTTCGAGAAAGAGCTAAGCAGATGATAATGACTTAATTATTTTCAAACATGTGCGTGACATAAGTGAGTAGGTAGTAAGTACTTTACAGAGAGGGTACTCTATTCAGAAACTCTTGCAACACTAAGAAATGAAACTTTATCGACATGATATCTGTGCTGGGTGAAAATGTTTGAATTTTCATTTATTTATTCATACATTATTTCATAATTTGGCTCACTTAATTTAACGGTTTTTTAACTATGAAGTAAAAGGGGGCTCGCCATCGATATATGATCACTACATAGTATAAAACAAAGTCTGTCTTCTGTCTGTCTGTCCCTATGTATGCTTAAATCTTTAAAACTCTGCTACGGATTTTGAAGCGGTTTTTTTAATAGATAGAGTGATTCAACATTTATTTATATGTAAAATTTTGCACCCGTGCGAAGCCGGGGCGGGTCGCTAGTATGTAGGTACTAAAGAATATACATTCAAACAAAAAAGTATCGGGAATGGATTATTTGTTTAGGTAGGTATGGTTCCAAATTCAAATTTTTTTGTTGTTAATTTGGCACAACTGTTTTCCATTTTGAGTTGCATCTATTATTTATATTAAATACAGTGCTGTTTTTAGTTATATCATATCTAGAGTGTATTGCGAATTTCTGGAAAAACATCAAACAAAGAGCTTGTCTTAAATTACTTTTGCATCGCCAATGGAATTTTATTTATTTATTATCTTTATATACACATAAACCCTTGGGGGATAAAAGCGTGGAGCTAAAGGTGGACTTAATGCCTTAGGCATTTTCTGCCAGTCTACCTTAGAGTGGTGCAGAGATTAATGGTAGGTGTATTTTAGAAGTGAAGTTAGACTTATATTTTATAGAATTTCGTGTTCGGAGTCAATGAAAATGTTACTGAAGGCTTACGGTGAATCGACTTTATCAAAAACTCGTACTTATGAGTGGTACAAAGCGTTCAAAAGCGGTCGAAATGTGATGGAAGATTTGCCTCGGTCTCCATCAACGTTAACTTCAGTTGCAGACAACTGAAGTTAACATCGCAAAAGTGAAGGAAACAGTGTCTGAAAATCCTCATTCATCTTTGAGAGAGATAGCCGCCAAACTTTCTGTATCTCACGAGTCGATCCGTACCACTTTAACTAATCATTTGGGTATGAAACATGTTTCCGCTCGGCTAGTCCCAAAAGACCTGAATTTTCTCTAAAAACTCAATCGCATGAGAGTCGCTGCGGACATGCTAGAACGAGTCAATTCCGACCCAACATTCATGAAACGGATTGTTACTGGTGACGAGACGTTGTTGGGTCTACGAGTTTGACATCAACAGGAAACTAGTCAACAAGCTTCGGGGTGTCGCCTTCCAACTGAACCGAAACCGAAAAAACCACGCCAAACTCGTTCAAAAGTCAAAGTCATGTTGAGTGTTTTCTTTGAGTATCGCGGTGTTGTTCACTCGGAGTTCTTGCCGGAAGGTCAAACGGTATAGAAGGAATATTATTTGAGGGTCATGCTGCATTTAAGAGATCAAATTCGACGAAAAAGGGCAGATTTGTGGAAAGAAAATTCTTGGATTTTGCACCACGATAATGCGCCTTCGCACAAGGCTATCATTGTGAACGAATTTTTGGCCAATCACTCAACAAATACCATCGAGCAACCACAATATTCTCCAGATATAGCTCCAGCCGACTGCTTTATTATCCTAAACTTAAATTACCACTCCGTGGCACCCATTTTCAATCGGTAGAAGACATAAAGGAGAGTTGGCGGCGAGAACTGAACTCAATTCCGGGAACAGCGTTTAAAAAATGTTTTGATTATTGGATTACTCGTTAGCGTTAGTGTATCGTTTCTGAAGGAGCATACTATGAAGGTGATAAAATAAATTTGGATGAATAACAGAGTTTGTGTATTATTGATCTTTGTCCGGTACTTTCTTGACGGCGTAGTATGTCAATGGGCCTCGCGAACTTGATGTCGCCGACGTCCACATGAGGTCTAGCGCCGCCACTGGATAGAAGGGTGTGGCATAGCAGCATGTAGGTGTCCGCTAGTCGCGGATGCCGCTGCGTGCCTCTACAGTTCTTAACCCAGGTGCCTTCTTCTAGCAACAAAGTCTATTTAGTAATCTGTGACAAAGTGCCCTTGTAATGTAGGTACTTACGTCAAGAACACCATAATATACGAGGACCTCAAGTGGACGCCGATAGAGGGATTTCAGAGTGAACTGGCCGAGAATCACGTTCTGACGACCCGGTGGCGTAGCGGAAGTGTAATAGCTGACTGCCACGCCGAAGGTCGCGGGTTCGATTCTCGCTCAAGTCAAACATTTGTGTGCGTGAACTTGGATGTTTGTCACGGTGTTTCTATGTATAACATGTATAATTATATCTACAAAAAAGTATATATGTAGGTATTATGTTTATCAATTAATCTCTAGTACCCACCCATACCCATAGTACCTACAAGCTCTGCTTAGTTTGGGACTAGATGATGCATGTTTTGTGAATGTGGTAGAATATTATTATCTCCATTTTCACCCATTCCTACCTAGCTAATATCCTTCCCTTTCCGGGCATAACGACTCTGCTGCAGATGAGCTTCTAAGAGCTCGTTCGAAAACTGCTTACAGTTCCGACTAGCAGGTAATCATCTCCATCACAACACCAAAACGTACGAAGAGTGAAGACCAACCGCAGTCTTCTTGTAGGTTGAACGTCCCCCTACTAAGTAAGACTTTCGAGGGTAGACCACTCCGATGACCGACTCGTAGTAATGGCCGTGGGGCGGCGCGCAACGACCACAACCATGGATGGTTTCCACACCTCACTATAGTATAAAGCTTTGCTACTTATGGGACTACGACTTCAACAGTGTACAATTTTATCACATATCCGATCCGACCGATCGGCAAACTAGCGGACCGAGGCGGACTCAATTAATAATAATTATGTTCGCCGGACTACTCTACAGACGGGCAGATTTGGTCTGGAGGCGGAGCAAATCCGTGGTCTGTTCGGACCAAGTTCGAGCGTGTGTTACGGCCATTACCGATAGCAGTTTGCATCGAACCGACCATAGTCCAAACCCAGGGCGTACACCACATTTTGAAGTTATGTAGATAGATATTTTTTTTGTTTTAAAAATTATTATCGTCGCAACTTGTTCCAAGCAGCAAGCTCATACCAAAATGTCAATTGCTGTTTGAACTCTAGGTTTTATATTAAGTAAGTCCTTGTTTTGGAACGTTTTTTTGTAATGATGAATTAGTTTACGATTAGGTATAACTAAATAACTAAGTATACGTAGGTAATTAAATGTTCACGGTAATTATATTTTTATGTTAAGTTTTGTATGTACCTACCTACTTTAGTTAAAATCAAGGATCACTTTGCTATTTTGTAGTAACTGAAACTGATCATTTTTTTTTAACACTTTTACGAAAGCATCCTTGAACAGATTTAAAAGGCACTTTGCACGAAAAGCCGATCATAATTAATTAGGCAAAGCCGGAGGCCACTATTGTGATTGAAGGGTGGCATCGAGGACACGGTGCAGCAAGCGATGCCGGAGTGTCTCGCTTGGGCATTGCAGCTCCGTGACCTGGTCGCGGGAATTGGCACAGTCACTCCCGATCCTAATCTGTCGATGACCTGGTGCGATTGGTCTTGCAACGCCGCAGTCTTCTTCTGTGAAGTAGTCATGCTGATCAAGAAAACGGCGGTGCGGGAAAGGGAAATTCGTTCTCCCGTAGCGTAGTCCGTACGTCGAGGACGTGAAACCTATTGACCACCGTAAATTGTGTGCCTGGGAACGGCAAGCTCTAGGGTCTAAAGTAGCACTTTGGACGATGACGGATGCTTGCGATGATGTATTTGAGTTGAGTGGGTAGATACCAATTTTACGGATCTTTGCGGAAACAATTATGACTGCGCCCGCAAACATCAATGACAACACCAAACGGCGCAATGTGCGCAACGTGCCGAATATCGGGTGGGTTTGCGGAAAGGAATAGTAACCGCGTTGCGGGTGACCCCACTACCCTATACGGGACACCGCGGTGGTTTTGGTGACTAAGAGTGGGCTCCGTACGCCCTTAGGGGAGAGTCTCAAAAACCTCCTCCGCCACTCATCATAACTCCGTTGATCGCACGTCCCAGTAACGGAGTCGACAGAGATAGATGAGATTCCACCGCCTTACAAACAAGAAGTAGGTATCGACCTTTCTTTTTTAATGCATTAGTGTTGCACTACAACAGCAACAGCAACGTTGATATCACAGAAGCGAAATCAGCTTCATGTTACTGCGGAAACTTAAGGCTGGTTTTGAAAATCATTTCAACCTTCATATCTTATAGGTAACTAGGTAATTTATTACGTTAATAAAGAAAACCTCTACTAATGCTACTGCTACACCTGCGTTAGTGTTAGCCAACTACGCGTTCATTAACACGTTGGAAATTAGTAATTAACGCCGTCAAACGTTGGCCACATCTACGTAGCGCCCAAATTAACGCGCAGCAGAGGAGCATAAGAAAAAGTGTCACATTGGGCTATACAAAAAATTGAGGGTCACACCGATCACACGAAGGGCTACCTCGTGATCACAACACACCTCGCGCCATATTTGCACTTTGCAGTCGCAAAATACTATGGGCACGCCCCGGTGTACATCTACATCTATGTAGGTAGATATATAACTATAGTTAGGTATGTTGGTATACATACCTATAAATAATAATATGTCAGAGAGAAAGAATAATATGTCAAGGTGAGACGCACGCATGCCACACTGTAGCATATATCTATTATGTGCATTTATATACATTATGTACCTACATGGTACCTACCGACATACGTAAGCTCTGATGACTTAGCGTAGGTGTTTGTTATCATATCAATATTAGCTCCATACCTAGATATAGATAATGTGGTAGGTACCTACCCAAGGTATTATACCCGCGAAAAAAGCGCACATTACCTACGCTTTTCTAAAGCAGCAATAGTTGAGCTAGCATAGCTCAAGTAGCTCAACTATCGTCTACTGGCCAACTCAAGGCCAAAGAAGATACAGGACGGCCTACCTGTTTTGCTTTTGTCCGTCCGTGTGGTGACGGATTAAGAATACGGAATGTCACCACCCCAATATCATCCCATGGGTGTCGTAAGAGCCGACAGAGGGAGCATATTATGCAGAGAACAGCACTGTAAGAGAAGGAAAACTTGACACACACCCTATGCCAACTAGAGAATGCAAATCTCGCGAGATTTGGGCTCAAGCGAGATCTCGCGAGTTTATGAAGGCAATCTCGCGAGATCTCACCAATTTCGAGATCTCGCGAGGTTGGCAGTTTTTTACGTCTTTTTTTTGTATATCGCAATATTTGAATAAATTAGGACAAAAATAATAACCATTTTAAGTATTATAAGATATACATTATTTTTCACGAATTTTTCAATTTATGGACATGGATGCTTCAAACATTGTTTGACGTACATATCTGTCTATAATTTTTAATAAACTTTTATGAAGTAAACTTTTACGGACGTATCTGTCAAATAAGAAATGAAAGAAACAACCAATCTTCGCTTCTAATATCATACAACAATCTTTTAGTAGGTAATAAAACATTTCTTTTTTATTAAACAAAACAAAAACAGAAAATAAACTTACCTACTTATCATCTGTTACTAAACTGAGGTATTATTATCAATTAGGTAAACAAAACTATATCTACTCAGAGACCTTTTAGATATTACAGATTAATTATCAAAATATACCAATAAGGCAGACATTAGAAATTACAGATCCTAATTAACAAAATATACCAATCAAAGGAATGATTGGTTCAGTTCAAATCACAAGCCATTATTACGACTTATTTTCAAAGTAGCTCCTTCAGAGGCACAAAATGTCCAAAGAATCGTCTGCTAAACGGCTTCCTTTATACATTAGTTATACAACCGTTTCTGTTGGCCAGATAATCAGCCGCTGAGAAGGCCCTTTCGGATTCAACGCTAATTAAAACCGCAGTTCTCAGGCAGACATCCACGAATTGCAACAGTTTGCCTTTTGACCCCCCGGACTCGTATAATTCATTTATTTCTTATTAATGAAGATACCGACAGATTGTTACTCCGTCCGGGTCAGTCTGCGCATCGAATAAGACGTTTTCATGCTCGAGTGCAATCTCGTAAATCTCGCTAAAAAAGGCAGAGATCTCGCGAGAACGAGATTGCATTCCCTAATGCCAACCCGTTTGGCCAGCGTGGTATAGTAGGCCAATTCCTCCTTTCAAAGGAGAGGCCTATAGTACAGCAGTGGACTGTTAAAGGCTGATGATGATGAATTAAATAATATAAAATTAAAAGGAGGCCCTAACATAGATGTTCTATTGAAGCTAATAACTAGCATGTTCAGTATCAATCCATTCGTTATAGGAGCTACGATGCCACAGACATACAGATGGTACAGACCCACAGACAAGTCAGATTTATAAAACTCTAATAATAATTATCCACCATGTATGTTATGTTATGTTAATCTGTAGATCAAAGCACTCGACGTCTAAATTTATGTAGCGATAGGGTAAAGAAAAGTCCAGAAATAAAAGTTATAATCGTTATGCAATTACAGTGGTCTTTTTATTAAATAAAAAAAATACATCATTTCAGTTCTATAAGTACATTAACAATTCAGTAAACTTTTACCAAATCAACACTCCATCTTGTTGACCTGAGATCAGAAATAAATAAGACCGTCGGTTGTAATGGTTCTGCTAGCATCCAATAACACTGTCTGTAATACATATTCAATGAGGGGATATTTTAGACTCAGTATTTTACTTGCTTACAATTTAGTGTCTACCATTTGTATTCTAAATCTTACCTAACTGTTATAATCATAAATTGTTTTAATAATATTATACACTCATAATGGAAAGTATCTACCTAAATTATTTTTACAATATGTCTGTAAACTTAACTTGCCTAAGAATTAAAATAAGGGCATAAAGTATGCTACAATCAGAACAATTATGAGACTGAAATAAATAAATACTTACGGAGCACATTAGAATTACAGTTATATTGTAAATTTGCATTCATTCCACTTTAATCTAACAAATTAGCTATACAGCAAAAGGGGATACAGATCGATAATATTCAATAACAGTTTTTGTGACAATTAAACAATCACATAGTGCTCAGGATACTATTAAAGAGACAGCAGGGAAAGCTAGAGGTACTATTTTCCAACATAGAATTTGTTATTAGATATAGGTACATAATCTGCAATAGTTTTATACATTGAATTTACAACTGTTTACTTTTTGTTAAAAATACTATCCATAGTGTATTCATTAGCTAATTGTCACCACACCTCAGGCTTTTCCATAACATTTTAAATAAGGTTGATATACCATAAGTTTATGTACACAATACTGCTTGAAACAATGGATGTGCATCACTGATGAAGCGGAGTTATGTGTATGGTGCCAGTACAGTCTGCACACTCCCTCAACATTAATGTTATTTACCTTTAGCAGTAATAGTAACAGTCGACTTTGCAGGTTGTGGTATTATAGTAATCTCATCATTTATTTTGAGAGGTTTTAGCAGAGGATCAGTGTCAGGGATCTTGGCTGGAGCTGGCGTCTTGCTCTTGTCCATGACCCGTTTAGCCACAACACTATGAGCTGAGTACACATGGTTTTCAAACTGTTTGTACATCCCAAATGTGGCAGTGCACACAGTGCACTTGTAGGAGAGGTGTGCTGGTTTCAATGTCATATTGTGGTCCCTTGAAACATGGTTCAGCAGCTTCCACTGATACACTCTGCCACATACAGGACACCTACCAGCATCTTTGCCTTTATTAGCTGCCTCCTGCATTGAGCTTGTCACCAGACCATGGGATCCAAGAAGATGCCTCTCTAGACCCTGATCAGTGAAAAACCTAAACTGACATTTTTGGCAATTTAGTGGAGGTCTGTTGTAGATCATCTTGGGATGAATCTTCACCTTGTGTATCCACTGCATGTGATTCCGCAATTGTTCAAGATCCTTGATGTATCCATCACAGATTTCACAAATGACAAACATAGCCTTAGAGTTTTGTGATGATTGTGAAGATGATGGCTGTGGTGCCCGAGGCAGTGGGGTGATTGATATCTTGGGTGTCGCATTATTGCTCTGGTTTTGTATCATGGGGTAATTGGCAATAGTTGTACCAACAGCAGGGGCATTGTGCATTATCATGACTCCACTGCGAATAATAGGTAGGCCTGACACTGGTGTCGGGCGCGGTGGTCCCGAGATTGGTGGACGTCCACGAGGTCTTCCGAGCACTGGTATATTAGGTAACACATTGGTAATATTTAACTGTGGTCGACTCAAATTATTCATATTCATTTGACTTCTATTGAAGTTAGATTGATAAGGTCCAACCATATTATTACGCGCCCGCGTTAATTTCGGTATTTTTGCTGGTGGTTCCCACTCCAATGGAGGTGCCAAATTAAGATCTGGTTTAAACTTCTTAGCACAAGCAATAAGATGTCGCGCTAATTTAGTTTTGCTGTTATCTTCAAAGTGACAATTTGCACATTGTTGATATGCGGGTGCTCGCTCCAATCTGCCGCGGATGTTATGTTCTGCCTCCATGTGAAATAGTATGTCATGTGGACTACGGATTTCAAATTCACAGGAGTTGCATTTATAAATATTGTTCCTCATGTGAGGAGCTTCTAAATGGTGAGCCATGACTAGCATGGACTCTGTCTTAAAACTACAGAATTCACACCTTTTCTGTGTAAGAGCAAAAGGTGCATTTGTTTTCTTACTGAAATCTAAGTTTTGGGTAAGTGAGGCTATGGCTGCCTCAGTTGCCTTTGTACTTCGACCAGACTTCTTTTCCTTGTATAACTTGCGATTTTGGTGTTTTAATAAATCAGTCTGTACATATTCCTGCACTAAGTTGAGTCCAATATTAATGAAAAACTGCCCCAGAGAGCAGTCAAAATATGTGTCCGACTTTCCCCCACTGAGACCCTTGGCAATTAAGCTAATAGGATCCTTAAGATCATCAATGGTATCATCTCTGTCTTTAATAAGAACAGCATCCTCATCACTGACATCATCAGATCCTGAAGATGATTCTCCATCCCATGAGTCATCATCTTCCTCATGTTTCCTCCTTTTCTGTTGCTTTTTAAGTGCTTTTTGTTCGGCTTTAGCCGCCTCCTCAGCACTTTTCATTTCTTTCTCGGTTGAGTCTTCTTGATCTTCCAGTATTTCACCTCTCTCAATTCTTTCTTTCCTTTCCTGTTCCTTCCTCTCCTTTTCTGCCTTCTCCCTTTCCTGTTTTTCTTGTTCCTCTTTGATTTTGAGTTCTTCTAATTCTTTACCTAGCTTATCTACAAACTCTCTAAAAGGCTTCACAGAAGGCTTTTCATAAACATAGGGGACTATAAAGGATGGTGCTTCAACAACAAACATATCATCTGTGAGAGATGGCAATATGATGGGCTGAGGAGCAGCGGCAGCAGCAGAGGTGCTGTTACTGGTACTACTATTATTGGTAATACTATTATTAGAATTATTATTAGTGGTAGTCTTAACACTCACTGGTGTGATAGTTGTTCCACGGGCAGCAATACTCTGGCAAAGGTTGTGGGCATCTAGAGCACTAGTGGCTGTTGACTTAACAGGTGTTGGTTTTGGAGTTTTACCAGATAATATAGAATTGGTGTCAATGATAACTACAGTTGGTTCACTATTTTGATCTCCATTAGGCTTGGACTGCTTTGCGGCGAGCTCTGCGAGACCTTTAGTATCACTGACCACTATAGGCTTGTTCTTGACTGGGGCTTCATTTAGGGGGTCCTCCATAGAGACCTCCTCCACATCAGACTCATCAGCTCCATTTTCAAGTTGTTGCTCTTCTATTTTCTTCTGTTCCATTATTTTGTTGTCATTTTGTGATTCATCAGAACTGTCATTACTGTCTGTACTTGAATTTGATGATTCATCATCATCATTAGTCACAACACAATCCTCGTCGTCGTCACTAGTAATCTCGTGTACCTCTGGGACCGGCGAGCCGCCGTTTTGGCTTTGTGGCTCATTCTCATTTTCAGAGTCACTGCTATCATCTTTGGGCTGGCTTCCTTGTGATGTGTCGTCGTCACCCTCCGTGCGCTCGTCTGAAAGAACGTAGCAAACACTTGAAAACTTTTTTATAACTCACCAAGCAACTGGAATTCCTAGAATGGCACAAGTAAATACAGTTTATGGAACCTTAATAAAATGTATTAGTGGACGTAAGTAATGCTAGGCAGAAATATGACATAACTAAAAGTTAACTCCTATTGCCACTTGAGAGCGTCCGGTAATTACGAAGACGCCAGAAAGACCAGTAAATCGCAGTAACCTTAATGTAAACTACTGCAAGTAACCCACTGATTTCTATTTCAAAAGCCTAAATATTGAATTGATATGAGATAGAAATATCACTATTTATCGAATAGCGTCATTAAATCATGTGGAGTATGGACCGCCATATGGGATTCCATGGCATTTCTCCGAAAAAACAACTCCACCAGGTTTGATGGTAAACAGATAAATATTACGGCTGAATTTTATGAATACGTATTCTTTATGATGGGATAAATACCTGTAGCAGTAGAAATCGACATTTTCTCGGGATCTTCGTATCGAAAACCAAAAAATAGCACAACAGCACAGTAGCGGAAACCAAACCAAATCAAGCTGTCATTTCAAAAGGTTCTTAGCGTGTCACATTCTGAAGAAAGATAGAAACCGTTATATTTCATAGCATTAAATTAAAAAATATGTACAATCAATGTTTTCCACTTAAATAAATTTAGTAACAGTGTCTAAATTAATATTAATAGTTATTTAGATCAACTATTTCTCGAGAAATTAATGTTTAATAGAAAATGGCGGCATCGTGACTTAATAAAAAACCTTTACATAAAAATGGTGGGAAAGGGAGGGATTTCGGTGGGAGAAGGACGCGGTATTCCATTGTGAAAATATTGGAATAAAAAAGCGGTAATTTTAAATCAAATATAGGAATCTACAATTAATCGTAATCGACTGATATTTATTTTTTACGTTTTACCAAATTTTGTTCCCATTACAAATATTATTCATATTTATCTATAATAATAAAATAATTCAAATATTTGATCAGGCTGAATCTGAACATTTTTTTATACAATATTATAGAATGGCTAATGAACCGTACGTATAACTTTACAAACGTTCATTGTAACAGTTCTTTCGTATTCCCGATTTAATTGAAAATATTTAAATTATGATTATGATGTTGCCATTTATAATCATCAATATAATATAATGTATTATGCCAAAATCTGGAAGAGCGCTAACTCCTACTTCCGTTCTAGTCTATGATTTTAAATCCGTGTCGGAGCGAGAAGATAAATAAGAGAAAGAGAGAAAAAATATCTAATGACCAACTTTATTTTGTCGAGTTACAAATAGTTGTTGAATAGGTAGGTAAGTAGGTAGCATAACATACTAATCATAGCAAACATGAAATCTAAGGAGAGTTATTTATTATGAACTCAAATACCTAGACTAATCTAATGAGAGCTACCTGAAAGTTATAATACTTTTGTCTAAATGTTTGTCTTTTTATTTCTAATAAACTGCCTAGGTCTATTTGTTTTCACTTTAAAGACTGGTCTAATTTAAAAGAAAATTAACAGTCGTATTTGATAAAAATTATGGATAATTCTAATCTCTTAATTTACTTACAAAAAGTAGTAAGTGAATTTAAAAAAGTCTTATTTAATTGAAAAATAAAACATGTTTTCTAAGTAATTTTTCTGACTTCAATGGGCAGATGACATTAAATAAATAATAAAAGACAGCATTTACAATCTCATATTTCAAATCTTTATTTGAAAACATTATACAAATCAGTTTAAATAATAACATATAATAAAAGTAATTAAGTACCTAGTACAAATTAATTTAATTTAGTAATATTTTATGAATAATAAACATTAAGTTACTTATGAAACAATAGTTAAACTATCCTCACTAAGCTTCATTTTCTTCATTATCTTCTGTAATTTCTGCCTCTTTGAAGGGGTCTACCATATGTCTTTCATCAGGTTTTCTAATAACACCCATTTCCTCAGCGGCATTCAAACATTTCTGAGCATTTTCCACAGTTCTTTTTACATCTGGTCCCTCCAATTTTGTTAGTGCCATTAATATTTCCATAATATCAGTTTCAAATATTTTGGCAGCAATATCTTTGTCACCAGATATTATATTATACAAAATGTAAGTACCCCTATATTGAACTTCCTTGTTAGGGTTTGCCAATAAGCACCTTAGGGTCTCAGGCCAAACATTAACATCTAACAGTTTTCTGCAACATACTTTGCTTGCGGATGTCAATATGCAGAGAGCACCTGAGGCTGCCATAACTGTGTCCATGTCCTCTTCTTGACAAAGGAGATATAAAAATTTCGTCTTATCATTATTGCCCTCATATGTTTTTATGACTTCTTCTGATTGTAGTAAATTACAAATACATTGAGTAGCAGCTCTCAGTAACATCTCATGTTCTTCATACAAGTAATGTTCAATCTTTGCCAAACCTCCTTCTTTTAATATTCTGTTCCTGGTTGTTTCATTCATTCCAGCTAGATTACAGAGAGCCATTAGTGCTTCAAAGTTCTCCAGGGCATTGCAATCAGGATGCAATAAAGCTAAGAGAGGCCTAACAACTTCCAAATTTCTCTGACCAGGGAAAGCCACTTCAGGGTTAATTGTAATACCAATTCGAGCAAGTGCTTGTGCTGCTTGCTTTTTACCATTGTTGGTGCCTTCTAATGCCATAGGTATCAAAACTTTAGCTCCACCCTGCTGTACTACAATTCCTCTCAATTCCTGAAGTCCACAAATTGCATTGAAAACCCTTGCAATCAACTCTCTTGAGTTATGACTTTCAGTCTTGGACAATGCAACCAGGCCTGAAGTTACACCAGCTTTAGCTAATACTGTTATTCTCTTGTTGACAAAATCAGGATCATCTAATTCATGTTGTTCTGGTATATGATGCTTGGCAAACTTGGCCAGTTCCATCATTTCAGGCATAACTTCTTGCTTTTCATAAGCATTACATAAATTAACTAAAGTGGTGACAACACCATACAGGCAGGACTGGTCACCAGTTTTGGCAAGTTCAATGAGGGCTTGCAAGGCAGGTTTATCTTCAACTAATTTCTCCTTGACATCAGCATCCAAAGTTAAATAAGAGAGACCCTCAGCAGCCCATTTCCTGACATCATTTTCTTTTGCTGGATTGACAAGGAATTTCTTACAGGCTTCTGCCAATTTCTTGGTGGAGCCATCACTGAAAGGTCTTACAGAAGCATCATCACCTCCAAAACTGCCAATCTTGCAGAGACCAACTAATGCTCTTACCCTGACAGCATCATTCTTGCATTGATACAGTTTCTTTAAAATTTCCACTCCCTTATTGATAATAGTTCTGGCTTTATCCTTCTTGGAAGCTGCAGCAACCAGGCACTCACATGCTACCTTCTGTTGCAAAAGATCATCAGTTTGCGCCATAACCAGTATCATCTCCATTATACCTTCTTTAGAAATTACATAATTACCAACATCAAGGGGCCCTCGGAGCAAGGAAGTGATAGCCACAGTCACTCGTACTTTTGACTCTAAATCAGGACTCATAAGTTTGTCTTTGACAAAGTCATCTATTTGGCTGTTGAACCGTTCTCGAGCCTGGTCATAGTACATGTTTTCATAAATTTTTGCAAGACAAGCTGCAGCAATAGTTCGCGATGATGGAGTAATGTTCATAGCAGATTCATATTGGTACTCTTCTAGTTCACTACACACTTCTAATAACCGCTGCAGCCCCTTAATTTCCACAAACCTATCTGCCCAATTTAACGTATTGTAATGACAATTTCTCATGATAAGTTCCATTATAGCATCTCTTGCAAGGCCAGTGATAACTCTGTTTGTAATAGAATATGTCAAACAAGTGAGCAAGGTATCTATTTCACTCTTGTATTCTTCACATAACTGAGGATCAGGCTTTGTGTCCTTTTTAGTATCCATGCCAGAGAAGGTGTTCAAAATGACTTGTAAACAATACTGAGCGGCATTTACTCTCTCTTCATTATCACTATCAATGATCTCTAGCACCCAAGGTATGCCCACAATCTTAAGTATGGCCTTTGTTCTATCTACACTCCTCTTGCACAGTTGACTTATACATCTCACTGCATTTACATATATTTCACAATTCTTCTCCACTTTTAATAACTGTTGTATTTTATGCACTACACCATTTTTTAGCATGATATCTGCACCAGCATTCTCCTTGGCCAATACTAGAAGGTTTGACATGGCCTTTTCACGCTTTTCTGTATCTTCTCGCACATCAAATGCTAGTTTAAACATCTGTTCCACTTTGTTGCTTGTCTGTGCACTCTTCCTAGCCCGCTCCTGCACGATGGCGTGTAGCCGCGCCAGCACCGGCTGCACGGCCTTGTTGGTAGGATCTACAGTAAATATTGCTTTAGCATCTCTGTATGCCTCTTCAAACCTTTCAAGAGTTTCCAGAGCTTGTGACCGCCGAAATAAAGCTTTTGGATCTTCTGGTACAATTCGTAAGGCTTCATCGCAATCTTTAATTGCTTTATCGTATTCTTTAGTCTTGAGATACGCAGCAGCGCGGTTTTTTAGATATGTGGCTAAATCGCGGCTGTCTTGTTCTGCAAGGTTGATAGCCTTACTGTAGAGAGATATTGCTTCTTCGTAGTTTTCTGATTTAAATGCTTCATTTCCTTTATTTTTATACGTTTCTGCTTCCTCGTTATGCACACCCATTGTGAATTATAGTTTGTACTCTATATTACAAAATATAGGTTATTGTCACTGCAGCGGCTCTTTTATACTCTGCTTTAGAGAATGTTCTCGCACAGTCTAGTGAGTTCATCTCAAACACCAATGAGAACTAAAATAGAACTTTATTTTTGTAACCCATATTATGTGGAAAGCAAGTATATGACAGCCCAGAAATACGACAAATGATACATGACATTCATTAAAGCTGTGTTCAGAAATTGTGGTTTTGCCATCTTAAATGTCATTTAAGTATCCTAAATAAAAAAAAAAATTATATTAGTATCACAATAAGGTATGTTTATGACTTTGATAAATTAATAGTTACTTTTCGCGTAATTACAATGTTATATAATAGTTTATAACTATGAAGGTGAAAACATAAAATAAATAGAATTATCTAGAATTACTAGTTTTCGAACGCTCGCTTGTTCAAAAGTAATTCAATGGATTGCCCACAGCAAAATATCACGAAAATTAGTCCAATTTCGTAAGCAAATTGATCAAGTTAGACGCGTCACAAAATTTAGTTTAATTGTATAAAAATTAGTTTTGTGAGCATAAATAACACGTGGGACCAAAATTCATGGCGAAAAGTGGGTGTGATATTACAGCCTACCCCTTCGGGGATACAGGCGTAAGTCTATAAAAAAAAATAACACTTCTCGCAATAGATGTATTATTGAGATGTGTTATTCAGCAACGGAAGTAAAAATTTGCAAGAATGACATCAAATTATCTCGTGAACGTTCCTAAGCTAAGCTACAATGATTGGATCTTCGCTGCGGACAATTTTCTACTTAGAGGATATGGTACAATGAATCAAGCCAGTTGCAGGGACGTTAGTAGAAGCCGCAGATGACGCGAGAACCAAGGCAAAACTGATAATGACTACAGTGCAGCACTGACATAATCCAGCGCCTGTGTGCGAAATCTATGAAGCACCTTTTTTGTAGTTCCTTTTCGAAAGTAATTTTAATAATATTATGGCTGAAATTTCACCCGTCGCGCTGTTTTTACCCTGGCGCCTGCGTGTGCCGCACACATCGCACATAGGGCCGGCTCGGCCCTGAATGACTATAGACAGCGCATTATACGTACCTACATAAAGTAAACATAGGTACTATTTCTTTTTTTGAATTCATAAACATTATACATAGTAACAGAAAGACCAAGACAAACAACCGTGTTCATGCACACAAATGTTTGACCTGAGCGGGAAAGGAATCCGCAACCTTCAGCGTGTCAGTCGGTTGCAGTCCCGCTTTGACGCCGACTCTTTAATATGTAGAAGTCGTTTACCCTAGCCCTAGCTTATAACGTGTACGCAGTTGCACCCTTGTTATAATTATTCATGGCTACTATCGCGGCTCATTGCCTGCCACGTGATGTAATTTTTCTCGATTAAATGGACTCTACAACTTAAAAAAATATTTTTTTTTTACTTAACCTATGTTGTCCCTGGTTGTCCCACTGCTGGACAAAGGTCTGCCTTACACTCATCCAAGCATCCCTATCGTCTAAAAATAATTAAATTCTATAAATATTATTAGTATGTCTTTCGCCTGTTCCCTTAAAAAAATGTTAACTACGCCCATGGGACGATCAACGATCATGTAAGATGAACGATCGTGATCGACAATATTTCAATCTCATAACAAGTCTGCTCGAAATTTTATTCCTACTCTTTGTGTTTTAAGATTAAAACGAAAAAAAATTTTTACCCAGGTAAAAAATAATTTTGCCATTATATTCGTTTTATTTTATATTATATGCAATATATTATATAAGAGAAATAGTATTATCTGAATTTAGTCTGAATGTCTAACGTTATAATGGCAATTTTAAGATTTTAAGGTAGATTTTCTACCAATTTTGCATTTTGACAGTCAAGAACACTACTGGTACTGGCTGAAAAAAAAGTCTTTCGCTTTTGTCATCCGCGTGTTTGAGATCAGTAATTGTTTTGTCGGCAAAATAAAGTATAGAAATGGCTGCAATCAGTCTACTTAACCCTAAAGCTGAATTAGCGAGAGCAGCGCAAGCTTTAGCCGTGAATATCTCAGCGGCAAAAGGAATTCAAGATGTAATGAAAACTAACCTCGGGCCCAAAGGAACCATGAAAATGTAATTATCTCGTTTCCTGTGTTATTAGGAGCTTCCAAAACATTACATTCAATAATTTTTACGTAAATACATTTAATTTCATTTACAAGACGCAGCAAATAGCTATAGATTTTCTTAAATTTTGATTTGAAGAGTCATATGATCACTGATCTTGATTACACTTTTTGGTCCGGTAGTTATCTTGTCATGTTCAGTTACCTTTTATACCAATTTGAGATTCTATAGGCACAAATTGTGTTTACGCTTATAATGGTTGTATATAATATATTGGTGTATTTCAGGTTGGTTTCCGGCGCGGGTGACATCAAAATCACGAAGGATGGCAATGTGCTGCTGCACGAGATGCAGATCCAGCACCCGACCGCGTCGCTCATCGCGCGCGCGTCCACCGCGCAGGACGACGCCACTGGTGATGGCACCACCTCCACTGTGCTCCTCATTGGTGAACTGCTGAAACAAGCTGACATCTACATCAGTGAAGGTGAACATATTTGCTTTTTCTTATTAGTGATTTTGTGCTAGAGTATAGGTGCTTATATTCCAGAGAAGATATTGATTGGATGTGAGTACTAATTATTGATTTTGCATAGTGATAGTTTGAGACTACCCTTGTATTTCTTCTGCGAGTGGGGATCAAACCTTCAACCTTTTTATTTCATATTCTATAACTTTACCACTTTGCTACAATTGCATAATACATAATTTATTATGTTACATCTATCAATCTCAATCAGCCTATCGCAATCCATTGCTGCACATAGACCTTTCTCAACATGGCCACAGTACATGGTCCTCAGCCTATTACATCCAGTTACATCTATAGAAGGAATAAAATTAAACAATTTTGTGTACAGGTTTGCATCCTAGGATTCTCACTGAAGGCTTTGATGTAGCTCGCACCAAGGCTTTAGAAATCTTGGACTCCATGAAGATCCCTATTGGGGCCAAGCGAGAGGATTTACTTGATGTTGCCCGTACATCTTTGAAGACCAAGGTAAATATAATATATTTTTTTTATTTATATTTATAGACTCACACCTGTATCCCCGAAGGGGTAGGCAGAGGTGTAATATTACACCCACATTTCACCATGAATTTTTAGATCCCACGTAATAGGGGGCGAGCCTATTGCTGTACCGGGCACATTACCAGACTCCGGGCTGCTACTGAGAATTTCCTAACAGAAAACCCCAATAACACTTTGCCCGACACGGGAATCGAACCCGAGACCTCCCAATCCCACTCGCACATTTATGCCGCGAGACCAACGAGTCGGTAATATAATGTATGCCAATATATAATACTAATAATCATGCTATAATTCTTACATGAATATATCTACATGTATTTTTTTATATATCATATATTAAAATTTAAAAATGTGATATGAGATATTTATGAAGTAATTAATGTGATGCAATAAATACTCTTACATAAATATTAATATTTAAACTATTTTATTAGGTTATTCTCATGGAATTTTACAGGCCACTATTTTTCATACAATGTACAGTTTCTGTTGCTTACTTGGCAAATCCAAGGTATTTGCTTTTAAGAGCTTTGCTTCAAAGGTCACCTATATCAGTGTAAATCTTTGCATCATCATTAACTTGTTCTGGTTTTGGTTGTTGTAGGTGCATGCTAACTTAGCAGAGGTGTTGACTGATGCATGTGTGGATGCAATTCTCACCGTCCGTACACCTGACAAACCTGTAGACCTGCACATGGTGGAAATCATGGAGATGCAGCACAAGACCGCCACTGAAACTACACTTGTCAAAGGTAAATTACATTCAAAATTATCTTTATCTGTCTGGTATTGTGTCAAACACAACACCTTCTGATTACTATGATTTAAAATGATACAAGAACATAGACTAAAGAATATATTTATAACTGCTAAAGGTGTCATTCTAAGTATAAACTGGTAGAAAGAATTCCCTAGACTTACTTTCAAAGCAAGATCTAATTACTTAGAATGTTAATTGAGGTTATGAAAATGTGAACAGCCTGACTACATCAAAACATTTTTATTCCAGACCAAAATCTAGGTAACCTAGCTGTTGATAATAAGTCTAATAACATAATTTCGACCATCGAAGATTGTTACTCCGATTTTAGGAGGCTAGGAGCAATTTGATCAGTTGTCAGGACTGACAAAACAAATTTTTCAATTCAATATTTATCATAGTGTAATCAATTGTGTGCTACAGTGAAAAAAATGTTAAATCAATAGCTATAGCCAAAGCATATAACAATATGCAACTTTGAACATCTATGAACCAGTTGTATGTTTTTTTCTCTCATTCGTCGATTTCTTGGACAATATATCAAACAAACGAATTCTGAATACTTTTAAAATAAGAGCCGGCGCCCACAGCTAACGGCGCGGGATGGCACGCTTCGGCATATTGAATCATTATATAGCATACCAAATTTTATTGTAGACTCATTGATGACTAATGTAAGTAGATATAGTAGGCGCTGGTCCTAAGGCAGTTGTCCCACCGACAGCGAGGAAGCGACTACCTATCGGCTATATTCTCGCTCAAGAACCGTACAAATTAATACACGACGATGTATACATGCATCAAAGATGTTATGAGCGATACTCTCCTAGCGATGTTCTCTTTGAATACATAGGTACGCATTGTTGCGCAGTACTCGCCTAAATTACTCTGTGCAAGTTGGGTATGTAATCGCGATAGCTCAGCGACAAAACTATCAATACTACACACTCGCTGCTCGCCAATTCGCTTTCAGTTGCTGGCTTTACTTGTTTATCGCGATCAGACGGATAGCTGCTTAATGCTACGGTCACACAGCAACCATACCATATTTTTTTTTACGTACATAATTTGATAGCAACATGAACGTAAGCGCTAGGACCTAGCGCGAGACGTTGTCGGTAAAATCACAAGGAGATGCTGCATTCTAGTGTCAACTTTGTACGGTATATGGTAAAAATGTTTCTCGAATACATAATTTGGACATTGACGCACATACATACGAAAAATTATGGGCGTGTGAACGTCAACTCTTCATGTACCTGTTATAATTACCTTTACAGGTTTGGTTCTGGACCACGGCACTCGTCACCCTGATATGCCTAAGCGTGTGGAGAATGCCTACATCCTCACATGCAACATCTCGCTTGAGTATGAGAAGACAGAAGTCAACTCTGGCTTCTTCTACAAGTCGGCCGAGGATAGGGAGAAGCTTGTTGCGGCCGAGAGGGACTTCATTGACCAAAGAGTTAAGAAAGTAAGTTGTTTAGAACTAATTAATTTGATACCTGTGCACTTTCGCAATGCCTACCACTTATGCTCAGGTATCGTATATTCATCATATCTATGGTAGGTCAGCTAGCCAAGATAAAGAATTAATGCTTACTGTCATGACTAAATATATTTTGTCATTAAGTAAAACTATAAATCAGGAGAGGGTGCTACCCTACAGTGCAATATATTTCTTATACTAATTCTACTCTCTTTCCAGATTATTGCCCTGAAGAAGAAGCTTTGTGATGGCACTGACAAGAACTTCGTCGTAATCAACCAAAAGGGTATTGACCCTCTTTCACTCGACGCCTTCGCGAAAGAAGGTATCATGGGCTTGCGTAGAGCTAAGAGGCGTAACATGGAGCGTTTGGCGCTGGCGTGTGGAGGCGTCGCTATGAACTCTGTCGATGACCTCAGTGAGGAACACCTCGGATACGCCGGCCTCGTCTACGAGCACATCCTTGGAGAAGACAAATATACATTTGTCGAACAATGCAAGCACCCTCAGTCTGTTACCATTCTTATCAAGGGGCCCAACAAGCACACACTCGCCCAGATCAAGGACGCCATCCGTGACGGTCTCAGGGCCATTAACAATGCTATTGAAGATAAATGTGTGCTGCCCGGTGCCGGCGCATTCGAGATCAAAGCAAACTTGGAACTATCGAAGTTCAAAGACACAGTCAAGGGCAAGGCTCGCCTTGGCATCCAGGCTTATGCTGAAGCTTTGTTAGTTATACCTAAGATCCTGGCTGTTAACTCTGGTTATGATGCCCAAGACACTATTGTTAAACTTCAAGAAGAAGCGCGACTAAGTCCTGACCCTATTGGTCTGGATTTAAGCACTGGTGAAGCTATCAAACCTACTGATTTAGGCATTTTTGACAATTATATTGTGAAGAAGCAAATCCTCAATTCGTGTTCCGTTATCGCCAGCAACCTCCTTCTCGTAGACGAGATCATGAGAGCTGGTATGAGCAGTTTGAAAGGATAATTTTAATTTGTAACATTCATTCACTAAAATTATAAAATAATTTTATTCTTTCATTCATGAGTTTCATCTCTCGTAACAATTAATAAAGTATTACGTCTTTAGTTTACAAAAGCAATTAATTTTAAATCTTGCATTTAAATGAAAATAACATTTAAGTTTCGTAATAAAGGTACGTTTTAGCTTGCAACACCACTGTGCTTTATAGCGGTAATAATACGAATAAATTATCTTAAATAAATACATATGAACTAATATGTGAAGAGTTTTATTTAAAATCCCGGTAACGGCAATATGCTCGCCCCCTATTACGTGGGACCTAAAAAGTCATGTCGAAATGTGGCTGTAATATTTACACCTCTGTGCCTACCCCTTCGGGGATACAGGCGTGAGATTATAAATTAAAAAAATATATATAATTATTTAAAAAATAAACAAGTTAATTTCCTTGAATCATACATTTATTTAGGTCAACATAAAACATACATACTAATACATAATATAGGTATGTAAAAATAATCCGTTATCGTTGATAGTTCACAGTTTAGCCTATGAGGCTATTGCGTGTAGATATTTTACAAAGGCCTTAACTTCATCATTTTATTTGTACAATCAATCTGGGACTATCTATTCTGTGGTTAAATAAAATAGGCGTCAAACGCCTATTTTTTACCTTTTATAACTAAGCACATCATTCGAACGAGCTTTGACTAAACATAAGACAATTCTGATGCGTAATTATCATTACAGTTGTACTCTAGGTGAGAGACATTTATAAATCCAATTTCATTTAAAATAATTCGAGATACCTGCGTTTGCGATAACGCAAGGTGTTCTTAAATGACAAAACATGGTCCCAGTAATCCCTTGATTTTTATGGAGAACGAAATCCTTGATATTTATTTTCTATTCAAGGAAGGAAGGGTTACTCTACTGTAAATGTTATAAACTAAAAAAAAAATCCTTAAGCCTAATAATTTTAAATTATGGTATAAAAATAACAATGCAATGATATAACGATACCAAAATTAGAAAAAAATATAAAAATAGAAAACAATGAAAAATATATGTATTATTTCAGGGAACACATTCCAAGATAATCATCATTACAGGATGGAATGTTGTTATCAATTAGAATATATAATGACTTTAATTAATAGTAAATGCAACTAAAAAGCAGATTTGATCACAACTTATTAGTAAATTTGACGTTCGTAAGAGTCACATTGGGATCAAAGTGACTTGAAGTGAATAAATAATTTTGACGTTAATAATTTAACGTGTAGGTATAATGCTACTGCTACACCTGCGTTTGCATTAGTGTTAACAGTAATGGCCAACAACGTGTTAACTAACGCGTTAAAGATTCGCCTTGACAATTTGTAATTTAACGCGTTTAACGTTGGCCACATCTACATAACGCGTTAAGACGCAGGTATAGCAGGAGCATTAAGAGTAACATCAGTGACATGGTGTCATATCATGATTTATAGATATGAAAATTAGGCAGGTAGGTACAGTACTCGCCAATCTTTATGGCCGCTCTGAATGTAGCCATCGGTACGAACTTGCGCATGGTACAGTCGGGTGGACATTTCATAACCAAGAAAAAATATGTGTAATTATTGAAAATTTAAATCTTCAGTTACGTTGTTATATTAGCTATATTATATTGTTTAATTACATATTCAATCAAATTCGATTAATGTAAATTCAGTTAGGTGAAGGGACTTCTAAAAGAAAAAATACATTGGTTACGACAAAACAATATTTTTATATATTTATTTATAATGGGGCTACACCATCCATAGAAATATCTTCCATACTCGTAGAAGGTTCCTCATCTGAAGAACTTTCTTCGTCACTTTCTTCACTTATTTCGGAATCTCCATTCTCAAAAATTAAAACGACCGCGAGGCATGATCAATGAAAATGGTAACTATATCAGTACAAATAACAACAAGAAACAATAACGATAGCAACGAGAAACAACGAAGAAGTAACACTATGAAACTATTCTGAACGCGACGATACTGTCAGAGCTCAGCGAATATGTGATTCGTGTACGAACGTAGCACTCACACTAACGCGCGGGAGGCGAGGACGCTAGCGGGTGGAAGACGGCCCGCGCGGGCGTGCCCTGCCTCCACGCCCCGCGTACGTCCCGCTGATACCTGATTTTGTGTTCTGCGGAGCGTAATGCGGCTAGGTTCGGAGCGGCCATAAAGTTTGGCGAGTACTGTACCCCTGCAATTGCAAAAATAATTTGACACAAGGAAGAATAGAAGTCAGTAAACAAAAACATTGCCCAAAGCCGTACCGATAGTTATGTATTTCGCTCAATAGATTGCGTAGTACGTACTAGTTTACGTAGTTTTCATTATTTTTACTTTTACTGACTACTAATTCTAAGGGCCTCTTCACACTAGCGCTTGTTAGTGAGACGCATACGCCGATCTGCGCTTGAGCAGCGTTTAATTTACCGTAGAGAAAACGCTAATGTAAAGGGCCTCTGTGCATTACTAATTGCAGCGGCACGTTGAATATATTTTCATATTGTATATTATTATGCTATAATAAAATTCTATTTCACAAGACAAATAGCTAAGGGTAACTCGATGTAACAATACAACAACAAAGATGGATATCGAAATAAACACTTACACCTACGGGTTCTAATAAACGTTCTAATGAAATCCTTCAATATTTGGAAGAGTAGATTTTTGTTACAGTTAAATAATCCTAAATATTCGCAATAGATGGAGATTCGCTAAAAACACACATGTATCGTGTTACAGCGATAAATAAATAAACGATTTGGAAATATAGGTACTCAAATGCTACTCACAGACATAATGGGCCTTATTACAAAACATGGTCTAAATGTAATAACCAGGTTTAGACCTTGTTGGAGACTTTTTAAAAGGACTTTTTAACGAAGGAAGTTATTTATTTTTGTTCGCCATTTGTTCCAACGAATTTTAGTGACAATAGTTTTACAAAAAACTGTTTATAGCGCACGTATTATCAATTTAAAGCAGGTAAGTTTAGAACTAAACCTCAATTTAAATTTAGTCCACGTTTTGTAATAAGGTGGGTTAGCTTTTAATCTGTTTTAATTTTTAAACCAACCTTTTAACACTTTCACGGACAGTAAACGAGACACAATTGAAGTTTTATTGTTATCACGCCTATAGGCGTTTACTGTCCGTGAAAGTGTTAAGAGTGTTATTTAGTTTATATTTTAAAACCCTCATACTGATGCGATAAATTCAAGTGTATAGGTATGTGAGATACAGCTATTGCCACACTAAGGGTCCTATTTCTTTGGAGACCATTGGGGTACGACCAGTCGCTCCACCGTGGAGTCTAGAACTACCAAGCGAAACACCAAAACAAACACTGGGAATGATTTAGTTGCCGGAAACATCTTGGGTGCATCACCAGTTGATGCCAGCTGAGACACCCTTTATACAACTGTACACATTTTGTTGGTGACGCGGCTTTGGTGTCCTAGTGAAATAGGGCCCTAAGGGCTCAGCTCGTGTACCTAACGTTCTATTTGTGTAGAAAATCGTCCGAACGATCAATGTGTATTGACCTCAGTGCCAAATGAATCACAATATTGATATTAAAGTTTATCTTAATAATTTATGATCCTTATCTTGCAATTTATCGGCCGACTGAAAACATCGCTGGGTGTTAATTCTCAAAATTTGTCAGAATTTACACCCAGTTTACAGATAAGACTAAAATATCCGTTTCCATAATATCTATCGCAAACTGTAGAGGTCATAAAATATAAAAAAGAAAACGTAAGTATACCACCAAATAGTGTGCCACTGTGGATCTACGGGGGGGCTAACCGAGGATACTTGCCCCGGGCGTCAGCGAAAAAAAAAATTTTAACTAGTTGGAAAACTGTTCAAATTTTTCGCCATTATCATTATCAAGATTTGCCCCGGCTCGAACAAAACATAGATTCGATACTGCTTAATTTAGATAAAGGTTCTATTATTTTATTTGCTCTTAATAGGTATAAATATAGCTATTATTATAACTTTGGCCACAAAATCAATACAAAGTGTGTTAGCAGCAGATTATTCATTTTCGTAACAGCTAATTATAATTTAGATTGACTAGGTCTTACATTTAGGTATTTTTAAATATTGTGTGTACTTGGTATTTAAAATAAATATGTATATACCTATTTGTTCAATAACTTATTAACTTTGTAGTTCTTACTTGTATAATATTGTAAGTCATTTAAGTGTTATTTTGCGGGATTTAGTACTACCATTGACAATGTATAAGGTTTTCCTAGTTCTGCTTTTGAGCAAGAGCAGCTCTTTCATTAATGTCTATGGTGGCCAGGTTCATTGCACCAACAACTCCTTGGAGAACTGATATGGCAGCCTTGACTATGGCCACAGGTGCAGAGAGAAGTGCTATCAGCTTGAACAGGCCAACACCCAAAACTGAAAAGAAACAACATTGCTTTTTGAAGTAACAAAAAACAGGAACTTTGTTAAAAGTATTACACTGGGAATAAAAACTAATGTAATTAATATGAAATATAGTATGCAAGGTTTTATAAAGCCCTAAAGTAATAGTTTCTTTAACATTTAAACCACATAAAATCACCAGTATAATGCTTCAGAAAATATCATCAATATTTTACGTATGGCATGCCAGTGTTTATGAATAATATTAATGTTAACACTTAGTACATATACCTGTAGGTCCAGTGTAGAAGTACATCACATAGAGAGCAGCATAAAACGCTTCATTACCAGCGCACATCCCAAACAACACCAACTTGTTGGTATAGTAGATGCGCATGATTGGGTTCTCAGACATATCAATGAACTTATGAGACGCTTTGCCTTGGAGAGTGACCGTGTGTAAGTAAAGCCAGTGGCAACAGATATCTATAGCCATGGATATTTGGAACCAAAAGGTATATTTTGGGTAGAATGTTGCAAGAGTCATCATGAGACATGCGGTGCCAGCACGGTCTGTGAGTTGGTCCAAGATTGCTCCAAATTTTGTGCCTGGAAAGAGATATCATTACAGCTTTAATATAAATAGACTAACAATTTTCCAGTAACCCTGTCTTATTTAACACATTGACTGCTGGAAACTTATATGGTGTGCCCCAAGTGTCGGTTTTTGCGATGCGGCTAGCCCAACATAGTCGTGTTTAGGGAAAAAATATACAAGCGTGCTGCCGAAACATACGACGCGTGAATCATACCCATACTACACATGTGCTGATGACCACTCATGTGTTTTTTTTTGTATAGCAACACGTATGTCGCGTGTCGCGTCAGCACATACACACGCTCGACCTGCACGCGCGTTGCGTGCCGTTTGCACGAGAGGCTGGGCATGCCTGAAGCCGCATAGCAAAAGGCCGTCTACGAATCTTAGGCCAGCAAGACAATACAACTAAATCTTCGTCATGAATAACACTATCTACTGCTGAAAACTGTACAAAAATCCGTTTGGTTGTTTTTGAAGGTTTCGCATTTATATAGATAGACTGGACAACTGGGGGACTTCATTTTATAATATGTAAAGATAATATAACTTGTCCATATATTTATTGAATCCAGTGGGTAGGTCAGCGTGATTAAAAAAGGTAACAAATTTGTAACTTTGCCCAAGTATAACCACTAGCCATTGCCTTAAGCCTCTTCTAAAACTATAATTCAGTTGAATCAAACTCCTTCCAAATCATAGATTTGATCTGTTAGTGTGAGAATGTTAGGTAAAATGTCTACTATTTTGTTCAGTTGGATATTTTGGACTGTTATAAATTAGGTTACCTCATTAATGTTCTGAAACTACTGTCTACGGTTACTTAAAGGGCAAGTAATAGGTTAATTAGCAACAATAGTCTAAATAGAATACAAATCAATCTGATGCTAGGAATGTAGACTTTAGTTTTTTATTCAAGTTCTATTATGCTAAATCAGTCTGCCAGAATTAACACCCTGGCCTGTAAGTACATGAAACTGATCAGTCTTTGTTAACATGCAGTATTAATAATTTACTTATTAAGTCTTATTGAAGAGAAGCTAGTACTAAAATAGCTGGCATAAGCCTAGAATTTTGCAATTTGGCGCCATTATATCAAATAAGGTTCTTCATCATTTCAATATTCATTTGAAATTATATAAACACAATTTTTATATTTTTTTTTATTTATAGTCTCACGCCTCTATCCCCGAAGGGGTAGGCAGAGGTGTAAATATTACGCCCACATTTCGCCATGAATTTTTAGGTCCCACGTAATAGAGGGCGAGCCTATTGCCGTTACCGGGCACATCACCAGACTCTGGGCTGCTAAGTATTCAGAAAAACCCAGTAACAAAAATTTTGTATTTGTCTTAACTTTTGCATAAATAAAATTCATGATATCTGCTTTGTATTCTTGTTGTAGTGTATTGTCATTGCTTCTGACTAAAATAACCTTATTATTATTATCCATTCTTGTTTACTAATAAATTTTAGTTACAATAATTACACTATGTTAAATATAGTAAATAATACAAAAAAGATATTAATAAAGAACATTACTATTGGTTAAATAAAAAAACTTTATAAGTGGCGTGACCCATTTTGAAATAGTAACCACAGGAATAGCCTAAGAGAAACCAACTGACTGCTACAAGGGTCTAAATAACTTGCACCAATTACAATATGAAGTTTCATACAAATTAAATAGTTAATTATTGTTTGAAAACCAGTAAAAAAAAACGTAAGGAAAGCTGCTTGTCTGAGAGTTCCTTAAAGACACTTGAAGTCCACCAACCCACAGCATTAGCATATTGTACTACAGCCTGATCTTCCTCATAATCAGAAGAGACCAGTGCCCAGCAGAGGGAATAAAAATAGCTGATGAAGATGAGCAACGGGCAGATTTAGGAAGAAATATTTAAATGCTTTTTGACTTGCAGCAGATGTGGTGTTCAGTTTATACAGAAAACATGGTTCATCATTGACTTATCATCAAAATAAATGTTGGAGTGTCTTTTGCTAACATGGTTACAGAATTTATTTACTTCAGAATTTATTTGATTACCAGTTTTATCACAGTGATGTAAGGATAGAGTAATCTAATTATATGATACCATAAAAGATACTTACTTTGGTTGAAATATCTTGCGGCATGACCATCGATAGCGTCAAGTAATGCAGAGGTAACGTAGCAAACACACGCGAGCACACAGTGTGTAGGCATAAAATAGAAAGATATAATTGCCAGGATAACTCTCCCGAAACCTGAAACATTATGCGCGCATAAAATAAACAATGGCAATGAGTTGCGCAAATGTACATGTACGAAAGTTTATAAATACCGATGATATTAGGCACAAAAAGGAAGATATTTTCTTTATTTTCGGCCATTTTCAGATTGCGTATGGATTTTGTTCGAAGAAAACTCCGTATTGCTTTTCAAACGAAATTCAAAGGACTCGCCACAGCCAGCTCCAGTCCCAACCATAGACTAATATATTATACCTGGAAATAGACTGGCAACTTCGACATTTTAGGCGACGCAAGCGCCACCTTTTTAACCTACAGGCCACTTCTTGCCGTCTATTTTACAAAAAATGCCGCTAGAGGTCGTTTATGTTAGTCAAGTATTATAATTATAGTCAAAATTATTTTGGAAATATAAATAAAACAATAGAGAATGCTTATAAGTGACGTTTATTTTCCAAAAATCACAATATTTACAGTAGTAAGATCACAGTAAGTTATGCTAAAATCACCAAATAAAAAAAATAATGATTGATATACCCATTTATTAATTTGTTTATTATTTTATTTATTTAACTTTTCTCATTTATTTAATTTGTTTTGTATTAGTCTAAGAGCCAGTGTTACGCAGACTCACGGTATAGTAGCAAAGTTCATATTTTAATGCTAGTTAAACTAATTCATCTGCCGTAGATCAAATGGGGTTCACTATTACCATAGAGGGTTCCTTTAGGCGTGCCTAGAAGTCGAAAAGCATGAAAATCGACTTTCAAAACGTGTTCACAGCATGTCTGCCGTTTTGATATCGTAAAATATATATCTTTTTAAAACTTAATGGCAGACACTTGTTCCGGTTCCTACTATATTTTATATAATATCATAGTTTCGAAAATTTCATACAATTTGTGTTATTTTAGCAAAGCTAAAAATTATATATGTTATTTATATTTGGTTCTCTTTCACGGGTATTATTCTAATTTGTTAGAACAATAATCGGCCCTTTGGCAGGCGTACACAGAGACATAGGTCTAACGCGCAGAGGCCCTTTGAGAGTTTTAATCTAGAATGTGATGGGACACCTACTGAGGAGCCTCCATAACTGCACTATTAAGTACAGTCACGGGTTAGCCGCAACAGGGACTATTGCTACTTTTATGGAAACTAATTGAAGGGGTAAGTGGACAAAGGTGTTATCTGACTAAACTGAAAAAATCGAGTTTGTAAGCTTTCTTTTCATCTTGTAGTACATTTTTTTGTTTATATCACAGGATGAATCTAACTCATGCGTCAGTCTCTTAAATCTTTAAAATTGCGCAACGGATTTTAATGTGTTTTTTTTTTAATAGATAGAATGATTCAAGAGGAAGGTTTATATGTATCATACATACATAGGTAATATTGCATTGCACCCGTGCGAAGCCGGGGCAGGTCGCTAGTAATTTATAACTCTTAATTTCAATTAAAAAATATATTTAAAAACACTGTTCACATGTATTCATACTGATTCGCTGTCATTGCCAGTAAGAGTGAGAAAGTCAATATCCTGTATCTCCATTAGCATGACTGCGAAAGTATTATGTAGTCTGCCTGCATTTTAGAACCGACCTATCTGTCTGTTTTTTTGATATACATGTATAATAATGATGTAAAAACATATATAAATTGCAGCTTTGCTAAAACACTAGTTATCTGCAAAATGAAGCGTGAGAAAATCAAAATCATGCAACTTCAATAGCAGGACTGAACCAACCCATGGGTCTGTTTTTGTAAATATATGTTTATAATAATAATAATATAAATAACGTGTATAATTTTTAGCTTTGCTAAAATAACGCAAATTTTATGAAATTTTTGAAACTATGATATTATATAATATAGTAGGAACCGGAACAAGTGCCTGCCATATATATATATATTTTTTCTATAAAAATATATATATATTTTAAGATATCAAAACGGCAGATATGTTGCGAACACGTTTTGAAAGTCGATTTTCATGCTTTTCGACTTCTAGGCACGCCTTAAGGAACCCTCGATGGGAATAGTGAACCCCCATTTGATCTACGGCAGATGAATTAGTATAACTAGCATTAATATGGAGTTTGCTACTGTACTCGTCTCTTTGACCCTCTGCTTTTCAAAAAAACATTACGAGCTGAGTTCTTAAATATATCATCACTGTCGTAGGTATACGGTGGTTTTGCCAGTGAGTAGGCCAACCTCCTTGCACCAGTTGTAAATAAAAAAAATAATATTTTTATTAATTATGAATTCTTTCATTGTCTTACCATGTACCTCACATTTGAGAAAATTTAAATTTATATTTACACTAACCACAAATTTTATATATTCCATTTACTTTTCTTTAGTGGCACTGGTTTTTAATATGGTATAATATTATGTAATATTTTCAACTTGTGCAAAGAAGTCAAACAAACACCTAGTGGGATAGCAGAGCCATCTTTTATTTTCGAATTCTTTAATTTTTATATATTTAAGGAAACTTTGCAAATCTTCTGTTTCCGTGTCTAATTTGCATACTGCACAGCTCTTATAGACTGCTGTTTTGGCCTTTACTGCTATCCAACCACTACAATAACCAATTGCTGCGCATTTTTTGACGCTTTTTTGTCTTTATTATTTATTAAAATATCGGTATCTAGATCCGGTATAGACACATGGTCAAAATATATATTTATTTGTCTCTCTTCTAACAATGGTGCCTCTCCCTCAGCAATAAAATCTTTAAACGATTCCAAAGCGAAGCCATCGTCTGCTTCGCAATTGGAACCAACCGCGTGAGATTAAATTATTTAAAATTAAGGTTTTATACGCTGCTACAAAGTGAGAGGCACCTGGCATTATATTGCCGTGACCATGTGCACATATGGAAACGCAGAAATTTTCCAAAGCGCCTTGGTTGAAATTGCGCAGTAAAACTGAATTAATGCCCTTTCTTTGTAGAAAAAGGGTAATATTTTTAAAAGATTCTATTGTTTTAACCCAGCTCATTAATGAAGGCACAACTCCACCCCTTAGTGGAGTATCAAATTTCATGGATTTTAAAATAGGCATACTTTTGTTCCATAAATTTCTATGTGGTGATTTTGGCGTAACCGCTGTTCTGTGAATTTTTCCTCCAATTGTCTGGTGGTAACTGCCGTTGACGCTGTCGAATAATTCGTCGAAGAAGATGAGTATATCGGCAGTTTGTGTGCATTCTTTGGGCATGCAACCCGAGTCTGCAACAAAACAAAATTACTTGATTGTAATATGTTTTATACATTCTTAATATTCCAGAGGCAACGATAGCCTAGTGGAGAGACCAACAGACTGCCACGCAGAGGTCTCGGGTATGAATCCATGACGCGCACCAATGACTTTTCAAAGTTATATGCGTATTAAACTCTTATTTGTCGCTTGCACCGTGCTTCGGAGGGCACGGTAAGCCGTCGGTCACGGCTGTCATTAAAAGATCTTTGATAGTCGTTACGGGGAAATAGTACCCTCGAATATCCTGACTCTGGTCTAAACCATAGAATATACCTTCGGGGTACAGATGTCAGATGGCAGTCACTCTGTGGAAAAGCTTATATTCTGTCAAATGGGAGCCTAGAATTGTTAAAATAGTCTATTTTGCACATACATTAAATTAAACTAAACAAAATCTCACATACCTGCCATAAAGCCCAAAGCTGCACCAACAGATTTGCTGAACACTTGTGTGCAGTGTTTCACTTTCATTTTGGGGATCAGATGCGGCACAACATGACAAGCAGTTAATTTTGGCATAATTTTAACTCCCTTATAGCCAGGTGAACATTCATAAAGAAGTTGTATGTGTTCCCATTTCGCAATGTTTTCTTTTCCCTTCATTGTAAATTTCAAATTCTTATTTAAGAGATTATTTCTTATACCTTTCATTAGGTGGTCATACAATACAAATATTTTATTTTGCTGTTATAAAACAGCCACCAGTGTACTCTTTATCATTTCTCACCATTTGCATTCGAGTGTCTGCAATCAAGCTATTTATTGCCGCCAAATTTGTGGCGCCTTGGTCACAAACTGTTGTGACAACGTGTAGATTTGCTTCCGTTAATTTCTTCAGGACAGTTTTAATTTGATTTTTTAGCGACAATGTTTTTATGGTGCCAGCTGAATAAGAAAACCAAACTGGTTGCTTGTATTTTTTTACAACCCCCCTTTTATCATAAAGATCAGGACATGGTCACAAAAATTAGGTTGTCGTTCTTCTCCATCATTTACAAAACCTTCTATTTCATCTTTGGCTGCATTATATATACAAAAAGCACCAAAGGCCATTTCATCAAACACCAAGGTACAATATCTGTGTTTATCTGGCATCTTAGCCACTCTCTTTTTTAAATGATTATAAATTCTTTCATTGCAGCCTGGTGAAAGGTTTATTGATTCCAACTGCTTTTTGTGAGATCGCCTTGAGGGTAACACTCACATTCTTCTAAGAATTCTGTAGGACTTGGGAGATGGCTTGTACAATGAAAGAGCCAATATCTTCTCGTCTTAGGAAAATCTTCGGCCTTGAGACTTCTTACCCCCTTGGGTTATTTGCATCAGAAAGAAGGTTCTACCATTTTCTGACATTTTCGTTGTTAAAATGTTGAATGCCCTTGTCTTCGATACATTCTTTGCAAATTTGATTTCTTTCTAGATTTTTGATTTAGATTCTATTCATGCCAGTTTTCTTGCCAAGTTGCATATTGATTTTTTTATAGCTTTCTTCACCTCTGCTTGTTCAGCATGAGATATCTTGTATGAAGCTGAAAACAAAATAATTAACATTATTATTATAGTCTGTTTCTGCTGGAAATCTCTCTCTCGCAATTTGCTACATAGTGTTCTTACTATCATACAAATAGATTAATAATGGTCAATCTACCCATATAATAAATAAGAAAGTGTGGTTGTTTCTTTGTTTCTCACACTTTCATGTCTCAACTACTCAACTGTTTGTCATGAAATAGGTATTGCATATGTCGTCAAAGGCACAGATAACATTGATTAAGTACAATCAACGACAAAGGTCGCTACACATTTACGAGATTTTAAATGGTTTTTATTGCCCAAATAATTACATTTATTTTCTAAATCTGACAGCATTCTAAAACTGAAAAAGCTTTCTATACGAAGAAAACCTGATTTGATCGTAAATTATACCTACAGAATAAGAAGTAGACAGTTTTGATTCATAAACGGCCGGTTGGCGTAGCGGGAGTGTAAGCGACTGCTACGTCAAAGGTCGCGGGTTCTATTCCCGTTCAAGTCAAACAAACATTTGTGTGCATGAACATAGATTTTTGTCTTGGTCTGGGTGTTTATATGTATAATATGTAAGTATTTACAAAAAAAAGTATATATGTATGTTTATCCATTATCTAGTACCCATAGTACAAGCTGTGCTTAGTTTGGGACTAGATGGTGTTGTGTGAATGTGGTAGAATATTATTATTATTATAAAAATCTATCATAAATCTATGAATGTGTAGCAAGTCATGTCATTGACTGTACCTCTCATTCAAGAGTAAGTGAATAAACTACTCCACTGCAAGATTTGCTAATGTATCAATGATTCTTTATTAATATTCAGAATTCAGCATCACTAAACTTTTAAATATTAAGTATGTAACCAGTGACCGTGACCAGATTTGTGTTGGAGTGAGATTTTATTTTGATGCCTCCCTAGCTCTAAGCTTTCGAGCTAGCAAGCCCCATAGTCTGCCACAGCCTCCGCTCCATTCACCATATGGACAGACTGGCCCTGTTTATAGCATTCTAATATATAAAATTATTATACCTGTTTTGCAATGCCTCATTTGAAGTTAAGTTGATGGCTCGGATATTATTGTCTGTGACATCAATGCCTGAGATCTCGAAGGCATTGGGTTAACATCAAATCCTGCAGTTGCATCTAATAGATTTTCTCCTTGTGTTGAAGTTGCAGAAACAAGGGGTTGCTGACTAAATACAGTGGTGAGTTTATGAGGAGCTGTAAATAAAGAAGGAAGAACTATTAGCATATTTTAATCACTACTGTACTCTATGATGATTATTTTATAGTACATTGTGTAGCAGCATAGACAATAATGATACAATAATTACCTGGAAGATGCAGTTGTGGGACAGCCATTTTACTGAGACGGTTGCTCAGAAAAATAACATACTCAGGAAAGTGTCTATGACATAGGTGCTTTGCCATTTTTATATATGGTGTTATTATCCAGGCCAATTATTTCACCACCAATCCTTAAGACCCATGTTCCAAACCGCTCAGCATCATTTACTGGATCAGGGAAGCTGTGTAGATGTACATCTAGAACCAAAAATAAATTGCTGAAATACATCATAGATCTCAACTTAATCTAGCGACTAGTGAATGGCCCAATCCGGCTAGTACCTTTGACATATCAGACCAACACACTTTAGAAAAGATTTACAAAAACATCTCACAAGTCAAATAAATAAGTTGTTCATACAACGGACAAGAAAAAGTTTGTCATCTTATGATTACTAAATAAATGGGCTTCTTTGGAGTGGGGCCTTCAGGTAAGAAGGGATTGTTACACAGGAGATAACAACACTAGCAGATATTATTACGAATACCAATAATGTTCATAAATTGTTATACTAGTCTTAATAACCCATAAAATATTTAAGTCTATGTCATTCTTAGTACCCATATTTATTTTTTAAGTTATGCTGGTATAATATATCATATCCTAGGCTATACTATAGCATACATTTTAATTTGTTTTTAAAGTACTTCCAAGTTTGTATGTAAACTTGTGAGGATTAAGAGTATTTATGCCCCCCAGCTTATCATACGAATGCTTTATCCACGAACGAGTGAGTACAATTGGATAATATTTGGTATATTTATGCAGGTTGTTAAGGATTATTACATTGTTATTGTGGTTTCAAAACTAACTTCAGTTTGTTCCTAATATATAAAAATAGCATCCAGAATCAGTTATTTCACTTTGCTTTTCAAAACTGACTTAAAGGTTTGTGCGAGTAGCTGCGAGAAATCATATAGCTTCACTTATAAACAGGTGTAGATAGAAGAGTTTGTTACATTACTTACCATCCTTATTGGTGATGGGGCACATAGGTACACAGCACTTGTTCCTAGACATTGTTTATACACTTTTATATGATATGGTCCAAACTCCAAAACAGGAGGGCCTAAACTTTACACGGAGAACAATTCTCGACGTATAAAACACTAAAGACGGTAATTGCTTGTTTTTGTAATATGCACGGAGGAACTGACGCTCAATTCAACGCGAATATCACTAAAAGCAATACAAATACACCAAAACACAAAAATATTTGCGCACAAGAATTTAAATAACCCGGCAGACGTTATTTTTGTGTAATGACAATTATGACAGCTCTGTGACATAACTGAATAGAATTGAACAGAGTAACAAATCCGACTTTCTACCATTTTGTACCATAATATTAACAATAATATTAAAATAATTTGTAAAGTAAATATTTCTTACACGATTTACACGATTCATGAAGTGTTAAATCTAAGTATAACTATTTCAAATCTTATATTCCTAAGTTAATGTCGCTAACATTAATATGTGCTATAAGTCGAAGGTGTCTTTTAAATAAATAAAAACGACCAAATGGAAATGTTTATTTTTCATCAATAATGTATCGAAATCCGTGTACTCACGAACATTCACGAACGAATTTTGTTACGTGTGCACAATAAAGAGGGAGCTGGTTTCAATGATTTTACATGAATGTAGGCAAGATTCCGACGCATGGTCCCAACCAGTCCGGCCAGTCCCGACGAAATTGACAATTAGACAGTTTTGACACTATGATTGACACATTGATTGACAGCTAAACTTTTTTAATTGCATCAGTTTATTGATAAAATGAATATGAAACACTGGTTATTGGCTACTGTCAAAAGTGTCGTACCTCGACAATTTTTAAATTTCGCCGCTAGAGGTGCGCAGATAATCTTTGCATCGCCAATATCATCAAAATCTGGTAGTCTTTGCGTAAAAGATCAAAACCATACATACATTCTCGACGACCGGTTGGCGCAGCGGGAGTGTATGCGACTGCTACGACGAAGGTCGCGGGTTCGATTCCCGCTCAAGTCAAACATTTGTGTGCATGAACATGGATGTTTGTCTTGGTCTGGGTGTTTCTATGTATTATATGCATGTATTTACAAAAAAAGAAGTATATATGTATGTTTATCCGTTATCTAGTACCCATAGTACAAGCTCTGCTTAGTTTCGGACTAGATGGTGTTGTGTGAATGTGGTAGAATATTATTATTATTATGTTTCTCTTTACACGGTTATTCTTCTAACATTTGGTATTAAAAGAATAACCGGACCTTTGGTAGGCTTACACGGGGATATGAATCCAACGTGCAGAGGCCCGTAGAGAGTTTTAATCTAAAATGTGATGGGACACGTGCATGACGTGCAGCGGAGCCTCCACAACTGCACTATTAAGTACAGCTATGGACTAGCCGCAGCACGTGCAGGACTATTGCTTGCATGTGGAATCTACTAGAATAAGGTTATGGGGATGGGTGATTAATGGACCGGTATGCTAAAAACTATGGATTACAGACGGCACCTGCCTGATACTCTTATAGCATCCATCCGCGAGGCAGGTGGTGACTCGCCAACTCACTGGATGGGCCCTCTCTTATTAGCCGCCAAGGCAAGCAAAGTCTGCGATAAAGGCAGCCAGAGGGCAACACCGGTGCGAGTGGCTAGGGGTGTCGAGCGGTGCGGCACCGGTTTCGCCATCACGGGTCTCATGACAACGGAGACCTGGAGCGGGTTTCCCCGTAGTTACGCCCTTGAAAATGACACTTCCACCCCCGAGCTAATAGCTCTTGCGGCTTCCCTCTGGCCGGCCGACCACGGCAAGTCAGAGTTAAGAGTCCTGCGGGCGCTCTTGGGCATCCACTCCAACCAACCAGTAAAGGCAAGCCGGAGACGAGGCCCTGACCGACTCTCTGAAGCATTCGGGACCGCAGTGTCGCCACACACATTCAGCTCGCCACAAAGCTGCCCTGCGGTTTGTAAGCTTTCTTTTCATCTTGTAATACATTTTTTGTTTATATCACAAGATGAGGTGATGTTTAAAAGCTGTTACTCTGCCCTCTGAGTTTGCGTTAGTCTCATGGTGAGATAACGTCTGCCCCAGAGGGGTATTATTATTATTCTCTTTATTTATCTTATTTCTCATAGTTCATTTTATATTAATAAACTACATTTAAAAAATAAAAAAACGTTTAAAAATATAAAAGGGACCACGGAGACCCACCGGTGTCGGGTACAGGGACCAAGCCACCGGTGGTTAGGGCCTCAGGGACAGGAACTTCCTCACGATGCGTGCCGTGTCGAGAAGAACTGCCTTCTGAATCAAAGACTTGATCCAGCTGCCTAGTGCGAGCCTCTTTAGGTGTTGATCGAGGCTCTTGGCGATTAGCCCATTTATCGACACGACTATCGGCACAATGATCGCCGAATCCACATCCCACATGTCAACAATCTCGTGAGCTAGGTCCAAATATTTAATCTCCTTCTCTTTTTCTGCCTTCACGAGATTGCCGTCATGCGGTATGGTGATATCGATTATCATTGCGAGTCGCTCTGCTCGGTCTATCACTACAATATCAGGCTTATTGGCTACAATAGTCCTGTCTGTAATGATAGACCGATCCCAGTACAACAATGCACGACCATTCTCGAGAACGGGGCCGGGCACATATCTGTAGTACGGTACCTCTGAACCAACGAGATTGTATTTAAGGGCTAGTTGCTGATGGATTATCCTGGCCACTTGGTTGTGTCTGTGCAAATATTGACCGTTGGCAAGACTCGAACAACCGGACACTATATGCCTGAGAGATTCCCCGGGTTGGTGACATGCCCGACATACACACATCAACAAAGTCTAGGGATATTTTATATTTCATCAAATATCTAAAAATCTATGAAGAATTTTCTGATACAGTAAATAGAAGAATCATAGATTATTTTAAGGTCTTTAATAAAAATAAAAAACATTTCGTGTTTTTTTTTTGTTTTAAATAAAAAAAATATTTTTTTTAATCATCATGGAAAATTAGTATGATAACAACAAACATTTCTTCTTAAAAAACTATTAATTTTAATAAAAATAGAAAAAATCTTGTAAAATCTAATCATTAATAATCAGTGTTGCCACCTCTTACATTGATTACACATCGACATCGATTGTTAATACTTAAAATTAAATTGTCAATGTCTTGCTGCGGTATGAGGTCCCATGTCCTTTGCAAGTGTTCGTAAAGTTGTTGTTCAGTCGTCAAATTTGGTGGAAAATCTCTCAAAGCTTTTCGTTGTAACATATCCCAGGCATGCTCGATAGGATTTAAGTCGGGCGACTGTGCAGGCCAATCCAAAACTTGAATATCGTGCTCTCGGAGAGCGGTCGATACCAGCCGCGCCGTATGGCAAGGAGCATTATCGTGCATGAGTAGAAATTCATGGCCTATTTGAGTTCTGTGTGGGACAATAACGGGCTCTACTACCTCCTCGTGGTATTTTTGTGCAGTCATGCTGCCTTGGATCCAAACGAGTTGGGTTCGTCCGCCAAGACGAATTCCTGCCCACACCATGATTGTGCCGCCTTGGTATGGGTGGACCTCCTGAGGGTGCCGTAGACGGCTAACTCTCCCTGGAGCTCTCCAAACGCGTGTTCTTCGTGAATCCGGGTGAAACCCAAACCGGGACTCATCGGTGAACAGCACCAAAGACCATTGTTCGTCACTCCATGGTAAATGCTCCCGAGCCCACGAAAGCCGCCGACCGCGATTGCCACGTCGCAATGCTGGAACACGCAATGGTCTTCGAGCATGAAGATCAACTTCATGTAACCTTCTTCGCACGGTTTGGTCGCTTACCAGCAGCTGGTGGTCCTCCTGGAGCCTTTGCACTAGTTGCAGCGCTGTGATATTGGGTTGTCTTCTGGCGGTCATTTGGAGAAATCGATCCTGTCTCTGCGTAGTAACACGATATCTACCTGTGTGCTGTTCGGCCACATCTCCAGTACTGCGATAACGTGACCACAACCTTGATATCACATTTTGACTGGTATGTAGGGCCTCAGCAACGACGCGTTGAATTGCACCATTTTCTAACATGCCCACGGCTCGTAACATTTCATCTCGACTCAAATGACGACGTGACATGACTTTTAAAGTTCGTACGTCACGTTAAATTAAAAAAGAAAAACAATTAAAAACCCTTTTCATTAATAATTATAATAAAACAGTTTTAACTTTCTTTAATGTAACGAATTACTAGCAAATTTGCCGCCATATTTTGTTTATTATTTTGTTTTTTTTCTTTCCATGTTCAAATTTTGAAAATAGAATAAAAGAGGTTTTAATCTGTATATAAACTTTTTGTGGAAACTAACAAGGTTCTAAACTATAAACTCGTAAATAATTTAGGATTAAGATATCCCTAGACTTTGTTGATGTGTGTATGTCAATTGTCCCATCCCTCAGAATATATTTCCGGTAGTTGTTTGTCATGACAACTTCGTCCATAATTGCAAAGACAAAACCTTCGGTTTCTCCAAAGAGATCACCGAATCGCAGCCAGGATATAGAAGCTATAAAATTTACATCGGGCCCATGTAAGGCCCGGTAGAATCGTCCATGCAGCTCCTTGCCCCTCCATACTTCCCGTCGGTCCTCCGTACTAAGTACTGCAGGTTTGTGCCAGTTCTCTTTAGCCAGAGCGAGCGGGGTAAGTCCGGTATCAATTATGACTACATCGCGATGCACATCCACACTCATCTGCAGAAAATAATCTCTGAGGTTGCACACCTCGCGGTTGTGGAGGGTCTTAGCACATAAAAAGCCTCGACCCCCACATTTCCGCGGGATGTACAGCCTCATTACCGATGAGCGTGGATGATGCATTCGATATGCAGTCAGCATTGAACGGACTTTTCTATCCAGGGCATCTAGTTCAGTCTGGGTCCACTTGAGTATGCCGAAGGAATACATTAGGACTGGCATGGCCCACCCGTTGCAGGCCCGCACCTTGTTGCCACCTGATAAAAGACTGTTAAGTACTTTTCTCAGGCGGCCAAAGAACCGAGCCTGCAACGTCTGTTTCATGTCAGTCTCAGAAATATTCAAAGACTGCGACATACCCAGGTATTTGTAGGTCTCAGTTGGGGAGAGGGATCTAAGTTTTATCAGAGACGAGTAAGAATATAGACTGCCAAAGTCGAACAAAAAAATGTGCCTCGGAAAAAGCTCAAATCGCGAGCTATATCCAGAGGGCGCTGATCAAATAGCACGCGACGTTAATTACAGCCAGACAAGTCATAAAAATATCATTATTTTTTCATTAACGGCCATTGAAATTGTTTAAGTATTTTTTAGAATTGGTAATATTGCTCATAATAAGCTAATTTATCTATTTCATTTTACGTGCATATTTTATCACTTTTGAACGTGTACTAATAGATGGCGTAGTAAAAACACGAAAGGTAATGTACAACGGTTTACATTGAATTTTCACTAGATGACGCTTAAACCAAAATAAAATTACCTATTTAGATGGGATGGGTACGTTACGGGTTTTATAGGTAGATACACTTATTTAGTAACAATTCGTAAACAACCATCTAGGAACTAGTTCTATGTATGCCTCAAGGACGCACGCACGAACTCATACCATGAGTGAGACCATATTATTTATTAACTAGGTACTTTGTATGAGAAAATGCAAAAAGCAACTTTACCTAGAATCGAACCCGGTACCGCTATAGGTAGTATCGTAGTATCATAATTATTATCACCTAGGTGTAAAGTGTTCCTCAAGAAAATTCAATCGAGCCCAAACTATAATTATCTTAATCACAGATGAGAGAATTCTCTCATCTGTGATCTTAATAATTATATAAAATCCTTGCGTTACTGACTGACTGACAGACACGCTACAGCCGAAAATATTGGGCGCAGGAAGCTGAAATTTGGCATGTATGTTCCTTGGGGACCGTAGGGGTGCACTAAGAAGGGATTTCCCGAAATTCCCACGGGATCGGCCAAAACGGGTAAATTAAAAAAAAATGCAGGCGTAGCTGCTGGCGTCCTCTAGTATAATATAATATTCTACCACATTCACACAACACCATCTAATCCCAAATTAATTTATTTATGTATTTATTTATTAGCACAACCACATCATATATATTTATACAGTTAAGGTAAACACTTAAAAGGCATTGTATCTGATATAATATGACAATTACGGTACCTATGCATAGCACTGACAATAATAATGTATGTAGTAAAACTATTTTAAATGTACCTAGTTATTTTACAGTTAACAAAATAGCAGAAAACAAAAAAAATAAAACAATTGAATAAAAGTATGCTTAATAGTCTTTGAGTAACTAAGCAGAGCTTTGAGCTTGTAGGGTCATTTCGCCTGTTCGCGTCCATCGCCCAATTCGCGTCCATTTACGGACCTCCCTTTAAAAATGCTCGAAAATAAGTATACTAACACACTAATAAAATGAAAAGTCAGTACCGCCAATAACTCAACGTATAAGAGCATAGAGATATTAAGAATAAAGTGGCAGAGTGGGGCCTATTCGTGACCGCCGGTGGGAGAGAGAACGCAACATTAAAGCATAGAGATATTAGAATAGAGTGGCAGAACAGTACCTAACTCAATACTATGTCGTGTCCGTCGGTGCGAGAGAGAACACAACATTAAAGGCCCCCTGCATCTCTCTCTAACAATACATGCACAACATCAACATTACGCAGTGGCGTGCTACCTGTAACTATTATTTATATCAGTTTATCAGTAATCAATATCTGTATCAATATAGTATCTGCCCTTTGTTTATATTATTTGTTTTAGTCTAGGTTTTAGTGTTTCATTTTATTATGTTTTGTTTTTATTTTATTTCATTATTAAGGCTACGGTTTTTCTTTTAATATTTGTTTTGTACCTATTTTTTTGTCAAATATGTTTAGTGTGTGCCATTTGTGGCAAAAATAAATATTTCATTTCATTTTCATTTCATTTCATTATTCAGCCAAATCCGGTTAGACTAGTAAGCGGACCCCAGATTGAAACTGGGATAACGCTAAGAGAAAGAAAGAAATCCCTTAGTCGCCTCTTGCGACACCCACGGGAAGATAGGGAGTGGTGACACTTGTATTCTATGCCGTCAACCACAACCGTTCAACAGTTAAGCGATAATTACTCATAAACTAGTGATGTCTACTTAGTTTTCCTTTTAAATTCGTTATATGTACTACATTTGTGATTTTTTTCACCTCTTCCAAATTAATAGTTTAGCCGGCAGAGGGGGAGGGGGACACTTGAGTCTAACAATTATTTTCTACAAATTTTATTCTACAGTTTTGTTGCAATATCTTATGTCTATATTCTTGTCAAATATCAGCTTTCTAGCACCAGGCGTCTTTGAGCTAAGCTGCGGACGGACAGACGGACGGACATGACGAAACTATAAGGGTTCCTTGTAGACTACGGAACCCTAAAAATAGTGTGCAGCGGCGTGTTTGACGGTAAGTATTTTATTGTTTTATGTGAACTTTAGGATACATAGCTGTTTCTAGATATTAATAATGAAAATACGAATAGTATGAAATATGAATTAGCATGTTTTTTTATAGTTAACAATTATAATAAGGTGGACGCGAATTACAATATCGAATTTATAAAACTTCCACTTTGCGTCCGCAATGGACGCGAACTCGTCTATTTATGTTTTCTTTAGTTGTTTATTTTTATATGATTAAAATATGAGAGAGAAATTTGTATATTGTTTATTTTAACATTAATAGTATGCAAATGTAATGTCCAATTTGCGTCCACATTATAATGGTTCTAATAAAAGATACAATCCTTAAAATAATCGATCACACGAGGACGCAAACTATACCTACAAGGGATAATATTATAGCAAATTGCGTCCATTTTTTCGTGAAATAGAAATGATAACATATATATATATATATATATATATATATATATATATATATATATATATATATATATATATATATATATATATATATATATATATATATATAAAAGTTTAAAAAAAGAATTAAGTATGATTTTAAGCCTTGTGTAGGCTACACGAGGCTTAAAATCATACTTTAGTTCCTCTCATTCATCCTCTATAATCCCAGTTAATTCTGCTGCTGCTAATCGCAACTCTTCGGGTTGATTTCTTACCCAGCCATATAAGTATATAATATACCATACTACGCACATAATAATTATGTGCGCAGCATTTGACCGTGCGCCTGTAACTCGGAATAATCTATGAATAATAAGTCCCAGATCCTACTTACGTATTAAATAGTTAATTATCGCTTGCCCCATGCCTCGGAGAGCAGAATATACCGCGGTCTTGGCTTTAATGAAGATCTTTGAAAGTCAGTACGGTTGCCTCAAATAAACTGATACTGGTTTAAGCTATGGCAATATCGCTATACCTTTGGGTTACGGAGGTCAGACGGCAGTGATCCTTCTGTGGAAAAGCTGATATTCTGTCATGTCTGTTTGGACTAGTAAGCGGACTTCGAGCTTCAAGGCGTAAGTCTCGGATGCAACCGGGATAACGCTAGGACGAGGATAAATAAGTCCTAGGTCTTACATGCCTTGACTGTATTCGAACGGGTAACAACCACACTTCTTCCTCTTCAATATATTCGCTAAGACGTCTTATTTGTTGCTCTCGGTACACTTCAATATTTTACACGCCCTGTACTAGGTGCTCAGCCTTATAACGCCGAGCTATCTTAACACGAAAGATCACGTGCGATACTTTATTATATAATTAGGTATATTGATGATCGTGTCACAAAACTTTTATCTATACAATTAGGTTATATTGACATTCAAATATTTCTTTTCCTAAATGGAATACAGCGTAACGCCCATAGTAAAAGATGTTCCTAATTATTAGTACTTTCATTTGATATTAAATTCATTGATGGCCGCCGACCGCCCAAAACCGCCCATTGTCCTTTGTCAACTGCACTAAATGGATGCGAACAGGCGAAATGACCCTACTATGGGTACTAGATAATGGATAAACATACATACCTATAGTTATACTTTTTTTTGTAAGTACATACTTATATGTTATACATAGAAACACCCAGATCAAGACAACACAAATGTTTGACTTGAGCGGGAATCGAACCCGCGACCTTTGACGTAGCCGTCGCTTACACTCCCGCTACGCCAACCGGCCGTCTAGAGTAAACTCGGTAGGGTTACATCGTTTTATTACAAAGATGCCGTAGTCACCTCCAGCTTCATCATCAGACCCCGAATATCATCTAGGTGTAGGTACCTAAAGAGCTCCCCAAGACAAATTAATCCACCCCAAACTTGGTGGGCTTAAGTATGTCGTTTTATAACAGAGATGCTGTGGCCACCTCCAGCTTCATCATCAGACCCTGGATATCATCTAGGTATAAAGTGCTCCTCAAGACAAATCAATCAAGCCCAAACTCAGTCGGGTTTTGTCGTTTTATTACAGAGATGCCGTGGTCACCTCCCAGCTTCATCATCAGACCCTGGATATCATCTAGGTGTAAAGTGCTCCTCAAGACAAATCAATCAAGCCCAAACTCGGTCGGGTTATGTCGTTTTATTACAGAGATGCCGTGGCCACCTCCCAGCTTCATCATCAGACCCTGGATATCATCTAGGTGTAAAGTGCTCCTCAAGACAAATCAATCAAGCCCAAACTCGGTCGGGTTATGTCGTTTTATTACAGAGATGCCGTGGCCACCTCCCAGCTTCATCATCAGACCCTGGATATCATCTAGGTGTAAAGTGCTCCTCAAGACAAATTAATCGAGGCCAAATTCGGTCGGTTTATGTCGTTTTATCACAGAGATACCGTGGCCACCTTCCAGCTTCATCATCAGACCCTGGATATCATCTAAGTGTGAAGTGCTCCTCAAAACAAATCAATCGACCCCAAGCTCGGTGGGCTTACGAGGCCATCTGCCAGCTTTGTTATCAGACCAGCAAAATATAGTGCAACATTTCATTGCAAATTTAGACCTTAAAGTAGGTACTTAAACCACGCACATAATTCGAAAATTAAAATTGATTAAAGAGTTGAACGGTAGCATTTATTGATAGTACCGTAGTAGGTAGGTTGAGCACCCTTGAGGGCCTCAACTCTCGAATGACCTTGCACATTGCACAAGGGCTACCTACGTTGTCGTTTTTCGTCCACGTTAATAAATTTAAGACAAGTAAATTGAATATAACGCCATCTAGTGATGTTATGTACCATTAACCGGGTTACAAGTGACGTCACGCGTCATCTGGCCCTAATTATTTTTCGATTCGATACGCGTAGCGACATCTTTCGTCATTTATGTTAACGAATTATCGAGTCACATTTTTTTGTTCGACTTTGTAAGTCTATATTCTTACTCGTCTCTGGTTTTATGGAATCTGAGAGTTGAATCCCTGCAGATTCCATAATCCTGCCTCTCTTTACATGCATGACCGCACATTTATCCACACCAAATTCCATCCTGATAGAATTACTAAAGGTTTCGGTTACCTTTAGTAATTCTGTCAGTTGGAATTTATTGGGGGCAAATAATTTAAGGTCATCCATGAAAAGGAGGTGAGATGTAACATGACCTCCTCTCCTCAACCGATAGCCTAGCCCTGAAGCCTCTAACAAGGTACTTAGAGGGTTCAGGGCCAGACAAAACCACAAAGGACTCAGACTATCGCCCTGGAATATACCTCGCTCAATCCTTATTGGAGCACCGCAACCCAAACTCGATCGACATCCTGGATAGCGCAATACGGTCCTCCACTGCCCCATACATGACCTTAAAAAGGTGCATAGATTTGCATCTACTTTATACAACTCCAGCACCCTCAAAAGCCATGTATGTGGCACGGAGTCATAAGCCTTCTTGTAATCTATCCAGCATGTCGATAGATTCTTTCGGTTACGGCGCACCTGTTGGCTAATGGCCATGTCTATCAGAAGGAGTTCTTTAGTACCACGGGCCCCACTCCTACATCCATTCCATGAAGGTATAGATAAACATGGAGGCCACAGCTGCAACAAAGCCTTGAGTCAAATACCTACATTTCTCTATCTCACTCTCTGTGGTCTGACCTCTCATTTTAGCGTGGATTTAGTATTGCTATCTTCTTATTAAAATCTCCGAGTAAGCTCTTAAAAAGAGCCGACATATTAAGCAAATCAGAAGATTACACGGCCAATTAATGTGTATTTAAATCAAGAGCTGAAATCCAATCACTTGTTAAAACTCCCAATATTGTAGGTCTCGAACGCTTATAATCATGGTTGGCGAGACAGTGAATTATAATCCCATTTCTTAAGGATTTGGTAATGTGGCAACATTGGCCACCATATGTCAAGTAAATCTTGTCAATATGGCAGTGGTTGGTTGAAAAGAGATGGTATGACCACAGTGAGCGAGATAGCGATACATCATTTGAGCTTCAAGTAGGTATTCGGAGTGCGGTCTCCATGTTTCTATAACTTCATGATCCATTCTGAGAAACAGATAAAATAGAATTATCAAATATATGTTTTGTTAATTTCGTTCTCAAAATGGATGTAAGGAGTTTATATATTGTTGGCAAACAGGTTATCGGCCTGTAATTTTTGGGGTCCGTGGCACTACCAGACTTATGGAGTAGGTGAGTGACACCGGATGTTAAAAAATCTGGTAGCGACCCCGATTCCAGTGATGCCTGGAATTGAGATGCTAAGCAAGTATGCGAACTACGGAGCCATTTGAGCCAAAAATTGTGCAGCCCGTCCGGTCCCGCTGATTTCCAGTTCGGTAACGAACGGACTGCACTGGCTATATCATCGTTTGTAATTGATATTGGCTCCATTGTTGGTATTTGTTCGCATACTCGCTCAACAGTCTCAATCCAGTCACTCTCCGTGTGGTTGACAGGCGTCGACCAGATGCTGCGCCAGAATGTATTAGTAGCATCATCATCCGATCGACCCCCATCAACGTCACCGGCCGTGGACTCGGGTCGCTCCCATCTTCTGTACACCCACCTCTCGTCTCTCTGGAATGTGCGATTCAGGCAATACCGATCCACTCTTTTTTTGTATCGCCTAATACGGTTTGCCCATGCATAAAGCTTTTGTTTTAGGGTGTCGATGCGCTCTGTATCCCGAGATAAATAATCTTGGGAACTGATAGCAGTTCCCGCAAAGGCTCGAGTTACAAAGCGCATCACTCTTGGTCGGGTATTGCCCATCTTGAAAGAGGAGAGCTTGCCAGTGAGTGCCCTAGTCTCAGCAATACGACACTCAATCCTGCGTTGCCAAGCTGGCACAGTAGTGGTCTGTCGAGTAGCCGTATTATTTACAGGCAATTTAACCCCTGCTACTCGACACGCCGCAACCGCCGCACAATACAGGATTGAATGTGTATCGCTGAGATTTTCACTATTATCAAAGTGAGTTGACAGTAATGTGTCTAGGGCACTCACCAGCGCTATGTTTCTTTTATGCATGGGCAAACACATTCCAAAGCACTCCTTAACTGATCGTTGCACTGGGTACTTATATGAGAAGTCTCGTCATCTACCTCTTCATCAACTGGATTTACCAGTTGCTGTTGGGCAACCACTGTGTCAGGCTGCGTTGCAAAAGTGATGGGGAGACTTCTCTGCACGTCAGAGCGAAGTCTCTCAAGTACGGAATCATCCAACAGGCGACACCGTTGGATGGCCCGCACTTGATCCGATAGCCGTTGTGTTGACACGTCGACAGCTGGCTCAAGCGCCTGAAACAAAGGCAGCATTCGAACACGGTACGCACAGAGGTTAGTTCCTCCCTCTGTGGCCACAAAATATGCCCGCATGACGTTTTCATTCATCGAACTCGTCCATCTCATGCGGTGCACATCACCACCGGTAGCGGGGGTCCTGTTCGAGACCGGTGGGTCTCGGGGTCCCAAGCGTGTCGGTGGCCGGCCTCTCCCTCGCCGAACGTACAGGTGGTGGCGACGTCGGTGGCGAGAAGTACTCGTCGCTCGACGAGCTCGACGCCTCTGCAATTGCCGACAACTCTGTTGTAGGTGCCGGCGGCTGCGGGGCGGAGTTGAGCGACGAGTCCGGGGGTGTAATTCGTGCAGCAGCTGCCCTAGCTCTTGTCAACATCTCATTATGATATCATTTTCTCGTTGTATTTATATGTTTATCTTTGTTTATTTACATTCTCGTAGGGATTTGTCATTGACGTAAGACGTCATCTTGAATAATGTTTTTGTATTTACTTTTCATAATTAATTTAATGGTTTCTTGATATAATTAAATGTTTATGCGGTAAAAAAGTCCTTCTTGTAGTAATAAAATATATATCTGAATCCAAAACTATGTTAAATAATACAGATATAAATATTCGAGAAAATTGTATGTCGTCTTGTTGACTTGTTGCTAGGTATTATTATTATTATCAGAACTGTTAGTATACTCGGTTTAAAACCGGTGTTTAATTTTATTATTATTATTATTGGGTGAACATAACTGTTTCTTAGCTTTTAAAGCTAGTTTTAACTACGTAAACGGGCCAAGGCCAAGTCTATGTAGCGTGTGGTGAGTTTTATGAAGAGTGAATGATGTTATGTGAGGAATTTTCGTTTTCTTCGCTTTGCATGAACTTTCTGACTATTCTACATGTATTTAAAATTGCAGCTTTTTGAAGCGTGGTGAATATTGATTTTTTTAGGTCAATAAGTTTGACGCTATGGTGGAGATGTTTCGGAATTACGCCTGTGGTTGAAATAACTATGGGCACTACGTAAACTTTTTCTTGTCTCCAGATTCTGGTCACTTCATCTTTTAGTTCGGCATATTTACTAATTTTTTCAGCTATAGTTTTTTGTAAGTTATGTGTGTTTGGAATTGCGATATCTATGACGTGAGTGGTTTTATTTACTTTGTCCTGCAGAGTGATGTCTGGTCTATTGTAGTGGATGGTCCTATCGGTAAGTATGGCGCGGTCATAGTAAAGCTTGTGTGTGGAATTTTCTAAAATAGTTTGTGGCGTGTATTTATAATAAGGAGTGTTTGTGTCTTGTATGAGTTTATGTTTGAGTGCTAATTGTTGATGAATGATGTTTGCTACCTGATTTATTATTATTATTATTATTTGTAGTTTGATTTGTTTATTCTCGAATAAATTCGGTATATAATGAAAACCACGGGTCTATGCCAAGTGGGGATCATTTGGGACATCCTGCAAAAACATACGAACAATACGGCAAGTGTTGAGTACCTATGGCAGCTTTCTGCATTGTAATGTAGAGGTTGGTTGGTAGTTCGATTTGTCGTAAATAGTGAATAAGGTGTTTCGGTATGACACCCGTGCTAGAGAGTACCAGGGGTACAATAAATACTTTGTTCATTTGCCAGATTCTAGCTAATTCCTCTTTTAATTCAGTATATTTGTGTATTTTTTCTTTTATTGTTTTCTGTAGATTATGGGTGTTGGGTACTGCTATGTCAATTAAATAGACAAGTTTACTTAACTTATTTATCACTGTTATGTCCGGTCTATTGTAATGTATAGTTTTGTCTGTGAGTATTGCTCTGTCAAAGTACATTTTGTGGTTACGGTTCTCTAGCACTGGTTTTGGGGTGTATTGGTAGTAAGGGACAGCTTTTGTGATGAGTTCCAACTTAATGGCTAGTTTTTGGTGGACTATATTAGCCACTTGATTGTGTCTGTGGGTATAATCTGTTTGTGCTAGGGTTGGGCAGGCGCCAGTGATATGTTGGATTGTTTCGGGTGAGCGGTGACATTTCCTGCATTTATCGTTTTGTGTATTTGGGTCTTTAAGTATGAATTTGCTGTAATTTTTTGTATTAATAACCTGATCTTGTATTGCCAGCATAAATCCTTCAGTTTCAGGAAAGAGGGACCCTAATTTTAGCCACTTATTTGAACTGTCCGAATCTATATACACTTGTTCTAAATCGTGTAGATGTCGGCCATGTAATTCTTTAGTTCGCCATCTACAAATCTTTTCCTGTCTATGTTCCTCTACATTTTTAAAAATTATATCTCTACTAGCTGACCCAGCGAACTCCGTATCGCCTTTTTAAGAGTTTTTATTTAATTCCCTATTTTCCAAGCCCCTTTTCCAAAGTTACCATTGACTTTGCGCTTAATCTCTTATCATTTCAGAGTCTGTAAATGATGAACAAATAAACATAGATTTTTATATAATATTGAATTCCCCATTCCTTAAAATATCGGAGACGATACACATATCGACAATAAAAAAAGATCCCGTCCGCCATCTTTGATTTCCTATCCGCCATCTTTGATCACGAAATAGATGTTGTATTTGGATTCACTATCCCTTAAATCATCAGAGACGATACCCATATTGATTTTTAAAATTTTTCCCATCCGCCATCTTTGATTTCCCATCCACCATCTTGAATCACGAAATAGATGTTGTATTTGGATTCCCCATCCCTTTAAACATCGAAGACGATACCCATATTGATTTTTTTTAATTTCCCATCCACCATCTTTGATGACGAAATAGGTGGTATTTTTGAATTCCCCATTCCTTAAAATATCGGAGACGATACCCATATCGACTTTAAAAAAAATCCCGTCCGCCATCTTTGATTTCCTATCCACCATCTTTGATCACGAAATAGATGTTGTATTTGGATTCTCCATCCTTAAATCATCAGAGACGATACCCATATTGATTTTTAAAAATTTTCCCAACCGCCATCTTTGATTTCCCATCCACCATCTTGAATCACGAAACAGATGTTGTATTTGGATTACCCATCCCATTTAACATCGCAGACGATGCCAATAACGATTTTTAAAAATTTTCCCATCCGCCATCTTTGAGTTCCCATCCGCCATCTTTGATCACGAAATAGATTTTGTATTTCGATTCCTCACCCCTTAAAATATAGAAAGCGATACCCATATAGATTTTTAAAATTTTCTCATCCGCCATCTTTGATTTCCCGTCCGCCATCTTGGATCACTAAATAAATTTCATATTATTAATCAGCGTCCCGAAAATCTCGAAAACGATACCCATATAGATGGTCTCCTATTCGTTTAGCCTTTTTTTGCCTTTGACCCAATCCTCCCCCTTCTCGTTTGACCATTTTATTATTTTTGTCTGGCCCCTAAAAGTTGTGGCGTAATTTTGTATAGCCTATAGCCTTTCATAATAATTGGGCTATCATAGGCAATAACAATTTTTAAAATCCGACAGCTAGTTCCTGAGATTAGCAGACATTATCTTTTAGCCTTTTTAGCCTTTTGCCCGGCCCCAAAGGGTCGAAGCGTTATGTTATATAGCCTATAGCCTTCCGGAATAACTGGGCTATCGTATACAAAAATAATTTTTCAGATCCGACCGGTAGTTCCTGAGATTAGCGCGTTCAAACAAACAAACAAACAAACTCTTCCGCTTTATTATATTAGTATAGATAGATATACGGGGTAACACAAATCTCCTTTATTGGGCGGATACTATATAACTGTAAAAAGTACACATACAAACTACTTAGTACAAAGCAAACTTGGGCCAAAGAGGTTGGACGTTTAGACTAGAGAGAACATGCCCTATAAATTTCCTTATACCGAACGTGCAACATGTAATGTCAGTTGGTCTTAGTTGGTTAATCATAACGTCAAATTACGCGTCTCATTTAAAGAGGCATAGACTCTTTACATACTCATATCTTTGACTACATTCTCTAAATAGCCGTGCTGTGATCTGTCATCAGTGTAAAATTTGGTAGACGTTTGTGTTTACATTTTTAATAACTTTTTTGCATTTAAATAGTAAGTAAGCTTATAATAATTAAATAGTGTACTCATTAATTAATACACATCGAGTATGTGATATCGGGATGTGGATGCCGCTATTCTCGGAACGGAAATAACAGGAGAAACTTTATCTTCTAGCAGTGAGTCGGCATTTTCCAACAAATGTATTTACTTTTCTCGTATTAATGCAATAATGAGTGTTAAGTTTACACAATATCATTGTATTGCAAGTCAAAGGAACGGCTTGCATACGTATGTGTTATGAATTTAACTCACAAATTGTTATTTTTTACATTTATTGATTTAATAGCCTTAGTGATGGGATTTGACAGTGAAAGGAGATATCGATGTTTTTTCAATGAGGGATAAATACGGAAACTAACTATCGGACATGAATGTAAAACTGTCGCTGGAAGCGACAGCGGGTAGCCGCGTTTGCTAAGTTGGCAATAAACAAAGACGTCCGGCGATCTAATTTTCTATCGCGCGTTTGATAGTAAGCGCAGTTTAATGTACATAATTTACTTTGATACCTACCTTAAAAGTAGCGTCTATTAACCTAAAGCCAAGTGTTCCAGTGAACGCGCTTACATTTTTGCATCTATAAAATAGTAGATGGATTAGGGATGTGAGTAGCATTTTTTATTATTAAGAAGGTGTTTTTTTTTACAGGTTGCCTATTAATGACGTCACAAGAAAACTTTGGATAAATGCCGTTGGACGGCCTAGTTTGATTAAGCAGAAGTACCACCGTATTTGTTCACGTCATTTTGAGAAAGACTGTTTTTAAAGACAGAAAGCACCTGGCGTCGTTTAAAACCGAAAGCGGTGCCTACATTACATTTATGCCCGGACATTGCATACCCGGTAGAATTATTTATCCAAAGCTAAACAAAAAGTGTGTAATTTTAGTTTGAACATATTAATAAAATATAATAATTACAACGATTTTAATTAATCTACCTACTTCTATATTATTTATCATATTAGTGCTATCCTGACTGATCAAAGACGTCTTGCCTTGTAGTCCGCTGCATAATATTCTACCATAAAATATAATATTCTTTCACATTCACACAACATTATCTGGTCCCAAACTAAGCATATCTTGTACTGCGAGTACTAGACAATCGATAAACATGCATATATACTTTTCTGTAAATATATTACATATTATACATAGTACCATCCAGACCAAGACAAACATCCATATTCATGCACACAAATGTTTGACTTTAGCGGGAATCAAACCCGCAAGCTTCGGCGTGGCAGTCGGATTACCTACAACTCTAAAAAAATCGAGCAGTGTCCAACGTTAGCGATAGCAAGCAACGTGATATGATGCGACGCAAACAAATTGCCAAAGCCTGCCATGCCGCATTAGCCAATCTGGTATAATTCGTACAATACATAATCTAAGTGACAGTTTCTTAGCATCTCATCGTAACGCATCGCTCATTAGTTTATGAATACTTTTTGTCAATAGATTTTATGGCTAAAACGAACAATTAAACATGTGAATTATTTTAGTACTGTCTGTCTGGCAAGTCTTTGCAAAGCACTGTCCTGCGTCGACAGCAAAAACTACAATTTCAATATTTTAGTTGTTTACTTCTACGGCTTAAATATATCGACACATACTAAAGTTAGATATTTGACCAAAAATATTTATCGATAAATCATCACTGTTACGAACAACACTCGGTTTCCTCACTCTATGTTTTGTCTACTGTTTGCCTACCACGCGTCTGTTATAAGAGCGTGCTGCTAAACCTATCGACAGCTCTTTCTATCATACTGCATGTGCCATTAAAAAGAAGATATCAATCATAGCAACCGCTGTTGTTAATTAGTGTTACTTCTATGCCTTAGGTTATATTTCTTTGACTTGGGCCAATATCATAGAGCCAATATGGCGACTGTGATTTTTCTGTCAGAACCCAAAGAGGTTGGACGTTTAGACTAGAGAGAACATGCCCTATAAATTTCCTTATACCGAACGTGCAACATGTAATGTCAGTTGGTCTTAGTTGGTTAATCATAACGTCAAATTACGCGTCTCATTTAAAGAGGCATATACTCTTTACATACTCATATCTTTGACTACATTCTCTAAATAGCCGTGCTGTGATATGTCAACAGTGTAAAATTTGTTGGATGTTTGTGTTTACATTTTTAATAACTTTTTTGCATTTAAATAGTAAGTAAGCTTATAATAATTAAATAGTGTACTCATTAATTAATACACATCGTGTATGTGATATCGGGATGTGGATTCCGCTATTCTCGGAACGGAAATAACAGGAGAAACTTTATCTTCTAGCAGTGAGTCAGAATTTTCCTACAAATGTATTTACTTTTCTCGTATTAATGCTATAATGAGTGTTAAGTTTACACAATATCATTGTATTGCAAATCAAAGGAACAGCTTGCATACGTATGTGTTATGAATTTTACTCACAAATTGTTATTTTGTACATTTATTGATTTAATAGCCTTAGTGATGGGATTTGACAGTGAAAGGAGATATCGATGTTTTTTGAATGAGGGATAAATACGGAAACTAACTATCGGACATGAATGTAAAACTGTAGCTGGAAGCGACAGCGGGTAGCCGCGGTTGCTAAGTTGACAATAAACAAAGACATCCAGCGGTCTTATTTTCTGTCGCGCGTTTGATAGTAAGCGCAGTTTAATGTACATAATTTACTTAGATACCTACCTTAAAAGTAGCGTCTATTAACCTAAAGCCAAGTGTTCCAGTGTAAGCGCGTGTGTGTAGGCTTACATCTCTGCATCTATAAAATAGTAGATGGATTAGGGATGCGAGTAGCATTTTTTCATTATTAAGAAGGTGTTTTTTATTACAGGTTGCCTATTAATGACGTCACAAGAAAACTTTGGATAAATGCCGTTGGACGGCCTAGTTTGATTTAGCAGAAGTACCATCATATTTGTTCACGTCATTTTGAGAAAGACTGTTTTTTAAAGACAGAAAGCACCTGGCGTCGTTTAAAACCGAAAGCTGTGCTTACATTACATTTAAGCCCGGACATTGCACACCCGGTAGAATTATTTATCCAAAGCTAAACAAAAAGTGTGTAATTTTAGTTTGAACATATTAATAAAATATAATAATTACAACGATTTTAATTAATCTACCTACTTCTATATTATTTATCATATTAGTGCTATCCTGACTGATCAAAGACGTCTTGCTTTGTAGTCCGCTACATAATATTCTACCATAAAATATAATATTCTTTCACATTCACACAACATTATCTGGTCCCAAACTAAGCATATCTTGTACTACGGGTACTAGACAATCGATAAACATGCATATATACTTTTCTGTAAATATATTAAATATTACACATAGTACCATCCAGACCAAGACAAACATCCATATTCATGCACACAAATGTTTGACTTGAGCGGGAATCAAACCCGCAAGCTTCGGCGTGGCAGTCGGATTACCTACAACTCTAAAAAAATCAACGTGATATGATGCGACGCAAACAAATTGCCAAAGCCTGCCGTGCCGCATTAGCCAATCTGGTATAATTCGTACAATACATAATCTAAGTGACAGTTTCTTAGCATCGCATCGCAACGCATCGCTCATTAGTTTATTAATACTTTTTGTCAATAGATTTTATGGCTAAAACGAACAATGAAGGCGCACGCAAACTGTTCGGACGCGACTTACTGTCGCGACAGTAAGTCGCGACACATAGTGTGCACACCCTTTCGGACGCGGCTTTCTGTCGCGTCCGCGTCCGATACAACCATAGACACGCCATGCTGTCTATGCAATACACTAAGGCTAGGTAGGAGCATATTTTTCTTAATTCAGGGCACTAGCAGTTAGCACTATTAAATTATATTATTGGTATACCTTGAAGTAATGCAGAACTGTTGAATTGAAAGTGAATTTAACATTTTTGACTATATTCGGTATAAAATCAATAAGGCCGTACCATGGACAATATACGGATGACAGTAAACGTCCGCAGACGCTTACTGTCATTTTTCCAGATTGCTATCGGACGTCTGAACGCTCACGGTCACGTCCGCGACAGACGTCCGATATTGTGCACACTTGAATGGATTTTCCTTGTCCAGATACAGGCCTTGCCACACGGCACAATTTTACGTCCAACTTGACTAAATCACTTGATGAAATCGTGACGTGTAGACGCCAGTCGTCCAACTCAAGTTCATCGGGTGGGCGGTACCACCAGATTTTAACAACTTGACTAAATCACTTGATGAAATCGTGACGTGTAGACGCCAGTCGTCCAACTCAAGTTCATCGGGTGGGCGGTACCACCAGATTTTAACCAATCGGGTGGGCGGAATGCAAATCAGTGATTTGATTGTGTCGTGTAGACGGGCAAAGCCAATTCGATTGAAAATTTGATCAGTGGTAAAATTGTATCGTGTGGCAAGGCCTTACCCTTCTGTCGCGACTTACTGTCGCGACAGTAAGTCACGACAGATAGTTTGTGCGGGCCTTTAAACACGTGATTTTTTAGTACTGTCTGTCTGGCAAGTCTTTGCAAAGCACTGTCCGGCGTCAACAGCAAAAACTACAATTTCAATATTTTAGTTGTTTATTTATACGGCTTAAATATATCGACACATACTAAAGTTAGACATTTGACCAAAAATATTTATCGATAAATCATCACTGTTACGAACAACACTCTGTTTCCTAACTCTATGTTTTGTCTACTGTTTGCCTACCACGATTCTGCTATAAGAGCGTGCTGCTAAACCTATCGACAGCTCTTTCTATCATACTGCATGTGCCATTAGAAAAAAGATATCAATCATAGCAACCGCTGTTGTTATTTAGTGTTACTTCTATGCCTTAGGTTATATTTCTTTGTCAGAACCATTACAATTTAACAAAATACTCGACAATCCGAATTTTGCGGATATATGTTGTCGACTCGAAATCTGTATTTTTTAATGTTTTATTATTCAGGTAAGGTTTCGATGTACTCCTTGACGAAATTATTAATATAAGATTATCGACATCTGTGAGAATCTTTTGGAGCTAACAGATAATTGTGACTGTCAATTAATTATATAGTCCGTGCCAAAGAGTATACAAATACTACGTAAGAAGAGGCGGATGTGCCATAGATCATGCGAGACTTTCAGCTTTGTATGAAACGTGCAGGGAGAACTCGTACCATCATAAAGATACTAATTGACATCGTTTTTATGTTGTCAGCATTGTCATATTCGTCAATATAGGGATGTACCCTCTAGTGATTAACGTAATATCGATATCGATAATATTCGGTAAGAAATAATTATAATTATGTTTCGACTAGAATTATACTTTTCCAACACAAATAAAAGATGTATTTAATATTTATGTGTTTATTCAAACAAATTAGCCTATTCTATAAATCTATTCTAGATTAGCGAAGAAAAATACGCAGAACTAAAAGATATATGTATGTACATGTAATGGAAAGGTTTTAAACATTTCTTCTGTAATAGGATTTAAAGTAATGTCTATAGATACAAGGCACAGCTGTTTTTCTGACTTGAGTTTCCTTTTTTTTTAAGTCTTTCGGCTTAAAATGCTTGACATAGTTCAACTGATGTAATTTTTCAATGGGCACATAAATCAAGTCTTGGTTTCCAGTTGCAGCTACCCATTTTTACATCTAAAAAGAAAAAAAAGAATAGAATTTTTAGTCCTTGTGCCAATTTCTAATAACGGATTATCGATAACTGACAGGCAGCACTATTGTTTACCTACAAAGTACTAGGATATGAAACTTTAGAATATTTCCTTATTTTTTATGTTTCATTGAAATATATCACATTATATAACATTATAAATATTCATTGATCTTTCTATAGGGACATTTTGCCATAAATACCTACCCTTTTTTCATTGCTTGACGATGTTGTTGTATGCCATATTTCGCACGTTATTTTGCTTGTTTTCATTGCGCTCCTTTCAATGCTAATCAAATAAATATATTAACACTAACACTAGAAGTGTAAAATCACATTTATTTGGTATACACAAAGCATTTTTACAGTATGTTTTTTACGTTTTAAAAACAAACTACATAACGCGGCAAAGTTCAATCTGGATAATAATGTGACAGTTGTGACGTTTGACACTATTGACAGCCAAGGCGGTGATGTACGTATAACCCGTCTAACTTTGAAAGAATACTGTTCCAAGGGTACATAGTGAAGGATGTTATCTTCACGTTTTATACATATAATAGTAGCCATTAAAAAGATAGCACGTTTCATACATTCGGTTTTTCTTAGGAACTTGCGCCAGGCTGGTCCGTGCCACGAGAACATAGACTTTTTGTAAACAAAGAATTTCTACTAAGTGACTTAGTGATAGTTCTGTCAAAAACAAATAATGTCAAATCCAATGAGCGCAACGGTACATAGATACGTGTCATTGAAAACTAATATGTCAATGGATCGGGTTTTTATCGATATTATGCGCTGTCAATAGGATCTTCTAATGTTTTTAGGTACTGACGCCTAGAATGTCAACATTTGGCGTTACTTCATTGAAATGTTACATTCGTGGGCTTAACATACATTCATCACCTGAGGACATTTTTTTTTTTTAGTTATCAAGAAGGGGTAAATGTAAAGCTAAATACACGTTTATAGGATCGCAACGCTCTTTCCGCTCATCCGGCATCTCAAAAAAGTGGGTGCAGAATAGCAGATGGTAAACTATTAGTTGCGTAGAAAATTATTTATACCTACTTACCTAAAAAGAAATTGAGTTTTCAGACTACCGTAACTTTTAATGGATTTTGTTTAAGTTTATTCTGATGATTTCATTCACAGACAACGTAAAATCTCCATGCCTAGATATTTTTATGCAAGTTACTAGCTAGTTATCTGTAATATTATTAATTGTTGGTCAATAATTTAGTATTTTTGGATAGGTAGGCTACTTTGAGCAATTGATTTGATGTCTATGATTTTAAAAAAATCATGTCAATAATAGAGTAACATGTATGTACTATATCATTGGCATACATGGTACTCTATTTTTACTTAATTTACAAAATAAATTACGTGTAAAACGACAAAAATATCGGCAAATTTATGAACATTCGACCATTCAAACACAAAATCAATTATTTTTATTTCGGTAAAATGTAACAATATAAATTTAAAAACATAGTGGCATAATTAGGAATTGAAAAAATAGACTGTTCAAAAAGTATAAAATCTAAAACACAACTGTTTGAAAAAAGGTTGTGCAGCCCTGAATGTTTGTTTACAAAAAGTCTATCTTCTCGTGGCACCAACTATAGACAAATATTTTGCAATAAAATAAAATTGCGACTATAATTAAAGATCTAAGCTATCCTATCTCTCAAGTTGGACCAGACTGCTCACGGTGTGCCAATTTAATTTAAAATCGGTTAAGTAGTTTAGTAATCCATCGCGAACAAACATCGTGACAGGAGATTTATATATATTAAGATTGGTTAAATTTTAAGGAGTATAGTTATTATCAATTTCAGTAATTGATGCATGAATCTTACTATTTATGGCTTTGGCATAGAATAAGTCTTTAAGTTTTCGAATTTGTCCGTCCCATAACATAGTTAGGTCAATTAGTCCCCTACCACCTTTTTGCCTACTAACTGAAATCCTTTCTATTGCTGCTTTAGGGTGAGAATAATTATGTTTTGTCAGTGTAGTTCTTGTCTTTATTTCTAGTCTATTTATGTCGGTGCGCGTCCATTTAATTAATCCAAACGAATAAGTTAACACGGGTATGGCAAATGTGTTAATTGCTTTAAACAAATTTTTCGAGTTTAACTGTTTTTTACATACTAGATTTAGTCGCTTAGTGTATTCTGATACAAGCTGGTCTTTAATTTGTATATGGTTAATGATGTTTGACTAGTATATTCCTAAATATTTATAAGTGTCCGATGGTTGCATAGATGTAAATATGTCTGTATCTGGACCGTTAATTTGACTGTTGACTATTTTTCCCTTCTGTATATGAAGTGTACGACATTTATCTAACCCAAATGACATATTTATATCTTCACTGAATTGAGTGGTATTTTTTAAAAGTAGATTTAAGCACTTGTCAGTTCTAGCGAATAGTTTAATATCATCCATATACATTAAATGTGTAATGAATGTGTCAGAATTTAATTTATACCCACTACTTGTACTATTGAGAAGATTAGACAAGGGATTCAAAGCTAGGCAAAACCATAATGGACTAAGAGAGTCTCCCTAGAAAATGCCATTTCCGATGTTGATTTCGCTGGTGGTGATTGTATCTATACCATTAGATAAATGTAATGTGGTTCTCCAGTCGGACATGGCATTTTTCAGAAAGCTGATTATGGTTGGATTGATCTTATAAATCTGAAGGACTCGAATTAACCATGAATGAGGTACACTGTCGAAGGCTTTTTTGTAATCTATATATGAAATGTGTAGGTTTCTTTTGTTGTTATGGGCATGATTAAAATTGTAGAGTCTATAACTAATTGTTCTTTACATCCTTGGTGTCCCTGTCTACAACCTTTTTGTTCTTCATTATTATTATTATTCCGTTTATTAAATATTGCTCTCATTATCACATTTTACATACTTAAATATTACAATAAAAAATAAATTAAATATATAAAATGGGACCACGGAGACCCACCGGCATCGGGCACAGGGACCAAGCTACCGGTGGTTAGGGCTCCAGAGAAAGGAACCTCCGTACGATGCGTGTCGTGTCCAGCAATACTGCCTTCTGTATAGAGGACTTGATCCAGCCGTCTAACGAGAGCCTCTTGAGGTGGTGGTTGAGGCTCTTGGCAATAAGACCATTTACGGTCACGACTATCGGTACAATGATCGCCGAGTCAACATCCCACATGTCGACAATCTCGTGAGCCAGGTCCAAATACTTCATTTGTTTATCTTTTTCGGCTTTCACGAGATTCTCGTCATGGGGTATGGTGACGTCGATGATCATTGCAAGGCGCTCTAATCGGTCTATCACCACTATGTCCGGCTTGTTAGCCACAATAGTTCTGTCAGTAATGATAGACCGATCCCAATACAGAGTAGCACGACCATTTTCAAGAACTGGGTCGGGCACATACCTGTAGTACGGTATTTCAGAGTCGACAAGTTGGTACTTTAAGGCAAGTTGCTGGTGGACAATCCTGGCTACTTGGTTGTGTCTATGCAAATACTCGCCGTTGGCAAGACGAGAACAATCGGATACTATATGTCTGAGTGACTCACCAGGCTGGTGACATGCCCGACACATGTCGACCGTCCCATCCCTCAGAATATACTTCCGGTAGTTGTTCGTCATGATAACTTCGTCTATAATTGCAAACACAAAACCTTCTGTTTCGGCGAAAAGATCGCCAAAACGCAGCCAGGACACCGATGCTGAAAAATCTACGTCGGGCCCATGCAAGGCCCGGTAAAATCGTCCATGCAGCTCTTTATCTTTCCATACCTCCCTGCGCTATTCTACACCAAGTACGACAGGTTTGCGCCAGTTCTCTTTCGCCAGACCCAGCGGGGTAAGCCCACTGTCTACAGCGACCACATCTCGGTGCATCCCCGCGTCAGTGTTTAGAAAGTATTCTCTGAGATTGCACACCTCGCGATTGTGGAGAGTCTTGGCACTTAGGAAGCCACGACCCCCACACTTACGCGGGATGTACAATCTCATCACCGACGAACGCGGGTGATGCATCCGGTATGTCGTGAGTAGACAGCGAACTTTCCGATCCAAGGCGTCCAATTCTGTTTGAGTCCATCTGAGTATGCCGAAGGAGTACATTAAGACCGGCATGGCCCAACCGTTACAGGCACGCACCTTATTTCCGCCTGATAAAAAGCTTTTTAAGATTTTCTTCAGGCGGCCAAAGAAACGTACCTGTAACGCCTGTTTCATGCCCGCGTCATCAATGCTTAATGCCTGCGACATACCCAGATATTTGTAGGTTTCGGTTGCAGAGAGAGATCTAAGTTGTGTGAAATCTGAAAGCATTATGCCATCAGATTCCACACTCCTGCCTCGCTTTACATGCATGATCGCACATTTATCCACACCGAATTCCATCTTAATTGAATTACTAAAATGTTCAGTTGTCTTTAGTAACTCAGTTAACTGGAGGTCAGTGGGGGCAAATAGTTTTAGGTCATCCATGAAAAGGAGATGAGAAATAACCTGACCTCTACTCTGCAATCGATAGCCTAGCCCTGAACTTTCGAGCAAAGTGCTCAGCGGGTTCAGTGCTAGACAAAACCATAGTGGACTCAAACTGTCGCCCTGGAAAATACCTCGCTTGATCTTTATAGGTACGCCATACCCGCAAGGCTGTCGACATCCTGGATAGCGAAGCACCGTACTCCACTGCCCCATACATGCCCTCAAGAGGGCGCATAGAGTTGCATCTACTTTGTACAACTCCAGCACCCTCAAGAGCCACGTATGTGGCACAGAGTCGTAGGCCTTCTTATAGTCTATCCAGCATGTCGCCAGATTCTTTCGACTACGGCGCACCTGTTGGCTAATGGCCATGTCGATAAGGAGTAGCTCCTTAGTACCACGTGCCCGGTTTCTACATCCATTTTGAGACTCAGATAAGATTTTATTATTGAATATGTGTAATGTCAATTTTGTTCTCAAAATGGATGTAAAAACTTTATAAACTGTAGGCAGGCAAGTTATAGGCCTATAGTTCGTAGGCTCCGTGGTACTACCAGACTTAAAGAGCAGGTGAGTTACGCCAGTTGTCATAAAACTTGGCAGCGATCCTGAGTCCAGAGATGACTGGAATTGGGATGCCAAGCGAACATGTGCACTGCGTAGCCATTTTAACCAGAAATTGTGCAACCCGTCCGGTCCCGCAGATTTCCAATTTGCTAACGGACGGACTGCACAATTTACATCGCTGGCGTCTATGGCTACAGGCTCCATTTGAGGTATTACCTCACATGATCGCTCAATATCCCTAATCCAGTCACCCTCTGTATGGCTGACGGGAGTCGACCATAAACTGCGCCAGAACGCTATTGTGTTCGCATCATCTGGTCGACGCCCATCATCCACACCTGGTTCAGGTCGCTCCCAATTCCTATAAACCAGCTTCTCATCTCTTTGGAATGCGCGATTTTGGGTATATCGGTCAATCCTTTTTTTGTACCGCCTGATGCGATTCGCCCACGCATAGATTTTCTGCTTCAGGAAGTCGATGCGTTCTGTGACCCGTGACGGATATTCTTGAGGACAAAGTCCTGTCCCCTTAAACGCCCGACTCACAAAACGCATCACTCTCGGGCGGGTATTGCCCGACCTGAAGCAGATTAGCTTGCCTATGTATGCCCTGGTCTCAGCAATACGACGCTCAATTCTACGCTGCCAAGCCGGAACGGCATCCCGAGGAGTAATAGTAATACTGCTTTGTATTTTAATATTAGCTACTCGACACGCCGCTACGGCCGCGCAGTATAGAATTGAGTGTGTATCACTAAGATTTTCACTAGTGTCTAGGTAAGTAGGCAATAGTGAATCCAGGGCACTCACAAGCGCTATATTTTTTCTATGCGTGGGTAAACGCGGCAGCCGGGGTCTGCTTTCTAATGTAGCATATCGATATTCCCCAATGGCGCACTCCAAAGTACTCCTTATCTTATCAATGCATTGGGTACTTACTTGTATATCCCTGTCCATCAGTTCCTCACCTTCTTCTTGGGCCCTGAGTGAAGCGTGCACTATTGGAGCCTCATTGCGTGTGGAGGGTGTGATTTCAGGGATACCTCGCAAGTCTGAGCGTAGCCTCTCAAGCGCGTCGTCATCCAACAGGCGGCAGCGTTGAATGGCTCGCACTTGATCCGACAGTCGCTGTGCCGAAACGTTAACAGCTGGTTCCAAGGCCTGAAACAGAGGCAGTAAGCGGTCACGGTACGCCGTAAGGTTGGTTCCTCCCTCTGTAGCCACAAAATATGCCCGCATGACGTTCTCATTCATCGTTTGAGTCCATCTCATGCGGCGCACATCACCACCGGCAGCGGGGGCCCTGTTCGAAACCGGTGGGTCTCGGGGTCCCAAGCGTGACGGTGGCCGGCCTCTTCCCCGGCGGCGCGCTGGTGTTGGTGTCGTCGGCGGGGAAAAATACTCATCACTCGATGAGCTCGACGCCTCAGCAATGGCCGGCACTGCTGGCACCGGCGGCTGCGAGGCGGAGCTGAGTGACGAGTCCGGGGGTCTTATTTGTGCCGCTGCTCTGGCTCTAGTCAACATTTTCTCTTAGTTGTATTTGTATTTACTCTTGTATTTACTTTATTTGCATTGTTTACATTTGTGACATCTGATTATTATTATTATTATTATTTGTTTCTCTTTCTCGAGTATTATTCTAATTTGTTAGAACAATACCCGGCCCTTTGGCAGGCGTACACGGAGACATAGGTCCAACGCGCAGAGGCAGTGGCGTAGCTAGCTTGGGTGGCACCCGGGGCGGTAACTGGCGAATGACCTTTTTTTTTTTTTTTAGTCGACACTCGAAAATTCCGTGCTAACTCTCGTAGTGCTGAGCTAGTGCCTATGTTTTTGTACATTGTTCATAGTTGAGTTTTGGGTGTCACCCCTTTTTTTGGATGGGTGGCACCCTAAAAAGGGTGGCACCCGGGGCGGTCCGCCCCCACCGCCCCCCCCTTCCTACGCTACTGCGCAGAGGCCCTTTGAGAGTTTTAATCTAGAATGTAATGGAACACCTACTGAGGCGCCTCCATCACCGCACTATTAAGTACAGTCACGGGTTAGCCGCAGCAGGTGAGGGCCTATTGCTACTTATATGGAAACTAATTACTCTGGGCTATTGGGATGGGTGTTTAATGGATAGGTTTAGATGAAAACTATGGATGAATGCCGGCGTCTGCCCTAAGTACTCTTATAGTACGTCGAAAAGGGGCAGACGGTGACTCGCCAGCTCACTAGATGGACCCTCTCTAAATAGCCGCCAAGGCAAACAAACTCTACCATAAAGGCAACAAGAGGGCAACACCGGTGTGAGCGGCTAGGGGTGTAGAGCGGTGCGGCACCGGTTTCGCCATCGCGGGTCTCGTGACCCGGAGCGGGTTTCCCCGTAATTACGCCCTTGACAATGACACTTCCACCCCCGAGCAAATAGCTCTTGCGACTTCCCTCTGGCCGGCCGACTAAGGCAAGCCAGAGTCGAGAGTCCTGCGGGCGCTCTTGGAAATCCACTCCGACCAGCCAGTAAATCAAGCCGGAGACGAGGCCCTGACCGACTCCCTGAAGTATTCGGGACCGCAGTGTCGCCACACACATTCAGCTCGCCACAAAGCTGCCCTGCGGTTTGTAAGCTTTCTTTCTATCCTATGATATATATCACAAGACAAAGGTGATGTTTGAAAGCTGTTACTCTGCCCTCTGAGATTGCGTTAGTCTCATGATGAGATAACGACTGCCCCAGAGGGGTTTATTTTATTATTATTATTATTTGTTTATTTTCCTATTTTTCTCAGCTCTTGGCTGGTATAATCTACATTTACGGGTGGGCACCAAGTAAATGCAGAGTGTGTATCTATATTATGATGTAGATGTGGTTTCAGGTGTGTCGTTTTCGTCTAGTGACATGAATTTCCGAACAATTCTGCAGGTATTCAATATGGCGGCTTTCTGAAGGTTTATATAAAGGCTTTCTTTGAGGTCAATTAATTTGAGGCTATGATGGAGGTATTTCGGGATGACACCAGTCGTAGAGATTACGATAGGGACGATATAAACTTTACTCTGTCGCCAAATTCGTGCTACTTCTTCTTTTAATTCTGAATATTTACTTATCTTTTCGCTTATAGTTTTTTGTATATTGTGTGTATTGGGAACAGCAATATCTATGAGATATGTAGTTTTATTATGTTTATCAACTAGTGTTATGTCAGGCCTATTAAAATGAATAGTTCTGTCTGTTAGGATGGCGCGGTCAAAGTACAGCTTATGAGTGGTGTTTTCAAGAATAGTTTGTGGTATGTATTTATATACTGTGGTATGTATTGTCCGTGTGGTGACGGATTAAGAATACGGATTGTCACCACCCCATATCATCCCATGGGTGTCGTAAGAGCCGACAGAGGGAGCATATTATGCAGAGAACAGCACTGTAAGAGAAGGAAAACTTGATACAAACCCTATACCAACCCGTTTGGCCAGCGTGGTATAGTAGGCCAATTCCTCCTTTCAAAGGAGAGGCCTAGTCCAGCAGTGGACTGCTAAAGGCTGATGATGATGATGATGATGATGATGTATTTATAATACGGTGTGGTAGTGTCTTGGATGAGATTATGTTTTAGTGCTAAATTTCGATGAATGATATTGGCTAATTGGTTGTGTCGGTGTGTGTAGTCGGTCTGTGTGAGGGTAGTACAAGCTCCGGTTATGTGTTGGATGGTTTCGGGTTGAGTATGGCACTTACGGCATTTGTCATTTGTAACGGTAGGGTCTATTATTATAAATTTTCTATAGTTTTTGGTGTTTATGATCTGATCTTGGATGGCTATTATGAAACCTTCTGTTTCTGGAAACAAGTTACCTATCTTCAACCATTTATTTGAAGCTACTGGATCTATATGAGTCTTTTCCAAGTCATGTGGATGTCGGCCGTGAAGTGTTTTATTTTTCCAGTTATCTATTTTCTGTGTTTGCACATCGCTAGTGCTCGCAATTTGGGTATTAATTGGTTCGTGTAGGTTGAGTGGAGTGTAGTTCAAATCATTTTGGGCGATAGCTTTATGAATGTGGCTTGTATTTGTTTTTGTGAGGAAAAATGATTTCAGATTGTGTACTTGTTTCTTCCAGAGGTGGTTGATATCTATAAAACCTCGGCCTCCATTCTGTCTTTTGATAGTTAATCTTTCTACAGCAGATTTTGGGTGCAAATGATTGTATTTTGTTAACGTGGTTCGTGTTTTTCGTTCTATTTGTTCTATGTCTGTTTTAGTCCATTTAATTACGCCGAACGAGTAGGTCAATATTGGAACGCCGTAAGTGTTAAGCGCTTTTATAAGGTGTTTGCCGGTGAGTTGTGTTTTGCATAGGGCATTTATTCTTATTTGGTATTCGGTTGTTAGCGATTGTTTTATTGTAGTGTGGTCTAACCCTTTCAATTGTTTATAACCTAAATATTTATAAAGATCAGTCGGTTCCATCGCTGTCATTGTGTTAGCATCGTCAATTGCGTAGTCACCGCCTCGTATCTTGCCTCTTATTATATGTAGGGTCTTACATTTATCTAAGCCGAATTCCATATTTATATCTCTACTAAATTCTGATGTTTTTGCTAAAAGTATTTTCATGTCTTTTTCTGATTTTGCATATAATTTAATATCGTCCATATATATAAGGTGTGATATAACTGTTTCTTCTGTTTGATATTTAATACTATATCCAGCTTGATATCGATGCAGTAAGTGTGAAAGTGGGTTTAAAGCTAGACAAAACCATAAAGGACTTAAGGAATCACCTTGGTAAATGCCTGTCTTGATTGATATTTGGCGAGTTCTAATTATAGTGTTGCGGTTAGTTAATTGTAAAGTTGTTTGCCAATGTGACATAATGCTACGCATAAAACTAGTAATCATTGGATTTATTTTATATATTTGCAAAATTTGTAATAACCAAGAGTGGGGTATACTGTCAAATGCTTTCCTATAGTCGATATATGTACAATGTAAGTTTCTATTTTTGACTGTGGCATGTTTATGAATAATTGAATCTATAATGAGTTGTTCCTTGCATCCCATATGGCCCCGTCTGCATCCCTTTTGCTCTTCTGCTATAATGTGGTTCATTTCAATATGTGTTCTTATTCTATGAGCTATTGTTGATGTTAAAATTTTGTATATTGTAGGCAAACATGTAATGGGCCTGTATTGAGACGGTTGTGGTGAGTGTTTGCCTTTTGGTAGCATATAAGTTATACCGGTGGTCATAAATTCAGGTAATTTCTGTCTATCTAATATAATAAGTGTAAAATTTTTGGCGATGGATTTGTGTAACGTTGTAAGTTTTTTGAACCAGTAATTGTGGACCTTATCTATCCCAGGTGATTTCCAGTTATGTAGTTTGCTTGTAATTGAATTTATGTCGGTTTCTGTTATTTCCTCAAATTCCATCTCATCTATTGTATTCCATTTGTTTTTTTCCTGTATAATCCAATCAGCTCTATTGTTATGTTCAACCTGTTTCTCCCAAATTCCTGCCCAAAAATCTTCAAGTTGCGTTTTCGATGGTAGTGTTGTATTATCTGTCATTGATTCATCTAATTGTGGATTGCTTAAGTTTCGGTAGAACATTTTTTCATTTGAGGTAAATAAAATATTATTATTTCGTCTTTGTTGAGCCTTCTTATATCTTCTGAGTCTATGGACTTTTAATGCTAATTTTTGTTTTAGGGTATCTAAATATTCTTCTGGTTTTCTATTGTCATTTTCATGTCTTGTGTGAGTATTCCTTGTTTTAAATATGTGTTCAACCCTTTTCATTACTTTCCTCGATCTATTGTTATTAATATATTGCGTGAGTCTACCACAATCAGCTCTCAGTTTTTCTATGTCCTTTTCTAGTCTAAGTTGCCATGCAGGTTTATTTTGGTCTTTCGTTTTTACATTTCTAGAATGGTCTGTTATACTATAATTAAGTTCTTCAGTTATAACAAAGGCTGTGCAATATATTAAGGTGTGTAAGTCTACTAATTCTGTATCTTCTGTGAAAAATTCATTTAATATAATTATTATTGAATAAGCTTGTTAATAAAGTGAGTTTATGACTGTGTCTTAATTTTGGTAGTTTTGGACGAACGCAGGGATCCAGTCCAGAGTACAGTGTGAGTATTGTTCTAAGTTTATCATGTAGTTCTTGAATATGTGTTTCGTGAATGTTGTTGCAGTCTACTATTGTTTCTATGTCGTTCTCTAGCGTTAATGTAAATGTTTCAGTCTGAGTCGAAGTGTGAGATGTTTGTGTGTAAGTGTTTGGGAATGAATGAGTTTGTGAACTAGACCGAGTGCCGTATGTTAATTGAGTTTCAGTTTGTGATTTTGGGTGTTGAGTATTCAGAATGGGATTACTCGTTTGTGCCGTATAATTTTCATTAATATTGTCATCTATCACATTTTGTAACTGTATTCTAACTTCTTCTTTTAATTGGTTTAGAGTATCTTGTGTCAGTGATTTGTTTCGTATAATTGTTCTTCTCTGATCGGCGACTCGTTGTTCGGTCACATTGACTTCGGGGTAATGTTTTGAAAAGAGTTCATAAAGTTTTTTCCTATATGTGGTCATATCTGTCTCTAATTTAGTAATTAAGTAGTAGGTTCGCATGATGAATATATTTACTTCTTTGCTCCAAGTCATGCGTTTCCTAGGTTTGCCAGCCTTAGTGGACGAAGGTAAAAAGGCATTTGCCTCCCGCGTAACAGCTAAGGTTGGTGTGGGCGCTCCACGTGAATCATGATCCACGTAAGACACCGGAGTCGGTATGTATGAAGTTGTGGATGGACTGTAAGGTTCTGGTATTGAGACTGATGAGTTTAAGCTAAAGTTATCGTCTGTGTTGTTGGCTGTAGTATCTTCGGGTGACCCGGAGGGAGCCCGCCTAATCAACTCCTCTCCGCTGACGGTTCGTACGCTGAGACACCCAGCGTCAGCTCCAGGTGTGCCCCGGCGATTGCCCCCGGGAAGCGATCCTATACGATTACTTCTTAATCTCATCTCCATAAAAATGGGTTTCCAGAGCCATGTTAGCCGCGCCAGTAGCATAAAATCGCGTGTCCGCCCCCCACGTGAGTCAGATGGTCGACTCGGACGTATGGTTGGATTATAGGGGGCTTATTATTATTATTATTATTATTCTCATTAACTTTCACTCTTCCACTTGGTAACTTGTCACCGTACGAATCCCGCCGATAATTAATGAGGTCTAACGTGATTCGCCAATATCACAAGTAAGATCACAAGTCTTTATCACTACCATCCACAGACGTTTAAGAGAAGCTACAATCAAGAATTATTTTTGAGTTCTATTTCTTTTTGAAGTCATTATCACAAAGATCAAGATGCATTTAGAAATATATCAATGCCTAAAGGGTAATTTCCACGTGGGCTAGAGATTAGTGAATATTGGTGAATATTGTGAGTGATTCGCTCAAATTCGTAATACACTCGCACTAATCACTTGCTCCCCATTCCTCTGTAGTGTATGTGTATATCTCTAAGCACCTGCATTTATCACCTGCACGGACACTAATCAAAAGTGGAAATTGGCCCTAACATAACGCTGCTATGTTCAAGCATATTAAATTTGAAAATAATATATCTAACGTTGATATTTTAGTATTAGGAGTTAATAAAAGATAGGTAATGTGGCCAATGCTTATAGCAGTACAGACATACACTGATAAATGAAGTCATGATGAAGCAGTTACTTAATAAAAAAAAGACAGCATAATACCGACGTGTATTAACGTATTAAGAATACAAAATATCACTACCCTATTTTATTGCGAGGGTGTCGTAAGAGGCGACGACAGTAACTAGACCTTCATGTGTTACAAGTTAGCAGCGGAAGAACTTGACATCAAACCCTACGACAACTCATTTGGCCAGCGTGAAAAAGTAGGGCCAAAACTTTCTTTGGGCTCACTATGATATTATGAAGCAAAGTCCAACAGTGAGCTGCAAATGGGCTTGTATGATGATAATTTAACTGTATTGTGCCCTGTTGAAGGTCAGTCTAATGGCGGTTCCACGTTCTCGCGCGAGAGTTCTTGCCATGTATTGCCTAGACCACTCATGCAAGAGATTGAGTGACGAGTGCGAGTCTGTTCACTCTCGTCTATTCAGTAGTGTTACGAACGACAGGAACACATGTTACAGTAACTGCGGTTCTATCCGCTATCAGTTATTTACCTACTTATGCCAATGAAAATAAATGGCGTAAACGGATATAGTGCGCCAAACTGAGCAATGTGAGAGTGAACAGTAATGCACTCGTATTGCCACATGAGGGTAAGCGAGGCGGCCCTTTGACTCGCGCAAAAATAGTCTACGAGACAGAAAGACCAAACGATTGCGGCATGTGCTGTCATGCATTCGTCAAGCCTCGCGATTCCACACGAGAGCGTGCGAGATTGTACAGCCGCCATAAAGCCTTGGTAGGAAGCTGAATAAAAAAAGTATGACATGTTGTTGTCGTTGGGGTTTTTTGTCTATGTCAAATTTGTTTTATCTGTGATACTTTTGCTAAGAATTCACGTCACCAGAGGGCGTTCTTGTAGTCGTTAAAAATGTTGGTCGGAATCTGTCGAAAATGATGAATTCGTTTTTGCAAATGGTTAGAACTTTCATTATGTTGTAGCTAAATTATTCATCATGATACGATTTAGTAGTTAGTAAGTGGAAAAGACATTTTAACGGGGTAAAGAGTGAATTCGGTGTGCGAAAGTCATACGACTTGTGTCATCTGACTGCTCTTCCTTCAAGATGGCTCCTCCGCCGGAGTATGATAAGGAACCTAAGGCCCCGGATAAAAGTGCAACAAATATTTCCACTGAAGATTCTAAACTTCTACACAACCTAGTAAACGACCAGCACACCAATTCGGACCATAAACCTTCAAATACGGTCACAGCCGTTGAAGTTGAGGTAAGTCGATCTCTGCTGCCATTTTCTTGGTTGAAATATCATAGTTCTGTCGGTTGGACGTGTTATTTTTTATAGCTCGTGTTATTGGCGTTCAATTATGTTAATATTTCAGCATACTTTAAATTTTACACGCCGTGGTACATAGCATTTCCTGTATAAATAAAATAAGTAGGTAGTGAAAATGGCGAAGGATAATACTTCTGTCAAAATGTATTTATTTCGCATGAGTTTACATTTATCTTCACGTACACATGACGCAATTTTACGAAGAACCGTAGAGAAGTTGTGATTAATCTATTTACTACCCGGTTTGTTGTAAATAATTTTAAGTATAGCTTAAATATTCAAAGGTATTGGTTATGGTATTCTTTGAAATGGTATCACATCCTCAAGCAAGTACACTTTATAAATTGGTATTCGAGTAGTTAAAACCTCAGTTTTATTGAAAAGTAATGTTTCACTGCATTGTTCTGAAATTTTCGTTATAAGGTAAATACCAAACAGTAATTTCAACAATGGATAGATTGAAATAAGTAATTGCTAATATTACATGAGCTAATGATGTGAAAATTACAATATTATCTTATATTGCACATTATAAAGCATGTTAAATGTACCTTTCTCTATTTGTGTTGTATTTTAACTAAATAATTGGAAACAATAGGTACTTATCTAAGAGTTAGTCACTGTTTTTGGTCCAGTCAAATCTTCCTATTGTAAGCAAACCTCTTCACTTAGTACTGCATGTGTATCAAACCCTATGGTTATCCCTATTTACTTTCTCCATTTGTCATGCTCCCAAACTTTTAGGTAAACATTCTGAAAACAACAATGATATATTACAATTTATGTACATGTATAAACTTCAGATACTGAATAGTTTAAGAAATATAAAAAAAATATGTAGGTATATGCTTTTTTAGATGAGCATTATAACAAAAAGAAAACTTGCTGCACACAAATTTGTCAATATAATTGAGACATATGGGGTATTTGGGTCAAATAATATATTTCTGTCAGACTGCTTCAGTTTTCTAAGAAAACACATTGTTCCCTATGTTCATAAATAAGTCTATTGGCTAAACAGAAAAACAAAAGAATTTGTGGAAATTTGAAAACTATACTATCTTACTATCTATTAACTATACTTATTTTTGATAACTTTTTCAAAATTGCTTGTAAAAATAAACATCCAGAGATCATACTATCTAGAAATCTACACCTAATCCCTTAATGTGTAAATTTCTGGATAGTATGATCTCCAAAAGTCTGCATTTGTATTTTACAATACTTCATATCATGTTGGCATAAACCAGCTATTGTAATTGTGACTACCCCTATCTTGCTTTATAAGCATGACTCAACAAATGGATATTCATAATTTCTTGGCTATTAAGTTATCATTTCACACTATACTAGAGATAAAACCATTCAGCTGTGTATTGGCTTTAAATTAAAAATATAGCATTATTTTATACGGGTATGAATATCCTTAAACATACATACATACATAGACTCACACCTATTTCCCGGAGGGGTAGGCAGAGACTATGGAACGCCATTTGCAACGATCCTGACATATCTCTCTTGCTTCATTCACTCCCATCAGATGCTCATGCATGCTCTTCTGTTCAGGGTGCTTCTTACCTGTCCTGTTTTTAGGATGTCTCCAATCTGGTCAGAGAAACATAAATGAAATTAAATAATTTTATCTGTGATTGGCAAACACTAATATAAAATAAACTAAACTATACATGAGTTTTCAATTCAAATTCCTATTACACAATAAATGAAATTCTTGTTTAATAACTTTGATGTGTATGGAATGAGTATCAGAATGACATATTTTACTCACAAGATAATAACACAGCCTTTTAGTGTGAAATATGAATATTACACCATTCTCTGCATAAATAGTATGGTATCAATTGCATGACTGGTTAAATTTCCAAACAATGTATTCTGAAAACCTAATCTTATCCATTCTGACCAAGTAATTTGCACAATCTAATCTCATAGTAAGTGTACTATTATAAATATTTGCTCTACAAGATGACATGTAACAAATTATGATTTGATAATCAATTTGGCAAAGATTCAATTTCCCAATTACTTAAAGTATGAGCAGACAGTAATGTTGTGTCAAAATGACAAATTAAAATATGATTTTAATTTTGAATATTTTGATGATGATAATGATGTAGCAATTGCTTAGTGGATATACCAGTAGACTGTCATGCAGAGGGTATCAAGTTCTCAACCAATGCATGCTCTGATCATTTTTCAAAGCTATGTGCAAGTGCAAATTCATAATGTAAATTATTGCTTGCCCTGTGCATGGAAGAACTGTAGGTCCCAGCTGTCATGAAGATCTTTGACAGTTTGGGGAGTTAGTAGGCTTGAATATACTGACAGTGGTATAAATCATGGAATATTGCTGTTCTTTTGTGTCGCAAACGCTGGTTGCAAGTGCTACTGTTTTTTTTTTTTTATGGTAGTAGTCATCAAACGAGCAGACGGATCGCCTGATGGTAAGCAATTACCGCCCCCCATGGACACAAGAAAGACCATAGGAGTCACAAGTGTGTTGCCGTCCCTTGGGGTTGGGAAAAGGGATAGGATGAGTGGGATGGGGGAGAAGGAATAGGTGATAGGGCCTCCGGCACTCTCACTCACCGAACGAAATGCAACAGTTTAGGTACTGTTACTTTACGTCGATTTTCTGTGAGAGGGTAGTACTACCCCGGTCAAGCCGGCCCATTCATGCTGCAATTAGCAAGGCTCTACTACTTTTTTTGGATGTAACTGGGATAGTGCAAGGATGATGATGACATTTAATGTTGTACATTTTACAAGTTATCTGGAAGTTAAATATTATTTGTATATATATGAGCAATAAACTATTTTTGTCATGTCATTGTTTCTTCAGCTTGTTATGGTATTATCAACTATGAATAAAAAAAAACAAATCTTTGGTTAGTCTGTTATGAATTTAAACTTTCTGTTTTCTTTGTCTAAAAATTCTGCAAGTTATTGAAAATAATAATCAGTTGGGATGTTAAGTAAAACCAAATTTATAAGGAGTGTAGTGAACTGTACATAAATATAGATCAATGTGCACTAACATCAAACATGGGATTTTGTAATTTATACTTATACTTTGAATCATATTTCAGAGAGTCAAGATCCTAAACAAACTTTATTTATAGGAGAAACAAGGGGTTGGATTTCGAAACGAGTCACCTGAATTTGAGAGTATTGGTGGTGTAAGAGGCTTAAGGGAGTTAGTTTTAATCCCCTAAAAGTAATTTTGACTGCCGGAGTTGCGTCTAAATATTATTAAACAATTTCCAAAAATTCTTAAATACTTCGGTAATTATGCCAAATGGAACATAATTTTTATACTTTAGTACAGTTTTACAAATGTAATTTTTAGGTTTTATGTGAAAAACGTGAAACGAAACGCAACCCGCCATCTTGGATGGATGATATTAACAGCTAATGTTAATTTTGTGTGTCCCATTCCTTTGCTTTCAAGTGCCTAGGGTTAGATGCGACTGTAATTCCAGTAACTAAATAGGTTGTGTTAGGTTCTCTTTTGACCCTTAATCCGAAAATAGGAGCCATGCGAAGCAGGGCTCCGTCAACCTCAGTTTATTAAACTAGTGGAATTAATAAAAGCAATATTTAGGTTTTATGTGAAAAACGTGAAACGAAACGCAACCCACCATCTTGTATGGATGATATTGCCAGCGAATGTCGAAATTGTGCGTCATTTCTTTGCTTTCGACTATACATTATGTGAATTGTGAATGTATTCTGCTGTATTGATTTGTGTTTTTCTACGTCTTTGCTTCGTTCTTGGATTCTGTTTGGATTGCTTTACCTCGGCTTTCTCACTTTTGGACACTGAAATAACAGGCGAGGCGAGGAAAGGCGAAGTATTTCAAAATTTTTATCGACACAAGTAATTTTGTACAGTTGGTACACTTTACGAGTTATCTTGTAACATACATACATACATAGACTCACGCCTGTTTCCCAGAGGGGTAGCCAGCGACTACGGAACACCATTTGCAACGATCCTCACATATGTCTCTTGCTTCATTCACTCCCATCAAATTTCTCATGCATGCTCTTCGGTTAAGGGTACTTCTAACCTGTCCTTTTTTTTGGAATGTCTCGAACCTGGTCGTTGTTGTTATCCTATGAGTTTTAAATTGTTGAACACTACTGTTTTATATATTTTATGTTATTTCTGACAGCCATTATACTTATGAACTACTATTAAAACTCGCCCGGTCGAAAACTCGCCCGCAGGCGAGTTGTCCTGTTTGAAAAAATGTTGGGGCGCACTCGCCCGAACGTATTTTTATGACTGGGCCAATTATACCCCTGAAAAATAACTAGGTGTCAAGTGGCCCACTGATGCACATTCTTATATAGATCTGATAAATGCGTAATTTTTCGTTGTTCCAAATCGTCAGGAGTAAAAAAAAAACTAGTTTTTTTCACAAATTCTATACTATACTCCTAGTATATAAAACATGTATTATGTTGCAGTCAAAACTCTTAACCAGTCAAAAGTACTATTGACTAGCAAAATCAGTCAAAAGTACTTTTGACCGTATGCTTAAGTCAATAATACTTTTGACTAAAATAACCATTAAAAGTACTTTTGCCCAATGGAGCTGGATAAAAGTAGTTTTGACTAACCTTCCTACTTATTATGAAAAGTTCTGTCGCCCAATAAGGTAAGTAGACGGAGCCCTGCTACGCAGGGCTCCTATTTTCGAGTGCGGGGTCACAAGAGAACCTAACATTCTATATTCTTTTATCCAGCTCCATTGGGCAAAAGTACTTTCAATTGTTATTTTAGTCAAACATGTTATTGACTTAAGCATACGGTCAAAAGTACTTTTGACTGATTTTACTAGTCAATAGTACTTTTGACTGGTTAAGAGTTTTGACTGCAATATATACCTACATGTTTTACATACTAGGAGTATAGTATAGAATTTGTGAAAAAAATCTAGTTCTTTTTTTACTCCTAACGATTTGGAACAACGAAAAATTACGCATCTATCAGATCTATATAAGAATGTACATCAGTGGTCCACTTGACACCTAGTTATTTTTCAGGGGTATAACTGGCCCAGTTAAAAAAATACGTTCGGGCGAGTGCGGCCCCAACATTTTTTTTCGACCGGGCGAGTTGTATTAACCCTACAATTTTATGTGTTACTTAAACTATAATAATTTTCGGCATTAATTTGCCATTAACATTTACCTACATACTCCTGTATTTATGTATGTTCTCAAAAGACGTGAAGTATGCCGACCCCCACTTTGCCAGCATGTTGGCCTGACCTTTTAAATAGTGATTCTACTCATAGCTGATACATTATGTATATCTTTATTGATGAAATTGGTTCATGTATGTAATGATTTTAATGCTTTGCTCCAAACATCTTTTTGAACTAAAGTTTAGTAAGCAGTCATCAGTATGTATAAATCTTTAAATTAAATAAATATCTTGATCATTTCAAACTATGGTTCATATAAATTTCAACATCCACTTAACTTTAGCATTGGATTTGAATCAAAAGAGGCTACCAGAAATTACTAACATTCTTTTAACTTTAAAATCGTTAATTCCTTTTTCTCTATGAATTTAATGTTGTTGTGAATATTGTTGCCACCCTTGCTTAAATATTGAAAGTTTAAAATTAAGTAGAGGTACTAACCAAAAAGTATTTCAGAACAAATTTTACATGATGCAGAATATATTGTGAATAAGTGGCATAAAAAGCCCTTTTTGTAGTTGATCCAAAATATACAATTTTAAAATTTGATCATACAACATATTCAAAAATCATGAATAAATCAGTTCATCTTACAGCCTGGTGTATTCAGTTTTACTATGATGTTATTGAATGCTACCCAAGTTTACTGTATACATTTGCTTTGGTAGGTATTTAGAATTTCAATATTTTTTTTGTCTCAATACTTCAATATTTTCTTGCACTCCATAAGTAACATAAGTTGTTACAATATGTTTCGCTAGGGTATTGCTTTTTACCTATTTATATATGTGTATACAAGCTTTTTCTTTGTCGTATGTATAGGGGTATCAGTAAGAGTGCACTTTTCATTTTAAAATAAAAACAAGTATTTTATGACAGAGTTGTGATATTTTTATTGTATTGTAAAGAAGACATGTTCCGATTAAGTATGGAATAAAATATCATGCAAATGACCCCACGGCTTCGATGACAGGCCATTACTCTTTTCATGAAATTTTCCATGACTTTTGCACAGAGATGTGGCTGTATCTCACCGATGCCGATGACGCGTTGGATTTCCGATTTGAGCTCAGGAATTGTTTCGGGTTTATTCGCATAAACCCGAGATTTCACAAAGTCCCAAAGAAAAATATCGCACGGCGTTAAATCGCTCGATCTTGGTGGCCAGTTGACATCAGAATTTCGTGAGATAATGTGTTCTGGAAATCGTTGCTGCAATAAGTCGATTGTTTCATGCGCGGTGTGGCAGGTTGCGCCGTCCTGCTGAAACCACATGTTGGCCAGATTCATGCCGTCCAGTTGAGGCCACAAGAAGTCCGTTATCATATTACTGTAACGAATGCCGTTCACAGTCACTGTAATTGCGGCCTCATTTTTAAAAGAGTAAGGTCCAATCACGCCGCCTGACCAAAATCCGCACCAGACAGTTACTCGTTGTGGGTGCATTTGTTTCTCATGGATTGCATGAGGATTTTCTGCGTCCCAAATTCGACAATTTTGTGTATTAACGAAGCCATTCATATGGAAATGCGGGTCATCGGAGAAAAAGACTATTTTTCGAAAAATTGGCATCGACTTCACTTTGCTCCATTACCCATTGAACGAAATGCCGGCGCTTTCCGTGGTCTGCTAGTTTGAGCTCCTGAGTTATGAATCTTGTACGCATGAAGGTCTGTAGTCAAAATTCTCTGCGTAGTGCTTCGTGAAATTTGAAGTTGTTGAGAACGATGTCGAATTGATGTTTTCGGGTTTCGTCGACACTCGTTTTCAGCAGCAATGTTTTCAAGAGACCGATCGGTACGTTGACGCAAAGGATTCTTATTATCCATAATTGACCCAGTTTCTTCAAATTTTTTCACCACTCTTCGAATGGTTGACACATTAGGTGCACTTTCTCGACTCAAAATTTGGCGAAGTTTGCGTGCGGTTTCTGCGTAATTTTCCCCATTTTTGTAATGAGTTTTCACAATCATAACGCGTTGTTCTTTCGAAAAGCGTTCCATTTTTAATAATCGGAATAAACAGAGGTGCAAGCTGTCAAATTTCAGAGTTGCCACTTCATGAAAAATAAATATTCCAATTTTAAAAAGTACACTCTTACTGAGACACCCGTTACTTATTGGAAACCTCTTCATACATTTTGTCGAGGTTAAAGTTCAATTTAATATGGAACACCTGATTTGTTTTTCGCAATGTTGCAGCACAAAAAGTGTTGAAAGTAAAGGTAGAAGAAAGCCAAGGCCATTGAAATGATGGGTAGACTGTGTGAGCATGGGTATGACAAGAGAAAGGAGAAAATAAACTGATGAGGGGCCACACAGAAGTACGGAAGCGAATGACTTATCGCACTGACTTGAAATATATTGATCTAATAGGATGATCATGATTTGTGCTGTGTCACAAAACAAAAGTTATTGATGATCGAGTACAATCATCCTCAAAATAAGGCTTGCGCTATGATAAAAATAATATCTATGAATATTACTAGACTACCATTTAATGCTGTTCACTGCTACAAGCATATAAACTAGTACTCTATTAGGTGTAGAATCATAACTGTCAGGTGGCGATGGGTTATTGTGACTAAGACACAATAACCCATTTGTGGTCTTACATTTGCTATGCTGATCATCATATTTTGGTCTCATTACCAGATTCAGCCATTGATGTAAATATACGCTGAACTTCAGCGTCTGAAGTTGTTGGCTTTTACTACACTTTCAATATTTAGCACACAATTTTTTGTTTAATATCTGACGAATCAGGGTGCTTGTCAATTGAAGTGGCAAAGACTGGAGTTGTGCCTGTACAATAAATAAAGTAACCCATGAAGAGCTTGCGCATGTTTAGCCGTTGGTTACCTCGTCACAGGGCTGCTATTCTTTGCTTCGGAAAAGGCTTTAGGCTTAGGCTGCACTCCACGAGCATATCAAGTCAACGTTTTTTCGTTGCCCAGTTAAAACAACTCCGATATTGCAAATCACTCAGTGATTACTATATTTTTCTATAAGTACGTCGTTATCAGTAGAAAAGCCATTACCATTCTAAATCCAATAACGTGTTAATAAGGTGGTTATTGTCGCTAATGTTATTTTATAACGTTTCTTTCTTCATGCAAATGAGCTCAAAAAATCGACAACGATTGAAAGTCGGACTTGTAAAATGACTTTAGTAATGATCGATTTGCTAACCGCAGAATTATGTTTATTTTCGGCTTCGATGTTCTAAAGGTACCACGGAAATGATTATGGTTATTCCATGTCGTACCTACTATCCTTCAATAATAAGGATTACCGATAGATCTGAGGTTAGCCTGATTACTGAACATTAGTTAGCATTTTATGACCCACAAGACCGTGTTACGGTTGTTCGGATATTCGATGTAGGATCATTTCGCCTGTTCGCGTCCATTTAGTGCAGTTGGCAAGTTTGAAGGAGAAAATAAAAATGTTCCAGCAAATTGATTCAATGAAAAATTTATGTAATGCGTTCATTATATAGTCTATTTTAATAATAACTTTCAGTTCTGTTCGAAACTTGTTATGTTTTTTTTTTTAAATAGACAAACTTCAAAATATGGCATTTTACCCAGTTTGCGTCCAAAAAATCCTAATTGCGTCCACCTGTGGACCAGTTCGCGTCCACCAGCTTAGTCTTAACAATATCAGCCTTATAATCCTTCATATAAGGGTGATATTGTTAAGACAATCTGAAGAAAGATTGGCTTTTAACAATTTCTACATTTAAGATTAAAGTTATAAAAAGTCTACATTATTATCATTATTAAATCACTTTATAGAAACTATAAATAACTATTTATTGTTCTCAACATCGATGGAACTTAAAATCAAAGATAAAAAAATAACGATAGGTACATGTTGTCCAATATTGTGGTCTTCGGAATAGCATAATTTTTACATAATTATGTACATATTTGTCTTATCGATTTCTTCTTCTCACGAATATCACAAAACGCTTTCTTTATTTAAACATCTTTTGTATTTTTTTTCCTTCTTCTTTCTTGTCTGCTAAGAACTTATCTTGAATAGAAAAAATATGGAATAAAAGAAATTAAATGTAATAATTCAATTTTAAACTCAGTCTTAATCAAAAATGCATTTTAAATTATAAAAAAATATATATATAGAATGTATTTATGCGATCATTTCTATTTCATGAAAATATGGACGCAATTTGCTATAATATTATCCCTTGCAGGTATAGTTTGCGTCCACTTGTGGTCGATTATTATATCAATTGTATCTTTTATTACAATCATAATAATGTGGACGCAAATTGGTCATTACAACTGCATACTATTAATGTAAAAATAAACAAAATCCCAATTTCTCTCTCATATTTTAATCACATAAAAATAAACAACTAAAGAAATCATAAATAGACGAGTTCGCGTCCATTGTGGACGCAAAGTGGAAGTTTTATAAATTCGGTGTTGTAATTCGCGTCCACCTTATTTTAATTGTTAACTATAAAAAAAAACAAGCTAATTCATAATTCATACTATTCGTCTTTTCATAATTAATGTCTAGAAACAGCTATGTATCCTAAAATTCACATAAAACAATAAAAAAATTACCGTCAAACACGCCGCTGCACACTATTTTTTTATTTATATCCCGCACATCTGCACTCTTTTGTTGAACAACTGAGATTAACTAATTTTTTTAAACAGGGTTGGCTGGGCGCACGGAACTTTTGTCTATTTGTGCGTGTCTCTTATACGTCGAGGTATTGGCGATACTGACTTTTCATTTTATTAGTGTGTTAGTATACTTATTTCCGAGCATTTTTAAAGGGAGGTCCGCAAAATGGACGCGAATAGGGGGGTGGACGCGAACAGGCGAAATGACCCTAACAGAGGTAATAAGCTTTATGACGACAATCAATCATATCTTAGGTCAGTTGTCTTTTAAAGTCTTTTAACCATTATGAAATATGTAGTCACAATATTTTTGTCAAACGTACAAGTGCGTCTTGAAATTAAATTATGGAGGAATGGAGTAGTACTTACAGATTGTCTTTAGTATTATTTTGATAGAGAGTATAGACACATCGCTGCTTTATGTAAAAATATTATAGGCAGCTCACTGGAGCATTTTTCATCTTTATATAATTTCTTATTATTTACAAACATAAAAGGCAACTAGCCTTAATATCAATTGCATTTTAGTCATACGGGTTACTAATGATGTCCTAATCGAGATCTTACCTAATAATTAATAATAATGAGTGAGTAATAAGCACATTGACAGCCAAAACAGCTATGGAGGATTTCAGCTAATCAGTGCAGCTGTTCAATTAATTGTCAAATGCTGGGTTTCCTTCTAATAGCCTACTCAAATTCTTCAATATTAACTTACGAGCATTATTGTGACCCATGCAACACGACCGCAGGTGTCTCAAGCATCCCGACTTGCTGAGTGTATTCACAGATATAAAAACGTAGACCTCATGCAGTCATTTTCTATACTTATGCACCTATATTGAATATATTTTATAGTTACCGATGACATCGCTCCAGAATATCATACCATGTTACACATATTTTATATCAGTATGCCGAAATTACGACAAAAATTCGACACCAATTTTAGCTTTTTAGGTTACCGGCACCGGTATTCCCATTAGGTCGATTGCTGAGGTCAGTGGGCAGACGCGCTGTGTGTAGTCCTATATTAGCTGACTGCTCGTCATATTTACGTAAAATACAGGATTGAGGTAGAAAATAAATATCAGTCGTCATTATATTAATATTGAGTGAATGGTGTAAATGAGGTAACGGAACAGCACACCAGTATCGCCTGCATTGTTCTGCGCAGATTTACGTGTAAGTGGCCACAAAACTTACCGTTTGGCAACCGAGCTTGTTTTATGCACAAAGATTGCGTTAACCGCACCAAACTGTTGTCTCAGGGAAACTGAAATTAGCTTTTTACATTTAGGTTACTTAGTTAAAAATGGCCAACAGGCACCTTCACCGAGTCTGGAATTATTTAAATACGTCGTGATATAAAATCTCGGATTACTTAAAATTAAATTTATAATATGAAACAATAAGTCGTGATAACTGCAAATATGATTTCTACTAAGACTTTAGGTAAATAATTAAAACAATGCGCCAGTGCTGAAATGTACCGTTGTGTGTATACGTAATGAGAAACAACAAGACTAACAATTTTCTTATTAAAACATTTCGGTCATAAGAATGTAATTCAATTTTGCGTCTATTTCGTACATCTCATCGGGTTCTAGACAACTAACGGTATATTTGAGCTTAAAGAAACAATTTGTTTTTTAAACATTTCTATCAAAGGAGGTGACTTTTTGTGATGAGATAACGTAACAGATGGTTCTCTGAAAATGGCGTTCCTCGAAGCAGATGTCAATCAACTCAGTATATTTGGCGTGCTTATAGATATTATAATAAACCATTGCAGGTTAACGATTCTTTAACACGACATAAAAAAGAAAGTCATATACAGATTATCTGGTTGAGAAAAGCTGAGCTCGTTTTTTGCGCATTGTGCCTAGGTATAGCGCTACCAACTGCTCTGCGACATTTCTCCAATCGCGTGTTTTTGGTCCTCGCAATTTCTCAATAAACCGAGAGAGCATACGCGTTCATTACAAATTGTAAATGCCTGAAGTATTGTCAAATATATCAAGTTGTAAATTCCATTCTTTAACCTAGGCCTTTGTTAAAATAATACTGTAGTTTAAGTACAGTGACATTGAGAGCTAACGTGATTCAATGCAGTGCGTACCTAGACTGGGTGAAGTGAATGGAGTGGCCAGCGCTGACGAAATATTTCGAGCAGAACTGTACCGAGCGAGGGTGTAAGTACGGATCGGTGACAATAGTGGTGACAGTAGACGGCGGTGTAGGTTTACACGGTGCGGCCGGTGCCGTGTAACGGAAGCTCTCGGGCCTCGGCGCCGCATTGTGCGACACTGCCACCGTCACGGCGCGCACTCTCATCACACCGCCACCGACGCAACCATCTTACTCCTAATTGAAACATCATTGTATTCTTATGCTCTAATTGTATTATACACATAACGCATTTTATCTTTGGATACGTAATTTTTCGTCTAAGACAAACGATATCGTCAAAATAAATACGTAACGTTTGAACGATTATGACTATCTGTCTGATCTCAATACTCCGCAGAAAAATTAGTTATTGCTACGCATCCGTCCTATTTGAAAGCTGTTTCACGTTCCAATAATTATCGATGTTCTATGATCTCGGTTTCTGAATCACCACAGATCAGAGTAATAGATCAAATAAATTGTATTTTTGTTATCCATGACCTATCTAAAATGATTCTTTGGACACGTAATTTGTCAGCGCGCTCTTATCGTCATAATATTAGACGCAAATTGCTGTGAATCACAGGAGTGATATAATACTCAGTCCACGCTGCTTATGTAAATATTTTTAGTTGGTGACTGTTGTTCACACCTATGTTGCGAATCTTGTTCGTACGTCTACCCACATACGTAACGTAGATTAATACATATCTTCATCATAAGGCGGCATGTCCACTAGAAATGTGTAAGGTACCCGAGCGATGATGTTCACGGGACACATCCACCAATAATACCAAAAATATATTTCTGGTGTCGGCGCAAATCATACTTTTAGTGAATATTAGCCACACAGACCTCTCGGCTTCTTCGCATACCTCTGGTGGATACACAGCCTAAACCTGTGTATGAAATTACAACTTTATTGCAAGTGGGGCCTCCAGTCTCGTTCAGTGACCACACATGCTTCAGATATACACGTGTCATATTGTTCTAGCTTCTGACCGCGGTTCTATTGAACTGTTTCAATACTGTTGTACACACTAGAGATTGTTCTAAACCCTTCGCTGTATTAGTTTTATGACAAAGCTTTGCGAACGGTAGCAATTTTAAAAGGAACCCGATGTAATATCGTGATCCTATTTGCATAAAGTTCAATAAAACTGACACGATTGGTTTGTTGGAGAAAATAAAAGAAAACTATTCAGTGCCATTTTGTAATACTAACTTTGTACATAAAATAAGATTTTGCTGATTGTTGAAATTTACCAGTTTTGCCATCGACACCACCGCTCATAGAAACCATTTTCAAGGGTCGAAAATTGAGTAGGTAGGTACATCTACCGGTTATGCCTTTATTTCAGAAACAAGAATTTGTATGATTTAAACATGAACTGTTGTTTTGTTAGCCCACAAGATAATATTAATGAGATATAATTGGTACCGCATCATTATCATAATAAACTGTAAGTTTAATGTGGTTACGTTCAAGGTTCTCTAATTAATTTCGAAAGCAAAACTCCAATATAATTTAAAACTTAAATAACGTGGTTGTTGTAACATACTCATTGTGAATGATCTATGTACTTCTTTGTGAATTACTGGGTTTTGCCCTTTAGAAATGCGTTTGCTAAATCGATTTGATAATTTTGTCTTAAAAGCGATTGCGCCTGCAAAACTGCCATTGTCTCAATTGAGAGTCTAGTCGGTGTGTGTACGAAATTACTTTAGTAATGAATATATATGCACCAAAGTTTCCTGATTTAATACCATTCCATGTTGAGATCTAGCGTTACTTAATTTCTGAACCCTGAGAACTATTTGGCTCTAATCCAATACTGCAGGTTAGTTTCTGCATGTTCCATTTTTTACTTTCGGGACAATTTAACGCTATTTTGCTAATGAGTCACGATACATGTTTTTTTGTTTATTAGCAAAACGATAGCTTCGTTTATACATACATACATAGTCTCACGCCTATAACCCCCAAGAGGTAGGCAGAGGTGTATTTTTACACCCACATTTCGCCAGATATACTTTAGTCCCACGTAATAAGGGTCGAGCCTATTGCCGTACCGGGCACATTTCGTTTATCGCTAGACAAAACTGAAAATACTCGCTTTGTGATATTCCTGAGGTCGCTCTATTCGGCCTACCGAATGTCATAGTTCGAGTTTTATGTTAACTCTATATCGAACGTCATTGACATAGAGTTACTGAAAACGTGTTAGACAAGTGCAGTTACTATTGTCTTCGTCATGATTGTATAGATTGATAGAACAAAGATGATTGTGTTGAAATGTTCAGAAGGATAGCTAACGTAACTAGGTACGTCGTAGGTACGTCGTTTTTCAAGTATTTTACTTCACATTCTATTTAAATATTGGTTGTACGTATCACCTCCAATGTGTATGGTTTTTTAGGGCGGTTTCAGATTAGCGTATTTTTCTGCGCGTATACGGTCGTTTCAGCATACGCGCTTACACGCTACATTACGCGCTTCAAAAAACCAAACTCACGTAAACGGGCGTGTTCGCTCGAAATGGTAGTGACGTCTTGTCAGTGTCAACATGGATTCTGACGGCTCGTGGTTATACGAGCTTAGAAGCGCGTCAACGCTCGTACGAGTTGCGCGTGTGCCAAAAGGCGCGCCTATACGCGCCTATATGCACTTCCAAAAACGAGCTTATACGCGCGTATAAAACGCTAATCTGAAACCGCTCTTAATGTGCAGGATGCCTAGTATAATCTTTACTTCTTTATTTAAATATCGTCCTGCGACTAGATTCTGAAAGAAAAACAAGCTTGTCTATGACGTCAAGCCAGTATCCGGGAAATCCGGGCTCACGCTTCGCCTTACATATTTATCCTTAAACCTTATTGGAAGTACATTCTAGATATATTGACATATATAGGGGCATATAACTTTGAAGCTAGGTCGGCATTTTGCGAATATGTGGTTCTGAATGTTTTCCTAAGTAATTAGAGTTAAATGTAGAAATGGTTGCTGAAAGTCAGATAATAATAACCCCAAAATTCAAATTACAGAAAACTTTTGTATGATTGGTTATGTTTCTCAGGTTTAATGTGATCCTAAAAATAAAAATAGTATAAGCGGAGCCGCGTTGTCATGGTCCCAATACTTCATTTGTACGTACGTATTCATTCATCATCATCAGCCCTAAGACTACAGAACAAAAGGCAGACAGAGCGCGCGGAACATTTGCGTGAAGCCACTAAAGCAAATACAAAATTGAAAAGCGAATACAAACTCGGCTCAGTGCGCTGCGAAGCATCGCACAGTTCACACGCCACGGTCAATCCAGCTTTTAAATTCATAAAATGCCGTCTTGCGTTTTTAAACATTGTAAAAGTTGTTTCCAAAAGCAAAAAACGGGAAGATGGAATATATTTTTACAGATAACTATGGATTATTTGACTGTTTTATAATATTATTTCGATAAAATTCGCATTTCTGCAGAAAATATGTAAGTGTTGCCAGTTTACGTCGACACCGTTTTCCCTAAATTAGGGAAAATGCACTTGTCGATTGATTATGTAGGTAATAACTATTGTCATGTTAATGAAAAATACATTAACGTATTGTAAAAGTATATTGTACATTATCTTTTTTCTTATAAATATAGTAATAGAATTGCCATTAGTATATACATTGTTTTGAGTTCGATCCCCATATACTATGACCTAACACTTTGACCTTTGTCACATAATAAATCTTTGTACCGTTCTTATGGCGTAGGGAATAAGTATCAAAATCGTACTGCAACTGTTAGCTTGACTTGGCGCCGTGTGTACATTACGCACAGAAACATAAATTATTGATTGCAGCCATTATTTATTTTTAGTTGCATTTTTTTTTTGGTTATGTTTTATGAATCATAATATTCATAATTTGTTGTGTGCATGACAAAATGTTTTTAGCTAATTAATATTTAGGACGCAAGCTTATTGCAATTAACCAAACATTTCCAGATACTATACTGAGAATTTCTAAACAAAAAATAAACAACATATTCGCCGATCTAAGATTTAACCTCATGATTGGTATTCGTAAATATATGTAGTTGGTATTATATAAGTATTTCTTCTGGATCGAGGCTATGAATTAGAAAACATAATCTATTTATTTCTCAATTTACGAATAAAATTTGTTAAAACTTAACTCGGTACCTACATTTAAGAAATGTATTTATAAAAGCATACTTTAATGGTATCTTTTATTTGAATAATTTTCACAACAGCATTACGTATTAAAAGAATTAATTAAATCCATGGTAAATTCTTCAAAACCGCAAACGAATATAAAATATTACCTATGTAATATTTTTATATTCGTTTGCAAAAACTATATGTAAAATAGTGGGAGTTTATTCATAATCTGGCAACTTTACACACACATAGACGCGCGTGTCCGTACAGTGCCAGTCGCCAAATGTCACGCACACATAGCTGTCAACGTGCCTCACTCAGTTAGACAAATACGTTCCATCTGGTTCTTGTTTGTTAAATCTATGCATCAGCCTTTAATAGTCCACTGCTGGACTAGGCCTCTCCTTTAAAAGGAGGAATTGGCCTACTATACCACGCTGGCCAAACGGGTTGGTATAGGGTTTGTATCAAGTTTTCCTTCTCTTACAGTGGTGTTCTCTGCATAATATGCTCCCTCTGTCGGCTCTTACGACACCCATGGGATGATATGGGGTGGTGACATTCCGTAGGTATTCTTAATCCGTCACCACACGGAAAATTACGTATTCATTCTAAATTACGGAAATTGGTAAATTCTATTATTAAATCGCCTGAAAGTTACTAAAAGGTAATATTCGGATTATTTGTAAAATCGTAACGATTCGATAAACCTAATTAATCAAGACATTAATTCATTATTCTTAATATTTGATATGATTGTAGGATTAAACGTTTGTCGTTTGGATATGTGATTAAATGGCGTTGTTCAATGGTATGCCTTGCGGCATAATTAAATGCCTATCAGGTCTGTGAGCTGCTTATCCAAACAATACCAGTTGTTACAGTACCACGAGGCTTCATGGTTCAACTTATTTCTTACATTTACAAAGTTAAACAATGATGCCACGTGTTTGTATTTTTTTGGGATTCGCGGCTGATTTTTTTCCTGTGGGTTGTACCTATATTCAATTTTTCCTGTTACAAATACCGATGGCCGGGCTCGGGGCGCAGGTAAACGACTGGTATCAGCTCTGTGTAATCTCTATGAAATAAGTATATTATTCTCAACATTTGCTTCAATTGTAATTTACCATTTTGGGGACCGGGGAAATTTGAGTAAGTCGTGCACGCAACTTGCTATGAAAATTGAGTTTTGTTTACGGATTCGAACGTTCTTTTTTATTCTTCATGGTTGTGAAATCGGTGTGATTTTTGCTACAGCGGACTTTAATAGACCTACTTTCAAATAGGATAATGTTTTGTAGTATCAATGCAGAATATGACGGATTAAAGAAATAATAGTAGGTCGTTAGGTACACTCAGACAGCAGAAATAATGTTACCCGTGTATTTTTGCTCACTATGTTCAAGGTTTTTGTATTACACGCATTGCAATATGCACTTACTTATATTCTAAAAGTACTAGTCACTGTATTTAAAAGGTCGAACAGTAAAAAGGTTTTTACTCCTCAACTACTACAAATATAACGTATAATTGCGTTAAAATCATTTTAAAATAAAATTACGCCTAAACTAGGTACTACAAAAATAACGGATAATTCTATTAAAAAATATTTATGAAGAATGAAATGAAATTATCAGAAGGTGCAACAAGTGAGAGGTATAAACTGTGCTGTGTGTCACGCGTATCAGCGGGGAGACGGAACATCGTGGGTATAGGACAAGGGCGAGCCATCGATCTGGGCGTTCCTCTCGCTCCTGGCCTGACCCTGACCTCGCGGAAGCTGCCCCTGCCATTCGATACAAGCTAGGGTTGCTATCTAAACAAATTGATGGACAATTGGACGTGGTATTATAAATTACGATGAATGTGGAAATTGGTTCAAAATTGAAATGACAATTGGATAAACATACACTGACAGAAGCAACTATTTTGACAGATGTTATTTGTTTGATAATTTTTATCAGACTATAAAAAATCGAGTCGAAGTATAAAAATCAATGCCTCAACAGCTCGTTCCAGATACAACTACATTTTTATATTAGATTTTGTAATAAATTCCAATTTTGGTCTCCCGTCCTGGCAACCTTAGCAGTGACGCGCAGATTTCATGACGTCAGTCCACCCGCCTTGCCTATCAAGTAACAACATCTCTATTTGCGTAAATATTTATTCCAAAGCCTTACGACCGAGCTTTACCTTTTAAAGCTTTCACAATGTGTCCCCTTTTACGTAAGTTTGCTCTTTATATTTACGCGTGCGTCATACTGAAAGTATTCTCTGATAATAGAACTTTATCATAGGTCGTTGCGTAAATAAATAATAGGAACTTTGAAGCAAACTATGAGTAATCAACTTTCCCGTCTTGCGAACTGATTAAAGAAATAGCTTCTTCGATAGAAATTAGGTATACTGTAATATCTTCTGAATTTGGCAAGTCGGAAAATTATAATACATATTAAAATATAAAAAAAAAATGGTTTTTCTACAGTTGTACCAGGTAAATAAGTTTGGAGTCGATTTCGCATTACTAAAAAAAGAAGCTTTAAATGTTTTTTTTAGCATTGTGATATTATTGTTTTGTGGTACCTATTCACTGGTGGTTACGTGCACATCTAGGGCATCGAAACACGGTCCAATTTTTTAAAACCGGGTTTTCGGGTTTCAGTATATTGTAAACCCGGATAACCGGGTTTTTCGAGCTTTTAGGCCTTTTTGGTATAATTTAAAAATATAAATATGAATTCAAATATCAATTTTGTGCAATGAGTAAAATATAATAACTTATAATGGAAAAGGAAGAAATAATACAAAATAAACAATACATTCCAAATCAGAAACATTGTTTTAATATTTAAAAAAGTATCTTAAACAATTAATGAGTCCCTTGTTGAAATGATGAAATCAAAACAATTATCAAAATACAAAGTTATTTACTAATCAATTTTTAATCACAGACTCGCAGAATTTAAAATGTTTATATATTTACGGTCTTTTCAATACCGTCATCCACGAAGGCTCAACACCACGGGCATGGAGCGGGAGTGTGGTGGCTCTTTTCTTCAAAAAAGGTGACAAAACCTTATTGAAGAATTACAGTCCCATCTCACTCCTGAGCCATATCTACAAGTTGTTCTCCAGGGTTGTTACAAACCGTGTCTCTTGAAGACTCGACGACTTCCAGTCACCAGAGCAAGCCGGGTTTCGAAAAGTCTTCAGCTCCGTTGACCACATCCATACTGTTCGGCAAATTATACAGAAGACCCATGAGTACAACCGGCCGCTGTGTATGGCATTCGTGGACTACAAGAAAGCCTTCGACTCTATCGAAACCTGGGCAGTTCTTGACAGCTTGCAACGATGTCGCATTGACTGGCGATGTATGGAGGTGTTGAGATGTTTGTATGAAACCGCGACCATGACCGTTCAGATCCAAGACAGAAGAACAAACACCATAGAGTTGCGTAGGGGAGTCCAGCAAGGGGATGTAATATTTATTTATTTATTTATACTTTATGCACTAAAAGTCTACATGGGTGGACTTAATGCCATTAGGCATTCTCTAACAGTCGACCTTTAGGTGGTGCAGAAATAGGAGTGGTAGGTGCATTGGAAGTAGTGTAGACAATCGATAACTGAAAAAAGAAAAGAAATATATAAACTATATACCTACCTTATTAATTAGGTAATACATAATTATATTTATACCTATAGTAGACTGATAAATACTGCAACATATGAGTATATATAATAAATAAATATTATAGATATCTAAATAAATACACAGATAAAAATACAAAATTATATAACATATATACACACAAATATATATATATATATATATATATATATATATATATATATATATATATATATATATATATATATATATATATATATATATTATAACTGATGCGAAGGATGTGCTGATTCCCTAAATAGGAGCTCTCGGACTTTCATTTTGAATGCGTAACGATTGGTGGACATTCTGACTTCAGGAGGGAGCCTATTCCAAAGCAGTACAGCTTGAACTATGAAAGAGGAATTGACCAAACCAGAAGTGTGTGTAGGACAAGCAAGAAGTAAATTATGAGAAGAACGAAGTTCCCTTTCATGAGTAGAAGAGAGATATTGAAAGTATGTTTTTAGGTAATCAGGAGGAGAAGGGGCAGTAAGAATAGAAAAGAGAGTAGTAAGAGCACGCAAACTCCGGCGTTGACTTATGGGTAACCACTTGAGTTCGGAACGGAAAGCAGATACGTGATCATACTTACGAAGATTATAAATGAATCGAATGCAGTTATTTAGAAGTCGGTCATATTTGTTGAGATGTTCTGCATTCAGGTCATAATAACACACATCACCATAGTCGATTAAGGGAAAGATTAAGGTCTGCACAAGCATTGTCTTGGTTTTGGGAGGCAGAAAATTCTTGAGGCGATATAATGCGCGGAGAGTACCGATGACTCTCTGACTAACACTGGTAACCTGGGCTTGCCAGTCGAGAGTGGAATCAATGTGCAATCCTAGGTCTTTGACGACAGGACTAAAGGGAATTATTAGCCCATTAACCTTTTCACCGCCAACAACTTCTATAGAAGTTCAGGATTTTCGTGCCGTTCACGCCACGACTTCTATAGAAGTTCACTATAAAAAAAATACATTTACGATACATAAACACTTTTGTTTCTTTTGTAATTGTGTAGATGGACACGAATGAAGCCCTATTTATTATTTTCTCAGGCAAAACAGGCGTTTTTCTGTGTTAAAATGGATAAAAACATAAAAGGCCTCAAATATTTTTATGTCCCGCACGCCAACGACTTCATATCAAGTAGGCTAGTGATGTGACGCGAAAGTTGCATTCATTACAATCTTTTATATTTATTTGTCTTTTTCCATTCAATCGTTCTTAAATTCTGTGATTAAAAAGTAATTCCGGTCAGTAAATAACGTATTACATAATACGTTTTAAAATTTATGCACGTATCCAATCACTTTATTAAAATTAATTAAATGTACCGAGGGTTTTCGATATTGCTACACCCATCTCTACGTAATGGCAAGATGTCAGTGTCACTAGCGCCGACAACTCCAATAGAAGTAAACCTGTGACGTCGTAAGCGCATAGGTGTCAAGGTCATTGTGTCATAGTGCCGGGCGACGCGCGCGCCTTTATCTTTTTACACGACTGCCCAAAAAAGGAGTGTAATGTTGCTGATTTTGATTTGATACTGGCAATAATTATTTTGAATAGCTAAGTTTAATTACTTTTTTATGAATTTAGGTATTCGTATATCCTTAATCAAACTAGCCAGTTTTTCATTTGCATTAAATAAAAAATAAGTTAAAAAGATTTAGCACATCAGTATTAAAAAGTCACTTACCATCCCTTTCCGAAACTACACTTATTTTGCCACTTGTGATCACTTCAAACAATGTTCCTGACTGACTGTTCATGTTAGATTTCAAATATAAACTAAAAACATTCAAGCGTTTTCAGTATAGACTAACAATAATCTATACATAGAAAGAAAACAATAGACAACCCTATTTCTTATGCAATTTATCGTGCTACGAACGCCAACGACTTGATATGAAGTAAACGGACTACGTTTTGAAATGAATAGTGTTGTGCCTATTATATTATTATCTCTAGCAAGTCTATGCATGTATCTTTGTCTCCGATAATGGATACCCATTTTTCTTACTATAAATGCTCATGAAATAAAACAAATTACCATTATAATGTAACAGTGTGTATTTTTAATTGTAAATTTGAGTAACAATTTAAATTTACACATTGTTTTTTTCATTATCGATATGACGTTACCGCCATCCCTGCTTTCGTACTATATAATTGTTATACATTTATACGTTGGCGTACAGCGACACATCGCGTTTAGTATGGCTGGGCGGTGAAAAGGTTAAACGTAACCGGAGGCAGGGTTGTTAAGGACGCGTTTACGCTTGTATCAAAAAACCACATATTTCCGGTACATTTTACGACAATTTTAGATAATAACTAATAAAACTAATGATTACGATAAATTGATTACTTTTTTATCTATAAATCAATTTGAAAATAAATAAAAAATATTTAATTAATATTAATGTAAAATCGATTTGAAACGGCCTCTTAAATCAAAAATAGGCATATACTGCTATTTTTGGGTACAATTTTCTCTCTATTTTTACATTTATTTAGATTTTCAAAGATAGAATAGGGTAGTAAATATAGTCAACTCAAAAACAATTTGATTATTTTTTTTCAAAATATTGTAAATTGACTCAAAAAAAGCAAAAAATCATCTTACATTTTTCTTCTATTTTGCTCGCATACGTGTGTCTTAATATGTGGCAATAAGGTTCGTTTTATTTAGCCACTTTCTTGATTTATATATCCAAATTCTGCAATGAGATCTCAGTCTGCGCTTGAGCGCCGTCGGGAGTGGACTCTATGTCGCTTGTCGCTGCAGCCCGAAGACGAAAAAAGCAATATACGAATACAAAATATTCGCTAAAATCAATTTGATACTTCTCGTATTCTGTGCGAATTACGTACAAGTAAATTTCTTTTGTATAAATGGACATTATTACTTTATTTTCTCCGTTATGTTGAGTCAGGATATATTTCGGTATTTAGGTATTATTTTGTTTCTTGCGTTGAAATCTGGTAAGATTATCTGGACTGATGGTATACCATCCCGTTCAAGTGTTGCGACTGGAACTCATAAAAGAGTAGACCTAGTTATGCCAGGTTGGGGCTCATTTTATTTGTTTTGGTGAGACCCTATCACTGGTACTAGTGAAGTAACCTTCCAAGGTTATTCGATGAGTCGTGCTGGTACTCATATGTGAGTAGAGCTAGGCATGCCGAGTTTGGGCTTATTTTGTTTGTACATAAGAGACCCTATCACTGGTACTAGTGAAGTAACCTTCCAAGGTTATTCGATGAGTCGTGCTGGTACTCATATCTGAGTAGAGCTAGGCATGCCGAGTTTGGGCTTATTTTGTTTGTACATAAGAGACCCTACCACTGGAACTTATGAAGTAACCTTCCAGGGTTATTCAATGACTCTTGCTGGTACTCATGTGTGAGTACAGCTAGGCATGCCGAGTTTGGGTTCATTTTGTTTGTACATAAGTGACCCTACCACTGGAACTTATGAAGTAACCTTCCAGGGTTATTCGATGACTCTTGCTGGTACTCATATGTGAGTAGAGTTAGGCATGCCGAGTTTGGGCTCATTTTGTTTGTACATAAGAGACCCTACCACTGGAACTTATGAAGTAACCTTCCAGGGTTATTCAATGACTCTTGCTGGTACTCATGTGTGAGTAAAGCTACTCATGCCGAGTTTGGGCTCATTTTGTTTGTACATAAGAGACCCTACCACTGCATTTTATGAAGTAACCTTCCAGGGTTATTCAATGACTCTTACTGGTACTCATATGTCAGTAGAAATAGGCATGCCGAGTTTGGGTTCATTTTGTTTGTACATAAGTGACCCTACCACTGGAACTTATGAAGTAACCTTCCAGGGTTATTCGATGACTCTTGCTGGTACTCATATGTGAGTAGAGCTAGGCATGCCGAGTTTGGGCTCATTTTGTTTGTACATAAGAGACCCTACCACTGGAACTTATGAAGTAACCCTCCAGGGTTATTCAATGACTCTTGCTGGTACTCATGTGTGAGTAGAGCTAGGCATGCCGAGTTTGGGCTCATTTTGTTTGTACATAAGAGACCCTACCACTGGAACTTATGAGGTAACCTTCCAGGGTTATTCAATGACTCTTGCTGGTACTCATGTGTGAGTAGAGCTAGGCATGCCGAGTTTGGGCTCATTTTGTTTGTACATAAGAGACCCTACCACTGGAACTTATGAAGTAACCTTCCATGGTCATTCAATGACTCTTGCTGGTACTCATGTGTGAGTAGAGCTAGGCATACCGAGTTTGGGCTCATTTTGTTTGTACATAAGAGACCCTACCACTGCATTTTATGATGTAACCTTCCAGGGTTATTCAATGACTCTTACTGGTACTCATATGTCAGTAGAGCTAGGCATGCCGAGTTTGGGCTCATTTTGTTTGTACATAAGAGACCCTACCACTGGAACTTTTGAAGTAACCTGCCATGGTCATTCAATGACTCTTGCTGGTACTCATGTGTGAGTAGAGCTAGGCATACCGAGTTTGGGCTCATTTTGTTTGTACATAAGAGACCCTACCACTGGAACTTATGAAGTAACCTTCCAGGGTTATTCAATGACTCTTGCTGGTACTCATGTGTGAGTAGAGCTAGGCATACCGAGTTTGGGCTCATTTTGTTTGTACATAAGAGACCCTACCACTGCATTTTATGAAGTAACCTTCCCGGGTTATTCAATGACTCTTACTGGTACTCATATGTCAGTACAGCTAGGCATGCCGAGTTTGGGCTCATTTTGTTTGTACATAAGAGACCCTACCACTGGAACTTTTGAAGTAACCTGCCATGGTCATTCAATGACTCTTGCTGGTACTCATGTGTGAGTAGAGCTAGGCATACCGAGTTTGGGCTCATTTTGTTTGTACATAAGAGACCCTACCACTGGAACTTATGAAGTAACCTTCCAGGGTTATTCAATGACTCTTGCTGGTACTCATGTGTGAGTAGAGCTAGGCATACCGAGTTTGGGCTCATTTTGTTTGTACATAAGAGACCCTACCACTGCATTTTATGAAGTAACCTTCCCGGGTTATTCAATGACTCTTACTGGTACTCATATGTCAGTACAGCTAGGCATGCCGAGTTTGGGCTCATTTTGTTTGTACATAAGAGACCCTACCACTGGAACTTTTGAAGTAACCTGCCATGGTCATTCAATGACTCTTGCTGGTACTCATGTGTGAGTAGAGCTAGGCATACCGAGTTTGGGCTCATTTTGTTTGTACATAAGAGACCCTACCACTGGAACTTATGAAGTAACCTTCCAGGGTTATTCAATGACTCTTGCTGGTACTCATGTGTGAGTAGAGCTAGGCATACCGAGTTTGGGCTCATTTTGTTTGTACATAAGAGACCCTACCACTGCATTTTATGATGTAACCTTCCAGGGTTATTCAATGACTCTTGCTGGTACTCATGTGTGAGTAGAGCTAGGCATGCCGAGTTTGGGCTCATTTTGTTTGTACATAAGAGACCCTACCACTGGAACTTATGAAGTAACCTTCCATGGTCATTCAGTGACTCTTGCTGGTACTCATGTGTGAGTAGAGCTAGGCATACCGAGTTTGGGCTCATTTTGTTTGTACATAAGAGACCCTGCCACTGCATTTTATGATGTAACCTTCCAGGGTTATTCAATGACTCTTACTGGTACTCATATGTCAGTAGAGCTAGGCATGCCGAGTTTGGGTTCATTTTGTTTGTACATAAGTGACCCTACCACTGGAACTTATGAAGTAACGTTCCAGGGTTATTCAATGACTCTTGCTGGTACTCATGTGTGAGTAGAGCTAGGCATGCCGAGTTTGGGCTCATTTTGTTTGTACATAAGAGACCCTACCACTGCATTTTATGAAGTAACCTTCCCGGGTTATTCAATGACTCTTACTGGTACTCATATGTCAGTACAGCTAGGCATGCCGAGTTTGGGCTCATTTTGTTTGTAGATAAGAGACCCTACCACTGGAACTTGCCTATATAACCCTGAAAGGTTACTTCATAAGTTGCAGTGGTTGGGTCTCTTATATACAAATAAAATGAGCCCAAACTCGGCATGCCTAGCTCTACTCACATATAAGAACCAGCAATAGTCATCGAATAACCCAAGAAGGTTACTTCATAAGTTTCAGTGGTTGGGTCTCTTATGTACAAACAAAATGAGCCCAAACTCGGCATGCCGAGCTCTACTATCATATAAGAACCAGCAATAGTCATCGAATAACCCTGGAAGGTTACTTCATAAGTTTCAGTGGTTGGGTCTCTTATGTACAAACAAAATGAGCCCAAACTCGGCATGCCTAGCTCTACTCACATATAAGAACCAGCAATAGTCATCGAATAACCCTGGAAGGTTACTTCATAAGTTTCAGTGGTAGGGTCTCTGATGTTCATACAAAATGAGCCCAAACTCGGTATGCCTAGCTCTACTCACATATGAGTACCAGCAAGAGTGATCGAATAACCCTGGAAGGTTACTTCATAAGTTCCAGTGGTAGGGTCTCTTATGTACAAACAAAATGAGCCCAAACTCGGCATGCCTAGCTTTACTTCCATATGAGTACCAGCAAGAGTCATCGAATAACCCTGGAAGGTTACTTCATAAGTTCCAGTGGTAGGGTCACTTATGTACAAACAAAATGAACCCAAACTCGGCATGCCTAGCTCTACTCACATATGAGAACCAGCAAGAGTCATTGAATAACCCTGAAAGGTTACTTCATAAGTTGCAGTGATTGGGTCTCTTATGTACAAATAAAATGAGCCCAAACTCGGCATGCCTAGCTCTACTCACATATAAGAACCAGCAATAGTCATCGAATAACCCTGGAAGGTTACTTCATAAGTTTCAGTGGTTGGGTCTCTTATGTACAAACAAAATGAGCCCAAACTCGGCATGCCGAGCTCTACTAACATATAAGAAACAGCAATAGTCATCGAATAACCCTGGAAGGTTACTTCATAAGTTTCAGTGGTTGGGTCTCTTATGTACAAACAAAATGAGCCCAAACTCGGCATGCCTAGCTCTACTCACACATGAGTACCAGCAAGAGTCATTGAATAACCCTGGAAGGTTACATCATAAAATGCAGTGGTAGGGTCTCTTATGTACAAACAAAATGAGCCCAAACTCGGTATGCCTAGCTCTACTCACACATGAGTACCAGCAAGAGTCATTGAATGACCATGGAAGGTTACTTCATAAGTTCCAGTGGTAGGGTCTCTTATGTACAAACAAAATGAGCCCAAACTCGGCATGCCTAGCTCTACTCATATATGAGTACCAGCAAGAGTCATTGAATAACCCTGGAAGGTTACTTCATAAGTTGCAGTGGTTGGGTCTCTTATGTACAAACAAAATGAGCCCAAACTCGGCATGCCTAGCTCTACTCACATATAAGAACCAGCAATAGTCATCGAATAACCCTGGAAGGTTACTTCATAAGTTCCAGCGGTAGGGTCTCTCATGTACAAACAAAATGAGCCCAAACTCGGCATGCCTAGCTCTACTCATATATGAGTACCAGCAAGAGTCATTGAATAACCCTGGAAGGTTACTTCATAAGTTGCAGTGGTTGGGTCTCTTATGTACAAACAAAATGAGCCCAAACTCGGCATGCCTAGCTCTACTCACATAAGAGTACCAGTAAGACTCATCGAATTACCTTGGAAGGTTACTTCACTAGTACCAGTGGTAGGGTCTCACTAAAACAAATAAAATGAGCCCCCACCTGGCATAACTAGGTCTACTCTTTTATAAGTTCCAGTCGCAACACTTGAATGAGATGGTATACCATCAGTCCACATAATCTTACCAGATTTCAACGCAAGAAACAAAATAATATCTAACTAAATACCGAAATATATCCTGAATCAACATAATGGAAAAAATAAAGTAATAATGTCCATTTAGGTATATAAAAATAAGAAACTTATTTGTACGTAATTTGCACAGCCAGGCCTATAACACATAGATACATATCACAAAAAATTCTAAAGTCTCAAAGATATTTAGTTGAACTACATTTCCGCAAGTTACCGTACGTAGTACGTACCGTTGCCGCCGTGTCGCTGTAGTGACGCGATTTTGTACCTACTAATTTTGTAAACGCGTCCTTAAGTCTAGTCTACGTATCATGTATTGACTGCCTACGATTATGGCTTGACATTTGGCAGGATTGACATCAAGGCCGAAAACTTTGGACCATGCCAAAATCGTATCCAAATCTCTGTTTACCTCTGCTATCGCCAAAGCCACGTTATCCACTCTCGCCTGGGAGTACAGCTGCAAGTCATCGGCGTAAAGATGATACGAACATTGAAGTCTAAGGGTCAAGAGATTAATAAAAATAGAGAAAAGTAAAGGAGAGAGTATGCCACCTTGAGGGACACCAGAGCTAAGATCACGCCAACTTGATGAAGTTTCATCAACGCGGACCGCCTGTTGTCGTCCCTGAAGATATGTTGAGAACCATTCCAGTGAACTAGGCGAGATCATAAGATGGGAAAGGATTGATAGAAGGATGTCGTGATTAACGGTATTAAAGGCGTTCGAGAAGTCAACCAAGGCCAACACAGTGACCTTAGTCTCCTCCATACCCGCCCTAATATCGCCAGTCACTTTAAGGAGGGCGGAGGTAATATCTCCCAAGCTGTTCACCAACGCACTTGAGGATGTCTTCAACGGCGAGTACATCACACACCTTCGGTTTGCTGACGACATCGTTCTAATAACAGAGACGTCGGAGGAGCTTACCGAATGCTGCCCATCCCAACTGAATCCTCCACTCGATTTCGTTCTCGAAGCTGTGTCTACCCAACTGTATTATTTGAATGCGGGCCATCAGTGGGCCGAGTCAGTCAAAAGCGTCAGACGATATCTTGCACTGTACTTGCAAACTACGGGTCTTCTCGTCGCCTATTCCGCAAAGCCTCAAGACAAAAGTCTTCGACCAATGCGTCCTACCAGTAATGACGTACGGTGCCGAAACCTGGACACTCACGGTCGTGCTAGTCCATAAATTTAAAGTCACTCAGCGTGCCATGGAACGAGCTATGCTTGGAGTCTCTCTAAAGGATAGAACTCGCAATGAGGTCATCCGGATGAGAACTGGTGTTACCGACATAGCTTGCCGTATAAGCAGGCTGAAGTGGCAATGGGCTGGCCACATCTTCCGAAGGACCGGCGACCGATGGAGCAGACTAGTCTTAGAGTGGAGACCACGTTTCGGCAAACGAAGAGTAAGACGCCCCCCAAATAGGTGGTCCGACGACCTAAAAAAGGTGGCTGGGGCGGGCTGGATGCGGAAGGCAGAGGATCGGTCATTGTGGCGCATGTTGGGTGAGGCCTTTGTTCAGCAGTGGACTGCAATAGGCTGATTGATTGATTGATATATCTACTGGCGCTCCGCCTGCGGCTTTGCCCGCGTGGCATTTCATATAAAACTTTTTCACCCCTTTCACCCACTTATTCCAAAGATCCTCTCTTTGTGCCACCTTACACGCTTCAAGGAACATACATGCCAAATTTCAGCTTCTTGCGTCCAGTAGTTTCGGCTTTTCGCGCCCCGCGCGTGACGAACTACGCATCTTCTAAAAATTCACTCCATTCTCTTTGCTTTGCTTGATTTGATTCGTTGTAAAGTACGCAGTAACGGTGGCGTTACTTTTTATGTAATTAATAGTGTATCAAAACTAACGTAAGATCCAATCTTTAACGCATTCGACGCGGTAACTTAACAAATAACGACAAGAAAACGATTCAGAAAAAAAGAACCGAAAAACTGGGTTTTAATTTTATAAACTCGGGGTCTTTTTCCGACCCGAAAAACCGGGAAAACCCCATAATAATAACCCGGGCTCGATGCCCTACGCACATCTTAATAAAAAAACACATTACTTTCTTCATCATGCAAATATATTGATATCTAAATCAATTTGCGTAATGTTGATACATTAATTTCCATCCGATAAACCAGTAACTACAATGGAAATTACTTAGAATGCCACTAAAATAAAACATATTACGTTGTCATGTAGACAACTAAAAAGGAAGATTACACTGAATGTGTCATGTATTTTATACCGACTTACGAATTACGGCGACAAATGAGCAAAAGTGTGTTGGTTATTACTTGTATTTAACGAAAGTTAATTTAGTTACGAAAGAGAGGATAAAACCTCTGATCAACTACAATGTTATTTGTTACTTGACAAAAGTAAGTTAGTTGCCTTCGAGAAGATATGCCAAAAGATCGATAACCTGCTAGAAGATTCAAACCTTTGTTTGGCTATATAGGCCTTTTAGGTGACGCTGTCATAGAACCACTGTGGGCCAATCCAGAAACTGAGCGCGACAAAGTTAGTAGGACGTAATCGTTAGCTCATTCGAAAACGCACGGCAGAGCTGCTGGTCCATGAAAACCCTCAAGATACGTGATGTACTAGTCTCTGAGAAGCAGAACCATGAACCCCAAGCACCCCAAAACGGGGGCCGAAGATGAGAGCAAAACAGCTGCTAGCCTAAAATAGGTTTGGGAGTGACATGTGTATGTATATCAATTCCCCCAATCCCTTATTTATCAGGAACCTCATGAGAAATAGTCATTTTTCTGGGAGGACATCGACGTGATGGGAAGCTGATGGAGAAGATGTGAGATGAGTTAAAATGCGTTGTTTATAAACATTTTAAGTTTCCAATCTGTCTAATCCAATTGATTGTAGGTATATTCTAAAAGAATTTTAGAGTGAGCGTGATATTTATAAATACATATAGTAAAATTACACTTTTGACATAGTTTTGTCGCAAAATTTTATACAAAACTTACAAAGGCTTTTAAAATATACATTTTGCCGGTGGTGCTTTATTGTAACTAAAGCAAAAATGTACTCACCGGTAAAATGTATATTTTAAAAGCCTTGATAAATCGAACTATCACGGCGTAAAATACGTGAAAAATAAAAGTGACAGTATTGTGAGTTTCAACGACATGCGCTGAAAGTATTTTTAAACAAATCGTTTCTCTATACATACCGATGTCCGATAAAAATTAGATGAAACAGCCTTTCATTATTTTATGATGGCAGTCATTTCGGAATTAGTACGAGATGAGACAGTGTGTCTCGTAAATGTTGTCAGTATTTTGGCATTATTCCATAAGTTATCTCTAGTTTGTGACCTAGCAGCCCAGATAACGTGGTGTGCCGGTGACGCATTGTTATCTGTCTAATACTGATATCTCTTACATCCACGTGTTACGGACTAAAACGTTTTTATTGTTTAGTGTGTTACAACTATATTTTATATTCTATTTATCAACTTACATTTATCGTGAAATTATGACATTGATATAGTTTTTATCTGTAGTGATGTAATCGTACTACAATCAGTTGTTAACTCTCTCGGAGCACTCGTATTTACGGATAGTTTACAAAACAAACGGTTTAGTGTCATTATTTTTTGCATTGCTAAAATTGTGCTATAATTGTTTTTGCAAGGCCGCCTCATTGCCACACTGGCCTAGTGTTTGAATGTTGCTTATGACAATAATGACTCAGAGACAAAAAATATGTTGGAAAATATGTTGCCAAGATGGGTCGATGACATGGCTTGTCAATAAAGGCTGCACGATGTGACAAATTAAGAACGAGACGAGGTCTGCATTCAGCAGTAAAGAATGATGTTCTAGGAATGAGATTGATAATCTTTGGTCCATCGTTAGGCCTCCCTCACATTGTTCATCAGCGTTCCTCGAGCGTTCGCTCGGCGTCCATTCGGCGTGCGCCCGGCGTTGACGTACTACAGAGTGAACGCCGAGCGCACGCTGGGCGTACGAACGCTCAGGCCCAATGTGAGGTCGGATACAAGAACCTTTTTTTTTTTTTGGTGTCGGGTTGGAAAATCCTCATGGAGTCCCTCCGCCCTGGGGGAAGGCCGAAGGGGACTGTCAGACTCTTACTGACTAAAAACCAACCCGTATTCCTCACGTACCCGTATGTCGGAGGGTCGGGTATCGCTGAAGCATTCCTCTCTACCCCCCGACGGGTATTGGCCCGCCAGATGGTCAGGCGGGCCCCCAACAAAATCCCCTTGGCGGCGGATGAAGGTGTTGGGCTCCGCCGCCAAAACACTCAGCGGCTGCAGAGGATAGGGAGGATGGCAACGCAACACCGCATCTCCTCTTCCTCTGCGGCCCCACCGCAACGCAACGATGGTGCGCCTCCATTTGGTCGCGGGAGATAGGGCGCGCGGCAACGCAACACCGACACGCCGCTCCTCCCGCGACCGCACCCGACTGCGAGGGACAGAAGAACTGTCCCTCGCAGTCGGGATACAAGAACCTTCTTAGTTTGATAGTACAACACGGGAGTTTTAGACGGGCTGTTCAGTTTTGTGAATAACCAACCTTATATTACAGTATTATTGTGTCCTCATAGTTTAGTCTAAATAATAAAAATCTATCAGTGTAATGGCACCTAATATAACGATAATTTTACACACCGGTTATATAAAAGTTCTAATCAGTTAGTATCTACCTACATAATTATTACCATAAACATATTTACTGATAATGGGATAGCATGTAGCTATGCAGTTATCAATAATTGTCAGATAGTTAAGGCTATAAGTTTAATAGGTCCCATAATTGTTTGCCGCCTCTCACAGTCAAGTGTATAATAAATGAGTATAGGTAGCCGTTCATTGAGACAACATTTAATTATGCGACTTCGAGCAACGCTCTAATTGCAACGCTACTAAAAGCTTTATTTTCGTTGTCCTGTTTGAAGTTCGAGTAAACAATTACGAGTTAAAATAACTAGCTTCTTCTTTCTCTTAGCGTTATCCCAGTTTCAATCTGGGGTCCGCTTTCTAGTCTAACCGGATTTGGCTGAATATTAGCTTTTCCACGGAGCGACTGCCTGTCTGACCTCCGCAACCCGAAGGGATAGCGATATTCCATGGTTTAGACTAGTGTCAGTTTATTTAGAAGGTACTGACGCCCTGTAACGACTGTCAAAGATCTTCATGACAACCGGGACCGACGGCTTAACGTGCTCTCCGAGGCACGGGACAAGCGATAATTAACATTTCAATACGCACATAACTCCGAAAAGTCATTGGTGCGCGCCGTGGATTCGAACCCGATACCCTCTGCATCGCAGTCTGTTGGTATATCCACTCGGCTATCGCTGAGTTAAAATAACTAGCTACCAACTAAAAATAATTTGAGCAAACCATAAGTAATTAAATATGTTTGTTTGTTTTTCGTGTGAGCGTGTGGCCAACTCTGGTGTCGGAGTTTCCAGGCCGCCCGAAGGCCTCCGACATGGCCTAACGATCCTTATCCTTAGACAAGAACTGGGACCGACAGCTTTACGTGCCCTCCGAAGCACGGTAGCGCTCAGATGTAAATGCCACACACGGTCACCCATCCAAGTGGTGACCCGTGCAACCGTTGCCTAACTTTGCCGATCTGTTACGAACGGCAAGCCAAGTCTCGCTATGAGCGCTACGCTAAATATGTAACAGATATTCTTGTATTTGAACTGAAATGGAATAGGATTTTTTGTGAACTATCCACAAATGCACTTCCAAATTATGCTCCGGGGAAGTATTCCCAGCTTTGTTGTTTATGAATTCTTCGTGTAAAGGATATTAAAACTTGATCTTGGCTATTTAGGAATTATTCCTGATATGATTGCGACCTTTTCTAATTAAAAAAAAAAACGTAGTTCTTCACCAAAAAAAAATATTATTTTAAGCGAACTTGGGGAGTGTAACTATGTGCGGAAGACGGAAGCCGTTATATCAGTTAAATTCCCTTGCGCAGACGTTGAGTCACTCTTCATCGCTCCCTACGATGAGGTTAGTTGCGGCTACTATGCATTTTAATATCTAGAGGTACTATATAATAATGGTATCGCGTTATATTACAAATATTTTATGAACTATCATTTTACTGCATTGTTGATTCAGTGATGAAAGCAAATCAGTACAAAACTACTCATTAGGAAATTTGATTCCTAGAGATTCAAGCAGTTTTCTGTGTGGTAATAGGTAAAGGCATACTAGAATATTGTAGTTAGTAAATAGCGTTTTTGTTAATGCGTTGGAAATTGTCGTGAGTTTTGTCCTTCTCTCACTATGATTAGAGTTTAGAGTTAGGTGTATTTTGAAAGGGAAGATTGGCTGCTTCTTCTTTAAAGGTTTTCGGAGCATGCTTGCGAAGATCGACCCACGCTATCATATCATGGTAGTAACGAAAATCTAGTGGTCTTGTGCTACACATGCAACCCCACCATGACTAACGGAAACAGTAAAACGTAACGTATTTTCAATATTCGATACATGGATTTTGAGGTTCGAGATTTGTGTTTGACATATTTTGTATGGAGCTTATGTCAAAAACGAATTTAAAATCTACAGATCTATCTATAGTTCGAATATTGAATTCCGTAGTATGCCGACCAAAGCAGACACAGTCGATTTAGCCCATACTTCCGTGCGCTAGGATCAGCTATTTACCGTTCGTCTTTGGCTATACGGGGGTGTGCCTCTGACTTGTTGTCTCCATTGTTTCATTGCGTGTGGTCATGATGATTACCTACTTCTGTAGGCAGTAGGCACACACATATACTAAGTATCACATCCACATTGGTACCGGCGATCAAATAACTTTGTCAGATAGCCGAAACATTGTGAATTTAAAGACATATATAATTATGTTAAAGATTAATTGATTTCGTAATAAAGAGCTTCGTTAATGTGTGTGGTCAAGATAACCACTTTCGAGTGACATATGCGATCACAAGAGCAATAATTATGACCTGAATTGGCCCGCACCAATGACAAGTATTGTAATGTTAAAACCGCGTCATAGGTTGCTAAGCGACCTTAAATACTTTACCGTCTGTTCTGTACCACACGTGTGCCCAACTGTTTCAAAAATTTGGGATAAGACTTGAATAAGTGAATCTGAAAGGCAGCTTCTACTTCTTATTCGCTTCTGCTTTCATTGTTAAATTACTCAAATTGTCAAGGTTTGCACTAGTTAATTCTCTATGCATTTGCACAATAGTGAACTCTGAATAGTATATGTCCAGCCCGCCTAGGATACGCACCACGAGATATCACACGCGTGAATGAAGAAATATTGTCGTTATCGGTTAATATGTCGTTTTCTTTAACATGCGCGCCACGATAGACAAGCTTCACGTCGAAGAATTCGCTCTCGTTGCACGAGTAACCGATGTTGCCCTTTGAAACATAGAATGTCAATTACGGCATTTATTAATGTAACCACACCGGTTTAGTTCATTCAATTTGTGCTCAAATGGCTCAAAAGACTTGTATCCACCTCTATAGTTTATCATTTTATGTACTACCTATTTGACATTTGTAATTTGTATATAGGTATTCAATATTGTTTAATTCAAAAGTTGATTAGTTTTAATTCGAAACTGATGTCAATACCTACAAAGTATTGACAATTGTTACTGTGTTGAATAAGAATGAGGTCCCATGCGCAGCTTCGATAATAATGATATTAACCTTTAAATAGACAGGCAGGCCATCTGAATGAGGCTTGAGATCCGTGGCAAGCCTTTCTATGAGAAACAGAGCCATTGGTTTTGATATACGCCAAAGCAACTGGAATTCTCTGTCGTTCAACGTAAAAGGGTCACAGAGATCCTTAATTCGCTTTCTTTGCACTTTTCTCGCGTGGCGCTCTTCATATAAGGTTATTAAATAATTATAATAAGGGACTGCCATTTTCTTTGTTGTTTTAAAGAAATTTTTAGATGGTCGTTGTTAATAAATCTATGGTCGTGTAGTTCTCGTCGTATGAAAGCATGACGACTAATGTTCCTATTATAGTTGTCAAAATTTGTCATAATCGAGTAATATTGGGCCATCATGTTAGGATTCGTCGAGAGAAATGCCACAGATAAGTAAAAACGACTATTATAGCTACATTTGACATAACGAGTCGAATCGTGTGTGTAGCCATGTTAGAGTCAGCGAGTTAATAGAGATGATCGTCATAAACACGAATAAACGTGTAGAGATAATTTTCTCGTGGTGCGTATGCTGGACGGGCTGGTATTTTAATTATACCGTTTACGAGTAATGATCTAACACAGTTAAACGTAACGTACAGCAAACAATTGATCAGAGGGTGGTATAGTCACTGTTTGGCTAAAACCTCCATGAAACAAAAAGGACTGCCTCGTTGGTCTCGCGGCATAAATGTGCGCGTGGGATTGGGAGGTCTCGGGTTCGATGCCCGGGTCGGGCAAAGTGTTATTGGGTTTTTCCGTTAGGAAATTCTCAGTAGCAGCACGGAGTCTGGTAATGTGCCCGGTACGGCAATAGACTCGCCCCCTATTACGTGGGACCTAAAAATTCCCGGCGAAATGTGGGTATAATATTACACCTCTGCCTACCCCTTCGGGAATACAGGCGTGAGTCTATAAATAAAAAAATAAAAGAAACAAAAAGGAATACATAGTTATTCATCAGTTGTATTTAATAACGATGTCTGGACGTCGATGTCGCTAAGTCGCCATTAAGCTAATTAATGTTTGAAATGAACACCGGCCCCGTGACTTGACGTAAGTAGCGTGACTATCGAGTCTGGTGTGATGTGCCGCGGTGCCGTCTACCTACTGTGCTCAATACCGAATACGTTCCCACACAACACGAACCTTCCTTATAATGAACCAACCTTGATTACACCGTTCGATCTCTAATAGACCGAGACGTTATAAAATTCTGTCGAGCTATTTGGAGAGGACCTTCCCAATTCGTATTGCAAGCTTGACGCGACCTAACCTAATCAATATTATCGTTGAGATTTTTGCGGCAGATCGTGCCTCCCGGGACAAATATAATATTTTATCTTAGGGATTACGTGGGCGCCTTTGCGTAGGTACATCGTTGTTTAAAATTGCCAATATTATTCCTAGTCTTCGTACTTAGCGGTGAAGATGAAAACTGATCAATACTGGAATGAGAAACTTCGTAGAAATAGAATTACTAGTACGCTGTCAAGTAAATTATATTAATTAAGTACTTAAGAATTAAACTGTGGTTAAGACGGGACGTCAGCGTGACGGCGCGAGCGCCTATGTGAAGTCTTCTTTATGAAATAATACATTATCTAAGAATGAGCTGTTTAGAGCGTCACGCAAGTGTCCATCCCGCCCCGCTACCGTACTCGCCGTGCTTGACGTTGACGAGACGAATCCTCGTCCCGCCAAACAAGATGGCACTGTGTGTCATCTCCTTATTAAATTTTCTTCTTAAACTAATTGATTAAAATTGCGTGCTGTCAATGTTCGACCGAAGCGTAAATAATAAATTATATGCCATAAAATGGTAACTGACCTATGTGTAAAACGAGACACGGTCAACCACACTCGCTATCGCGGTTTACATTACGAAAACTGATAGATATTGTTTCAACCCACAGACCGAATAACTTATTGACTCTCTGATAGCAAATGTATTTTCCTTGATCTAAAACAGAGTTTTATAATTCTGTTCGTAGATTTACCACCGGTACTGATATGGTAACATACACGACTAAATGTCGCGCATGTTGCCATAGCAACCGGTAGCCGTATGCGATACATGACATAAACACGTGTGAAACGTGATCTTGCCACGAGAAATACGCAAATGACTGCGAGCTAGAACTCGTGTTGGCAAAGGAAAAATGATTCGGATCGCGTGTGTTACTTTGTAGGCAGTTTGTTTTAGTTTTATTTTCCTTTTAATTTTCCTCTTACCGTGGGAAACTTCACTCATGTAAGAAAACGGACATAAAGAATACCTAGACTTGCGTCAACCATTTTGTAATTTTAAAGATCGAAGGGTTATGTTATCTATAACCATAGCACATTCCATGTGGTTATTTTTGTAGGACAGTAATACCTAATAGCAAAACTTCATTCGACAGCAGTTTGAATAGTGGAACCTTTTTGGTTTGAGCGTGATTTGATCAGCAGGCCAGAAATGTAAAGATGGCATTGTAATTGTCTGACGTATCGTGATCTTGGCGCCTAATGTTAATTCCATTTGGAGGCGTTTGTACTAGTCTGGAGTAAGGGCTGGTGAGTCTAGTCTCTGACGGGTTATTCCTCTTGTCCCCCAGCTCTTCGGCCCCACTAGGGGTTAAAAGGAATTTTTGTACTGTTGTCCCCCACTATAATTTAACGGGGCCAAACGGAATCATAATTTCCTGTCAGCCCCCAATAAAATATTATCTTAAATATCGTCTTGAGATCGGTATTTGACGTTTGTTAAATCATTTATTTTTTATGTTGTCATGAGACTCATAATTATTCAATAGCGCCATAGTAAAAAAGGAATAGTAGGTTAGCTAAGGCCGCTCGGCGAGTTAATTGCCTACTCTTGCGTTGATGCACGGGTTGGCACGTGTTTACACCGCGGCGCCGGCTTTGTCGGCGCGCGCGCTTCTTCACCGCTTTTTTAAGTAAGTGCGCTGAATACTACAGAATTTAAGCTTGCATATATTTTTTTTCAAATACCTACTGACTAGCTAAGCGTTATATAACTATCTAAATGCCCTTTATAGCGAGAAAAATGTAACAAGTTTAATTTACTGTCTTTTAACACATTGTATAATATTAATAACGTTTATTACAAAACTAAATGTACATAAATAATTCGAGTGAGCGAGCAGTGTAGTACCTACATGAATGCGCGCGATCAGACGCGCGGCGCATCCCGTACTGACGCCGCACTCGTCTATGAGAGTGTATGCGTGAAAAGTGCGAGCGTACACGGCGCCCCGGCGACTCACGCATACATTCAAACCAGCGCGGCGGCGACGGCCGATTTGTATGAAGCTATCCTACTATTCTTTTTATACTATGATAGCGCCTTTAAACTGCATTACCACCCGCATCTAAAATGTCTCGAGCAGGTAGTAATCTATTGGTTACTCCTTCCCGTGACACAAAAAGGTTATTGACATAATTAATAAAAGAGGTGGCTCGTTATTACTAAGAGCGGGATTTCACTATTCAGTGAAGCGAAGATTAAAACAAAGTGTGGCAGTGCAGCAATTTATTACTTTAAACTCCCTTTATCTCCGCTGGGGGATATCAGGAAAAAATATCCTGTTGGCCCCTAGTGAGCTCAAGTTCTAGGGGACAAAAGGAAAAATCCTTCCCATTGTCCCCGCTGGGGGACAACAGGAAAAAAATCTCATTGGCCCCCAGTGGGGCCGAAGAGCAGGGGGACAAGAGGAATAACCCTCTCTGACCAAACTAAAAAATCGTACGTGGTGTACCGCGGCCAAGGTGTACTTTTTTATATTATATAGTAATCGCGTGTGAGAGCAGCGATAGCCGAGTGGAGAGACCGACAGACTGCTACGTAGAAGGTCTCAGGTTCGAAACCACGGCACACACCAATGACTTTTCGAAGTTAATTTCGTATTAAATTTGTTAATTATCGCTTGTTTATGTCTGAGAGTTCTCCATAATGTTCTCAAAAGACATGTGAAGTCTGCCAACCCGCACTTGGCCAGCGTGGTGGACTATGTTCTTACTCTTCTCATAGTGAGAAGAGGCCAGTGCCCAACAGTGGGACAGTATAAAGGGCTGATGATGATGAGCGAGAACTTAAATAGCGCGATTCGGGATAGTTCCGTCGGTGTCCGTTAGATGTCGTCAATTATCGTCATCGTCGTCGTACGATAAACGATAGATGGCCTCAGTTGTATGTGGCTACCGTTACGTTAGTAATGAGCTATGTGATGATGAATTAATCTTATCTCACCAGTGCGGCGAGGTGGACTGCAGGCGAATCTGCGGTGTCATGAAATATTAGACAAATATAAATTACCGATTTGTGACTGGTCAGTCAGAGTTAACAGGCAAGCAAAATTGTTCAAACAACACTTCACAATGTTATCAGGTGGCGTCAAACCTCGGCATAAAAACACTAGTCATTACAGCACAAGACACCTTTCTTTTCGTCCCCCGATGGAATATCCGTAGTCTTCCTTCCTCCCGGTAGGTAGCACATTAGCGGTTCGCGTATACCATACTCATGTTAAACGCACTCCACTTACCCCTTCCTCCCTCTCTCTCCATCGCACGCTAAAAAAGCAAAACCATGATCAGCCGAAAGTACCGCTCAACTGCCACGCACAGAGCAACAAAAAGGAAAATTCAGACTATGCAATGCCTACCAATCAATCAATCAGCCTATTGCAGTCCATTGCTGGACATAGGCCTCTCCCAACATGCGCCACAATTACCAGTCCTCTGCCTTCCGCATCCAGCCCACCCAGTGCTCAAGCCGCCGCGCGCCGTAATCATCGCAATGCCTTTGCCTTCTACATATCAGTATAAATGCCGGTAAACCTCTTGAACACTACCATAGACCAATATGCATGCGCAGGACACATTTTTGTACGTAAAATTGCTTCTGCGCAGCTCTTTTGGTCTATGGTAGTGTTTAAGAAGTTTGCCGGCGTCTATATTCTATACGTTTAAAAATACATATAAATATCGGGTTGTAATGAGCAGAGATCAATGTAACGATCGCGGTCACCGGCTCGTTAGACAGATAACAGAGGCCATAATTAACTTTCTAACCTTGACATTTGTTTGATGATTGCTGAATAACATACAGATACACCACATTTATTTATTTCCTTGCACGAATTTTGATAATTTTTATCACCATATGTTCCAATTTATCACTGACATTGGATTGTAAATAAATATTTGGGTTTGTTTTTCTATTATTTTTATTATCATCATTCGTTATATGAGCAAAATTATATAGATCGCTTACTTCAAACCAATATTGGTGTGTGTCTGACAGTTGTCTTCGTAAGTTGACGATGCAGTCCTAGACCGTGGGTTCTTTGAACTTTTAGTAGTAGATAATAGGTATCTATAGCCAATTTAATTAAAATACAAAAGAAACCGCTTTACAAATCGTCCATGTCGCGGCGTTCTTGCCTAATCCTAATTATGCATGTCCATTTTAAATTGAGTTAATTTTTTAATCAAACAATCTCAAGAACTACCATTGCGCCCTGATTTTGTTTGCGTTGTCAAAATCATCGAGGAAGGAAGAAGTCAGGGTAAAACGTCACGCCAATAAACCGCACGGTTAATGAGTAACGAATCAATAACTAAATTTACATACTGTAACCTAGATGTGCTTTTAATATCACTAAATAAAATATTAGGTATATAAATTTTCTATCGATATACTATGATGAGCTTGGGTCTCAGTTTGGTGACTTTTTACAGATATGACTGTTCTAATACATCGGGATTAATTATAACATTGTTTTAATGAAGTGTGTTCTAATTTACTGGTCACCGCAATTATCGCCACTTTTTGATTGCGATTTTTTAATGACTGTAATAGGCTCTTCAAATAGTTACAGCCTTGCAGGTTTCAGCATAGATCTATTTCTCATCACAATATTGCGCCACCACTTTCCAGAGCTGCCTACGCCAAAATCAAATGATTGGACATTTGCTTGACAACAATAGTATTTTAGGAATTAATTCGTAGGTAATATTATGAAGCATTTACCGACAAGCATTATCATTTATACAATTTCTGCACAAATTCTTTTCCACCTGCTTGTGAAACATGCGCAGGATTGTACATTATCCTTCTTACACCAAGCATTAGGTACATTTGAATCAATTTTGAGCTGGAAAATATCTGTTTGTACGTTCTAGGAGGAGGAACGGTACAATAAAATGGCCATATTCAATGTATTTTTATCTCTTTGTTTACAGAACTCGAAACACGTAGAAACGTTGGACGACGGACAATTAAAGGCACTGTTAGACGAGGCTATCAATTACAAAAATCCTAAAGATCGCGAGGGCAAAAGCAAAATTTTTAAGGTAAGTAACATTACATTCTGTATACTTTCTACAACAAATACTGTCGTAGTTAATCTATACTTCTCTACTATAAAGCTGAAGGGTTTCTTTGTATGTTTGTTTGGTTATAAAATCTTTTAAAGTACTGGTTCGGCTTAATCAGCTTGAATAATAATTTTTGTGATGTATAGCCTATTTATCGAGGAAGGATATATAATATAACGCTATCCGCGACGGGTACAAAGCAGTAGCCATAAATAAAGCGGGTATTACCGCGCGCTCAGCTATCATGGATTTAAAATATAAAGGCATGTATATAAACCGTTCCATAGTCAGATACGACCATTTCATTGTAGTGTAACCATTCCATTTAGTGAAATGGCCAATAATTTCCTCCAATCGTAAATCACGCCTTTGTGAGAAAATTATAAATATGATATTTTATTACGTTGTTTCGGAGATCAAACGACAATTGCTCTATACTACTTGGTAGAAATGACATTATTCTGTCAAATATGTATGTATCCTAGACTTCTAAAGCCAAAGACTGGGATCACATCCGACAACGTTTGAATTATTGTGATGATGATAATAATAAGGGGTCATCCACAACTTACGTCGTATACATAAAAAAAGGGATGAGGATGTATGAGACCAGCTGTGAGTGCTGTGACAATAACGGGAAGGGGAAAACATCAAAATCGTGTTGTAATTTATGGATCTCTTAGTTGTTTTCCAATATCAATTTATTTATACAAGTACAAGCTCTACTTAGTTTAGAACTAGATGGTGATGTGTGTATGTGGTAGAATATTATTTTATTTATTTTATTTATAGACTCACGCCTGTATCCCTGAAGGGGTAGGTAGAGGTGTAATATTACACCCACATTTCGCCATGCATTTTTAGGTCCCACGTAATAGGGGGCGAGCCTATTGTCGTACCGGGCACATTATGCCGCGAGACCAACGAGGCAGAATATTATATAAAATCTATTATTTTAAACGGTAATAATAACAGTATGGTGGCTAATGAATAATGATGTAGTTGTTGAATGAGATAGTTGTTGTGTTGTAGGAGCTACTAGAAGAAGTGGAGCAGGAGTCAGACGAGCAGGCGTGCGAGGCGGCGGCGCGCGCGCTGAGCGGGTGCCGCGGGCGGCGCGTGGGGCGGCGCGGCGCCAGCCTGGCGCACTCCAACTCGCTGCAGGACCTGGTGGCCGCGCTGGCCGCCGAGCCGCCGCGCCGCCACCACGTGCGCGCGCACCCCGCGCACCCCGCGCCGCACGCGCCCAGCGTCTCCGCGCGCGCCTACCACGGCGGCAGCCTGCCCTCCGGCGTCGACACTTGTGAGCACACACACACAGCACACACAACACTCTAACCCCGCCTCTACACCCAACTGTAATGGCTCTTGACAGACAGACAGACATACAAGACATACAGACAGATAGACATACAGACCAATAGACATACAGACAAATAGACCTACAGATAAATATACATACAGACAGACGGATATCAATGTGATCCTAAAAGAGTACCGTTTTTCCCCTTTTAAAGTTAGGTTAGGCCCAAGCGTAAAATTTGCTACTTTTATATTGGGTTAGCCATTTTAATTGGCTGTTTTTTTTGTGGAGACACAGCATTACGCACTAGAGACTAAGTTGCTTAGACTGTTACAATTTTAATATTATGGAGTTGCTTGTGATTGTACGCACTAAAGTGGCAGTCGGCCGCTATTCCAACGGCGTTAGGCGACCAGCCGCTTCAAATGAACCACCCTAGCCGTTAAACCCGAGCGCGTAAAGAGGCTATAAGTCGCGACACATCTGCGGAACCCAAGGTGCCCAATGTTGGATTGAATACGAACGAAAAATATTAAAGTCCCTTTTGATACAGCTCTGAATACCAACCCTAAATCTAGCGACTATTTTATTTAGCAAAGTAAAACACATTTTCCATTGGAATCCACATCACGCGAACAAAAGTTAGCACTTGCCGTCGCATGACTCCGAATGTTCGGCGTGTTTGGTGTTATGGCAACCGAATACTACGAACAATAGTTCAGGCGCTGAACTATCGACTCCGTATCTTCAACAGGTGTGTCGACACATTTACGTACACATCACGGTGTTAAAATACTGCATACAATATTTTGAATGTCGCATAAATGATCTATATTGTTTGTCTAATAGCCATTAATTAATTCTTGTGACCACATCGTTACATTATCATTAAGTCGAATTTGGAAAGCTACGAAACTGTAAACCGGTTATATGACGTGCACTTTTGGAACGCGTAATGTTCTGTACAGTGTCACACATACGCAGAGGAACGTACACATGCACACGGAAATAGGTACGGTCCTTATGCGTTTGAGCTCCACTGTTTGGTGTTAGTATGAATTGTGTTGTGGTCGCATTAGATGCCTAAGTTTTCGGACCATCCGAAAGCCGCCGACAAGGTATAACGCTTCTCGTCTGATTCAAGAACTGGGTCCGACAGAAGCACGGTAGCGCTACCGTGCTTGTGTCGTTGTCCGGTGTTCTGTCTTCTGTGTTTCTTCTGTTCTAATGCACATGCCACACGTAGTCACCCATTCAAATAGTGACTATGCTAGCGTTGTTTAACTTTGCCGACCAATAACGTACGACAAGACACGTCACTTGCACACTTGTATAAGAATATTGCACGTAATCCGCAGCGTCTCTGAGCGAAGAGCCAGCTCGCGGCGCGGGCTACCTGGCGACGGTGCGATGCGTCAACCCGCCGCCGCTCGCCGAGCGACGCGTGTCTGCCAGCGACGCCAACTCGCCCCAAGAGATGGAGCTACTCAACAGGTACGTCACTCGCCCCCACCCAACTCCACTCGTCCCCACTCACCCCCACTATGCATGCGTACTCAACAGGTACGTCACTTGTACGTCACTCGCCCCCATTTTGCATGCGTTCTGCTAAGCGAAGTACTGATAATAATATATCCCCTATGTTACCTTAATGTGGACAAACGATACTTAAGATTAGGGCGCATCCATAAATTACGCCACACGATTTTCACGATTTTTGTTCTCTCAGCTGGTCTACGATATGTCATTTCATCGACCATCTATCCCTCTCTGTGTTACGTAATTTGCGGATGGCCCCTTATCCTTAGTCATGTTGTTAAGCTCAAAGTACAGACTGCGCGTTCAAAGAACCCAGTGGTCGGGTGCGTGTATTAACGCGCAGTTTGCACGTACGACACTTATTCACGTAGGTGTAATCTCGATCTCGATCGATCGAATTGCGCGTTCCATGTTCACTCCTCTCCTCCTGTTCCTTTTGCCTTTTTCTTTTCTTACAGTTGGCAGCGCTTGGTTCGTTGTCTTGGCATCGCCATGTATATGTTACCGCTTACCACCAGGCGGACTTGACTCAACTCCATAAAAAAATTCAAATCATCTAAACAAACATCCGTAAAGTCATAAACAATCACGTTATTCTCTTTCGAACGGTAAAAATAGTATAACATTACATAAAACGTTAATTTTCAATATCGCATATTTTGTAATGAGAGTCCCCCTTGTCGACAGAAGAAGTAAGCCGATGTTCCCGATGACGTACACGGCTCGCGCGACGTTGGAGATCGGCAGCGGCGCCGTGTGCTCGGGCCGCGCGGTCACCACCACCACGGCGTCCAACCAGGTGCGTACTCAGCCAACCGACCGACAGGTACCCACCGACCCGCAGACCAAGCTCATGAGCGCACTGTGTCCCCGGGACCTAGAGCACGGTGGTGGTGCACTCGAACTGACTGACGATCGCACAGAGAGTGGCCCCACAGGTAAGACTAACATACCGCGCGGCCCGACCGACACACGCACTAATCACCACTGCCAAGACATCACGGACGAGGACCGCAAACCCAACGCCATCAACAAATATGCACAGAAACCTCCCCAATCCTGGGTGGACAATGTCGATAATTGGTACAAGAGCCTACCAAATTTAGTAGAACCTTTACAAGTGATGCACAATAAAATAAACCAGAAGGACGAGAATATTTTCGAAATGGCGGCAGGACAAGGTGACTTCGAATATTCTCAGAATATTATTGAAAAATCACCAAAGAAATCTAAAGCTATCGAACGCATGTTCTCCGAAAATGTAGATATTAAAAACGAGAAAAACTTAGCTGTAGATCAAACCATTACATATTCTCCAAAACATGTAAAAAAAGAAACTCCGAAAGAATCTCCCAATTCAAGTGATTCTCACCAAAACGCTGAAGAGAAGACCTTGACGATCTCGAAAGAAAACACACCATTTAAACGTAAAACGTTGAGTGTACGAAAAATAAAGAAACACGACCTAGTTGTACCAAGTTTAATTGATAATAATCCAAGAAATGTAAGGCCTATGACTATAGGTCAACCGCAACCTTTAATTCAAGACGATTTAAAAACCGAGAATACCATTAAGTCTGCACAAAATGAAAATACTCCAGTTGATATCAATTCGAACAGTTTCGACGTCGAATCAAAACATTCTCAAAATGATGACGATTCTAAAAATATAGCCGAACAAGAAGATATTATTGAGAAGCCTGCAAAGTGTACTTCAGCGTGCTGCGACACATCTAAAAAACGTGAACAACTCAAAGAGCTCGTTGATATGTTCAATAAGCTTTCAAGCTATTCAAACACCGACATAGAACTCAAAGATATGCACAATAGTAAAGCACAGAGGGTTAAAAAAGATTCTTTTTCTAAATATGTCGCTCTGCAGCAAAAATTGATCGTGGAAATTGAAAGTCTACAAGAAGAAATCCAAAATCATAGTCATGATAAACACATTATCTCGAAAGAAACTGGAAACATTGAAAACCAAACTACGTCGACCGTTTTATCCATTAACGAAGATGAGGACTGTAAGTCAAGCGAAGCTGGCAACATAGTTAGTACAGAAGTAAAACAATTAAGTTCGATCTCTGAGGAAAATGAAGACTGTGTGACACAAGTGCATAACGAGGAAAATCAGAATGGTGCAGTGAAAAGTGATAGTGAACTTTCTAACAATGCTTATGTTCTGCTAACACTACCTAGCTCTAATAACACTGACTCTTTTGTTTCCGAAACTTCTAAACCCAAAACGGGTAAGAAGAAAGAAAATTTAGCACTAGCCCCCAGCCATACTAACAAGAAGGAAGACGCACTAAACAAAAATATTCTTAAAGTTCTTCTGTTCGAAAACCTCTTTAAAAACAATAGTAACGAAAAGTGTGTGACGCCCGGGGTGTCGTCTATCACCAACGAAGAGGTAGGACACCCACAATAGTTTGCGTTTTTGTACCTTGTACTCGTTGAGCGAGCGTCCTCACTAATGGTGGTGTGTTTCCGCAGGTCGATTCCGCTATATCGTTTAGTTGCATCACAACACCGGAGGTTGTGGCCAGTTGCAACACCACGTCGTCCACGTCGCAGGCGGCCGTCGCCGTCGACCCCAAGGTGACCAACTCCCCGGCGCTCGCCCCGAGCGCCCCCTACTCGTACTACTCGCTCCTCATGCATTATCGCTACACCATTTGCAGACTTTTCGATCACCTCCAACTCCCACTACCAGTCACGTCCGGCCAGATCGCGGGTATCGCTCGTAGTTGCGCATCTAAGTAAAGCGGGAGGCCGGCCGCCCCGGGGCGGTGCGGGGGTGTGCGGGTGTGCGCGGGGGTGGGTTGTGGACGCGTACTGAGTGGTGTGGGTGCTCAGCCGCTGCAGCTGCGCTGGTGCTACCGCGCCGCGGCGAGCCTCACGGGCACGCAGCCCGCCGGCGCCGCCATAGTCACCGCGACCGCGCGCGCCCGCGCTCCGGTTTACTTATTTTTTCTCTTGGCGCCCCCGGGCGTGCAGCTTATCCGATCGCCGCGCTGGCTCACCACCGCCTGACTCGACGCTCGCCCTCCAAGCCGTAAGCTCTGATAGTCAATAGTGTCTCCTGTCTCGTTCGGGATCGCTGCGCGCGCTGTTTACCGAGGAGGATAGAAAATTGTGGAAACGATCATACTTATACTTGTTCCCGAGATCGACGATCCCTGAACTTCTTGAACGCTTTAATGAACTGTAAGATATTTATTTATTATTGGAGTAGATTTAGTAGGTACGCGAGTAGCATCTAAAAGTTTGTAAATGGTGTGGATGTCCAGTAGAATCAAAGAGCACTGTACTCTGCTTGACCACATACATATTTTTAATAATGAATTATGTAAAGTGTGCTGTAAAACTTGCGCCTTGCAAACATTATACTGTACATGGTGCAGACATATTGTGTGATAATTTATTTTTAATTGCCTCTGAGTGAATGAAGTAAGTTAAAACCACTTCTGATGTTATTTTAGACAGTTGGATAAGTATAGGCAATAATGAAAAATTTTAAAATTTACTCACAAATTTTAACATTCATGTATAATATAATTTAGAAGTACCCGCTTTACAGTAGTGAATTAAGAGTACTCCTCGATCAATTATTATAAGTTCCATTAATAATGTTGACAAACTCTGAACCAGAGAGAAAGCCATGAGAATTAATTGTTTAGCTCTTCTTAAAAGGAGAAGCAGAATGAGATTTTAGAGCCTTTGCTTATGCTTTTAAATGTGAAATAGTAGTGTCATGAATAGTTAGGCTCATAAAACATGATGTTAGATATCCGCTTGACCTCTCACCATTTTTAAGTGCTTACTCAGCATCGACAAATTTCAAGTGCGCGCCGCCAGTTATGCTCGGGCCACACTACCGGGATATGCCAACAATTATTGCCATAATTTCAACAACGCCTAGGTGTAACCGCGATTTATGGCCATAATTTTACAATGCCAATCAATATGGCATATGCCGGTAGGCAATAGCTCCGGCGGCGGTCTTTTTCGCACATCAAAGAAGATTACCGCAGTAATTATTGCGTTTGTGGCCACACTACCGTTTGTTCAGTGTGCAACACGAGTTCGACGACGACGCACGTATCTACCGATATGGAGTGGTCAAATGAAAAAGCGCTCGAATTTTTGGAGTTATTGCAATCCGAACCGTCTCTCTGGGATACCCGACAGAAAGCTAAAAATTTAAAAGATTCATGTTAAAATAATTGGCACTCATAAAATACCAAACAGCTGCAGCTTCATCCGCGATCTTGAAAAATGGTATTTTTACCGCCTAGTTTATTGGCATATCTCGGTAAACTCTAGTGTAACCACACGACTTCACGCAGTAATTTAACGGTAATTTATTGCCATAATTATGGCGGTAACAGCCCGGTAGACGGTAAGGTAGTGTGGCCCGAGCATTAAAGACGGGCGTGCTCAATTAATTAGTTTTTGTGCGATTGTTAATAACTTGAGAGGAGTGGTGTTTATTTTTCTGCAACCTAATGAAAGACTCATTCTAATGGTACAAAACAAATTACGTTTGAATGAAATGTTTACTTTAGGCGAGCGGCCGTAACGTAAACAATGTCGTCTTTACCGACTTAAGGTAGGGACAAACTGAGCCCACGTACGCAACGTATGCTACGTATTATGACATCTAGACCACGAAAATTCTATGAAAATATATGACTTGGAAACACACTTGTCATACGGAATGCTGTCACACGCGTCCTATGCAACGTTCAACTTGTCGCGCCAGATCGGCGTGGTAACGTGGAGGGGATAATCATACGCTAGTCCACGCGTACGACTAGTGTGTTTCTAGATCTTTCGTTGATAGCGCGTCAGACACGGATTAGACATTGCGGTAAATACCTTCGATAAAATGGGAGACGAACAGCTCATTGATTTGGTTAGGCGATATGAAGCCATTTATAATATTAAATGTATTGAATATCGCGATTCTAATTTACGCAATGCAGCATGGGAAGAAATAGCAAAACTGCATGGCAAGTCTGTTCGTTTAGTTATAAGTACTATTTTAGGATTTAATGGCAGATAAATTAAACACAAATTCCATTTATTAAACAGTATTTAATATTTTCAAGTAGGTAAATAGCATCTTTTCTTAACTCTTTTTGTTTTTTTGGCGCGGATATATACATTTAAAAATAACAAACGTAATAAATCGTCTTCAAATTCACTGTCAGACTCGGAAAACATGACTGTAACAGGCATTAGTCCATTTTCTATTGAAGAACAACAGCGTCTAATGCCAAATTCGCGTTGCGTACGTGGGATAAGTGTGCACGTATGCTTTCCCACGTTGCACTGCATACGTTGCGTACGTGGGCTCAGTTTGTCCCTACCTTTACTCGACACTTTTGTTTATCATAATAAAAGTATAAGCTGAATCTGGTTTCCTGTTGTATTTTCATGTACCTGGTGATATTACCGATGTAATAAAATAAAGTTATGGCAATACTTGCACAAAATTATCTAGATGTAAGCATTTGAAAAAATATATATATTTCGCTGACTTTGCATTCCGCGCGCGGGGCGTAATTATGGATTAAAAACATCATTGTAAACAAATTATGTACTTAATTATATATCATACTTTTATGTGTTTATTGTAAATTAACTGATTATTTATGAAGTTACAGCAAAAAAAATATAATATGTATTACTTTAATTATAGACAAAAAATTATCGTAAAAACGTCATTTTATGTAAAAAAGTTTAAATACATATGTATGTATATAGGGTTACATTTACGCGTTGTATTATTTTTTTATTATGAGTATATAAATAAACCTTTGATAAAATATAATTATAATACTCATATTATTTATGAGATATTAGCTATCGAAAATTTTGGCGGGTACTTCAGTTTTTTTGGCGGGAAAAAGTAAACAACTGTGCAGGTTCCAATAAAAATAATTCTTATCAGATTCTTATCAAAATTGGTTTTATACTTGGAAATCTAGTTGGAAAGAAAGTTATCTAGGTTTGAATCTGATATAATATAACATAAAACGGTATTTTAAAAAATAAAATATGAAAATTGGCGCCAATAAAAAAAATATTTGTTTTATTTTTTATGTTTAATATTAAAATGTTTCTTTTCATTATATTTATTTCCTCTAAAAGTAAATAAAAAAACCTTTCTAACTGTGTATAATACTTATATACCTCCCATAATAAAAAACGACGAGAAAAAGGAATATGTCAGAAATATAAAATCGCGATACTGCCCTTGCGTGGGCTTGACCTTATTATATGGTTTTAATTTCTATCATTGGAAAGCTCATTTAATTACGCGTCTATTAATATGCATCATACCGCAATCGGTTAAGTTATCTGAGTTCCACAAACAGATTAGTGTGTAGCGGAAAAGCGTGGGAAAAATGACAGTTTACGCGCTCATCTGTTTTTACAAAAAGGGAAAATTGTCACTTGTGCGCGGTCAAGCGGATATGTGTTAGGATGATGAACAGGTGGGATTAAAATATAATTTATAGATATTATCCAATCGACTTTTAAGAGTAGGATTTTAAAATAATTAACTGGAATCGGTTTGTTTCTTGCTGTATACTTATTGTTATATAGTCGTGTACGTGGTGTGAGTGTGGTGTATGTGTGTGTGTGTGTAACGTGTCGGTGTACTAACGTGTGTATGTGTGCGTAGCCCCGCAGCGTCATCTCCAGCAACTTCAACGGTCTGCCGCTGTCGCGCCCCAACTACGGCGCCACCGCCACCGCCGCCAACGACGACTACAAGGTGTTGGTCGCATACGTATGATTTGACACATTATATATATCATTTATATAACTATACCTCTTATTACTCTCTTTTTCTATTATTTATTTATGTCCAACCAAATCTCACACATCGGTTGTCTCGTTTCAGAAATCTCTCGATGAAAACGGCAATTCAGTACAAGGATTCAGCTCACCTCTCTCGGGATCTAGTCAACACAAAAAACCTAGGAGGAAAAAGTCTTCGAAGAACGAGACCGTGATAGACTGCCAGCAGATCGACGGGTACCAGGGCGACAAGGACGTGAACGAGCTGCTGCGCTTCATCGAGTCCAACGCCGAGGGGGGCCGCGGCGCCAAGCTGCCGCGCGTCAAGCACAAGGACGACGCCGACGACAAGGGCGGCAAGAAGCGCTCGGCCGAGCGGCGCAAGGACAAGGAGAGCAAGGTGAAGCGCGCCTCCTCGCTCGAGGAGCTGTCGCGCACCAAGCTCGAGGACCTCACCGACGTGGCGTCGCCGCCCGCGCGCGACCTCGCGCCCGCCAAGCAGGAGCGCCGCTCGTGGGGCGACGACGCGCGCGACGCGTACTCGCCGCCCGACCCGCGCGACCCGACCGACCCGCCCGACCCCGCCGCCGCGCCGCCCGAGCTCACCGACTTCCAGACCGTCACCAAGAAGCGCAAGCCGCGCCGCCGCGCCGACGAGCCCGAGCGCGACCCGCCGCGCCGCGCGCGCCCGCCCTCGCCCCGCGCGCGCCGCGAGTCCGCGCCGCCCTCCGACCGCTCCAACGACTCCAACGACGACATGGACTCCGTGCACTCGCTGCCCGACGCGCCGCGCGCCGCCCCGCCGCCCGCGCCGCCCGCGCCCCCCGCCCCGCATGCCTCCTACGCCGAGATCGCGCGCACGCGCCACAACATACCCGACCTCATCGAGTCGTGCAACTTCTACGCCGAGGGCGACGGCCCGCTGCCGCGCCGCGAGCCCGCCGCGCCGCCCGACGCCGACGGCTACCCCGCGCTGGACACGCGCGCGCCCGCCGCGCGCCGCCGCGACGCCAAGCCTCCGCCGCCCGCCGCGCGCCGCGACCGCAAGGAGCGCGCGGCGGGGGCGGCCGAGGCGGCGCGCGCGCCCGACTGCCCCGCGCCCGACGTGGTGGCGGACCGGCGGCCGCCCGTCATCCTGCTGGACGCGGCGGCGCGGCCGCGCGACATGGACGGCGTCACGTTCGGGTTCGACATCAACGAGCAGCTGCTGGGCGGCACGGCGCGGCGGCCGCGCTGCGACCTGGTGCGCGACGTGCCCGTGCGCGCCGCCGCCGCCGCGCTGCGCTACGTGCCGCCCGACCCGCCGCCCGACACGCACCACCTGCACCAGATCATCGACTACGTCGGCGCCGGTACGTATGTTCCTCTCCCCGCACCGACGGTGTGCACGCGCCGCCACTCAGCTGTGTCACTCACGTGCTTTGTTATTGTTGCAGCGTGGGAGGACGTGGTGCGGTGCGGCGGCGGCAAGGTGCGCTACTTCAGCGAGTAGCGCTAAGCGACGTCTCGCCAGAGATGTCCCGCCGAGCGCCCCTCGCCCCGCGCCCCGCCCGGGGTCGCTGCTGGCCGTCGGGCGAGAGCGCGTGTCGTCCGCTCCCCGTGGCCGCGTGTGTTCGGACCGATATGATATTCTGATTCTCGCTTAATTTTGAGAAAAACAAGATTACATAAGCATGTTCCCCGACGCCCTCGAGACGAAATTTCGAAAAACTATACAGTCGACGATGACAGTGTTGTATCGAGTGAGTGTATGAGTGTGACGTTGTCGGAAGTGTGTCGGGCAAATGCAGTGCTGACGTAGTGCGCGGTGGTCCCCGGCCGCTACGGCGCGTGTACTGTAACGCTTCGGCGCGACTCTGGTCACTCGTACTGTGGAGTGATCACACTACCTAACCGGTGTTGTCGCTGGGACACTCTACTTTATTTCGCTTCAAAGTATGAAACGTGGCAAAAAGCATTTAAAGATTCAATTTGCACATGAAAAATCTTTATTTGTTAAAAATATTCTAGAGGATGATGTAATTTTAGTTTCTAGTCTGGCGCGTGGATTGCTATGCATGAGTGCAGTAACGTATAATATAAATTGTATTTATGGTATGCGAGTCATTATTGTGTTTATAATTAATAATATTTGCATTTGCTGTGTACTGAATACTTTCTACAGTCCAATTAACAAGTAAACTTTGGCTAACATGTACATGTGTATACTAAGTATTAAACTTGGTGTTTGATATATGCGAGTTCTGGTCTTTGTTGGTTTTATCAAAATATATATGATTAACATTATGTACTAGTTGGATGAAGTAAGCTATCCCGGACACGAGGCTCGCTGCTCGCTACACGTGTGCTTGTATGGTGAGGCGTGCACCACACACTCACACATAGTTAGCGCGCGGTCCGACTGGTACATAGAATGTCGCGCCAGACGAACTTCTCAAGTATTGGTTCCAGATGAAGAGGCATGTATTATTTTGTTTCTGTTGATTTTTACGCTTTTGTTATATATTGTAATCACAAATATTTGGTAGATTTTTCTAACTAGCCACTCAAGTCTATTTTGTTATGTTATATATTTTTAAGTTTTACCATTAGATACTACTGTAAATAAAATGAAGATCTTATAAGGAGTAACTGGCCATAGTGTTATGGAGCTCTAGCACGCCGCGCGGCCGCGTCCTTACTACAATGTACGGACCTCGTATCGAGCTTGTTGACTTGGACGAGATCCTTTCCAAATCATCATTATTGTTAATAAGTAATGTTATGTAATGTCACCGCTGGCTGTGTGATGTGAGGTATATTATGTTCTTTTGTTAATAGTTTGAAGTGCGCTTTGTTTTGTACATAACATTTTAGTTTGGGTTCGCTAGTAAGGACACGACCGGACGGTGTCGACTGTGTGGAGTAAATATGTGAAATTAACATCGTTATAATTGATACATGGTGATTCGTGTGAGTTGGACGTGAGACCGGCGCGGCGTCGGTCGTGTGGCGTTCCGTTTAACGCGTTGTCATGCAAACCTGTGTGTGACTTGTTACAAGTTTGACCAAACAATGTGCGTAGTTGTTAAGGACTCATAAATCCATTGTAGTCTCGTGGTGAATATATACGCACGCTACGGCGTACCGACATACTCGGATGGGGCTGGTGAACAATTACCTCGTTCGTCCCCGAGCATGTTGCTATTATACAGACACAAATTTCTATGGCTACTGTAAAAATCGTGTGATATGTATGGTTGACGTCATCTCTTGTAAAGTCATGGTTTATTTGAAATCAATCCATACATAAAGTGAGAATTATTATAGTTGTTGTGTAAATAAGCAATTTTAACTAAAAGTCGCATTTACGTAAAAATGGTTTGAGTATTTGTTTGCTAATACATTGTCCATACATTCATTCTAAGTACTATTGCCTCGGATCTTGGATCCAACATTGACATAAAACTAGTCGACATGAAAAACTAAAAAAAAAAAGTAAATAATGAATAAAAAACAAAATAATATTGCTATGAAATTTTACTTAATGTGAGCATATTACTTTAAACTGTAAATATTGCAGCATTGCATTTCGAGTTTCATTAGAATACATCGTTTTACTTGCATTGCTTATCTACAGAAACTTATATTTCTGGGTTCTCGGCGTGTTAGCTTTGTTATAAATCTGAAAATTCATTTTAAGTGCGTGTGATTGGAACTGATGTATAAAGTTTAGGTTACCATTTAAAGTTATCAGTGATTAGTTAATGGCGATGCTGAGAACCTATTTGTTGTCTGTAAAATGTTACGTAAATGTTCCGGTTCCTATAAAATGTAACTATTTGATTTATTCACTTTGTTAATACAATTATCACGCGAGTGGTCAAGTACTTCGTCAACAATATTACAAAAATACATTCATTATGATCGGCCAGAATATTGTAAATATAGTGTACATTAATTTCATTTTATTTTCAGAGAAATAATGTTTTTTAATATTGTTGAGATTGATATCGATGTACTGAGAAGGAAGCTCATATCAAAGGTATAGAAATTATTTATTATTTCTTTCCCTTGTAAAATATGTATATAGATATGCAGAAAATTATTGGATATTATCGTTTTAGTGCATCCTAGACATTGTAGATAAAAGATCTCTGAGTTGGTGTTGACAAGCGACAGACTGGCGATGGCGGCAAAGAGCGCGCGGCGCGTCTTGTTCAAACGTGGCACGTCTGCCCCTAGCGCGGACTACATTTTATTAGTTGTGATGTTACACTAACGTCTATTTATAATTTCCTATTCTCTATATTAAGCTAAGTGTTCTTTATTTAACTTGTAAAACGCGACTTGTCCTGTGCCCAGGTAGTCAGTGTGCGCTACATAACGCAGACATCATGCACGGTGTCGGTTATCGTTTGAACGAGCGCGATCGTTGCGATATCGACGCGCTTAACGCTTGTGGTATTTGTATCTATACAAGACAGTCATTATGCAGATTGATTTTTTGGTGATGTAAGGACTATACTGACTTCTAAGTAAATAAGGCGTATGATGACGTCTTCTAAAAAAGTCTAATATAACAATGGCTTACTACATTTCCATATTTCTTCTTTTCGCGAATGAAAAATGTTGTGATTAGCTTCTTCGTATGTATTTGTACATCAATGTTAATCGCTTTACCGTAATCACCAAAATAATATCTGTGTATAAAATACTACATTGCAGAAAAACGTGCCCAGTTTGAATTATATATTAATTTTATTGTATTTTAAAAGCTACTTGAATATTTTTTTACGCAAACTATCTGGAGATCTAAAATATACATAAGAGAATATAATGAAAGTATGGATGAGCTAAAATTAATTATCTTGAGCTGAAATAAATGTAATTATTTTGTTTAGGTAATGGAGTGATAATGCTTAGAAAAAAGCTATTTGGCGAAGTGTAAATGTATAAATAAATTAATGCTGAAACATAAGTTTTGTTCGACGGTGGGATTTTCTGCATAAACTCTGTGTAAAGTGACTGCCTCTTTACGCTAAACGAGTTGATTTCATATGCTGTTATAACAAGGCTACCAGTAGATACACTCATGCAGAAAATGCGACAGTCGCTGTGTATCATAATATGTACCAATATGAGAAATTTTATTTATCTGCTTTGCATCTAACTGTTTAATAATTATTCTAGGTTTTTACTCTGTTCATTATTTGAAAGAAATTAACGATATACTTAACATAATCCTAAATATACAGAAGGTATGCGGTTTTGTTTTTCTATACTTATTGGCATATTTGTCACCTCAAATAAATAGCAGCCCGCAGGTAATCTTACCTTCTATAGGTATGGCTCTCTTCCAAAATATATAAATTATATAGAAGTATATTTCTTAGATATTTTTGTTTCACATTTAAGTTTTGGATAATAGTTCCAAAGTAGACTATGTTGCAAGTATTGTTTTAGCAATTGGAGGTCCACCACTTGCTTCGTACTTTGAAGCAAGTGCGACAATAATATATTGATTTTGTTCGCAACTTTCACCTGTACATTATTATGGATGTTCCTTTTGTAAATGAGAATAGAGTAAAAATTTAGTACCGATTTTAACTGTAAAAGATTTGTTTATAAAAACAATATTGTAACCAACTGCAATTTACAGTTATGTACTTTTTCACTGTTTCCGTTTTCTTAATAAAATGTTGAAAATACATCTTTTGTTTTTTATCTTGAAACAAATAGTTATAGAATTTTTTTTTAGGTTATGGAAAGAATACTTTATTGAAAGGTCCTGAACTGTAGGAACATGACACAAAACCATGCAAACAAAATAAGTACCTGGGTATGAGTGCGTTACGATTGCTCCGCCAAGTTATATTCAAACAAAAAAAGAATTCGCCAAAAAAATGTCGAAAATTGTCGAAATCGAAGGGAACAAACCAAAAAATTGTCGAAGTAAAAATAAAGAAGTTATAAGGGTTTTAAGTTGGCCGCGCGAACGTAACGTGGAGGATTGCGCGGCCATGGAGATCTAACCAACTACTTGAGTTAGAGATCTAATTGTTTTCGTCAAAATTGTCGAAAAATTGTCGAAAATTGTCGAAACCAGAATTGTGACCTCCAGAGTCCAGACCAATATTTTACGAAATATTCACTTTGGAAGTTATGGCCGCGCAATCCTCCACTTACTGTTTCTTTACGGCCGATTATTTCTGTAAAACTTCGACTTTACATAGTAAAACTGTTACCACAAGAAAGGCTTTAATTTGTCAATACTAACAAAAGCTATAAATACTCCTAAAGCTTAGTAAAACAGACACAATCAGTGAAAAACTATACATCCGTGGCCGCGCAATCGTAACGTTACTTTGTACGCTGATATCTCATTATCTATAATTGCTAGGATTTTGGTGGGAACATCCATTTATCGACACATTTACCCATTAGATCGACATATCGTTTGGTTTTACCCACAAAACAGTTTTCAAGGAGTGACATTTCACAAAATGTGTTAGCTCATACAATGTTCTAGCAATATATCTATGCTCTATGGTTCTAGTAAGGTGACCATGATTAACTGTTATTAAATATTCGCAGCATCTAATCCGCCAAATTTATTTTTATGAAATAAAATCTTGTATATTTCACTATTTATAATGTTTATTCATCTCAGCCAGTGCGTCTGTATTGCATGGTGTTTTATCTGTCAGCTTAGAACAATCTAACTTTCAATCTGGAGACCACTAAGTGATTTTACTCTACTTAGGGCTACATACGCCTGTCCAGACACAAAAGTACGGGACCCTAAGTACACCACTGCGTGGTCTATAATATATAATTGGTTTGTTATAACCTTGAATTGAAACCTGATCGTGTTCACAGTCCATTATGTGGCTCTTCTCATAAGTGCAAACTCGACTATGATACGATATTCTACCAGTATATCTGTATAATCTATGCGATATTCCATCATGGAATGCCAATGCCTATCTTCCGGCATTATCATCAAACCTTGAAACGAGAGCGACCTTGAAGCGAGAATACCTCTGACTGGAGACTAACTGTTATTAAATATTGGCAGCATCTAATCCGCCAAATTTATTTTTATGAAATAAAAACTTGTATATTTCACTATTTATAATGTTTATTTATCACAGCTTGCAGAATTTACAAAATGAAAATATTACAAAAATCAACAATCAAATAATTGAAAAATTAAAATAAATTTATTTAAAAACTTCTACAGAATCATTTATAAGAAAATTAAACACCTTAAATCATTGAAAAATTAAAATAAATTTATTTTTAAACTTCTACAGAATCATTTATAAGAAAATTAAACATCTTTAATCATTGAAAAAGAAACAAAAATAATATACATCAGAATAAATGCTTGTTTAAACCTCTACTAAGCCAGAGAAAATGTATGAAAACAGGGTCTTTTGTACATATAGATAATTTACTTTGATTGTCATCATAGCAAAGCATCCCGGCATTTCTTGTAAAATAACATTTGTAGTGACTTATTACCCCAAGGATAGGAGGAATAAGTATACTCAATAGCACCCAACAATTTATAAATATATTTTGTTTAAGTATGATGTTTTGGGGTATGTCATTTAAAAACATCATTTGTGTGCCATTTAAATCAAATGTGACTATTGTTGATAAGGTACATGTACTTTCAACTAATTCATTGCACTTTCTGCATCGTGTATTCTCCCAATCATGAATAAGAATAGCATCTTCCAAGTTGTTAATTGTGAAAATGTTTATTATGTCTAAATTTAACGGTAGAAATACGTGTTTTCTCTCTGATGGGTCTGAATTCTTACACGTCCTATTGGGACATTTACCTACTAATGGAACTAGCGCTGAAAATAATCTCATTTAATATGTGTTCATAAATAAATGCAGCGTTTCAGTCACAACTATATTGATTATTTTTAAAGTATTTAGAAGCAATTTCTATTCTTAATCTGTTTGCCTCAACATAGTTGTAGTCGGCATCGCAAATTATTTTTAAAAACGCTGTTATATCGCTATTCCTGCAATTGTCAAATATATCGCGTATGAATATATTTTCTTTATATCCGAGGGCCAGCAAAAAGAAAACGGAATCAAAGGCACATGTATTTTTTTGTCTAATATTATGTAAAGAAAAATTGAGTCATTTGAAAACGTTTTACTTATATTTGTGTTTTGTTCATTGCGAGATTTATTTTTTGATACTAGTCTTTTTCTCTTCTTTATTTTATCCTGGTGTTTTTCTCTCGTTTGCAGTCAGTTTTGGAGGCAATATTTAAGGAGTTAAACGCAAGTTTGATTTCACCTAGTAAATAATCATAATGAATTATTATATATTCATCAATGCTGTATTTTTTAAATCTTGTTCCAAATAATATATTTTTCATTGTTTTGAAATAGCTCTCTATAGCCGAGGATGTTGGTCTTTTATTTAGCGAGTTATATAGTGGGCACATAATATTACCCCAGAAGGGCAACTTTAGAAGTAATCGTTTAAGCGTTTGTATTAGATGAGGAATGTAAAAGGGGTTTAGCGATTCTGAAAAAACTTTTCCCGTTTTATATAGTCTTTTCTCTCTCTCAACGATTTCTTCAAACCATGAAAGTAAATCGTCATCATCATCCAATGATATAATACAATGATAGGACAGATTAGAGCAAGAGTTTGGAAACGCTTAACATTTTTTTTTATATTCTACCACATTCACACAACACCATTAGCCCCAAACTAAGCAGAGATTGTACTATGGGTACTAGGTAATGGATAAACATACATATACCTATATATTTTTTTGTAAATACATACATATTATACATAGAAAGACCAAGACAAACATGCACACAAATGTTTGACTTGAGCGGGAATCGAACCCGCGACCTTCGGCGTAGCAGTCGCTTGCACTCCCGCGGCGCCAACCGGTCGTCATAAACGTTTTAAGTTACCACTCCGTAATAGTGTAAGTAAGTATTTTTTACGCACGTTACAGCCTTTCGCAGTCCACTGCTGGACAAAGGCCTCTCCTAATTTGTGTCACATTAGCATAGTGAGTCAATAGGAGGAGTGGCTTACTACACCACGCTGGCCAGACGGGTTGGCATAGGGTTAAATTTTACCCAACTAATCTGTCTTTATATGATATTTTTTTCGTTACCTATTTATAAATAAACTAGTCACGGATGAAGAATCATCAAGTATATTGAAGTTCTATAGCTTACGAAAGCTTAAATCTAATTTTACATCTCTCATGTTCGGTAAGTAGGTTCTTATCACCTCCAAATGGGGCTTGTAGGTGACTAATTAGCGCTCTAGGGTAATAATGTAGCTAGAAAAGCCCTAGGGCGGTAAGTAATTAAAAATAAAAACACTTCTTTCTTTCAAAAAGTTCGCGTAGGTACCTACATAGGTACATCTAATCTAACCATCATACTGGCAATAGACATCATGCATTCAGCCCAACGACCAAAGAGGTCGCTTTGATATTCAGCCTTGTCTTCGTGTGAGTATAATAGTCATCAATTTTAAATAACGGCGTAGCTCAATTTCGTTCTTGAAAAAAAAAGTTCTTTACTAGTCGACCAAGCCAACTAGACGAATGTCAACGTGACAAAATTCAACATAATTCAACAATTATAATCCAGAAATTATTTATCGTAACGTGCGAACGCGGCGTGTGAACGTACAATGCGCCTGCAATTGGTACTAGGAATTTCTGGATTATAATTATTGAATTACATACATACATACATAGACTCACGCCTGTTTCCCCGAAGGGGTAGGCAGAGGCATATTAAACGCCCACTTTTCGCCAGTGTTTTGATCCCACGTAATAGGTGGCGAGCCTATTGCCGCTTATTGGGACATTTTGTTTGCCAGAGCCTCGTCCGTTGATCGGCAGGTGCACCACTTGCAGGTGAGGTTGGCTTGGGACCCTAAGTTATTGGTGGGAACCCTATGCACCTACATATACGCATAACATATTGAATTATGTTGAATTTTTTCACGTTGACATTCGTCTAGTTGCCTTGGTCGACTACAGTCAATCAGGGTAACTTTGTCCCGCCATGCGATCAATATTGTACAGATTATTTCTGTTTTACCGGATATTACTGTAAAGTATGGATTTTCCGTGGGTTACAAACGCTTACAATCTAAATTTAAATGATTTCGCCTAAAAATAGAATGCAAATCTCACAAAATTAACGAAATAAAGGTGGGCCAATGTTATATTAAGACTGGGGTAACTTTGCCAGTATGAGAAGAGGCAATACAATTTTTAAAAAGTACAAACTTATCTTTTTACGGAACTTTTGAGCACGAATTTAAACAACTCTGCAGCGATGTTTCGTTTAGCCCCTTCCTACTATTCCACAATCAACGTCAAGAAAGAAAAGTTTTGTTGACAGAAGTCAAATATTGGCGCGTTTTTTTCGTTCAAAAATAAACCTCGTAATCAAAAATTTTAATGCCTATGGTAACTTGTCCCACGTTTGGAAATTAAAAATAGATATGCGAAAAGTGAGTTAGTGGGCTAATGTTACACGGAAAGCTTAAGTTACCCTGATTGACTGTAGTACTTGATTCTTTTTAATGAAAAAAAGGCGGGAATAGAAAACTTTTACTTTAAATATTGTTTGTTTTTGGGATGTTTTTATAATTCGTTTTATTCTTGTAATGCCGGTTTTTTTCTACTTACCTACCTCACAATCGAGATGTAAAGCAGATTAATTAGCTCTGGTGTAAGCACCAATAGCACCCTCGAGCTATAGGCGCCTTCGCTGCGCTCGTGCGCCTAAATATCTCGGGCTGCAATTGATGCCTTACAGCCTTTGGCTACTAATCTACTATTAAAAAGTAGGTAAACATTTATGTTTTTACTACATATAAGTTATATAACAAAATAACTCACCGTTTTTGCCATGGTGAATTTTCCAAGAATCGAGTTGAATTGTAGGTAACCAGTCTCAGATAACAGAAATTTGGCACAGTTATTGCTTACGAGTGGAAGGTGTGCCTAATGCTAATATTTTAATTTAATATGCAATAAAAATATATGATTTAAATTAAAATAAACCTTACAAATATGCATAACATTATACACATAATATTATACAGTATTACTTTTTTACGGTTAAGGATAAGGACCCACAGACTTTCAATCTGAAAAAAATTAAATAATACTTTTTTGTTCAAAGTTTGTCCTATTCTGCCTAAGAAATGTTATATTTTTTGCAATATACTTATTTATCTTGGCATATTTTATTTATACGTTAAATATACATAGCTGTATTATGGATACCTATTCCATTAATTTTTCAATGGTTGGGTGGGAGTAAAACGAGATGGATTTGAAAGGGTTTTAGGTGGATTTGGTGATGAGAGTGTGAATGAAAATGGAAAAGTTTTGCTTCAGGTTTGTTTAGAGTGGAGCCTTTGTGTGACAAACACCATGTTTGATCACAAAAGGATACACATGTATACCCGTGAGGCTAAGAATGTTAGAAGAAGTATGATTGATTTTGTAATTGTAGATGAACGTTTGAGAAAGAATGTGTCAGATACAAGGGTGTATCGAGGGATCGGCATCCATACATACCACTTCTTGGTGATGAGCCGGATAAGTGGACTCTTTAAAGGATGGCGACACCGAAAACATTATGAAAATAGATCCTAGAAAGAATAAAAGTAGAAAATCTGCAAGAAAAAGATGTGAAAGATGAGTATAAGCGAAAATTGATAGCAAGATTTGAGAGGTTCGATGGCATAAATGATATGGAAGAATTATGGCAATCTTTTAAAGAAGAGATAGTATGTGTAGCGTCTGAAGTATGTGGTGTGATCAAGAGACGGAAAATACGAAAGGTTAAGAATACATGGTGGGACAAGGATGTACAATCAGCAGTGACAGAGAAGAAGAAAGCTTGGTTAGATTGGTTGGCTGCCAGAGCAAATGAAAGAATGGGAAAGGCAACGAGTGATGACATAGATGAAGCAAGAAAGGAGTTTGTTAGGTCAAAAAGAATTGTGAAAGAAATTGTTAAAAGGAAAAAAGAGGAAAAGAAAGATGAGTTTGATAGCAGACTATCTGAAGATTTCCGGAGAAACATAAAGATTTTCTGGAAATCCGTTCGTGCTGTTCGAGGAAGAACTCAATCCTCAGAATACACGTCAATCAGAGACAAGAATGGAAAGATAGTGAATGGTGAATCATGCGTGCTGAAGAGATGGAAGGAGTATTTTGAAGGTCTATTTGAAAGAACGGCGATAGAGACATCGATCGACGAAATTAATGGTAATAATAGCAATGATGAAAGCGATATTCGTGTGGATGAGATTGTGAAGGCGTTGGGAAGTATGAAATTAGGTAAGGCTGCAGGATATGATAGGATTACAGTTGAAATGCTGAAGGCTGGACAGGGCATCATAGTTGGTCAGCTGCAGCGCTTATTTAACTTGTGCTGGAGCACCGGCCGAGTACCTGATGGCTGGACCACAGCGGTGGTTGTGCCTCTTTATAAGGGAAAAGGCTCGCAACAAGACTACAAGAACTATAGAGGCATTAGCCTTCTCAGCATTGTTGGCAAATTGTATGCGAAGGTACTGATTGAAAGAGTTATGGAAGTAACCGACAAGAAAATGTGGGATGTACAAGCAGGATTCCGAAAGGGTATGGGGTTTACGGATCAAGTCTTTTCCTTGCGGTGCGTAGCCGAAAAATTCTTGGCCAAAGGTCAAAAGGTCTATTGCGCATTCGTGGATTTGGAAAAGGCTTACGATAAAGTGGTGAGGAATGAAATGTGGTCGGTACTGTCGATGTATGGGGTGAACAGCAGCCTCATACGAGCTCTGAAATCCCTTTATGAAGATTCTAGAGCTTGTGTGAGGATAAATGGGTCGTACACGGATTGGTTTACCATCGAAACAGGTGTTAGACAGGGATGTGTAGCATCGCCGTGGCTGTTCAACCTCTTCATGGACAGTTGTTTGCAAGATTTGAAAAATAGTGACTGTGGATTAAGGATGAATGAGTTACTTGTCAAATGCCTCCTTTATGCTGATGATCAGGTTATACTTGCGTCTTCAGCGGAGGAGTTGCAGGAGATGGTAACAATCATGCATGGTGCGTTAGAGAGGAAAGGAATGAAAGTAAATGTAAGTAAAACGAAAGTTATGGTTTTTGAAGAGCACTGCGAAGTATGTGTGGTGTTTCTTTGACTGACAGAGTAAAGAATTGTGTGATAAGAGAGTGTTGTGGGGTAAAAGAAGATGTAGTGACAAGCATCGAGAAAGGTATGCTAAGATGGTTTGGACACGTGGAGAGGATGGATGACGAAAGACTGACCAAGCAGATATATAAGGCAACTGTGGAAGGGACAGGACGAAGGGGAAGACCTAGGCGGACGTTCTCTGACCAGATTGGAGATATCCTAAAAACAGGACAGGTTAGAAGCACTCTGAACAGAAGAGCATGCATGAGGAATCTGATGGGAGTGAATGAAGCAAGAGAGATATGTATGTCAAGATCGTTGCAAATGGCGCTCCGTAGTCTCTGCCTACCCCTCCGGGAAACAGGCGTGAGTCTATGTATGTATGTATGTATGTATTCGATTAATTTTAAGTTTTATCTATGTATAAATATATAAAGCAAAAAATTGTTATCCTTTTTACCATAATGATATTGATATAGACCGGCAAAATGAAAATAGTTTAATAAATTATCGTAAAATGTATACTTTATACTTTTAAATGATAGCATTTTACAGTATTTAATTAATTTTAGAATAAAACAATTCTAAGTACTTAAAAATAAAATATTAATATACAGTGGAAATAAAAAAATATATATTAAATAAAAAAAAGAACAATACTTTTGTTCAAGTTTTGTTCTATTCTGCCTAATAGATTTTGTATTTATTATATTAATCTTAGCATTTTTTTAATAAAGCAAGTATAGATAATGTAGATATGATACCTAAGTATAACACATTAATTTAATTTTTATTATTTAAATAAGAGTTTCAAACTGAAAATAGGTGAAATTATTTTTACTTTTATTTTTGTTCAAGGTTTGACCTATTCTGCCTAATAGATTTTGTATTTTTCACAATATAATTTGTCTTGGCGTATAAATTAAACTAAATTAATAAAATATTAATGTATTAAGTGTATAGAATTTTTTTAATTATCATTACAAGTTTCCGACGAAGTGTAAAATAACAAAATGATATCCTTAATGATATCCGTAGGCTAAAACAAAATTGCAGTTCTCATAAATTTTGAATTCAGAAAGCCACGCGCTTGTGCTCGTGCTTTTTTAATCTTAATAATTGTGTAAAAGTTGAAAATCTATTAAATGCGCATGTATATTGTATTGAGCTATATATCAATTAGAAATAATACATTTAAGTCCATTGCAGAGTTACATTTGGAGTTGCATTTGTCAGAGGACACAATTTTATTTTACAAATGTGTTAATTTGTGGGAATGGGATCGTGCCTTTTGTCCCTCGGCCGCCATCTTGGAAAGAGTGCGGGTGCAGATGGTTTTTCTTAATAAAATTAACTGGTAAACAACAAACAATGTGTGACACAGCTTTTTGTTACAAATTAAATTCTCTACAACTTTGGTTTTGATACTTCTGTCGTAAAGCAGAAAATAAAAAGTTATATCTTTATTATTGTTGTATTACGCAATTTTTATGTTTTCCCACTATAACTGGGTCCCCAGTCTTTAAGATGAGCCATGCTTTGGCACAGGGTCTGATTAAGTGCCAGTATACAGATTTTGATGAATAAATTTAGAGGCAAGTCGCTTTTTAACACGCTTTTATTAGGTCGACATGTATGTAACTATGTAATGGAATCTAAGCGAACTAATTTAACCATCTTCCAAGGGTCGTAGCGTAATGAAAATTGGCAGCTGTATGTAGTTCTGATGAAAATTCAATAATATTGTACTGTCGAACTGATCTGATGATGGAGCCGGAAGATATGAACTGGAACTTCATGATGGAAAATCCTATCATAGCTGTTTTGTATTTCTTAGAAAAGTCTTGTAATGAACTTTGACCACGATTAGGTTTCAAGGTCTGATGATAAAGCCGGAAGATAGGTATTGGCAAATGGCATTCCATGATGGAATATCGTATCATAGTCGAGTTTGCACTTATGAGAAGAGCCACATAATGGACTGTGAACACGATCAGGTTTCAAGGTTATAACAAACCAATTATATATAAAAATTGGGCAAGTGCGAGTCGGACTCGCGCACATAGGGTTCCGTACCATCATCTATAAAAGAAAATCACGTTCGTTGTATGTATACTTAAATACTTTATAAGTTTCTACCTGTTTATTAAGATCGAGTAACAAATTGCTTAAAAATTACGTTTGTTGTATGGGAGCCCCCCTTTATTATTTACTTTTTTTAAATTTAATTATTTATTTTGAAAGGTAATATACAACTACATATTCTGTAAAAATTTAAAGCGTCTACCTGTAACAGTTAGTAATTTTGAGCAAAATATACGAAAAAAAACACGTTTTTTGTATGGGACCCCCCCTTAATTTATTTTTAGTATTTGTTGTTATAGCGGCAACCAAAATACATAATTTGTGAAAATTTCAGCTATCTAGCTATCATGGTTTATGAGAAACAGCCTGGTGACAGACAGACAGACAGACAGACAGACAGACAGACAGACAGACAGACAGACAGACAGACAGACGACGGAGGCTTAGTAATAGGGTTCCGTTTTTTACCTTTTAGGTACGGAACCCTAAATTATAGACCACGCAGTGGTGTACTTAGGGTCCCGTACTTTTGTGTCTGGACAGGCGTATGTAGCCCTAAGTAGAGTAAAATCACTTAGTGGTCTCCAGATTGAAAGTTAGATTGTTCTAAGCTGACAGATAAAACACCATGCAATACAGACGCACTGGCGGAGATGAATAAACATTATAAATAGGTAGTGAAATATACAAGATTTTATTTCATAAAAATAAAGGACCATGGGCAAAAATGTATGAAGCCTGGGCTCACCCACCAACAGAGATGAGACCTCTTTGAATATACTTGTAAAGCACTAAATATAAATATATAAACTCATTTTTGCGAAGAATCCATGGGGTTATTTTGCTATAAATATTTTTCTCCTACCATAAATAAACTATAATTCTGCAAAGTAATGCCGTTATGGCATTGTAGTTTTTGTTGTTTCACATCTTTAACTAGTTTTAATTCTATGTGCAAAGAATACATAAAAATAAAACAGCTGCTAACAGTTAAAAATATTGTTATTAACATTTCAATAAATGTCAATAATAATAACGTTTAGGTGACCTGCCGGTGGATTAAATTGTATGTGCCGAGAGGATACACGAAAACACACAGATAACACACATACATACATGCATAGACTCACGCCTGTTGCCCGGAGGGATAGGCAGAGACTATGGAACGCCATTTGCAACGATCCTGACATATCTCTCTTGCTTCATTCACTCCCATCAGATTCCTCATGCATGCTCTTCGGTTCAGGGTACTTCTAACCTGTCCTGTTTTTAGGACACACAGATAACACCGTGAGAATCACGAGTCGACTGACTGAGAGCAGACGGGCGCCCGGGCAGGCGTGCGTCCGAGAGGTGTGAGAGGGAAGGAGAGTGTTGTAAATCACACGGGTGCAAGCGCATCTATTGTTTACCATTATTTTAAACAGTGGCGTAGGAAGGGAGAGGGGGTGGCGGGGGCGGTCCGCCCCGGATGTCAACTTTTTTGAACCTCGACTTTAAGAACAATGTACAAACATATAAAAAAACATAGGCACTAGCTCAGCACTACGATTCGGGGGCAGTTAGCCCGTAATTGTTAGATATCGACTAAAAAAAAAAAGGTCGACCGCCAACTTCCGCCCTTGGTGCCACCCAAGCTAGATACGCCACTGATTTTTAAGTATGAATATATTGTTACTATAGCAGTTTAATGACTAACAATTGTATTTTTCTACAAAATCTATTTAAGTGCATATCTTTTTTCTGCAATGGAATTGAAGGTGGTGCCGGTAGTAACAATTTTAGTACGAACTAAATCCTTTACAATGGCATAATTATGCCATAACTCTGTTGGACACTGAGCCCAATTTGACGCATGGTCCTTTGGCGGATTAGATGCTGCCAATATTTAATAACAGTTAGTCTCCAGTCTGAGGTATTCTCGCATCAAATCGAAAATTTGGTCACCCTACTAGAACATTGTATGAGCTAACACATTTTGTGAAATGTCACTCCTTGAAAACTGTTTTGTGGGTAAAACGATATGTCGATCTAATGGGGTAAATGTGTCGAATAAATGGATGTTCCCACCAAAATCCTAGCAATGATAGATAGTGAGATATCAGCGTACAAAGTAACGTTACGATTGCGCGGCCACGGATGTATAGTTTATCACTGATTTTGTCTGTTTTACTAAAGTTTAGGAGTATTTATTGCTTTTGTTAGTATTGACAAATTAAAGCCTTTCTTGTGGTAACAGTTTTACTATGTAAAGTCGAAGTTTTACAGAAATAATCGGCCGTAAAGAAACAGTAAGTGGAGGATTGCGCGGCCATAACTTCCAAAGTGAATATTTCGTAAAATATTGGTCTGGAGCTCACAATTCTTGTTTCGACAATTTTCGACAATTTTTGGACAATTTTGACTAAAACAATTACATCTCTAACTTAAGTAGTTGCTGAGATCTCCATTGCCGCGCAATCCTCCACGTTACGTTCGCGCGGCCAACTTAAAACCCTTATAACTTCTTCATTTTTACTTCGACAATTTTTTGTTTTTTTTGATTAGCGCCCTTTGGCACACGCGCAACTCGCACGAACGTTGACGCACTTCTAAGCTGGAATAAGCGCGAACCGCAAGACATATCACTACCGGTTTGTATCATTAGCGAACTCGCCGAAATATGCTCGTTTACGCGAGTTACGTTGGTGTAAACACCGCCGTCATCACTCATCGAGCATCACCTTACACTTTTATTAGAATTGTTTAGATTACGCCCGACCAAACCTTGTACTTTTGTTTTAAAATAAAGTCAGTTCTGTTTCAACCTTTAAGCCGGACAGTAGTCCGAGAGTTTTATTTTTAAAAACTCCTTCGCCGGTCGACGGTTCATATATGGCGCAGTCGGTAGGATCGTGTCTGTTATACGGTTGCCGAAAATCTCTTTTCCGGTACATCCGCGACGCGATCACAAAGTTCCTACGGTCAACCGAAGAAAACCGGCGGAAAAGCGGCGAAGAAAACCGGCGAGGAAGCAGAACTCAGCCTGACATCGGCATGCTCGTGGGGTAAGCATCAACCTCTGTTTCTCCCGAGATCTTTCCTATATTTTTATTTATTAACTGTGTATCAAACTCTACACCGTTAATTGATTTATGTGTACTGTATTTTGTGTGTGATTTCCACTTTTTACAGCTATTTTATTGTATTTCTATACTTTTGTGTGAATTTGTGTATTTTTCATTGTGCTAAAATGGCTCATGAACAAAAGAAATTGACATATCTGTAAAAGAAGAAAAAGTCGAAATCGACTATAAAACATTATCCTTTTTCTTGCCCGCATACGACGGCAACAAGAAAACTCTAGCATTTTATATTAAAAGCGTAGAGAATGCTTTAGAATTGATAGAAAATAGGCAGCATCCAAGCATAGCATGCTTGATTAGGAATAAGCTAACAGGCAAAGCAGTAGAAGCATTATCAGAATGCACTGAATTTAATAGTTGGGAAGATATTAAAGCCATACTTACCCGTAGATTCGGCGAATTCCGAGACGAGGTAATATTAGAAAATTAAGTTTAGATATAGATAGTTTTGCAGATAAAATTAGATAATTAACTTACATTTTGATTCACTTAGATCAAACCAAAAAGGATTACTACGAAAAAATGGCTATCAATGTATTTTTAGACCAGCTAGATCCGATCTTAGCACTAAGCGTAAAAGTCCAAAAGGCAGATTCCTTAGAGCAGGTAATCGTCCTAGCTAAACAGGAGGATCTTAAGTTGAAAAATAAAAGATCAGTAGATTTTAGGTCAAAGCCTAACGCACCTAGGCCTAACCCGAACCAGAATAATAATTACCGTTTTCAGCCACCTTCAGTTAATCCATATAGGTCTCAACAGATGGCACAACCTAGATTCGCTAACTTTAGTGTGCAACAACCGCAAAGACCATTAAACCGACAGGTACCTAACACGCAATCTATGTACCAACGTACTTATAAGAATAACAATAATAGCCAACCTATATTCATTGTGCATAAACCGATGCCCTATGCACCTGTAAACTTCCAAACCGAACCAGACGATTCCGTAGAAGAATGTCACGATTTAGAGTTATATTTACATTAGAGAATTAGGCGGTCGCTTTTTAATTGATACTGGCGCGACGCAATCACTCATCTCACCGAACGCAATCTTAGAAAACAATGCCCGCTTTGAGCGTGAAATCCACTTCATAAAGACGGCTCATAGTGTAACTAAGCACGATACCGTTGCTTACGTTAAACTTCCTTCGTTATTCAATTGCCATTATACTCATAAGTTTCTTTTGTTTGATTTTGACCCAGACTTTATCGGCCTCATAGGTGTTGACTTATTGACAGCTTTAGGATGTGTGATCGATATGGAAAATATGACGTTGACAACAGACTTTGTTTGTACTCCATTAAAGGGCGATATGAATTCGTATACAACAATAGAGCCACAGTGTGAACGGAAACGTAACATAAATAATAATATGAACGTCGACGCATTATGCCGTGTTGGAATACTTTATACTAACGACGTAGAATATATGCCTAACGACGAGCAATTAGTAGACATGATATTAGACAGTGAAAATCAGACAAACTTATCGACAGAACCTCAACCGGGAACGTCGCGTGATAATATGTTTAGCGATCTTGAAGGAATAGACATTGAAACTCTTATTGACAGCTCGACAATATTCGTTCCACCACAGTCAATAGACAGCCGGATAGATACCCCGGAACCCACTCATTTAGACTTAGACAACCAATCAGATTATAAAATTCCCGAAACATTAGATGCCATAGACAGGCAGTTAAAACAGTTTCATATTCGAAAATGCCCTGGCTTTGAGTACAGAGTAGACAATAGAACCAAAGGCAAGATAGTAATTAAAGACTTTTTATCCCCATCAACGAAACTGAACAGCAAATTATAAAATTCCTAAAGGAACATACCATACCGGACCGTATATTCCATTGTTATTTTTACAACGAAGAGTTACATCCCATATTTTGCAAAGTACTTAAAACCATTTTTAGCAATAGAGGCCCAAAGCTAATACGTTGTACTACGAGGATAACCTTATTAGAAAATAGCAACGAACAAATAAAATTAATAAACAAATATCACGAAGACAAAACCATCCATAGAGGCATACAAGAAACATACAAACTGTTATATAAGAATTACCATTGGCCGAAATTCAAAAGTACATATATTAATCAATGCGAAAAATATCTCAAACCTAAATATGAACGTTTGAAATTACCACAGACCACCATCAAGTAGATATGAGATTTAGACTAGATATAAGATTCCATTTAGTTAAATCCTATATCGTTAGTAGAATACGCGATATACACATAGATGTAAGCAGAGATTATTATTCATTTAAGTTATTTCATAAGCATATATCCAATTATAAAAATAGTTTGGTTACTAGAAACCAATTAGAATATTTTAATAGATAAGATAAAAGTAAGTTAGTTTATTTAGGATCTACTGAACTCAGTTTAGGAAGACCATATATCCCTAGATTTATAAGAAAACCTCTTTTAATTAATGGACTAGGATCTGTAATAAAAGCTATCACTGGCAACCTAGACCAGGAAGATGCAATTAGCTTAGAAAACCAAGTTCAGGAAATAAGGAAATTAACAGTAAATAAGCAAAGCGAAACCTTAGGAATAATGTCCGATTTCATTAATGAGTATCATAGTAAATTAGAAAGTATTACTAAAAATCAGAAAGAGTTAACTAAAGCGATCGAAAAATTAGTAGAAGAAAATCAGGAAATAGAAAATAAAGTATATACCATGCAAATATATAATCAAATTGAAACATGCTTACAACAAGTATATGATAGATTAGTTAACTTAAAGAATGCCATAACATTCAGTCACCTAGGACGACTACATCCTAGTATAGTCGAACCTAGCTATCTTATTGCAGAGTTAGCGAGCATCAAAAAGGATATGAGCTTCAAAGATTTGCAGTTGCCTTATGCACCGACAATGAAAAATATACATATAATAGAAAAATCTATTGTAGTCAAAGCATACAGTACAAATGAATCGATTAACTTTGTGTTGGAGATCCCCTTAGTAACTAATTATCCTTATAGTTTACGCCATTTATACCCGATCCCGAATGCAAACAATTCTATCCTAATACCTAAAAAACCTTTCCTGATCCAGGGCAGCAACATGTTTGTGTATCCTCGCGAGCCATGCGCCTCCATCACCGACGAAACCGTCATCTGCCATCACCTGGAACTACAAGAACTCATCGCATCACAAGACTGCGTCGCACAACTACTACAACACAAGAAACCATACAACTGCACTTACGCCACAGTAGGATTCAACGAGAATATTATACACCAAATTAAAGAAAACAGCTGGATCGCCATCCTGAAACAAGAAGAAGTAATTAAGACAACCTGCGGAGAAGAAGTACACTACCAAAGATACAGCGGCGTCGTCCTGATATCAATCAATAACCAATGCACCATTGGCATAGAAAGAAGAACCCTACGTACACACAAGAAATTCCTCATCAACAGAGAAAGCGTTCCACTGCCTAGAACACAGTACAGCACAACGAATAAGCACTCACAATTGAATCTACAAATAGAAAATGTTCAGCTCAACGAACTAGACAAACTAGTAGAAAAGACTAAAAATTTACAAGAAAAGGAAGAAACAGTCATCATCGCTACTAAACCCAGTTGGCCCACCATATGCCTGTATGCGATCATGACACTAGCCGCCATAGGCTTCATCACCCACCGATATCTTCACCGAAGGGGAAGACCAGCAACGACCGAAGCCAAGCAGCTCCAGCCACAAGAGCCCTTGCCACAGGACCAGCAGTCTTCGGCGTGCTTCTCACTTAAGGGGGGAGGAGTTACGTTGGTGTAAACACCGCCCTCATCACTCATCGAGCATCACCTTACACTTTTATTAGAATTGTTTAGATTACGCCCGACCAAACCTTGTACTTTTGTTTTAAAATAAAGTCAGTTCTGTTTCAACCTCTAAGCCGGACAGTAGTCCGAGAGTTTTATTTTTAAAAACTCCTTCGCCGGTCGACGGTTCATATCTCGCGCGTCCGGTTTTTTGAAGCGCGTAATGTAGCGCGCGTCTAAGCGCGGATGCTGAAACGACCGTATACGCGCAGAAACATACGCTTATCTGAAACGGCCCTTTGGCATTATAGTCCCTTATGACAAAGTTGTACCTACTGAGCTTTGGTCGTACACAGTATTGCCTTAGCAACGTCGTACATGGCTTCAATAGGCAATTAACATTGCCATATTATCTGGCGCGCGGCGCCCTATTCTGCCCTGCCCCTGCGCAAAAGCCGTATCTCAACAAAAGCGAGTTTCGAGATTTTAATGTAAGTGCTTGCCGCTTATTGCCTTAGTAAATCTGTGTTGCCTGAATATGCTGAATAGGGGTCGCAATATCGGCCTACTTTCTCAATATTGGTATTTTCGATATTGAATATGATGGCATGTTTTTATTTTTTAATTTAATCCAAAAATTACAATTTTCTGACATTTTAAGTAAATAAGTAACTTTTTGGTTAACATTATTTAAAGTAATTTTACAGGTAGGTAAAAATAAAAGTTAGAAATTAATATAATAAAAAATCAAACGAGTTATTTTTTCCTTTCAGACATATAACCAAAATTTCGAAACAAGAATATTATTTTGAATAATTTAAATAACATGCAAAATTACAATAGGTTTATTTATTGATCAATTCCATATTGCAGGCATATTCATTTTGTATAATAATATCTCCTTACCTTACCTTAATCGAACTTTGTGTCATAAAAAGACTTTAAATCTATTGAAGATTTTTTCCAACAAAATTTGGCTTAAGAAAAAAAAAGTACAAACAATACGTAAAAACAATCAGTAAATTTTGCTTTCGTAACTACACTCGTGGGAGACCTAGGTCCCGGAATAACACATATCTCCACAAATGTCAGTTGGCCATTTTCCGCACCCTGCAACTTTTCGGTCGATGATGAGAATACCCTGAGCCACAAGCGCGTAACGTTTGAAGTAAAAATTATACATATTTACAATAATACGCCTTTTTTTCCCTCATGTACCCGTGTGTCGGAGTGTCGGGTATCGCCGAAGCATTCCTCGCTACCCCCCGACGGGTATTGGCCCGCCAGATGGTCAGGCGGGCCCCGAACAAAACCTCCTTGGCGGCGGATGAAGGTGTTGGGCTTCGCCACCAAAGCATCCAGCGGCCGCAGAGGATAGGGAGGACGGCAACCTGGCAACACCGCATCTCCTCTTCCTCTGCGGCCCCACCGCTACGCAACAATGGTGCGCCCCATTTGGTCGCGGGAGATAGGGTGTGCGGCAACGCAACACCGACACGCCTCTCCTCCCGCGACCGTGCCCGTCTGCGAAGGACAGACAGAACTGTTCCTCGCACCCGCACCATTGGACGCATCCTGCGCAGACCTCCGTCAAGCCCACGCGGAGCGTCCACTCCCGGGATCTCGCTTAGCTTCACCGTGGGTGAACTAACCACGGTTACACGGTTACTGAGCCACCACGACAAGGTGGAGATCCCACGGGAGGGACAATAATATGCCTGTTGGGGGACTCTAGTTCACCGTCAAGCCCACGCGGAGCGTCCACTCCCGGGATCTCGCTTAGCTTCACCGTGGGTGAACTAACCACGGTTACTGAGCCACCACGACAAGGTGGAGATCCCACGGGAAGGACAATAATATGCCTGTTGGGGGACTCTAGTCCCCCACGAATATATAATAACGAATAGGGTTAATTATACATTCGCATGCACTGGCAATAGCGCGCCACGAATTATTGATTTTGGAAAAGTAATATAAATTAAATTCATTGGTAATGATTATTATTTGATGCAATGTCGGAAATATCGAAAATCCCGGTTTTTACAAATCTACTGTTCTGTGGACGCGTACAGGATTTATATAACGATTTCTAGCTTCGTTTAAAAATTAATTTAAAATATTTGTAATCACATTTAGAAGCGGATTTTTTTTCCTAGCAAGGTATTATATCAAATCTTATTTAGAGACTATTTGTTTTTTAATTTTTAGTGTATTTTATGTGATAAAAAATAATCCATTTAGACGTAAATTGACAATTTAATGACATTTTACGTAGCATTTTTTGGTTTGTTTCTGAATGAAACCTAACATTTTAGCACAATCATACAAAGGAACAGGATGTTGTTATGCTGTACATGCATTTAAAATTTAATTACTCACATTATTTTCGATGTCATGGACCATCGCGTAATGCTCATAAAATGATTTCTTCAAAACATGCTTTGCGGAAACTTGATTTTTTTGTTGTAGGTAATTAAACACTTATTTTTACTACAATCATACAATAGTAAACGAAGTGATCTAATAGTATAATCGTTAATTTCTTAATTTGTTGATATATCTGAGTCACAATCACGTATCTCCACGCGTGTTTATCGCCAAAATGGCTTAAAAAACGGGAACGGCCTCTTAATATCGACATTTTCTGGCACAATATTTTTTCCGATATTCCGATATTTTCGATATTCGATATCCCGATATTGCGACCCCTAATGCTGAACAGCTAGTTCGGCATATTCACGGGAAATACTCGTGCAGTGGACTCTTAAAAAAAACTTAGGTATTTTAATTTGATTTTCCTGACCAAACATAAAAATGTCTTCAAAAAATTCAGTTGGGATGTCTATGACAGGCTGGTGTCTTGCATATGGGCACGCCACCATTGTGGCAATAATTCCTGTTATTGACATGTGGTTGAAGAGATGGCGCGTCGTGGCGTTCTGACTTTCTGGGTTACGCAAGTTCGCACCGACCATGGTTGCTACGGCCGGTACCGGAAAACCGGCCGGTACGGAAAGACCAGGCGGAAACGCCCAAATGTCACAATTCTGGCTGCAGCCGCAACGCTGTCGAGGACACGGCGGTGTATATATTATGTTGGCGGAATGCGCTGCTTTGGCACCGCAGCGCCGTGACCTGGCCGCGGCAATAGTTACGGTCGTATTCTCGCTTCCTGCCCCATCCATGGTCCGATGCATGATGTCTTGGAACGTTACCATCTCCTTCTGTGAGGCAGTCATGCCGATCAAGGAGACGGTGGCGCGAGAGACGGTGACGATGGCAGCCCTAGGGGCCGCTCCCCTTCTGTGTGCACCATACAAAAATGATGATTAGCAAATATGGCGTGGTCCGCCGGCATCCAACGGAGAGCCGAACCCTGACAGGGTCGCGGTGTATGCTAACCGCAATTCGCGTGGCGCCGCCATCAAGGACACCGTGGTGGTTATATTGAGTAGAACCACCCATGCACCAAAAAAGTAGTAGGCTTGCATATCCCATGTAACACACAATGAACTAAGGCATACTGAAAGGCTAGCAGGAAGACAAGCAGCGCTCGCGGTGAGCGCAATGCGAAAAGTACTGGACAGGGTGACAGATGCTGCGTCTACGGCTATCTCGCTCTTGGCGTACTACCTGCCATTACCTGATACCTACATTATTTATGTCGATATATAATAATAATTAGGGTTTATTTCACTAGCAGAATAGATTTCTTGAGCTCGAATATTATCTCACAAACTACACTTAGAACTTTAGTGTAATAATAAAAAGTGTTTATTTTGTACTAATATTCTACAATAATTTAGGCCTGCCTGCCTTAGTACCTGCACGTTACAGAAACTTATGGATGCTACTGAACATGCCATAGTCGTAGCTAAGTTTTGAGCTGACTCGATTTATGCCGCGTTTCCATGCTTGCCAAGCCTCGACAAGCTTCCACAAGCTCCAAGCGTCCACAAATCTCGCTTGGCGTTTGGGAGCCGTTTACACGCTTGTGAATGCGTCAGTATGCTACGTACATCCAAGCATGGCGGACACCGAACTTTTATCGACTATAACGTCTGGTTTTACCTATTTTTATTTGAAATACACTTAAAGAGAATCAAAACCAATTATTTTGTATGATGTAGATTGCCAGGGCCTCTTCCTTACCCTCTACGGAAAACCTTACCTACATACATAGCCTCGAAATATTACTGGTGCCATATAGGTTACGGCATTAGGTATGTCAATACACCTGCATATTATTAATATATTCCCTCGTGACATTCCTCTGGGAGCGATATAGTGCATAATCATACAAACAAGCAAAAGAAGTTCGACCAGCCACTCATTTTGAGACAGAACTAGACGTGCGTTCGTTTCGAGATCACAGCGACTACTAAGCACGCGCCAACGTGTGAACGCGTCGCAAGCGTTTGCCGCAAGCGCCCTTTGATCTGTGTCCAAAAACCGACACTAGACCGGATCCTGTACAAGCGTCCACAAGCTCACGCAAGCCAAGCCAAACGGCCTGTTTACACGCTTGTGCTTGTGGAAGCTTGTCGAGGCTTGGCAAGCGTGGAAACGCGGCATTAGATTGCCATCGACACGCTGTAATGTAAGTAGCTTTTCAATGGACTTATACCTTTTAAATAATTATTTAATTGATTATTTTATATCCTAACGATTGTTATTGACTGTATGAACGCGTTATTCTTCCCTTTATTCTTAATAAGATTTCGGCCACGGCTCCGTCAGCGTGTGAATTTTTAACATCATAAGGGTAGAATTCCCAAAAATCAGCGCTTCTCTAAACTCTCCAAGGAACTTGTAATACCATCTCATGTGAATGAATGACTGATTCTGATTCTGAACAAACATGCCAATTGCCGACAATGCATAGTCAAAAGTACTTTTTACTTTATTACTATTTCAATGAGAGATTTTCTGAAATAAACTAAAGGAAAAGATTCAATTAATTAATTCAATGATATGATTTTTTACTGTTGTTTTTAAAGTGATACTTACTTAAAATTTCTTCATCCTCCTAGTGCTAACGTGCTCCCTGGGGCACGGGGCAAGCGATAATTATCAATTCAAATCGCCGAAAAGTCATTGGTGCGCGCCGCGGATTCGAACCCGATACCCTCTGCATGGCAGCAGTTTGTTGAATTTTGAATTATTATTCAATTGAATTATTATTCTTATAGCAGACGTAGGTATACAGTATAACTTAAGTTTAAAAAAATATAAATAAATTTAAAACAACGAACTGTCCTAAATGGCTTCTTTAACATTTGATGCCCATTAACCATGTAGGTACCTACTTTGAAGCTCATCAAATTAAAGCAATTGATTCAACATGTTATGAATATACTTTAATAAACAACTGACGCAATATTTTTTTTTTGGCCCTCAGGCAGGTTCAAAGAAAAAAAATATTACGTCAGTTGATTAATAAAGTATATTCATTTAAATATTTTAAATTATTTTCTTGTTTAGTCTTGCGTTGGTCATGTCGGTGTTAAGTGGAATATTACTGCTCGCTGCAACTGTCACAGCTAGAGAATACACAGGTATTTTTTTTACACTAGTGTTACGGATAATATTTTTATTTCATACGTGACAGATGATAAGCGCGTATCCGCCCGTAGGTATACACTTGTAGTCCGGTCAAATTAGACCAAAAATCAGGGTGATTTGTGAAGTGATTGATATGTCGCACCCAGCAGAAAATTTGAAGGATTGTTGCCAACACCAACGGCGGGCCAATCCCGGGCGAGGTCACGGAAAAGTATGATATCCGCGAATCGCGTGACCTCGCCACTACACAGGACCCGCAGGGACACAGCGGTGGTTTTAGTGGGTATGCCCCCCCTTTAGGGGAGAGCGTCCACACACCTCCTCCGCCAGTTCCAAGCCCGGTCGATCACACTCCAACCGGGTTGGCGACCAGTTGAGATGGCTCATAAGGAGAGTTTCCACCGTAGTGAACAAAAAATAAACCGGTCAAGTGCGAGTCGGACTCGCGCACCGAGGCGTCCGTACAAACTTGACTGCACGTTTGGCCTAGTGGTTTAAGTGGTCGCCTCGCCGCTTGGTACTGCGCTGCGTGTTGTGGGTTCGATTCCCACACGAGACAACACTTTGTGTAATCCTCAAATTGTTGTCTGGAGTCAAGGTCTCCGTTGATTGAATGTTTGTAAACTCACCCACGACACAGGAATTTATTACTAGTGCGGGAGTTGTCTTTATAAAATAAATAAAAAAAACCTGTAGGTATATATAATTATTTAAAAAATATGTGATGTAGGTAACTAAAAATTTTAGGTTTTCAGATTTTTTTCTATGTATTATAAAACGTTGTATTATGCCAAATTTCAAGATTGTAGATCGACTGGAGAATGGTTGAGCCTGTCACACTGACAGCCGTGTGTCAGGTGCATATATCCACCAAATTAATTACGGAAATAATTCGCTGTACAATGGCAAGTTGCGCTTTTATCCTGAGTAAAAATAACTTAGCAAAAAAAAATAAGGTCTCTGGTATTACATACTATCTGTAAAATAAGAATAATTTTGAAATTTCAACATAAAATTAAAAAAAACCGAAAACGCCATTCAGTGTTGCTGCTAGTACAAGAAGCAACTTCCCCACAGTTGAGAGAGAGATTTTATTTTTCAAAGATTTTTATTATGTGAATCTATAGTTATTATATTTCGTTACTAGAGGACGCCAGCAGCAACGCCTGCATTTTTTTTTAATTTACCCGTTTTGGCCGATCCCGTGGGAATTTCGGGAAATCCCTTCTTAGTGCACACCTACGGTCCCCAAGGAGCATACATGCCAAATTTCAGCTTCCTGCGCCCGATAGTTTCGGCTGTAGCGTGTCTGTCAGGCAGTCAGTAACGCAAGGATTTTATATATTAAGATATTTTACTATTTATTTTATCTTACCTATTTATTATATATTTTACATTTTTCTATATTATTTTATGTTTATACCTTGACAAATAAGGTGAAAAATGTTAGTTGTTAGAAACTGAACACCTTTCCCAAAAACATGGTTTACCTAATTATATGTGTAATTAAGTGTGTAAGATTATTGTTTTATTCAAAGTAGTTTTCACGACTATTCATGTCAAATTATTAATGCGTAACTAAATTTATATGAACTAGTAGCATTCAAATAGAAAGCATTGTTTTGAAAAGACCTTATTTTCTCTATGGTTATTTCTAATAATAATTTGCAAAATACTATAAGTACACAAAACAAACCATTATAATAAAATGAGATCTAATCATAATAATATAACCACTATTTTTCTCATAAAGGAACTTACGCGGTACGCCTAACCTATACACAAATATATTTATGCTTTTAATGAATTGTAATTTTTTAAGAAATTTCTAAACTGTTTTAGAGACCAATAACTTATCCACTAGACAGGATAAAATATTTTCCCATGTACTCGGGTAACTGTTGAGAAGCTGACATCACAGTTTTTCACGCAAGCGTCTTGTTGCTTTTGTTTGACACACACTGTCAAAATGAGTTGCCTCATTTATGGACCTATTTTTCTTAGGCAATGCGGTGTCTAGTATAGCGAAGCGATACCAATCATTTGTCTAAAATTTTAATTATAGTATGATGTATCTAAAAAATTACATGTTTGGATTTTTTCTTAATCTGTGCTATAAGAAGTTGCTTCATACCAAATTTCAAGATTCGAAGTTCACGGGAAGTACACTGTAGGTTTTGATTTCCTTGTGAGTATCGAAAATTTGCGAGAATTTGCGTCTTAAACAGCTGTATCTTTTGATTGCGTTGGCTTAGAAGTTTGATTTTGTTACAGCTTAAAGATATTATAGACTTGAGTACCTATTTGATATGAATTTCAATTTAATACCTCTACGCGTTCATAAGTCAAAGTCAAATCATTTATTTGTTCATAGGTTCATTACAAACACTTAAACAAAGTCATACTTAAAAAAAAAAAACTTGATGAGGCCGGTGTTTCCTAACTGACTGCCCTGAGATTAAGAAACATCCGAAACAAACTCAGAGGTCATAGTCTCTTTTAAAGTCCAGACAATATAATTAAAATTAATAATATATAAAATAAGGTATATGTAAAGGATGCCAGGAATCGAAACTTTGCTAGTCCGCTACAGTGCGCTGGTGGTGTGTTGCTGACGAGTGATGCTACGACGATGCCTTTCTATCGGTGGTGTGGACTGTATGGCTTCTATCTATTCGGGGCTTCAGAAATAAAACATCTTAATACGTTGAGAGCGATGCTGTTCAGGTGTTCGGTGCTTGATGGTTACATATGGTTACTTGGTCACGAGATGGTGGTTGGGACGCCAAGAAACTGGCCGAATACATGGTCGCTTAGGTACTTCGAAACTTTACCTTAACGACGACCATCGCACCGAACACGTGCACAGAGAATCCTTTATTTATTTTTATTTTCTATGAGGTACAAATGTGTATTTATCTTAAGTATTATAATACATACATATATGTTCTATACACAGTTCGATAGGTCTCAAAAAGTTCTATCTATCGGTATACAATATCTAAACCTTACTGCTTGCGTCACTAAACTATTCTAGAAAAACGATTGAAAAATGTCGTCACACAAGGGCCCGCCCACTATATTTTCTATTGAAAAACTATTAAATACTATAGTTATATATGTAATTTTATGTTTTTTTTGTAGGCCGTTATGTGCAACTACATAAGGCATCTATTAAAACAAACATCATGAAAATATCTTTATTCAATTCGAAGTTATTACATGAAAACCTATGATGCATAAGAAAAAATACAGATTTTCTTAAGTAAACACTATCGTACATAAACAAAGTTTATGATAAACATGCAAATGTTTGTTATTATGTTTATTTTAACTATATAAGGTAATAACTAGCAATAAGAAAGTATCTAGACATGATTTCAGGCCTATACGAAGCTAAAAAACACAAAACTATAAAACGACTATGTAAGCAAAACAGCTGTTTATCAACTATTAGTTCTTATGATTCTTATCTGTTACAACTGATAACACTATTTATGATCGATATCTAGGTCCCTATAGTTTGCACAAGTTTCAAACTAATGTTCACGTACTGTGTAGTACTTCTTATTGACATTTGAACTATTTTCACAATTTTAGCATTACTTTAACACTTTGACGCGTCCGGGAACCGAACCCGGTGTACCGCACGATTGGATAGCACTGATTTTATATGATTTTCACTCGCGGTTTCGAATACACTATTCACTGTCATAGTTTTTAATGTCTGTCGCGAACAGTATAAAGCATGAATATGTGAGTACAATGTGAGACGACTATGAACTCCAATATAGTTATCCTTTGACAGAATTTCGGCAGCAGTTCAGAGCCGAGTAGTCCTGGCAGTGGCACCCGTTCACGAGTATGACGTGTGACTCAGCCATAGCTTAGCTCAACCATTTTTTAGGGAACCAAACCACCCGACCCACAACGCCACCATAAGCAAGACTTTTAAGTGAGCATGACAACCCAGAACTGCATGACAATGATAATAAAAGATTGAAAAGAAAAGAAAGCGACTACATGGTGCTCACATATTGACAATCTTAACTTATCTTTAGGAACGTCAGCACGAACTTATAATGTAACAATAATAATAATTTTACTGTCAAGACCATAATCTGAACGAATTTAATTATATTTACTTATAACATAATAAAATAAAATATCCATAATAATAGCATTATGAAGCAAAAGCATAAATACAGCTGGGTAAAAAGCAAAATACATATAATTATCAGCAAAAATAAGATTAAATTTGAATGTCATGTTCAAATCAAGTTCAGTATGATAACAAAATTAACATAGTCATATAAAAGTAATTAAATGTCAAATAATAATAATGCCAAAAATACAACTATATAATAATATGTATTTTTGGCATTATTATTATTTGTAGTCAAATTGATTAATCTATAAATAATATATCTAAGTATAATGATGAAAAAACAAAAAGAACGAACTATATAATAATGTTATGTAGGTACTATATCCAGAGTCAAATTAATTAATCTATAAATAATATAAGTATAATGATGGGAAAAGAAGAACGAACTATATAATAATGTTATGTAGGTACTGGATGTATAATGTCCAGAGTCAAATTAATTAATCTATAAATAATATTAGTACATAATATGTCCAGTTTGTACATTGAGCTGATCAATCCCATGCGTTTTTATCATTCATATAATCTAAAATTTGTGTAATATCCATGTTTGCATAATTTAGCTTTTACAATGCTTTTGAACCTGTTGTAAGGTAGCTTTCTTATATCGATGGGAAGTTGATTGTAGAAACATGTTATGTACCTATGTACATTGCCCTATAAACGAATTGCTGATTCTGTGAAGACGAGTTACATACATGCATACAAAGGAAAGGGCTAGTAACTTTAAAATTAAAAAAAAAGTATTATATAATGTAACAAAAAATTTACGGTTTTCGAAATTTTCTACTATCTATACTAATATAATAAAGCGGAAGAGTTTGTTTGTTTGTTTGTTTGTTTGTTTGAACGCGCTAATCTCAGGAACTACCGGTCGGATCTGAAAAATTCTTTTTGTATGCGATAGCCCAGTTATTCCGGAAGGCTATAGGCTATATAACATAACGCTTCGACCCTTTGGAGCCGGGCAAAAGGCTAAAAAGGCTAAAAGATAATGTCGGCTAATCTCAGGAACTAGCAGACGGATTTTAAAATTTGTTATTGCCTATGATAGCCCAACTATTCCGAAAGGCTATAGGCTATATAAAATTACGCCACTACTTTAAGGGGCCAGACAAAAGTAATAAAATGGTCAAACGAGAAGGGGGAGGGTTGGGCCAAAGGCAAAAAAAGGCTAAACGAATAGGATACAATCTATATGGGTATCGTTTTCGCGATTTTCGGGACGCTCATTAATAATATGAAATTTATTTTGTGATCCAAGATGGCGGACGGGAAATCAAAGATGGCGGACGAGAAAATTAAAAAAACTCAATATGTGTATCGCCTTCGATATTTTAAGGGGTGGGGAATCCAAATACAACATCTATCTTGTGATCCAAGATGGCGGATGGGAAATCAAAGATGGCAGATGGGAAAAATTTAAAAAAACAATATGGGTACCGTCTCTGATGATTTAAGGGATGGTGAATTCAAAAACACCATCTATTTCGTGATCAAAGATGGCGGATGGGAATATTTTTTAAAATCAGTATGGGTATCGTCTCCGATGTTTAAAGGGATGGGGAATCCAAATACAACATATATTTCGTGATTCAAGATAGCGGATGGGAAATCAAAGATGGTGGATGGGAAAATTTTAAAAAATCAATATGCGTGTCGTCTCTAATGATTTAAGGGATGGGATGGTAAATCCAAATACAACATCTATTTCGTGATTCAAGATGGCGGATGGGAAATCAAAGATGGCGGACGGGATTCTTTTTGAAAGTCGATATGGGTATCGTCTCCGATATTTTAAGGAATAGGGAATTCAAAAACACCATCTATTTCGTGATCAAAGGTGGCGGATGGGAATATTTTAAAAATCAATATGGGTATCGTCTCCGATGTTTAAAGGGATGGGGAATCCAAATACAACATCTATTTCGTGATTCAAGATGGCGGATGGGAAATCAAAGATGGTCGATGGGCAAAATTTTAAAAATCAATATGGGTGTCGTCTCTGATGATTTAAGGGATGGTGAATCCAAATACAACATCTATTTCGTGATCAATGATGGCGGATAGGAAATCAAAGATGGCGGACGGGTTTTTTTTTTTGAAATTCGATATGGGTATCGTCTCCGATATTTTAAGGAATGGGGAATTCAATATTATATAAAAATCTATGTTTGTTTGTTCATCATTTACAGACTCTGAAATGATAAGAGATTAAGCGCTAAGTCAATGGTAACTATGGAAAAGGGGCTTGGAAAAAAGGGAATTATATAAAAACTCTTAAAAAGGCGATACGAAGTTCGCTGGGTCAGCTAGTACTAATATAATAAAGCGGTAGAGTTTGTTTGTTTGTTTGTTTGTTTGAACGCCCTAATCTCAGGAACTAGCGGTCGGGTCTGAAAAATTCTTTTTGTATACGATAGCCCAGTTATTCCGGAAGGCTATAGGCTATATAACATAACGCTTCGACCGTTTGGGGCCGGACAAAAGGCTAAAAAGGTTAAAACATAATGTCGGCTAATCTCAGGATCTAGCAGTCGGATTTTAAAAATTGTTATTGCCTATGATAGCCCAATTATTCCGAAAGGCTATAGGCTATATAAAATTACGCCACAACTTTTAGGGGCCAGACAAAAATAATAAAATGGTCAAACGAGAAGGGGAAGGGTTGGGTCAAAGACAAAAAGGCTAAACGAATAGGATACAATCTATATGGGTATCGTTTTCGAGATTTTCGGGACGCTGATTAATAATATGAAATTTATTTCGTGATCAAAGATGGCGGATGGGCAATCAAAGATGGCGGATGGGCAATCAAAGATGGCAGATGGGAAAATTTTAAAAAATCAATATTGGTATCGTCTCCGATGTTAAAAGGGATGTTAACAGGGAATCCAAATACAACATCTATTTCGTGATTCAAGATGGCGGATGGGAAACCAAAAATGGCGGATGGGAAAAATTTAAAAAATCAATATGGGTATCGTCTCTGATGATTTAAGGGATGGTGAATCCAAAAACAACATCTATTTCGTGATCAAAGATGGCGGATAGGAAATCAAAGATGGCGGACGGGATCTTTTTAAAGTCGATATGGGTATCGTCTCCGATATTTTAAGGAATGGGGAATTCAAAAACACCATCTATTTCGTGATCAAAGATGGCGGATGGGATTTTTTTTCTAAATCAATATGGGTATCGTCTCCGATGTTTGAAGGGATGGGGAATCCAAATACAACATCTATTTCGTGATTCAAGATAGGGGATGGGAAATCAAAGATGGCGATGGGAAAATTTAAAAAATCAATATGGGTATCGTCTCTGATGATTTAAGGGATGGTGAATTCAAAAACAACATCTATTTCGTGATCAAAGATGGCGGATAGGAAATCAAAGATGGCGGATAGGAAATCAAAGATGGCGGACAGGATCTTTTTAAAGTTGATATGGGTATCGTCTCCGATATTTTAAGGAATGGGGAATTCAAAAACACCATCTATTTCGTGATCAAAGATGGCGGATGGGATTTTTTTTCTAAATCAATATGGGTATCGTCTCCGATGTTTGAAGGGATGGGGAATCCAAATACAACATCTATTTCGTGATTCAAGATAGGGGATGGGAAATCAAAGATGGCGATGGGAAAATTTAAAAAATCAATATGGGTATCGTCTCTGATGATTTAAGGGATGGTGAATCCAAAAACAACATCTATTTCGCGATCAAAGATGGCGGATAGGAAATCAAAGATGGCGGATAGGAAATCAAATATGGCGGACGGGATTTTTTTAAGTCGATATGGTTATCGTCGCCGATATTTAAAGGGATGGGGAATCCAAATCCGACATCTATTTCTTGATCAAAGATGGCGGATTAGAAATCAAAGATGGCGGATGAGAAAGTTTTAAAAAATCAAAATGGTTATCGTCTCCAATGTTTTAAGGGATGGCGAATCTAAATACAACATCTATTTCGTGATCAAAGATGGCGGATAGGAAATCAAAGATGGCGGATAGGAAATCAAAGATGGCGGACGGGATCTTTTTAAAGTTGATATGGGTATCGTCTCCGATATTTTAAGGAATGGGGAATTCAAAAACACCATCTATTTCGTGATCAAAGATGGCGGATGGGTTTTTTTTTTTAAATCAATATGGTTATCGGCTCCGATGTTTGAAGGGATGGGGAATCCAAATACAACATCTATTTTGTGATCAAAGATGGCGGATAGGAAATCAAAGATGGCGGACGGGATTTTTTTTAAGTCGATATGGGTATCGTTTCGTCTCCGATATATTAAGGAATGGGAAAATCAATATTATATAAAAATCTATGTTTGTTTTTGCATCATTTATAGACCCTGGAATGATAAGAGATTAAGCGCTAAGTCAATGGTAACTTTGGAAAAGGGGCTTGGAAAAAAGGGAATTAAATAAAAACTCTTAAAAAGGCGATACGGAGTTCGCTGGGTCAGCTAGTCTGTGCTATAAGACGTTGGTTAGTACCAAATTTCAAGAATCTGAGTTTACGGGAAGTACCCTGTAGGTTTTGATTCCCTTGCCAGTAGTTGCGAGTTTGAAAATATAGTAAAATTGCTGTTTCTTTTGATTGCGTTGAGATATAATTTTGATTTTGTTACAGCTTAGACCTGAGTATTTGATATGAATTTCAATTTAATAATTTTACACGTTCATGAGGAAAGGGGTAGTAAGTAACTTTAAAATTAATACAAATATTTTTTTATATAATGTACCTAAAAATTTACTATTTTCGCAATTTTCCATTACCTGTGCCATAAGACATTGTTTCGTACAAAATTTCAAGATTCTGAGTTTACGGGAAGTACCTTGTAGCTTTGGATTCCCTTGCGAGTAGTTGTAAGAAAATTTGCGGCTTAAATTGTTGTTTCTTTGTATTGCGTTGACATAGAAGTTTGATTTTGTTACAGCTTAAAGGTATTTATAGACTTGAGTATTTGACATGAATTTCAATTGAATACCTCTACGTGTTCATGAATGAATGGTAATAACTTTAAAATTATTAAAAATATTTTTATTTTATTTATTTTATTTTATTTTATTTGGAAAACAAACAGTTCCTTATAACTAATTGTGTACATATTTTTATAACTATTAACCATTTACACGTTTTCACATTTAAATATTTAGGTCTTGATCAGTGAGACGTTCTAAACTACATAGTGGATATAATTAAAAACACATTAAAAATAAAAGATATAAAGATAAAACACGAACACAATACTAAGGCAATAAAAATATTAAAACAAAATCAAAGTCAAAATCTAAGAACCGATTCGAACCACTGGTTGGCAAGAGCACGTCTATAGGCGGAGGCACTTGCATTGAATAGGTCCAGACTGTCTAGGTATGCTAGATCGTTGATGTAACTTGGAGTTCTTATAAAGAACGTACCTTTTCTATAGTTGGTAGCGCAATGAGGAACGTGCAGAAGATTCGGTAACCTTGCAGACCTAGTAGGGACCCTCAAATGCAAGTTGCCGAGCAGATGGGGAGAATCAATTTTTGATTGCGCTATTTTTACTAGCAGTGTTATATCCGCGATTTTCATCCTTTCGTAGAGTGGTAGTAAGTGCTGTCGCTTACACCTTACTTCATAAGTTTCGTCGTTATTTACCTTACACTTATACTGCAAGTATTTAGTGAATTTGCGCTGTACGGCCTCCAGTCTCCGTATATGCACATCGTACTGTGGACTCCAAATTTGAGAGCAATATTCGAGGATGCTGCGAACGTATGAGCAATACAAAACTTTGACAGCTTTTATGCTTGAAAATTGGGAACATGATCTCATGACAAAACCTAACGCTTTATTAGCCTTATTAACAATATTGTCAATGTGTTTTTCATACGTTAATTTGGCGTCATGAGTTACACCCAGGTCGCGGATTTAATTGACTCGCTTAAGTTGCACTCCTTTTAAAACATAATTAAATTTGTATTGCTTAGGCTTGCGAGAAAAGGTTATTGAGTAACACTTAGAGGTATTTAAATCTAAGCCGTTAAGTTGACAAAACGCTTCAAATCTAATTAGGTCTTGTTGTAATAAAACGCAGTCAGATGGTTGTTCAATCTTTTTGAATATTTTCATGTCATCGGCGTACATCAAAAATTGTGAATTAAGGAAACAGGATTTGACATCATTTATGAATATATTAAATAACAATGGCCCAATTAATGAGCCTTGTGCAACACCGGAAGGGACATTATGCCATATTGACATCGATGCATTGAGTACAACTGCCTGAGATCTGTTTTCGATGTAAGAGCAAAACCATCTGAACAGGTTCCCGTGAATACCAGCTCGTAGAAGTTTTTGAAAAAGTATTTTATGGTCTATACGATCAAATGCCTTGCTGTAATCGGTAAAAATAGCATCTACTTGGCCACCCTGTGTCATATTAGTGGTCGTGAAGTCTATAAAGGTTAGAAGGTTCGTAGTTGTCGATTTATTTTTGATGAATCCATGCTGTTCCGAGATAAAGAAACCCTGTAACGTGTTGAACACCTGTGTATAGACTATTCGTTCCAATATTTTTGCGAAAATACATAATTTGGAAATAGGTCTGTAGCTCTTTACGTCCTTTCTGTCACCCGTTTTATAGACAGGTGTAATAAATGCAGACTTCCAAATTTTAGGGACGGTACTTTCTTTAATAGAGCGGCTATACAATATAGTAAGCGGATTAGTCAGTTCTTTGGCACAGTTTACAATAAATGTAGGTGATATGTGATCGGGCCCGGCGCCTTTTGCAAGATTTACTGACTTCAGCAAGTCGTGTACCTTGTCAGGCTGTATGTCTATGTTACATATCGTGTAAGGGCACTGTAGCGATTCGCTATTACCATCTAGTAGTGAAGTGCGGTGTTGGTGAGAGGATTGGGAGACGAACGTAGACTGGAAATAGGAAGCGAAGATGTTACAAATTCCCTCGTTGGTGTCAGCTGTTACGTCATCATAAGTAAGGCTAGACGGGAGGGAGTTGGGTCCCTTTTTATTTGATTTTATAAAACTCCAGAACGTTTTGGGATTCACAGTTATAGCTTTCTCTGTTTTGTCAATATACGTACGGTAACACTCGTCCTCAACGCGTTTTGCTCTTTTCCGCAATAAACTAAAGGTGATATAATCGCTTGTGTTACCGTATGTACGGTATTTTCTAAAGAACTTGTGTTTTTCCCTGAGAATCTTTTTTAAACTTGCGCTGTACCATGGCGGGTATGACGATGCGAAAACCGTTCTATGGGGTATGAATTTATCTCTTAATTCATATAAGTGGCTATAAAAACATTCTAGCGCACTTTCAAGGGAATTATCGGTCAAAAAATCGTTCCATGGAATTTTGGTTAATGCTGAATTAATTGTTTCATAATCACCTCGGTCATAGAAATATTTGATCCTCGGATCTGCTTTAAGAGAAGCAGCGTAAGTATGGTTCAATGTGATTTCAAGGGACTTGTGGTGACTGTCTTCGGGTACTAAAGGAGAGTCGGATGCCTTAACTGATAATTGAGAGTTACATAAGATCAAATCCAACAATCTATTATTGACGTTTCGACATAAGTTGAATTGGTTTAGACTAAACTCTGCTAGCGTATCAAAAAAATATACTTGGGCGTCACCCAATATGCCCGATGGCTGTAATTGACCGTTTGTGCTACTCCAATCAACATTACTAATATTAAAATCACCCATGATGATAAAAATATCGTCTGGGCAGGAGTTAATAATAGATGATAGTTGATTTGTAAAATTAGTAAATTGAGTGTTAAAAGAATTCCCCGATTTCTCGGTACATAAATATATGGTACAAAGATGAATTTTAAGCGATGTGCTACTGTTTATATTAGTGGAAATAGTCACCCAAATATCCTCAGCGGAGGAACTCCATTCTGGCCGATGGACAGATTTAAGCTCACGTCATACAGCCATTATTACGCCACCGCCAAACTTTACGCGAGTACTCGTGTAATCCCTATCACGGCGCCAAATAAGATACCTTTCATCAAAAACCTCGCTGTTGCTGATACTATCAGGTAACCAGCTTTCCGTTATGGATATTACGTCATATGAATTCAACAGTACATTTCGTTTAAATAACTGTGTTTTCGTCCGCAGCCCTCTTGTATTTTGGTAATATATACTAAACGGCATCATTTTTAAACTGTTATATTCTTACAAAGCCATCTAGTATACTATATTATGATATGACGTAACAAAAAATTTACGGTTTTCGCAAATTTTCCTTTAGCTGTACTGTAAGACATTGCTTCGTACTAAATTTCAAGATTCTGAAAGTACTAATTCACGGGAAGTACCCTGTAGGTATTGATTAATTTGTGAGTTTCGAAAATTTGCAGCATAAAGGGCTGTATCTTTTGATTGTGTTGGCTTAAAAGATCGATTTTTTCACAGCTTCGAGGGACCGTAGATTTGACTGTTTGATATAAACATTTTGATAACTTCACGCGTTTTTGAGAACAAGGATCTTGACAGACGGACGGACAACAAAGTGATCCTATAAGGGTTCCATTTTTTCATTTCGAGGTACGGAACGCTAAAAAAGAAAAAAAAAATGGGCAAGTGCGAGTCGGACTCGCGCACGAAGGGTTCCGTACCATCATCTATAAAAGAAAATCACGTTCGTTGTATGTATACTTAAATACTTTATAAGTTTCTACCTGTTTATTAAGATCGAGTAACAAATTGCTTAAAAATTAAGTTTGTTGTATGGGAGCCCCCCTTTATTATTTACTTTTTTAAATTTAATTATTTATTTTGAAAGGTAATATACAACTACATATTCTGTAAAAATTTAAAGCGTCTACCTGTAACAGTTAGTAATTTTGAGCAAAAAATACGAAAAAAACACGTTTTTTGTATGGGACCTCCCCTTAATATTTTATTTTTATTATTTTTAGTATTTGTTGTTATAGCGGCAACCGAAATACATAATTTGTGAAAATTTCAGCTTTCTAGCTATCATGGTTTATGAGATACAGCCTGGTGACAGACAGACGGACAGACAGAGACTTAGTAATAGGGTTCCGTTTTTTACCTTTTAGGTACGGAACCCTAAAAAGGATTTTTTCAGTCTTGTTTCTGTTTCTGTTATGTCTCTCTGTTTCTTGTTATGAAAATAATTAAATATTAGTCATATTTTTTCATTCCATCGAAAAATCGAATAAAATCTCTTAATAACGCACAATTTACTAATATTTACATGTCATTGTGCGTTATTAAGCAATCAATCAATCCTTTATTTGCTAGGATATGGTTACATTTTACAATTTGTCAGTTTTTAGATCGTACAGCATATTCTGCCACATTGGCGTGCAAAGATTAAATAATAAACATTAAATATACTTAACAGATAAATACAATCATATGATTAGTTTCTAACATTATTATCACATGTATAAAATATATTTGAGACCCAATTAGAATATTTATTAATGAAATAATTTAAAATTAATTGCAATGTTATGAAGGAAGGCTGTTGTGGCTTTGAGAAGTAGTTAACAATAGTGAATTTATGTCGGTAACAAACAATAATAGAATATGTCGAACAATTTAAAGAAGATAATAATAATAAAAAAAAAAGTCAAGTAATAGTAAAATGTCAAGCAGTAGGTATATAACCCCCTCGTGGGATCTCCACCTTGTCGTGTTGGGGGGGCTCAGTAACCGTGGGTTTGAGGTACACCCACGGTGAAGCTAAGCGGGATCCCGGGAGGGGACGCTCTACGTAGGCTTGGGTAAGGCCTGCGTAGGATGCGTCCAAAGTGCGGGTGCGGGGGACAGTTCTGTCTGTCCCTCGCAGTCGGGTGCAGTCGCGAGAGGAGAGGCGTGTCGGTGTTGCGTTGCCGCGCGCCCTATCTCCCGCGACCAAATGGGGGCGCACCATTGTTGCGTCGGGGTGGGGCCGCAGAGGAAGAGGAGATACGGTGTTGCGTTGCCGTCCTCCCTATCCTCTGCGGCCGCTGGGTGTTTTGGCGGCGGAGCCCCACACCATCCGCCGCCAAGGAGGTTTTGTTCGGGGCCCGCCTGACCATCTGGCGGGCCAATACCCGACGAGGGTTTGCGACGAATGCTTCGGCGATACTCGACCCTCCAACACACGGGTACCTACATGAGAAAGTCGAGGTGATTTTTAGTGGTAACACCACATACTCCGGCTCACATTTCCCTAAGAGTCGGAGATCCGAAGGGATTTTCCACCTCGTAAAAAAAAAGCGGTAGGTATATAAAAAAGTTACAGTATCTAATAGTCTTAGGTCGTGGATACATTATAAAATTACAAGTCAATAATTATAATTTAAAATAAGTAATAATCTGGTTTATGATAACAATATAATAACATAGTAATTATTGTGCCTTTATAGTTTTATCACTAAGAAAATCATCAATATTATAATAGCTTTTTTGTATTAGTAGGATTTAAAGCGATTTCTTAAATTATGTGGTATTCATATGCCTATACAAGAAAGACGAAAGTGATGGTGTTTGAAAAAGATGAGAGTTTGACTGAGTGTAATATTACGATTGAAGATGAAAAAGTACTTAGAGCAAGTAAAAGAATTTGTATATTTGGGTAGCGTGTTTACAAGAGACGGAAGATGTGAAGAAGATATTGAAAGGAGAGTGACTGCGGGCAATCGTGTAAATGGAGCACTCTATGCCTTTATGAACGGCCAGACTGTGCCGAAAGAGGCGCGATTGGCGGTTCATAATGGAGTGCTTGTCCCCACGTTGATGTATGGAAGTGAGAGTTGGGTATGGCAGAAAAGGCATGAAAGTAGAATTAACGCAGTTGAGATGCGATCACTGCGTAGTATGTGTGGGGTGAGACTGATCGATAGAATTCCGAACGTAACTATACGAGAGAGCAGTGGTCTGAAAGAAGATGTCGTGACTAGGATTGAGAAAAGAATGCTAAAGTGGTTTGGACACGTGGAGCGAATGAGTGAAGAAAGAATGACGAATAAGATTTATAAGGCAAATATGTGTGGGCAAGTCGGTCGCGGCAGATCTCGTCGGACATTCCTCGATCAAATTGGGGACGTCCTAAAAAACGGCCAGGTCCGAAGTACCCGAAACCGGCGAGCATGTATGAAAAGAGTAATGAGTGTAGAGGAAGCGCGTGAGGTTTGTAAGGATAGAAGCAAGTGGCGTTCTGTTGTCTCTGCCTACCCCGACGGGAAAAAGGCGTGAGTATATGTATGTATGTATGTCATATGCCTATATTAAAATCACCAGCAGTTAAAATGTTATTATATTTATATTTATTTAAGTAAATCAAAAGTTTTTCTAGCCTGTTGAAAAACGAATACAAATTATTTTGTTTAATTAACAACAGTTTATTCGATTTTTATGAATATATTTGATTGAATGAGGCCATACCCATTTAGTTAAATGTGGTATCATTATTTTTCGAAGTGACATTAGCTTTCGTCAGTTTACAGCCTCCTATATACAAAGGTACTCTGTGTTTACTGCATCGAAATCATCGAATTAGTAGCTAGATTATTATAGTTGTTTTAATATAATGGACATACATAATATTATGTAGGGATATAATAAAATGTTTTATTGTATTATTAAATACTTACTACACACAGTGCTTTTGCCGCGCGGCACGTGCTGCCGGCTTTTGTCGGGCGTCGCTGCCGCCGGCATCTGCCGCAGAAAGCCGCCGGGCATCATTCCAGTTGTATAGAACGTCCACACACAAGTAACAAGTTACAACCTGCGGCGGGCCGGCGGCCTACCCAGGCGGCTATGCCGGCAGCTCTTTCGTGCGGTCAGGCCGGCGCGCGGCGGCTTCGTACGTCACTGTGTGTGTGTGCCTTATGTCTGTTCCATGCCCACCTTAATTTCCTTTATGTATTTGTATAAAACTCTTAAACCTGTCTACAGAATGCATCTTTCTACCTAATTTTAACGCTAAGGCGCTTTCAATAAAAAATACCGTTTTGCTGAAAATCGTGAAAACCCGTTTTTGTGACCCCGTGTAATTTTTTTCCGGCGTCGGATCGATGAGGACTTTTCAAATGTCATTTATGATGATACCTATTTTGAACTATCGTACCAATTTTCAGCTGGGTGCGAATTATCGTAACCTCGGATGACTAAACTATTGGATGTGTTTCGTAATTGTTGTAACAATAATCTGACGTGATCATGATGGCAGAGCCGTAGGGGAAACGAGCAGGATGTTCGATAAGTAAGAGATTATGCTAATCGTAACCAATCAACGGACAAAACGAAACATCATCATTGTTCTAGCGTTATCTCGGTTACATCCCAGCCGAGTCTCGCTTTCTAGTCTAACCAGAATATTAGCTTAACGAACGAAAGGAACAGTAGGTTAAAACCACTCATCAGAATCTTTAAAATAATGTTGGCGATGCAAAGATTATCCGCGCGCCTCTAGCGGCGAAATTTAGAAGTTGTCTTTGTACGACACTTTGGACAGCTTTCTATACAACTTTGCTTCGAGGTTATGGTGGTAATTATTGTTTTGAGAGCTGTCAAGAGTGTCAAAAGTAGTAGTGATATACTCCTTGTAGTCATAGAGCATAGATATTTATTCATAGAGGCGTATTTATTATTAAATATTGTCTGCAGAGCGCAGACAAACTTTCTGTGACCCAAATTACCGCTTGGCGGCGTGGCAGTCGCGCTGTGAGTCTATGTCAGCTGTCTCTATGAGTGAAAGAGAGACGAACGTTCCTCCTGTGTATCTTAACTACGAGAGCAAGAGAGACGGAGAACGACGCCAGCGCCGCCAACGGCGCCAACTACGTACTACACTGACAACCGCCAATTCGTCACTTGGAATCAGCACACGAAATTCTTAAGAAATACGCTTCTATTATGTAAATTTGTATTCATTGTTGTAGTGATATGTGAAGGAGTCGTACAAAGACAACTTCTAAATTTCGCCGCTAGAGTCGCTAGTTAGAATCTTAGCATCGCCAGTAACATGTGATATAGGGATATAAGTTTATCTAGGTTGCGATCCAATTCCTTTGCCTTGAAACCCGTCTTGCGCTTATTAAATTCACCTCGGCGAACTGACAGGCATTTCTAATACTTACTTTGTAATTTGTTTTCGTTGTAAACTCCATGGCAAGGATACTTTCTCCGGAAATTTAGTTATTATTACTTATTTAGTTTTTGTAGTTTAGTTAAGGATAGTTTGGTTGTATAAGTAGTTTTATTTTGTTGATAAAAACATAGTTTATATCTACTCACTTAGTGAATTTTAATAAGTCTTCAAGGTGAAGGTTAAAAGTTAAAATTCGTCTTAGACTTGGGACTCGTTACGAACGTCGAGACCTTACGTTCTTTATAATATTATGTGATTTAGATAAGGCATACATTTAAAGGTGCCAGACAGGGGTTAATAGAACTGTAAGACTCATTAACAAAGTCATGATTTTTTATTCAATAGCCAAACCCTACAGTTATTTTATAAGAAACTAGAGGACGCCAGCAGCTACGCCTGCATTTTTTTTTATTTACCCGTTTTGGCCGATCCCGTGGGAATTTCGGGAAATCCCTTCTTAGTGCACCCCTACGGTCCCCAAGGAACATACATGCCAAATTTCAGCTTCCTGCGCCCAATAGTTTCGGCTGTAGCGTGTCTGTCAGTCAGTCAGTCAGTAACGCAAGGATTTTATATATTAAGATTACATCAGTTGTAGCCACACGGCTTTGGACGATAATTTGACTGGTATGATCTCAACTAGGGAATGCAATCCGGCAGCAAATTCTCAATCCCGGTATTTGCGGGATCCCGCTTGATTAATAAAACATACATACATATGCTCTCGCCTTTTTCCCGTCGAGGTAGGCAGAGACAACAGATCGCCACTTGCTTCTTGCAAATCTCACGCGCTTCCTCTACATTCATTATTATTTTCATACATGCTCGCCGGTTACGGGTGCTTCGGACTTTTCCGTTTTGCAAGACGTCCCCAATTTGGTCGACGAACGTCTTACGAGGTTTGCCGCAACCGGTTTGCCCATACACCTCTGCCATATATAGTTGATTCGTCAATCTTTCATCACTCATTCGCTCCACGTGTCCAAACCTTTTCAGCATTCCTTTCTCAATCCTTGTCACGACATCTTCTTTCAGGCCACATCGATCGCGTAGGTATTACTGTATTCGGAATTCTATCAATCAGTCTCACCCCATACATACTACGCAGAGATCGCATCTCAACTGCGTTAATTCTGCTTTCATGATTTTTCTGCCATACCCAACACACACTTCCATACATCAAGGTTATGAACTAACACTCCGTTATGAACCGCCAGTCGCGCCTTTTTAGGCACGGTTTTAATAAAACTTCGCAAAAATATGTATTTTTTTTAAATTGAGTTTTAACTCTTTTCCATATAGTATATAATTATCTACTTAAATGAAACAAATCTAAGTTTCATAAAAAATATTTTCAATAATTTACTTACTGATTGAAAATAAACAAAAGTAGAAAAACTAAACATCTTCTGACTCTCAATAATTTATGCAGTTATATAATATTGTATACAGTTGCCGACATATTTATATATCACTATTTACTTGAACATATGTAAAAAATGTGGGATTTTTTAAATTAAATCCGCCATTGTTATACATTGTATATAATTTTAATTTTTTGTACATGAATAAATTATTGACCTCTTATTAAACGACCTAACCAAGCTATTAGATCCAGTAACTTTATAATCGAAATACACATAATGAAGGTCTTGAATAAAAAAGGTCATAATAACGAACTACAGATATATATAACCAAAGTATTTTTTTTATTTAAAGTTTTTGCATTTTAAGTGCGTATTGTTATGACACGTAGCCTTGACGCTAATTAAAATATTAGGCGTGTTAATGATTATTTTTACGTTAACATATGTAGATATTAATTTAAATACAGTTAAATTATATTTCGATTTTCAATCGCATGCAAAGGTCGATGTCGCTGCTACCAACATTAGAGATTTAAATATTAAATTGAAATTATAATTTAATAATTAATATTAAATATCAGTAAATAAGAAAAAACAATTTAGAAGGGTCATGAAATTTCACTCCGTCGCGTCGCCATGGAGAACATGCCCAGGATACTCTGGGGGTATTGCTTGTACCTGGCACGAAAGATTTGCTAAGCTATAGGTACAAATAGTTACGATAATCTCTTGTTGGCAGGTAGGTACATGCCAACCTTCGGTCACGCGAAGCGAAGTCTCTCAAATCGCAAGATTTAAAGAAGTCAACATTATTAGAGGCCACCTACCATTCTGGAATCTACCTTTTAATAAGTATAGCATGTGAATGAAGGATAACCTTACATTAAATAATCAAATGTAACAAAAACATATTACTTTTTCTTTTGGTTCTTGTACATAATTTCAAACGTAATGTAAGCTTATACTTTTCAAGCGAATGATATCTATTGACGCCAATATGTCATTTTTAAAAACCTATGTAGACCAATCTATCACTGGTAAACAGAAAGACTGACGAATAGACTAACATTTATAAATAGTCGTTTATGACTTGGTATTGTGTAGGTAAGTAGGTACCTTTTTTCTCCCTGTGGAAATGCATTCACGCATATCCCCACAGGATGAAAAGCGGGGGTATGTGGGACTCGGCGGCTGGAGTGCAAGCCACGTCTGTGCCACGTAATCTGTATATATAAAATCCTTGCGTTACTGACTGACTGACAGACTAGCTACAGCCAAAACTATTGGGCGCAGGAAGCTGAAAGGAGAAAGACCAAATACGGCCTGTAGCGGCCAGAAAGTTGTGAATCGTTGAAATTAAACACATAATTTTTAAAAATTTTACATCGTTTTCGTTTCTTGATAGAGTATCGGTGAAAGAATTTAGTTTTTAAAGATTAATTATTTTGAATAAGCTATGGTAATAGCGGATGAATGTCTTATGTTGCCAGTGAAGTATGGTAGGCAGAAATTGTTTTAAGGAAATAATATTTTTATTACTATATTAGAAAACAATATATTTTATTTACTTTATAAGTATATTTGTAAAAAGAATCAAGAAATATATAATTTATTATACATTCCATAATTATTAATCGGTAAAAATCGTTTTGTTTTTTAATCGATAGTAGAAATATTTTTTCAAACCATTTGCAACACTTTTTTTATCTGTTATGTCATTCGTGTTGCTACTGTGTATCGTAAATATTTTGCTCTGATTTATTGGTGTTTTCGTACGGTTTTAATGTAATGTAATTGAATATAAATTCAATAATAATGATCAGTACCTTCTACCCATGCTAAGAATATGCAGCGGTGTTTGTGATTGTGGTTAGCTTTTTTGGACGAGTATACATAGTATGAGGTTCCCTAGTACACAGGTGATTATTCATTATTATTGGCCACTCTTTATGTTGTTTTTGTTCTTTAAGACGCAAATACATACTTTTATTTACATCTAGGTATTATATTTATGTTAAAATTCAATTTTGAGGTATATTTAGTTGCGGAATAATTTCCATTTCAAATATCTCGTATCTTATTTCCACCAAAAGTTATTTAAAAAGAAATTATACAGGTTAATAGAGTAGTCATTTATCTTCAAAACACACATGGTGTTGTGTTTGGCCGTGCCAGGCCCATAATGTATGGCCAAATGGTACATCTCCTTTAGCATGTATGTTCCTTGGGGACCGTAGCGGTGCACTAAGAAGGGATTTCCCGAAATTCTCACGGGATCGCGCAAAAACAATGAAATTAAAAAAAATGTACGAGCGTAGCTGCGGGCGTCCTCTACATACATAAATACAAACATAGTCTCACGCCTATATCCCCGAAGAGGTAGGCAGAGGTATATTGCTACACCCACTTTTCGCCAGATTTATTTTAGTCCCACGTAATAGGGGGCGAGCCTATTGCCGAACCGGGAACATTACCAGACTCCGTGCTGCTACCGAGAATTTCCTAACGGTAAAACCCAATAACACTTTGCCCGACCCCGAGACCTCCCAATCCCACGCGCAAGTTAGTCTACACTTTAGTACCCACTAAAACCACAGCGCATACTACCACGCCATTTTGGGGCGCCAGGGGGTCGCGTCAGCATTCTACCGGGGCACCCCGGCGGATAGCTCGAAGGCCACAACCTCCTGGGCGGCGGATGAAGGTATTGGGCCCCGCCGCCAGCACACCCAGAGGATAGGGAGGACGGCAACCTGACAACACCGCATCTCCTCTTCCTCTGCGGCCCCACCGCAACACATCGAATGGTGCGCCACCATTTGGTCGCGGGAGATAGGGCGCGCGGCAACGCAACACCGACACGCCTCTCCTCCCGCGATCACACCCGGCTGCGAGGGACAGACAGAACTATACCCCGCACCCGCACCCTTGAATTGAACGCATCCTGCGCAGGTCCCCTCCAAGCCCATGCGGAGCGTCTACTTCCGGGCTCCCGCTTAGCTTCACTTTTTCTCTGATCTCAGTAGCAGCACGGAGTCTGATGATGTGCCCGGTGACGGCAATAGGCTCGCCCCCTATTACGTGAGACCTAAAAATTCATGGCGAATCTGAGTGTAATATTACACCCCGTCTACCCCTTCGGCGATACAGTCGTGAGTCCTCAAGCATAATTTATTTAAATTCTGATGTTCATTTAGTTAGCCTCCTGAAAATAGACATGGTGAAACAGGAGCATCTACTTACATTATGTACCTAATAATGCAGGCAATTCGCTCAAATGTTCAGAACCATGATGGAAATGATGCAGTTAAATATTAAAAATTTAACAAACGTCGACCAGACATCGCAAGTAGCTCCCTTTCACGAGTATGACGCATGGGCTAGCCATCATCTCTCTCGCCATATCAGAGGGACAGGGATGACCCGACATTCGACGTCACCACAAGAAATGATATTTTAGTGAGCATGACGACAACTAGTCTGAGATCCGTAGGAAAGCGACCTTCAACGATCTGGTTATTGCGTGAAAAGTATTTTATATCAAATTTTGCAAGTCAAAATAAATACTACGAATGGTTTGGCAAAAAAAAAAAATCCAATCATCGACTTGTTCAATCCCATGCCGTGTATAATCTTGTGTCGTGTATAATCTCGTGACGTGTCGTGTATAATCTCGTGACGTGTCGTGTATAATCTCGTGACATGTACAATATTGGGTCGTGTACATAAAATCTCTTGAAATGTATAATCTCGTGTCGTATATAACTTCGTGACGTGTAATGTACAATCTCGTGTCGTGTATAATCTAGTGACGTGTCGTGTATAATCTCGTGTCGTATCGTGTATAATCTCGTGTCGTGTATAATCTAGTGTCGTGTATAATCTCGTGACGTGTCGTGTATAATCTCGTGACGTGTCGTGTATAATCTCGTGACATGTACAATATTGGGTCGTGTACATATAATCTCTTGAAATGTATAATATCGTGTCGTTTATAACTTCGTGACGTGTAATGTACAATCTCGTGTCGTGTATAATCTAGTGACGTGTCGTGTATAATCTCGTGTCGTATCGTGTATAATCTCGTGTCGTGTCGTGTATAATCTCATGACGTCTCGTGTATAATCTCGTGACGTGTTCTGTATAATTGCGTGTCATGTATAATCTCGTGTCGTATATAATCTCACGTCATGTCGTGTATAATCTCGTGTCGTGACGTGTATAATCTCGTGTTGTGTATAATCTCTTGACGTGCCGAGTATAATCTCGTGTCGTGTCGTTATAATCTCATGACATGTATAATCTCGTGTAGTGTATAAACCCCTGAAGTTTCGTGTATAATCTCGTGACTTTTACAATCACGTTTCGTGTCATGTATAAACTAGTGACGTGTCGTGTATAATCTCGTGTCGTGTCTAATCTCGTGACATGTATAATCTCGTGTAGTGTATAAACTCCTGACGTGTCGTGTATAATCTCTTGACATGTATTATCTCGTGTCGTGTCGTGTATAATCTCGTGTCGTGTCATGTATAATCTCGTGACTTGTATAATCCCGTCTTATGTCGTGTATAAACTCGAAACGTGTAGTGTATAATCACGTGACGTGCCAAGTCTTATCTTGTGACGAGTACTTGTCGTGTATAATCTCATGTCGTGTCGTGTATAACATCGTGATGTGTCGTGTATAATCTCGTGTCATGTAAAATTTCGTGTCGTGTAATAATCTCGTGACGTGTATAATCTCGTGTCGATTCGTGTATCATCTCGTAAAGTGTCATGTATAATCTCGTGTCGTGTCGTCTATGATCTTGTGACGTGCTGTGTATAATCTCAAACGTGTCGTGTAAAATCTTGTGACGTGTATAATCTGTGACGTATATAATCCCGTGACGTGTTGTGTACAATCTCGTGTCGTGTATAACCTCGTGACGGTTCGTGTATAAACTCGTGTCTTGTAAAATCTCGTGTCACGTAATAATCTCGTGACGTGTATAATCTCGTGTAGATTCGTGTATCATCTAGTAAAGTGTCATGTATAATCTCGTGTCGTGTCGTCTATGATCTTGTGACATGATGTGTATAATTACGAACGTGTCGTGTAAAATCTTGTGACCTGTACAATTTTGTGGCGTGTCGTATATAATCTCGTGTCGTCTCGTGTATAATCTCGTGACGTGTATAATCTCGTCTCGTGTCTTGTATAAACTCGTGACGTGTCGTGTATAATCTCGTGACGTGTCGTGTATAATCTCGTGATGTGCCACGTCTTATCTTATGACGAGTATAATCTCGTGTCTTGTCGTGTATAAACTCGTGACGTGTCGTGTACAATCTCGTGACGAGCCACGTCTTATCTTCTGACGAGTATACTCGTGACTTGTCGTGTATAATCTCATGTCGTGTCGTGTATAACATCGTGACGTGTCGTGTATAATCTCGTCTCATGTAAAATTTCGTGTCGTGTAATAATCTCGTGACGTGTATAATCTCGTGTCGATTCGTGTATCATCTCGTAAAGTGTCATGTATAATCTCGTGTCGTGTCGTTTATGATCTTGTGACATGCTGTGTATAATCTCGAACGTGTCGTGTAAAATCTTGTGACGTGTATAATCTGTGACGTATATAATCTCGTGACGTGTCGTGTACAATCTCGTGTCGTGTCGTGTATAACCTCGTGACGTGTCGTGTATAATCTTGTTCTCGTGTCATGTAATATCTCGTGCCGTGTTATAATCTCGTGCCGTGTTATAATCTCGTGACATGTATATTCTCGTGTTGATTCGTGTATCATCTCGTAAAGTGTCAAGTATAATCTCGTGTTGTGTCGTCTATGATCTTGTGACGTGCTGTGTATTATCTCGAAAGTGTCGTGTAAAATCTTGTAACGTGTATAATCTGGTGACGTGTCGTGTATAATCTCGTATCGTGTCGTGTATAATCTCATGTCGTGTCGTGTATAATCTCGTGTCGTGTATAATATCGTGACGTTTATAATCTCGTGTCGTGTCGTGTATTATCTCATGTCATATCATGTATAATATCGTGTCGTGTCGTGTATAATCTCGTGTCGTGTCGTTTATAATCTCGTTACGTGTCGTGTATAATCAAGCGTCGTGTATAATCTCGTGTCTTGTCGTGTTTAATCTCGTGACGTGTCGTGTATAATCAAGCGCTGTGTATAATCTCGTGTCGTGTCGTGTATAATCTCGTGTCTTTTCGTGTATAATCTCGTATCGTGTCGTGTATAATCTCGTGACGTGCCAAGTATAGTCTCGTGTCTTGTCGTTTATAACCTCGTGAACACGTGACATGTATAATCTCGTGCCCCGATAACAACAAACTTGCAGCAAGTTTGAATCAAACTTCCTAGTTTCACTGTGACAAACTTGCATGAAACTTGCATGAAATTTGTTTTCCAAAGGATTTGGATGACGACAAGCACAGGTTGGTAGTCCGACAACAGCTGGTTGTCGAGCACCTCCTGCTGTATCAAGGAGGTCGACCGACCACCAATCTGTGCTCGTCGTCATTAAAATCCTTTGAAAACCTGTGAAACTAGCAAGTTTGATTTAAACTTGCGGCAAGTTTGGCAAGTTTACATAGTTATCTGGGTGTCGTGTAGTGTATAATTTCGTGTCGTGTCGTGTATAAGCTCGTGTCGTGTATAATTTCGTGACATGTATAATCTTGTGACGTGCATAATCTCGTGTCGTGTCGTGTATAATCTCGTGACATGTCGTGTTTAATCTCGAGTCGTGTCGTCTATAATCTCGTGATGTGTCGTGTATAATCTCGTGACGTGTAAAATCTCGTGTCTTGTCGTGTATAATTTCGTGTCGTGTATAAGCTCGTGCCGTTTATAATTTCGTGACATGTATAATCTTGTGACGTGCATAATCTCGTGTCGTGTCGTGTATAATCTCGTGACATGTCGTGTTTAATCTCGAGTCGTGTCGTCTATAATCTCGTGATGTGTCGTGTATAATCTCGTGATGTGTAAAATCTCGTGTCTTGTCGTGTATAATTTCGTGTCGTGTATAATCTTGCGCCGTATATAATCTCGTGAAATGTATAATCTCGTGACGTGTCGTATATAATCTCGTAACGTGTCGTGTATAATCAAGCGTCGTGTATTATCTCGTGACGTGTCGTGTATGATCTTGTGCCTTGTAGTGTATAATCTCGTGTCGTGTCGTGTATAATCTCGTGTCTTGTCGTGTAAAATCTCGTGACGTGTCGTCAATAATCTCGTGACGTTTCGTGTATATTCTCGTGACGTGTCGTGTGTAATCTCGTGACGTCTATAATCTAGTGTCGTGTATAATCTCGTGTCGTGTATAATCTCGGGCCGTATATAATCTCGTGAAATGTATAATCTCGTGTCGTGTATAATCTCGTTTCGTGTATAATCTCGTGTCGTGTATAATCTCGTGCCGTATATAATCTCGTGTCGTGTCGTGTATAATCTCTGGACGTGTCGTGTATAATCTCTTGTCGTGTACAATCATAAATCTTGTGACGTGTATAATCTGTGACGTATATAATCTCTTGACGTGTCGTGTACAATCTCGTGTCGTGTCAAGTATAACCTCGTGACTTGTCGTGTATAATCTCGTGTCATGTAAAATCTCGTGTCGTGTAATAATCTCGTAACGTGTATTATCTCGTGTCGATTCGTGAATCATCTCGTAAAGTGTAATGTATAAGCTCGTGTCGAGTCGTCTATGATCTTGTGACGTGCTGTGTATAATCTCGAATGTGTCGTGTAAAATCTTGTGACGTGTATAATTTCGTGACGTGTTGTGTATAATCTCGTGTCGTGTATAATCTCGTGTCGTGTCGTGTATATTCTCGTGTCGTGTCATGTACAATCTCGTGACTTGTATAATCACGTCTCGTGTCGAGTATAAACTCGTGACGTGTCGTGTATAATCTCGTGACGTGCCACGTCTAATCTTGTGTCGAGTATAATCTCGTGTCGTGTATAATAATTTGATAAAATACCACATAATCTGTTAATAAAGAAATTGGTAAATGTCGGTATACATGGTGACCTCCTGAGATGGTTGACCTCCTATTTGCGGGATAGATCTCAGGCTGTAGCTATGAAAGGGTATACTTCAAGCTTTGTCCTTGTCACATCTGGTGTGCCCCAGGGCTCCCACCTCGGTCCTCTCCTTTTTAATATTTTCATTAATGAAATGGTACGTTGCTTTAGTTATTCCAAGGCATTACTGTACGCTGATGACACTAAAATATTTACTTTTATTAAGACCGTAGAAGATTGTTATCTATTTCAAAAAGAATTGAATAGTTTCTGTGAATTTTGCTCAGTTAATTATCTTAAATTAAACATCAATAAATGTCACATAATAACTTATACACGTAAAAAAACTCCACTACATTTTGATTTTAAACTTAATGACACTCTGATTGACAGAGTGACCGAGGTGAGGGATCTGGGAGTGTACCTTGATAGCGGGCTAGACTTTGCTTCTCATATTGACAAAATCTCAGCCAAAGCGTATAAAATGTTGGGTTTCATTTATCGACAGTGTAAGGATTTTAAAGATAAAACTACGTATGTTATGCTATATAACTCATTAGTTAAAGTCACTTGGAATATGCATCCACCGTATGGAATCCACACTATGTTACGTATATAGAACACATTGAAAAAATTCAATATAGAACAAATTGAATTATCAATTTGTTCTATATAGATTTCAATTTTCAATATCGATTTTTGAAAAGGTAGCCTTTTCAAAAATCTATATTGATAAAATTAATATACCAACACAAACACTAAGGTTGTGGCGTGAGCACAAGGATCAAGTATTATTGTTTAAAATTATAAATAACTCAATCGATTCTCCTTTCCTTCTAAGTCGCATATTATTTAAATGTCCTAGGTCCAGTAGTCGCTCCAAAGCTGTATTTACCGTGCCTTCTTGCAGAACAAATTATTCAAGAAATAGATTTTTGGTAAGGGCTTGCAACACGCATAACTCTCGATATGCTCATTTTGATATATTCAACAGGCAGCTTACCGGTTTTAATGCTTCTATAAAACAAGATGTTAGTTCTGATTGATTGTGTTTTGAATTTTTTAATATTGTTTGCTTTTACGATGTCTGCGATGGTTGAGATAAAGGAGAATGCCGGTTTTTGTATGGAAGCTTGTACCGTTTGCTTTTTCATGAAATGAACATTTTTAACCAGCTTATTGTTTAATATTACCGTAGGTATGAAGCGTTTTTGTTTTCGAATCCGCAGTTCTGAGATTTTCTCATAACCATATTGTTAAAAATCCGCCATAAATATTTCAAAGGAAGGAATTCGTCCTTGATTTCTAATTGTTTATAACAATTTCAATAAGTAAATGATGTTACAAGTTAAAAGAAACGTAGTTCCGACCCAGAGGAACAAACCTCAACTCAACGGATAAAAACAAAATAATAACACAAACAAACACGAACGAAGCGTAGGGGTTGACATTTGACACTGTGACGTTTATTTTAAGTGATGCTGGTATAAATAGAGAGATAAATTAAATATTGATTTGTTGGTTACAAAATATTATTCATTAGCAAGCGTTACAACAAAATATACCCGGTAGCAAGTAGCAACTAGTTAAAGAGCTAAGTCTAAACTCAGGGCAGTGTAGGCAGGCAGGCTGACGAGGCTTCGGTGCTCCAGCAGAGAGAGAGGCACTTATATTTCGCGGCGTCGAGGGTCCAAAAGGAGGCCATTGCTGTCGCGCCGCCGTATTTATGTGCCGCTGGGAAGCGAGGCGGCCAGTCAGGAGTAGTGGGAGGCAGCGCGACGACTACCACGTCACAACACTTTTGACAATTGCTCAAGTTATCAAATGTCACACTGTAAGTGTTGCTACCTCGATTCAATTATATCTTAAATCAATATCACCTAAAAAAGAATCAATTAATGAATAAATTGCTCAACCAAAGACTGAAATCAAGTAAAGTAGCCAAAAATGTATTTCTATTTAATAAAATAACACAGAACACAGTTTTTTTTTAATTCACTATCATAGTGCCTGCGATTGAATCCAAAATCATTTAATCGTGTAAGCAATCGTTAATGTTGAGAATATTAAACTCGATTTTTAGTCGCTTAGAAACGACTTTTTTTGTGCTGGCAATGTATGCATTCGGAAGTTGTTGATCTAATTTCTATTTTTTTATAATATTTCGTAAACGCGGATTTAATAATGATTCATAATTTAGTAATGGCAGTCAAAATGTGTCAAAGTATTTACGGTATATCATTTATTTTAAAGCAATTGGTAGAGGTTCCGCCATTTTCCTTTATTATTATCTCAGCCATCGAAGTCATCGCTATAGATAGATAAATATATTACTTTTTTAAACTCAGTATGCTCAAATGTAGTGTGTACTAGAATAATTTACTGCGTGTATACCTAACACTGTACAGAATTGTTTCTTTTCTATAGTCTTCGCTATGTAATTTTTATCGTTTGAGACTGTTTTGGCTAAAGTGCTATGTAAACATTCTTGTATATGTGTATTATCAAAGCTGTTTGTTTCCTTGAAATAAATAAATAAATAATCTCGTGACTTGTTGCGTATAATCTCATGTCGTGTCGTGTATAACCTCGTGACGTGTCGTGTATAATCTCGTGTCGTGTCGTGTATAACCTCGTGACGTGTTGTGTATAATCTCGTGTCATATAAAATCTCGTGTCCTGTAATAATCTCGTGACGTGTATAATCTGGTGTCGATTCGTGTATCATCTCGTGACGTGTCGTGTATAATCTCGTGTCGTGTCGTGTATAACCTCGTGACGTGTTGTGTATAATCTCGTGTCATATAAAATCTCGTGTCCTGTAATAATCTCGTGTCGTGTCGTCTATGATCTTGTGACGTGCTGTGTATAATCTCGTGTCTTGTCGTGTATAATTTCGTGATATATAATCTTGTAACGTGTCGTGTATAATCTCGTGTTTTGTTGTGTGAAATCTCGTGACGTGTCGCCTGTAATCTCGTGTCGTATCGTGTATAATATCGTGTCGTGTCGTGTATAATCTCATGTCGTATCGTGTATAATCTCGTGACGTGCCGTGTATAATCAAGCGTCGTGTATAATCTCGTGTCGTGTCGTGTATAATCTCGTGTCTTGTCGTGTCGTCTATAATCTCGTGACGTTTCATGTATAATCTCGTGACGTGTCGTGTATAATCTCATGTCGTGTCGTCTATAATTTCGTGACGTTTCGTGTATAATCTCGTGACGTGTCGTGTATAATCTCGTGTTGTGTATAATCTCGTGTCTTGTCGTGTATAATCTCGTGTTGTATAGTGTATAATCTCGTGACGTGCCAAGTATAATCTCGTGTCTTGTCGTTTATAACCTCGTGAACTCGTGACATGTACAATCTAGTGCCCCGATAACAACAAACTTGCAGCAAGTTTGAATCAAACTTCCTAGTTTCACTGTGACAAACTTGCATGAAACTTGCATGAATTTTTTTTCCAAAGGATTTGGATAACGACAAGCACAGGTTGGTGGTCCGACAACACCTGGTCGTAGCACCTCCTGCTGTATCTAGGAGGTCGACCGACCACCAATCTGTGCTCGTCGTCATTAAAATCCTTTGAAAAACCTGTGCAACTAGCAAGTTGATTTAAACTTGCTGCAACTTTGGCAAGTTTACATAGTTATCTGGGTGTCGTATAGTGAATAATCTCGTGTCGTGTCGTGTATAATCTCGTGTAGTTTATAATTTTGTGACATGTATACTCTTGTGACGTGCATAATCTCGTGTCGTGTCGTCTATAATCTCGTGACGTTTCGTGTATAATCTCGTGACATGTCGTGTATTATCTTGTGACGTGTATAATCTCGTGTCGTGTATTGTGGCGGGTTCTGGTATTAAAACGCAGTATGAGGTTCTATGCGTTTATTTGCCGAGTATTGTCTCGCTTCCTATGCCGAGTATGACCGACCAACAACACGACACTGGCCTGAACACTAAGGGCTGCAGTCTCCCACGCTGTTCCTTCCGGTAGTGTGCAGGGCAGGTTGCTCGTAGGGCTGCGCGTAGCGGGCAGTGAAGATCCTCGCAGGCCGTTAGTTCAGTTGGCAGGCGTTGGCGGTCTGAGTGCGATGAGCAGGGCAGGCCAGACTCTTCGGCAGAGGTGACGCCGAAGGCGATGCAGGAAGTGTAGCGGTCTAGGTAGACTAGCCCGGAGCCTTAAGGTGGACCTGGAACCTGAAGGAAAGCAGCATTAGGAGAGCCACAACCAATAGAATCAGGCAGGCGGCGTCAGCCGGCCTCAGCTAGCAGGTAGATAGATGGGCAGTACGCTAACGCAGTAAATGTAGTAACCTACCCACAGCTGGGACCAGGATACACGTCTGAAGTAGTAGTAGTAGCACGTAGTTAGGCACGGTAACAATAATTAGCGGTGCCGGTCTCTCTGTCGGCCCCTATATATAATGGGCCCTCCATCAGAGTTTGTGTCGGCGCATAACCAAATATGGGCAAAACTCACGAGCGCGGACGATGGCCTTCTCTGATTGGCCGAGCGTATGGACGGTATTATGACGTACACTAGGTAGGTACCGGTCATACGCTACAATGCCTTAGGAGAGGATTTTACGTGGCTAACAAGGAAAATCCGACTAGCTGCGTTAGTTCTATGAGTCCGCTACTGTCCAAGCTAAGACGGCATATAGAAAGAAAGAAGGGAAAGTCTTCTACGGTTTGTATCAAATATAATAATTTTAGGTCCTTTATGTGCCAAAACCCAATAGAATTTCCAGACGCGTCCGACAACTCGTAGCCGAGAGGCAACTTTTTATTAATCACTGTGCATTTCACGAATTTAGGGGCTAGTTTCTTACAGAAGGACTTATCCTTGTCACTCTGATAAAAAGTCTTTTTCCACACAGTGTCTCCCACATTAAACTCAGCTGGTTTACGGCGTAAATTATACGTTTGGGAATTCCTAGCATGAGCTTGAATGAGGAGTGCCTGAACTTTGTCAAATATGCCTGATAAGTGACCTATGTTTTCTGCGTAATCGTCCCTAGGTATGTATACTATATCATCAGCGTCCGTGTCGACATAGTGTGAGCCGCATGGAACTAATTCACGTCCATAGACTAAAAAACTAGGTGTATAGCCCGTGACTTCATTAACTGCAGTATTTAATGCAAACTGCACCTTAGGTAGGAGAGTGTCCCATAATCTCTGGTCATTTCCTACAAACGCCGCTAAGGTAGAACCAATGGTTTTATTATAGCTTTCGACCGTATTGACATGTGGGGAATATTTAGGAGTATAATGAAGATTAGGGATTTTGTACTTGCGCAACATAGCTTTTAAAGTAGCACTGACAAACTGTTTACCATTGTCCAATATAATTGTAGATGGTATACCATGAACTAAAAATATTTTTTCTTCCAAAATATTAGTTATTATTTCAGCAGTTGCGCGCCTGATAGGAAAAAGTAGACAGTATTTACTAATACAAAATAATTTAGCGGGTCTTAATCGCGTTAACTTAACTTATTTAAGGTATAAATACCTATTTATTATTATACCTATTTAACACGAATATTTTAGTGCCAAAGGCCGACAAGGGAAACGCCACTGTGGTAATGAATACTTGTGATTATGACAGTAAGATAAGGAATCTGTTAAGTGACACATTAGTATATACCTGATGCGTATCAGCAGTTGGAGCAAATCCTTTGGCCTTAAAGTCAATCCCTCTAAAACCCAGGTCATTGTTATTGAGAGCGCAAGAATGATAACGAAAATCGACTGGTCTCAGCTGCCTCACGTTACCTTTGATGGCACTATTATTCCGATACAGGATAAGGTAAAGAATCTGGGTATAATTATGGACTCTACATTAACATGGCGATCGCAGATACAAGAGGTGAGTCGAAAAGTGTTTGCTTCAGCAGGTTCATTGAGAAGACTAAGAAACTTTCTTCCTACTGCCACCAAAATTGCACTTGCAAACTCTCTTCTTTTACCCATTATTGATTATGCAGATGTCAGATATCTAGATCTCGCCGAAAACTAGCTAGACAAACTTGAGCGCCTTCAAAATCTCTGTATAAGATTCATATTTGGATTACGCAAATACGATCATATTTCACAATTTCGAGCACAGCTCAAGTGGTTGCCCATACGATATCGCCGGAATGCTCACATTCTTTCTTTGCTGTACAATATACTGTTTAACCCTTCAACTCCTTCCTATCTTAAAGGACGATTAAAATTCCTTCATGATACGCATAACCGTTATTTGAGGTCATCAGAAAATTTGAAACTGAAGATGCCGGTACATTCCACAACGTTTTATGACAAATCGTTTTCCGTCACTGCTGTTCGTCTATGGAATGCATTACCGCTACATATAAGACAGGCGCAGACGGTAACCAGATTCAAATATTTAGTCAAGGAGCACTATCTATCATTATAATATTTCTAGTTTCTCCCGTTCTACTAAGTATATGTGTATTATATATTATTTAAGTATGTATATGTATGTATTTTATGTATGTATGTGTATGCATATAATCTTAGTATTATATAACTTTATATATATTTAAATATAATATATACTTACATATTTATTGGTACGCTTACAACTATCATTTCTTTCCTACCAATAATATCTCCATCCAAAGGTTGCCTGGTAGAAATCGCTTTTAGCGATAAGGCCGCCCATTGTACTGTATCTTATATGAATATCCTTAAATATTTGTAAAAGTGTATAATAATAATAATAATAATAATCTGGCAACACCACCAATGTCAACGTGCTTTTTTCATCAAAGAATTTTAAATATTAATATTTCACGAATTTCACCATATAAATTGTAATAATATATTGCATCTGAAATTAGTATATAAAACTCAATCAAAAGAAGGAAATATTTGGTAAAATCCGCCACAAATAAAGAAAAAGTGAAGAGATGACAGCCGTCACAACAAATATGACACCAATATCAATAACAATATTTACGAGAATAAAAATGAAATTATTAGCACTCTAGTATGTTGACGAGAGCCAGGAACAAGAGAGCACGACCAACACCTCCGGGCCCGTCGCTGAGCTCCGCCTCGCAGCCGTCGGCACCTGCGCCGACAACACCGACGGCTGCAGTTGCGTCGAGCTCCAGCGACGAGTATTTCTCTCCGCCGTCAACACCGTCACCTGCGCGGCGGCGTGGGAGAGGCCGGCCACCTGCGTGCTTGGGACCTCGGGGCCCACCGGCCCCAAACAGGGTCCCCGCTGCCGGTGGTAATGTGCAGCGCATGAAGTGGACGACATCAATAAACGAACATGTCATGCGCGCATATTTTGGGGCGACAGAGGGAGGCACTAACCTCACTGCGTACCGTAGTCGCATGCTGTCTTTGTTTCAGGCCTTGGAACCAAGCATCAACGTCACGGCTCAACGACTATCGGATCAGGTACGGGTTGTCCAGCGCAGTGGCAAGTTGGATAATGCCGTGCTTGATAGGATGCGCTCAGAGTACTTACCTGCGAGCCATGCCACCCCCGTCCAGCCTACACAGACATCTGCACTGACCGCACCGCCAATAGGCGACAGTGCCGTCAGGGAGGAGGATGACATGGCTGATAATGTAAGTACCCAGTGCAATGAAGAGGTAAAGGACGCTTTGGAATGTGCTATTAGGGACTACCGGTACACACCACTAGGTATCAGGCCTCGTCTACCGAGGTTGCCTATGCATAGGCGAAATATAGCGCTGATAAGTGCTCTTGACTCGTTATTATCAAATTATTTAGATAATAGCGAGGATCTCGGTGATACCCATTCAATCTTGTACTGTACCGCCGTGGCAGCTTGTCGTATAGCTGGTGTTAAGTTTCCAGAAACTGATACCGTTGTACGACAAAGGTCTGTTGTACCTGCGTGGCAGTGCAGGATTGAGCGGCGTATTGCCGAGGCAAGGGCACTTATTGGCAAGCTGATCTGTTTTAGGGAGGGGAATACACGTCCTAGGGTAATGCGCTTTGTGAAACGGGCTTTTTCGGGGACTAACATTAGTCCTCAAGATTATATAGCCCGGGTCACAGAGCGCATTGACTACCTAAAACAGAAAGTCTATGCATGGGCAAACCGAATTCGTAGGTTTAAAAAACGTGTGGACCGGTACGTCATTAATAGTACATTCCAGAGGGACCAAAGGTGGGTATATAGAAGTTGGGAACGACCAGATCAATGTGTGACTAATGTGCAGCGGCCAGATGCGGACGCCACAGTCATGTTCTGGCGTAGCATCTGGTCGATGCCCATTGGTCATAGCGAAGGTGATTGGATGCGAGATATCGAACGTGCATGCGAACATATTCCCGAAATGGAATGCGTGGTCATTTCTAGCCAGGACGTTACACAAGCAGTCCGTCCATTATCTAATTGGAAATCTCCAGGATTGGACGGACTGCACAATTTCTGGCTGAAATGGCTACGTAGTTCGCATGAACGTTTGGCACCTCAATTCCAATCAGCCGTGGAATCTGGGTCGTTGCCAACCTTTATGACGACTGGAATTACCCACCTGCTCCACAAGACTGGCAGTACTAGCGAGCCCGGCAATTATAGACCGATAACGTGTTTACCATCGGTCTATAAACTTCTTACATCTATTCTGAGAGCTAAAATAGCTAAACATGTCGAAGAGAACTCAATTATGTCAGCCTCTCAGAATGGATGTAGGAAGGGGGCTCGTGGTACTAAGGAGCTCCTCCTCATTGACATGGCCATTAGCCAACAAGTTCGCCGTAACCGAAAGGATCTGGCGGCATGTTGGATAGATTATAAGAAAGCGTATGACTCCGTACCACATACATGGCTTTTGAGGGTGCTAGAGTTGTATAAAGTAAATACTACTCTACGCACCTTTTTAAAGTCATGTATGGGGCAATGGAATACGACTCTTAGCTATCCAGGATGCCGAGGGATCCAGGAGGACGGCGAACATATTAGAATTGAGCGAGGGATTTTTCAGGGCGACAGTCTGAGTCCCCTTTGGTTTTGCTTAGCCATGAACCTCTCAGCACATTACTGGAGGGTTCAAGGTTAGGCTACAGGTTACAGAGGAGTGGTCAGGTCATATCTCACCTGTTGTTCATGGATGACCTGAAGTTATTTGCCCACTCTGATGCCCAATTGATAGATTTACTAAAAGTAACCCAAAACTTTAGTAAGTCTATCAATATGGAGTTCGGTGTGGATAAATGTGCTGTCATTCATGTGAAGCAGGGAAGGATGGTGGAATCTGAGGGGGTCCAACTCTCAGATTCCATTAACCTAAGAACGCTTCTCTTAACTGATACCTATAAGTACTTGGGTATGTCACAGGCTTTAAGTATCAATGAAGCCGTCATGAAGCAATCGTTGCAAGAGCGTTTCTTTGGCCGCCTGAATAAAGTACTGAAAAGTCTTTTATCAGGTGGCAACAAGGTTCGGGCTTGCAACGGTTGGGTCATGCCACTTCTTGTATACTCCTTTGGCATACTCAAGTGGACTCAGTCTGAATTGGACGCCCTGGACAGAAGAGTCCGCACATTGTTGACGGCATATCGTATGCATCATCCACGTTCATCCGTGATGAGGTTGTACATCCCGCGGAAGTGTGGGGGTCGTGGTTTTCTGAATATCAAGACCCTACACAACCGCGAGGTGTGCAATCTCAGAGAATATTTTCTCCGGGCGAACGTGGACATGCATCGAGATGTTGTCGCAGTGGACAATGGACTCACCCCGCTCAAGTTGGCTAAGGAGAACTGGCGCATACCTGTAGTACTCAGTACTGATGATCGCAAGCGTGTATGGCAGAGCAAGGAGCTTCATGGCAGGTTCCATCGGGCCCTGTATGGACCCGATGTAGACCTATTAGCCTCGGTGAACTGGCTACGCTTCGGCGACCTCTTTGGGGAAACCGAAGGGTTTGTTTGTGCAATTGCTGACGAAGTTATCAAGACGAATAACTACCGGAAATATATCCTGAGGGATGGCACTACCGATATTTGCCGTGCGTGTCACCAGCCCGGTGAATCCCTCAGGCATATTGTTTCCGGTTGTTCACGTCTTGCTAACGGTGAGTACTTGCACAGACATAACCAAGTAGCCAGAATCATTCACCAGCAACTTGCTCTGAAATACAAACTTGTAGACATCGAGGTACCGTACTACAGGTATGTGGCAGAGCCAGTTCTCGAAAATGGCCATGCCACATTGTACTGGGATCGATCTATCGTCACGGACAGGACTGTTGTAGCCAACAAACCTGATATTGTGGTGATAGATCGATCAGAGCGCCTCGCAATGATTGTTGATGTCACTATTCCCCATGACGAGAATCTCGTGAAAGCCGAGAAAGACAAACAGATTAAATATCTGGACTTGGCTCACGAGATTGTCGACATGTGGGAAGTGGACTCGGCAATTATTGTGCCGATAGTTGTAACGGTTAGTGGCCTAATAGCCAAGAGCCTCGATCGTCACCTTAAGAGGCTCGCGTTGGGTGCTTGGGTCAAGGGTCTGATGCAAAAGGCAGTTCTTCTCGACACGGCACGTATTGTGAGGAAGTTCCTGTCTCTGTAGCCCTTACCACCGGCAGCTTGGACCCTGTGCCCGTTGCTGGTGGGATCCCACGGTTTTTTTATATTTTTAAATGTATTTATTTTTATAAGTGATATATTTAAAAATGTAATTTAAATTTTAGAAGTGATAAATAAATGAATAATAATAATATATAAAGCTGTGTCATATAACCCGACCGCCAGAGTGACAAAACGCATTCGAGCCTTAATTAGGGACCATAAAAGCTTATTTACGGAAGAGGTATTTGAACGGTTACATAAACCTCACATTGTACAGCCGCCTAAGATGTACGGATTACCTAAAGTACATAAGACTAACGTACCTTTGCGACCGATTGTGAGTCAAATAAATTCACCTACATATGGTTTGGCGAAACACATAAGCAAGGTACTACAACCGTTAGTAGGCAAGACGCACTCTTTCGTAAAGGACTCTCGCCACTTTGTTGAAATCATCAAGAGCATGAAAAGGGAACCGTACGAGGTGATGGTGAGTTTTGATGTCGAGTCACTATTCACCAATCACACTATTCACCAATGACGTCGTAGAGAGAAAATTAAGGGAAAACGGTCTGTCTAACGAATACATCGTTCTACTTAGGAATTGCTTGGATGGAAACTACTTCCTATATCGTGGACAACATTACATCCAGATCGATGGAGTGGCTATGGGTAGCCCTATAGCACCGGTAATGGCCAACATCTGCATGGAGCACTTTGAGGAATCCATAGACATGCAGGCGTCAAATGTGAAACTATGGAAAAGGTATGTCGACGATATCTTCTGCATCATGAAGGGCAACAAGCAGGACGTAGAACAATTCGCAGACAAATTGAACTCCATACATCCGAACATCCGATTCACTTTCGAAATGGAGGTAGACGGATCGTTACCCTTTCTCGACGTAAAAGTGACAGTGAGAGATAATGGTACCCTTGGACACACTGTGTATAGGAAACCGACACACACCGACAGGTATCTCAACGCGAACTCGCACCACCATCCGCGGCACTTGGATTCCGTTGTGTCCTCGTTAGTGAACAGAGCGTATGACCTATGTGACCCTGAACAATTAAATAGTGAGCTGTCACATGTTCGGGAGGTACTTAGGCGCAACGGATACAAGAAAAGCATACTGCGTCGGAAGAGGAACGAGCGTAAACCTGAAGTAAGCAGAGTGCCCGCTTACATGCCGTATCTAAAGGGAGTGACGGACAAAGTTGGAACAGTACTCAAGAAATACTCCATCAAGACTGTATACAGTCCGCTCTCTAAGATAGCACACAATCTGCGTACCCCAAAGGATGTCATTCCTCTCCAAACACCTGGCGTCTACAAAGTCGATTGCAGCTGTGGCAGTTCATATATCGGTCAGACTAAGCGTACAATCGCTGAAAGAGTAAAAGAACATATCGCAGCTGTAAAAAACCGACATATTAACCTTTCAAATACCGCGCCCTCTAAAACGTCAATTTGGCTATACGACCGCGCCGTACGACATCATCGCGCGCGCGGTACTAGCCATTGAATGTTATCGCTCTGAGAGGTCTTTGTTTATGTTTTCAAGAGTTCGAGTTATAATTTCTTGAAACCCACTTATATAGCCAATATTAAAAAATTATAATAATAACATTTGAGTGTATATTTAGTTTTGCATAGCTCTCTGTTTTGAACGGATCTTAGAATACCGGTTCTATCGACAATTGTAGCGTATTATAATCAAAAATAAAATAAAGTTTTGTTTATTTTTGTATTTTTATATTCTGTATAATATGGGTTTTCCAACTAAAACTAAAAATATGCATGTATCCATTATAATAATTCCCCCTTTTCAATAGCAAACATTTGCTAAAATTCACTGTTTCGCGCGCATTGAAATGAAATGTCCTTTTACTTTTTAATTTGACATCAAATTGGATCAGAAGAAGGTTTCATAGCTGTCTATGATTCGTAAAAATGCAATGCCATTTGAAATAATTGATAAAATGTACTAGGCCAGTGTAAAAAACGTCATAGATTGAAGGACGGAATCTGGACATGAATTCATGTCGTCGGTAAGCAAGGGGACTTTTTTGTAGGACATGAATTCATGTCCTCGGTCGTCGAAAGGTTAATAAGTCGGCGATAGCTGAGCATTTGGTGGAGTCTGGACCAAACCACTGGATAGAACTGCATCAACCACAAGTCTTATCCACTGATCGTCACTATTACTCCAGGATAGTACGTGAAGCGGTAGAAATCAAGAAATATAACAATTTCAACCGGGAGGATGGATATAGATTATCGGCTACTTGGAATCCAGTCATCAGCAAATGTAAACACCGCCGCAGTGATAAATCTCAACAGTGTGTAGACGTCATTAGTGTAGTGTGTCGGAGTACCAACATTGCGAACTTAAATAAAGACCAAGTGAGGGTAGGTGCCGAAACCCGCACTTCCACAAGACGGCGCTGAGCTCTCATCAGTCTCTCCACGACCAAGCTCGGTGCAAGACGAGCTAAACGTCGGAAACAAATAGGTATTTATACCTTAAATAAGTTAAGTTAACGCGATTAAGACCCGCTAAATTATTTTGTATGATGTATACAAATCGCAAAAGTTTAAAATCGAGTATTTACTAAAACAACAAGTTACTACGAAGATGTAGGCGTTTTGTTTTCTTGTGACGGGTAGTGGCCCCACCAAATCTACACTAATGGTTTGGAAGGGTCGTGAACACACTTTGGGTCGTCCCATGGTTCCCAATGGTGCATGGTTCTGATGTTTGTGCGCGATACAAGTGTCACAAGAATTTATGAACTTAACTACGTCATCGTGCATTTTGGGCCAATAGTAACGCAGTGCTAAGCGCTTGTAAGTTTTAAATATACCGAAATGCCCCGAAGTGGGTTCGGCATGGTTCTCTAATATGGCATTATTTCGATCAGAAGAAGGTAGTACTTCTTTCCATTCGAACTCCTTACGTAGCATACACCTAGATTTAATCAAACGATACAATTTATTATTTTTAATAGAATAGTCTGGATAGTCATTAGGTGAAGATAAACAACCATTGTAGGTGGCTGAATACCATTGATCAGTGTCAACATTAGGGTCATTCACGTTATTATTATTCGCGTTAATTATATTTACAGGTAGGGATCGTGATAATGCATCGACTATAATATTATCTGTGCCGCGCCGATGCTTTATTTCGAAGTTAAAGGCTGATAGACGAACCGACCACCGAGCTAATCTACCAGTCGGGTTGCTCAAGTTTAGGAACCATTTCAGTACGGAATGGTCAGTATACACAACAAACTTGAACCCGTTATCTAAATAACAGCGCCAATATTCGAGGGCTGTAAGAACTGCTAATGTCTCCCGTTCTGTTATACTGTAGTTTTGTTCCTGTGCATTTAGTGAGCTACTCATGTAAGCGATAGGTAGTTAGTAGTACGCCATCTATTTCTTGTGTAAGTAACCCACCGATGCCGCTCGCACTCGCATCTGTGTGAACTTGAAAAGGTTTCTCGTAATCGGGACACGATAATATTGGTGCGGAGCTTTGTTTTAGTTTACAAAACGAGTCATCAGCTTCCACCGACCACTGAAATGGTGCGGCTTTCTTACCGGTAGAAGTAAGTTTGTTCAAAGGACTGGCAATAGTACTAAAATTAGGTATAAATCGCCGATACCATGATGCAATGCCTAAGAACCTTTTGACTTCTTTTTTATTCTTAGGCGTAGCATATTGAAGAATGGCTTCCACCTTACATGGGTCTACTTGTAATCCTTTAGAGTTTACTACGTAGCCCAAGTACTTCAATTCATCACGGAAGAATTTAGATTTTTCTAAGTTTATTGTAAGGTTGGCCGATTTTAATTTTTCGTATACTTTATTTAATAGTGACACATGAGCATTAAAAGATGGCGATATAAGCACGATATCATCTAAGAAAACGAATACAGAATTTTCGAATTCAGGGCTGTTCGTAAACAAGTGATCCACCAAACGCTGTTGTGTCGCCGGCGCATTCGTTAAACCAAACGGCATAGTCACAAATCTTAATGTTCCTCTAGTAGGCACATAGAACGCAGTCTTATCACGATCACATTCGCGAAGAGGCGTCTGCCAAAAGGACTTAGATAAGTCTATACTACTTAGATATCTAGCGTTCCTAAGATTGTCTAAAATTTCGGATACGTAAGGTAGTTTGTACGCGTCTTTTTTAGTAATAGAATTAAGTTTCCGACTATCTAAACAAAACCTTAGTTTACCGTCCTTCTTAGTCGTTAGTAAAATCGGTGACGACCACGGACTTTCGCATTTTTCTACCACTCCCAATGCAAGCATTTCGTCTAATTCGTCAATAATTATTTTTAATTTCGCCGGCGGTAACCTATAATATCTTTGGCGTATCGGCGCAGAATCGCCAGTGTCTATTGCATGTTCTATTAAGTGAGTTCGTCCTAAACCGGTTTTTTCAGTAGAAATCGACTCGTATTGCTTTATAATTAACTTAGCCGTTCTTTGTTGTGACTCACTCAACTCACTAAAATATTGCAATACGTTCGTGTTACTCGGCTTATTTTCACTTAACACACTACACGGCAGTGTTTTAGACATGCATACGGATGCGATATGGTTAGGCCGTAATTTAAATAGTTTCCAGAAATCGATGCCTAAAATTAAATTACTTGTAACTTCTGGAATAATTTAAGCTTTAAATAAGTGGGTATGATTATTAAAAGTAGTGGGTAAGTTGATAAAACCGCGCGGCAACAAGATATTTCCATTCGCGGTCCGAATGGAATTAGTGTTGTGACACTGCTGTATTTCTAACCCGGTTTTAGTAATTACCTCCAGATGGGAGTTGTTACCTAAAATTGTAATGGCTGAACCGGAATCGAGCAATCCACAAATAGGTAAACTGTTAATCGTTACGTTAACATAGGGCCGTAGGTCATTTTTAGGTTTATTATCCAGGATCGAGGCGACGGAATAATTAGAGAAATACACTTTTAGAGTGTTTAGCCAATTTCTCCAATCATCTTTGTCAAAATTGGTTGAATAGGTTGTAGAACCTAATTTAGATTTTGACACGCCCCGACCCTGACCAACTAGTTTTTTGGTTTCGTCGATTTACAGTTCGGGCAGTTAGGGAATGTCACATCCCTACGGCCGCACTTGAAGCAAATTGCGAACCGATCGCGTTTGGATTCATTCAAACTGTGATCATTGATACGGCAGCGCGGGCAGTCCTTGGACGTGACTAGAGCGACAGAGCTAGGTTTAGACTTAGGTTTGCTAGGTTCGTTGTTCTCAGTGTATTCGGGTTTTCCGGACGTACCCTCTATAGTAGCAATGGGATAATTATCGTAGGAATTATTACGCGCTCGGTTATTAGGTTTGTGACTGTAAGCTAGGTCTGGTGCCAACGTGTCGTTACTATAATACGGTTCGCGGAATTGAGAGTTCAAACATTTCATCCGTTCGTAGTTTAAACATAACGTCTGCAGTGTTGCTATACTGTCTATTGAAGATATTGAAGGAGCTAGCACTAGCGAGTAGCATGGACGTATGTTATGCAATAGGATGTCTAACTTTTCGCGTTCGGACAATCACTTTGTCGGTGACAGCCTAGCGAACAGCTGATTCATTATCGAGAGATAAATAATTATAGTTTCGGTAGCACCTTGAGTACGTCGGCGGATTTCATTTAATAACCGGTAGTCATAATCGTACGGTGTGAAATCGTCTATTAATTTAGTGGTGAGTTCTTCCCATGTAGTGAAATATTCTTTTAGGCCGCGATACCAGTGAAGTGCGTTACCGGTGAATATTTCGGAGGCATATGATAAAATTTTAGTGGAAGGTAGATTACGCGCGTTTTGGAATTCGGTTACGCGTTATAGGAACGCTCGGACGCATCCCGTACCGTCGTATTTTAGCTTAGACAGTTCGCTAACTCTCAAATGCTCGCAATGCAATACTGGGGCTAACCCTGCCTGCGTCGAGGTAGACGGCGCAGGTTGGACCTCTGCCACAGCATCAGCTGAGCGAACAGCTGATTGCTCAATGGCGGACAGCTCCGCCGAGAGCTTGTCGAACCAGCTGCACAATTCGGTAATTCGTTTTGAATACGCCGTAGGACGTTCCATCCTACGGAGTCTGTGGAATATGTGGTTGTGCAGTGCGGTAGACCTCCTAGCTAGGTTCGCGTCGTAAGAAATGGTTAATAAATTCACTCGCTTGGCCAGCTCAGAGACGGCCTCGCTAGCGCCCTCGAAGTCCACCGCTATGGCTAGACCCGACTCCAAAATGTCATCATTTGGAATGGCTTCCAGTAATTTAGGGAGCTGCTTCCGCAGACCTAGGACAGAGGTAGCCGGCTCCTCACCTCTAATCGCAACCTCGTAAGCTAACTCGTTCTTATTTAAAAGAAAGTATTTTATGGGGTGTGAGCCCATTGTGTATGAATAACCGCGTAAGTATAAACTACACACTACACTTAGTGCGCAAGCGTTCCGCCCTTAGAAATGGCCTACTTTACGATTAGGCGTAAAAGTTCGACCGTTAGGACTAATTAGAAAAACGTTAGATTCAAATTTGCGAACTAGTACGTAGTAGGTAGTTACACTAAAAGGTAGATAATTAGTATTACAATACGTACCGGTTCGCTGTAGCCGCACCTCCTCGCTTACAATAATGGAGACCTGCTAGATGAGAACTCGAGCACGGAAAGCGAGACAATAACCCACGTAGGCGCCACTGTGGCGGGTTCTGGTATTAAAACGCAGTATGAGGTTCTATGCGTTTATTTGCCGAGTATTGCCTCGCTTCCTATGCCGAGTATGACCGACCAACAACACGACACTGGCCTGAACACTAAGGGCTGCAGTCACCCACGCTGTTCCTTCCGGTAGTGTGCAGGGCAGGTTGCTCGTAGGGCTGCGCGTAGCGGGCAGTGAAGATCCTCGCAGGCCGTTAGTTCAGTTGGCAGGCGTTGGCGGTCTGAGTGCGATGAGCAGGGCAGGCCAGACTCTTCGGCAGAGGTGACGCCGAAGGCGATGCAGGAAGTGTAGCGGTCTAGGTAGACTAGCCCGGAGCCTTAAGGTGGACCTGGAACCTGAAGGAAAGCAGCATTAGGAGAGCCACAACCAATAGAGTCAGGCAGGCGGCGTCAGCCGGCCTCAGCTAGCAGGTAGAGAGATGGGCAGTACGCTAACGCAGTAAATGTAGTAACCTACCCACAGCTGGGACCAGGATACACGTCTGAAGTAGTAGTAGTAGCACGTAGTTAGGCACGGTAACAATAATTAGCGGTGCCGGTCTCTCTGTCGGCCCCTATATACAGGGTGATTTGTAATTGCTCGTATTCCCTTCAGGAGGTGATTCTAGGGCCAAAATAAGGTATTTTTACCCCTACATATGGGGATCCAAAATGCACCTTTTTGGAATAAAACGGTTGTTAAGATTTTGTGAGCAAATCCCAAATTTTTGTTATAAACATCTTCTAAAAAAATATTTTGACAATTCTTGGTGGCAAATTGGGTCTTATTTAATAGAAAATTAAATGGCCCAACTTTTAAAATAAAATAAACCTACTAGCTCAACGTGGAATTTGAAAATAGAGCCAAAAAGCACACAAAAAATGTTCGAATAAAATAAAACGACACCACAAAAATGCTATTATTTGAAAAAAATAATATGTGACATGTTATATAAAGTATTGAAATAACTTCCTGGTATTACCTGCTATCCAAAAAAGTAGTCTTAGCCAATTGGTGTGCATTTCGAGTAATAGCCGCTTTTGTTCAAAAAAGTGCGTCTGGATGACGCACTCGGCAGAACATTTTTTCCTGTATTTATTTCTAAGCATGCAGTGCTAATATTCTCTTTTTCACAAAAAAATACATTTTAGGGTATCAACGCTGATTCGACGAGATTTCGTGTAATTTATATTTTGTCACAGTGAGATCCCATCTGAAATCCGGATATATTATGGTTTAATTTAGTCTTTTTTCTTTCAATTATTTATTTATTTGATGGATTTATAAGAGTTTCCAAGATAAACATGTCGTCCGGTACCAACTGGCTGAACATACTCTTCGAGTCACGGGACAAGTGAGAATTAAAACCTTATCATGCATTTAACTAACAAAAGACAGTCATTTACGCTGAGGATTCGAACTCAAGACCCTATGCATTTTGCTAGGTTGGTCTCCCTACTAGTAAATAACTGCTGATTGCAGAGCTTAAGAATAAATACAGGATAAATGTTCTGCCGAGTAAGTCATCCAGAAGCACTTTTTTGAACAAAAGCGGCTATTACTCGAAATTCCGACAAATTGGCTGAGACTATTATACCTTTTTGGATAGCAGGTAATACCAGAAAGTTATTCCAATACTTTACATAACATGTACCATATTATTTTTTTCAAATAATTGCATTTTTGTGGCTTCATTTTATTTTATTCGAACATTTTTTGTGTGTTTTTTGGCTCTATTTTTTAATTCCACGTTGAGCTAGTAGGTTTATTTTATTTTAGAAGATGGGCCATTTCATTGTCTATTAAATAAGACCCAATTTGCTACCAAGAATGGTCAAAATATTTTTTTAGAAGATGTTTATAACAAAAATTTGGGATTTGCTCAAAAAATCTTAAAAACCGTTTTATTCCAAAATGGTGCATTTTGGACCGCCATACGTAGGGGGTAAAAATACTTCATTTTAGCCCTAGAATCACATCCTGAAGGGAATACGAGCAATTACAAATCACCCTGTATACTGGGCCCTCCATCAGAGTTTGTGTCGGCGCATAACCAAATATGGGCAAAACTCACGAGCGCGGACGATGGCCTTCTCTGATTGGCCGAGCGTATGAACGGTATTATGACGTACACTCGGTAGGTACCGGTCATACGCTACAGTATAATCTCGTGTCTTGTCGTGTATAATCTCGTGTCGTGTATAATCTCGTGCCGTATATAATCTCGTGAAATGTTTAATCTAGTGTCGTGTATAATCTCGTGTCCTGTATGATCTCGTGCCGTATATAATCTCGTGAAATGTATAATCTCGTGTCGTGTTGTATATAATCTCGTAACGTGTCGTGTATAATCAAGCGTCGTGTATAATCTCGTGACGTGTCGTGTATAATCTCGTGACGTTTCGTGTATAATCTCGTGACGTATTGTGTATAATCTCGTGACGTGTATAATCTCGTGACGTGTATAATCTCGTGCTGAATATAGCCTTGTGAAATGTATAATCTCGTGTCGTGTATAATCTCGTGTCGTGTATAATCTCGTGTCGTGTATAATCTCGTGTCGTGTATAATCTCGTGCCGTATATAATCTCGTGAAAAGTATAATCTCGTGTCGTGTCGTATATAATCTCGTGACGTGTCTTGTATAATCAAGCGTCGTGTATAATCTCGTGTCGTATCATGTATAATCTCGTGTCTTGTCGTGTAAAATTTCGTGACGTGTCGTGTATAATCTCGTGTCGTATATAATCTCGTGTCGAGTCGTGTATAATCTCTGGACGTGTCGTGTATAATCTCTTGTCGTGTACAATCACAAATCTTGTGACGTGTATAAATTGTGACGTAAATAATCTCGTAACGTGTCGTGTACAATCTCGTGTCGTGTCGTGTACAACCTCGTGACTACCTAGTTTCACTGTGACAAACTTGCATGAAACTTGCACGAATTTTTTTTTCCAAAGGATTTCGATGACGACAAGCACAAGTTGGTGGTCAGACAACAGCTGGTCGTCGAGCACCTCCTGCTGTATCTAGGAGATCGACCGACCACCAATCTGTGCTCGTCGTCATTAAAATTCTTTGAAAAACCTGTGAAACTAGCAAGTTTGATTTAAACTTGCTGCAACTTTGGCAAGTTTACATAGTTATCTGGGTGTCGTGTAGTGTATAATCTCGTGTCGTGTCGTGTATAATCTCGTGTAGTTTATAATTTTGTGACATGTATAATCTTGTGACGTGCATAATCTCGTGTCGTGTCGTGTATAATCTCGTGACGTGTCATGTATAATCTCGTGACGTGTCATGTATAATCTCGTGTAGTGTCTTGAATAATCTCGTGTTATATATAATGTCGTGTCGTGTCGTCTATTATCTCGTGACATGCCGTGTGTAATCTCGTGACGTAATGTTTATAATCTCGTGACGTGTCGTGTATAATCTCGTGACGTGTCGTCTACAATCTCTTGACATGCCGTGTGTAATTTCGTGACGTGTCGTGTATAAACTCGTGACGTGCCAATCTCGAGATTATAATTATGACGATTATAGGCTGACTAGGAGTGTATGCCCACGGCATTAACTGCCATTTTGAATATTCGAACTATAGATAGATCTGTAGATTTTAGATTCGTTTTTGACAGTTTTTGACATAAGCTCCATTTAAAATTTGTCAAACACAAATCTAAAATCTACAGATCTATCTATAGTTCGAATATTGAAAATGGCCGTAAGTCTGCCTGTATACGCTCTGTAGTATGTACATCCGTGAACATGGCGCTTGCAACAGTGGCGAAATATCGGTTACTCAAAGCAAAGGTACGTGGTATATATCCCGTAGGAACAGTACAAAGTAATTATAGTGACCACGAAAGTTTAAATTCCTATACTGTTTATTTAGGTAAAGTTAGTAGTTCCTTATTTCTTAAAAAAATAATTACTTATTTCTTAAATATAAATGAAGTATCGTCAGCAAACAATACTATGTCTCAAATATTTCTTAGGAAAATGGCAAATCGTTTAAGTGAACAAGAAACAAGAAATGACAATGTTTTGAAATTCACTTTGCAAAATAATTTGAATACTTAAAAACCCAGTTATATTTATTTATTGACTGACGTAAATGATTAATTTTAGACATAAAAAATCATGCATATCCCTATAGTTGTTTAAGCTATTTATCGGGTTTGTAAGCAACATATTAGCGAAAACCGCTTCAAAATCTGTCCGCTAGTATAATTGTGTGATAGTGTAACAAACAAAATTGAATGTAGTTTAACATTATTTATCTCTGATCATATCATTGTTCACTTGTCACCTTCACAAAATTCTTTCTACATTTGCATTCCTTCACGTGTTCCACTAACTTATGTTAATAATAACGATCTGGAAAATGGAGGTAATTGGCGGTCATGGTCAGTATACCAATAGATTGTTTCTTACTGCTGGTTCGTATACCGTTGTCGTCATGCTCACTAAAATGTCATTTCTTGTGGTGGCGTCGTGTGTCGGGTCATCCCTGTCCCTCTAATATGGCGAGAGGGATGATGGCTGGCACATGCGTCATACTCGTGAACGGGTGCTACTTGCGATGACTGGTCGATGACGGTCTTGCGGGCTGGTATTAGATTTTAATATTTAACTGCATCATTTCCATCATGGTTCTGATCACTTTCGCGGATTGCCTGCATTATTAGGTATATATAATGTAAGTGGATGCTCCTGTTTCACCATGGAGGAGGCTAACCAAAAGTATTATGCTTGAGTATTATGATGTACAGTAAATATATACAAGTGATATAGAAGGTGTAACATTTGCAGCACCTTACAAAATGTAAATTGTGTATTATGCAAAACCTGGCGATGAAAAAGAGTGACCGAGAGTTTTATTGCCCGTTCTTTCTCATGGTTCTACCTATTGCTTTGCGAACGTGGCAGTAAATGTAAATGTAGAAGCATACAGTAATAATGTTTTAAATTTGTGTATAAGTAATTATTTTATAAATTTATTATTTTGACGTTCATAAGCGTCACATTGTGACCCAAATGAATAAAGGATTTTGAATTTGAATTTGAATTTGAACTTTAAATTCATTTTAGTTTTTTGCGTGACTTGCGTAAATATAGATACATTTTAAAACGTTTACAGATGAGGACATAGCCAGTTTCCCGAAGTTATTTCACTTGGACGACTACGATCGATGTCTGGCAAGAAAAGATGGGCTGTACTGTCTCGGCACCTTCGACCTGACACCAGATGTCCTACCTAACCCCTCGTACGAACTTATAAAGGTCTGATGTCATATTGATGTTAATAATTCTATATTTATGATTGCAGTTTATTCCGATATAGTAGAAAGTGTAGAAATGTACCGATAGACTCGACATTTTAACGAATTATATTTTCATGTTCTCCTGGACAAATTGTTAACTAGGATAACCTAGTCCACAGATCACTACTAATCTACTCCTAGTAATAAAAAAAAAACATTGCGAAGAAACCCGTGTGTCTGAGTGTTCTTCATAATGTTCTCGAAAGACATGTGAAGTCAGGCAATGCGCAGCATCTTGGTGAGCGTGGTGGTCTACTCGTAGTGAGAAGAAACAGTGTCCTCCGTTTTCCATAAAAAAGAGCGCTCATTGACCTCCATTGTTTCTTGAAATTTATAGGTGGAATTTAAAAGAAAAATTATGTAGAGAAAAGAATCAGAACCTGCGAATATATTTTTTTCGTTCTGAAACTTTTAATAAACTGATACATTGACGTCATTATGAGATTCTTTAAAAAAAATCATAGTTTTTTTTTAAATTTCAATCTTCTATTTATATATGAATATACAGACGATTCAAATAAATAAAAGCCTGATTATTTTTAAGGCGATGACACCTTTCAACATTTCTGAAGCGGCTTTGCTTGCTTGTATGCATTGCAACTTTGTCATGTTTATTCCAGGCATACTCAGATGAATCGTACCGACACTACAACCGAACGCTCGTCCAACGTGGTTACTGCGTCAGCTCCCGATGCCATAACGCGGCAGTCAGCAATGCTTCGCAGCGCTTCGAGCACTGCGTCAACGAAGCCGTTCGTGTTCGTGGACTACGCGCTTCTATCAACACGCTTCACTACTGTCAAACGCACGCTGACAAGCATGCCGAACGACCCTCAACATCAGCGCAACAAATCTTTCTGCAGTGTATTTATGCTATTCTTGCCATAAATATTATTGGCACTATCTATTATGCCTATGGCGGCGATGGTTCTAACAGTAAGTTGTTTCATCGTTCATGGCAAAAGACGTTTACTGCTGAAGCTAGGTTTCCTTTTAGTTTCATCTTATTCTTAGAGGGTTGTTCCGTAATCGCCAAGCTTGGCTGGCAGATTGGAGATTTCATGGTCGGAAGTCGTTGGTTGACAACACTGCTAAAGTTAATTTAATTAGACAAAAGTACACACTATAACTGCAGCATGATATTGAATGTTCTGGTTAGACCAGTAAGCGGATCCTGAGGCTAGGACCTGTGCAATCGGGGTAACGTCAGGTCGATTATGACTTTTTAATTGACGAACCCAATAGAGTCGCCGAAATACAATGAAGGATGTAGTGTAGAATTGCTGAAATCGCTTACCTAGGAGTATTATGTGCGGTTGGTGCATATTTCCTTAAGTATTCGCAACAAAAACTAGAAGTTACATGTAGGCATAACATTTGTTCAAGCCTAGCAATCGCGCTATACAGTGACTCGGATGATTTTGTTAAAGGCCATTGCCTCTTAAAACAAGAGATTCTAATATTTTAAGCTCCTTTTTTCAATAATCTAAACGGAAATGTTCTCTTTATTTAAAAAGTACTATGCAGGTACAATAATTACATACTGTGATACATACTATGATAATAAAACATTTGTTATACTTTCAGAAAATAAGTTGATGACGGCGTTTTCAATACCAGAGAATTGGAGAAAACTCACTGTTATCCGAGAAGGGGCTGACCCGCGGCTTTTGGCTTTGAGTCCTTTGGACGGCATCAGGTACAACAAAAATATTTAAAACTAGTTTTAGCTGAAAATTAGTTCGTCGACTGGTAAAAACTGTATGAAAATGGACGACGCGTACCACTGACTTTTCAGAGTTTTGTGTGTAAATACGCACAAAACGTTGAAAGTTTAAGTTTTGTGCGTATCGGTCCCGGATATCGTGTATCTTTGACAACCGTTATAGGGACTCAGTACCTAAAACGGCTAAAGTAGCCTCTGAATATGCGGTCACCAGCCTAAAACATGGAATTTTGCGGTACCTTTGGGTTGCGGAGTTCAGACAGGAAGTCGCTCTGTGGGCTAATAGTCAGTTAAAGACGGTTAGACTATTGAGTTGACCCTGGGTTGCAACTGGGATAACAATATAAGCTGATGAATAATTTATATAAACTTATTTTATTATTATTGGATTTAATTATACATATATATAGGTTGGTAGGTATGTATAATTTCAATGTATTTGATGACACAGCACAGGTACGAACAGACTTACGCACTCCGTTTCTGCCCCTAACCACATGGTCTTCACTTTTCTAGCTGTGTTTGCACACTTTCATTTCTACGATTAGCCTTGTTAGTTGGTAACTTCATTGGTGGATCTTATTTATTATTATTTATTTTTCAGGGTTATGGCGTTAATCGCTTCGACGTACGCACACAACTACGTCAACCATATTGGGGCCAACATTTTAAATCCAGAATATTTCGAGGAGGTGAGACGTGTATTTAAATACCAGTTTTTTTTTGTCATAATAGGCAAACGGACGGATCGCCTAACAGTAGCACGCAGTAACACAAGCAACACCAGAGGAGTCACAAAGTGCGTTGCCGCCTTTTGGGCTAGGAAAAGGGATAGGAGGAGGAGTGGGATGCTGGAGAAGGAATAGGGGATGGGGCCGCCGGCTCTCTCACTCACCGAACGAAACGCAACAATATAGGTCAACTGTTACTTTACGTCGATTTTCTGTGAGATGGTAGTACTTCCCCGGTCGAGCCGGTCCATTCATGCTGAAATCAGCAATGCTCTTCAAACTCTTAATATTACTTTAATTTAATTTATGTTGCCGACCATAATATAATATTGGAGACTGTACTTACCTCATGTTTTTATTAAAGCCGCGGAAGAACTTGGAGTACCGGAATATCTAGTTGCTCTGATCTAATCGCTTTATCAGAATAGTCAGGGTGTGGTGAAGGTGGACAGGGTAACATCAGAGCCATTTAGGTTTGAAAAGGAGGCGAGACAAGGTTACATCTTGTCAATACTATTTAATGTATACGGAGAATAAATTATCAAAATAACGCTAGAAAACTGGGAGGGTCGCGTCATTATAGGCGGCACTCGTATTACGAATCTCAGGTACGCAGATGATACAACACTTGTGGCTGCGAGCGATGCTAAAATGGTAAACCTTCTAGATAGAAAGGACGGGATTGGCTTGGAACTGGGTCTCAAGATAAACCATTCCAAAACAAAACTGATGGTAGTGGACCGCGCCAACTCTCTCCAATTGACGGGCGCCTTGTCGCTCGAAAGGGTGAACGATTTCATTTATCTGGGCACCAACATTAGCAATACCGGCTCATGTGAAAAGGAGATTAGAAGACGCATCGGAATGGCCAAAAAGCAATGTCTCAACTGCAGAGGATATGGAGGGATCGTAACATTTCTCGAAAGACAAAGATGAAACTTTGAACTCCCTAGTATTCTTCATCTTTGGCTACGGATTGGAGACTTGGACGTTGAAGAAAGCCGATCGCAATCACAAAGACGCCTTTGAGATGTGGTGTTAGAGAAGAATGGTTCAGATTCCATCCATCCTTCGTGTACTGGGCATCAAAACAAGGTTTTCTACTATTTGCCTGCGTAGGATTCTGGAATTCTTTAGCCATATTGCATGGAAAAATGGTGAATCACAGAACGACTAGGGAATCACGACCCTCAGTCATGAAGAGAACGACCCAAGGAGGAGGATTTACAAAAAACAACAAGAATAAATGTACAAATTTGTGTATATCCATTGTCTAGTACCCTTGTACTTTACAAGCTATGCTTTGTTTGGGAGTAGGTGGATGGTGTTATTATAGTATATTACTATTTCGTAGGTAACACAACGCATCGATGGCACGGTCTTGTCCGATGGTACCACACTTATGCAAGCGCTCATCACGATGTCCTGCTTCTTGACCAGCTACAGCCTCCTCGTCTTCTCTCAGAAACGACCGCTCAACCTTTTGATGTTACCGATGTGTATCATAAAACGAGTTGTAAGGTAATTATAATGGCATGTGTCACAAAACATCAAAGTTTATTTTTGTGCATTCTCTGCGTTAGGAAGTTTTGGTATTCATAATCTGTTCACCTGTATTCTGAGCTTGTAAAAGTCCCCGATGACAGATGCTTTTAAACTTGCGCGACATGTACACATAGAAATATTTATTTAACGGGTCCATGTCGCGAAAATATAGGTAAATAGGTAAACTACCCAATATTTCCTTCGTAATTTCAGCATGCGTTACACGTGATGGGTGGGACAGAAATATAAGCATTTTACCTATATTTTCAAATAATTACGCGTTTAAGATCCGTTCTATTAATATTTCTAGAGATAGGATATATTCCTTGTGCGGGAGTTCTATTCAAATTGACATCTATTTATTTGTGCTTTTAAAAACAGAATTTTAAAATTTATATCATGTGTTCTTCAGAGTAGCCCCTGTTAGCTTCCTACTAACTGGCTACGCGGCGACCTGGTGGCCTTACATCCGCGGAGGTCCTCTGATGTCGAGCACTATCGGCGCAGAGAGTAGAGCCTGCCGGTCCAAGTTCTGGTACCACGCGTTCTTTGTCCACCATGTCGTGGATACTTCTGAATACTGTATCGGTACATCTTGGTAAGAGAATCACTTATTTTGTATTCGTTGTGGTATAGAATTGAGTTTAAAGCTTCGCGACTTGTTTGCCTCATACAAGTTTAATTACATAAAATATTGTTATAATTACATAATGTGTTAAGGAGATTAAAATCAGTTAAAAAAATGAGTATGATTCTTGAGCGATGGGTATTTAATCAAATCTGTTTTGTGTTAAGAGTCAAATGAATTAAATTGAAGCTTTGTCATTTTTTAATCAAATTCTCACGATCAAATTGGTGATAGAAAATTGGATTCAAATTGGGGTTAGGCTAAAAGTTGTATGTCAATAGGTTTCTGGGTGTGGACATGCACTTGTACATCGTGGCTTGCGCGTTTACGCTGGTCATGTGGCGTCACAGATCTGCTGCTCTGAAGCTCTACCCAGCTCTCCTCCTAGCATCATGTCTACTGAACGGTGTCGTAGCGTACATTAAGGAGTACAAGTCTATGTTCTTCATGGCTACACCAGAGTAAGTATTATTTCATAGTACATTTGTCGATGAAGAAAGGTTGCTGAGTCGAAAAAATCAGCAAATGTTTGTGCAGATCGATGGATGTTTAGAAGGTACTCATTCACACAAAAAGTAATGTCTGGATTTTGATAAAACTTTGCAGTAATATAGCTCACACATTAGAATAACACATAGGATTTGTTGAAATTTTGTTGCGATAGCCTACAAAGTAATTAATCCTATTACATTTAAAAAAAGAAAACAATATCGTCCGAGCATTATGCCGGTTGCATCGATTCTCGGAGTCCACTTATTATATCCGCTTTCTAGTTGAATCGGATTTTACCGAATATTTCTTTGTATACTTATTGGTAAGAGCAAAATGTATTATTGCCCATCTAAAATATTGACAACTATCTTTCACTTTTACAGAGAAGTACGCGCGTTGTTTCAACATTCTCCGTCTTTCGTAGAGTTTTATATATCGTCGTGGGGCGCTCTGCCGGCGTGTTTCATTGGACTCATACTGGCACATGTGCTCTTCGAACTTGATGACAAACGAATCAACTTATCGGAATATAAGGTAAAGACACTTATCTTCTTAAAATGACCTTACTTACTTAGTTACATGTTTCTACATTAATGCCAGAGAGCTATTTGGAACATCAGATAGTAAAAAAGGCAGACTTCTGGAAAATTTTGGTGACGGTGATTCTCATCATCATCCGAATCAAGTCATCGTTTGCCGCTCAACTTAACTTAGGCCCTTATGCTTTATTGTGAATAAGCTATGTCATGTCACATGATAATAGCTATCTCACGCTTGCTCCGAGTTCTATACTATCCAAAGACAGTTTAATATGGCTAAGTTGTCAATGAAAATTAGCATCTTTGCTCATTTCATAGCATTAAGTGTAATATTATATTAGAATACTTTTGTTTGAATTTATGCGTTCTGTATTTCTGTGAATAAAATTTTATTATATTATATTATATTTACTCTTGATTACTATATGGTTGGAGTCTAAGGTAACAGAGGTTTTAGACTCACCGTAAAGTAAATGTCCTTCGAATTACGCCTAGTACCTATAGGTAAAGACTGCCTCCGTGGTCCAGGTGCTCCGTGGATAGCGTCTGCGTCTGCTGATCAGGAGGAATCGGGTTCGATTTCTGGTTCGGGCAAAAGCGTTACTGGGTTTTTCCAAATTCAAGCAGCACGGAGTCTGGCAAAGTGCCCGGTAACGGCAATAGACTCTCCCCCTATCACGTGGGACCTACAAATTCATAGCATGGCGAAATCTGGGTGTAATATTACACCTCTGCCTATCCCCTCGGGGATACAGGCGTGAGTCTATAAATAAATAAAAAAAATATATCAGGCAAAGCAAGACCAAAACCAACCAAACAATGAATTATTTTCTGACCACAACTTTTTTTCGCAGTGGTTCGTGTATCTTCACTACTGGACGTTTCCCTTCCTTATCTTCAGAGGATTAACGGGTCTGTTCTCACGTAGCCACAGAGCAAGCCCAATGTTCCATGCGATATACATAGCCTTGGAGAGACCCTCACACTGTATCATTATGTGCATTGCGATACTCGGCTTGGTGCATGTTGATGGTAAGTTGATCTAAGACTGCGCGCAAACGGACCGACGACCTGAGCCACCGATGCGCGGTTGCTGGCGACGAGCTGTATATTATAGCTGTATTTTAATACGTTTTGTATGGAATTACGGCGATAGCCCCGTAGAGTACGTAACGGACTGCCGAGACTCTCGGGTTCGATTCTCAGGCTACCCGGGCACACACCTCTGACTTTTCAGTGAAGTTATGTATATTTTTTATTATCGCTAAATTGTAGCGGCCAAATGCAGTGTGCTGAATGCAGTGGCGAAGGACGCATTGCGCGACAGCGAACGTGGCTCTGATCAGTGACCGGTTTGTGTGAACCCTTACAGCATACAATTTTATGATGCCAGGGTATTAACCAAAAACTCAGATTTGTATAGAACGTGGTTATCGTAATCGTAGTAGACATACTTCGAGAAGTACTTAGACGTTTACAAGATATGGAGCCCCAATCACACGTACATGAGGCTGGTGAGGAATATATAAAGTATTATTAGTGCGTGGTCCAGTTTACTGTTTATTTTACTTTTTTATTTTATTTATTATGGAATAAAAAACAGCTACAAAATACAATTTTACTTTAAAAATACAGAAATAGGATATACAATATTGCAGCCCACAACATTATCCACGAATTACAATAACAGAATAATACAAATACGGACACTACAAAGCATTAAATTAATGGTACTTTTAAATACATTAATTGCAAATAGAATTAGATTACGAATTTACAAAATATAGAAAAAAAGGAATAGTAAAGAATATAAAATAAAATAATGGGATCATGCCTACTAATGGAGCTGTAACATTCAAGAATATTAATATATTGGATATTTTTAACAGTGCATCAAATATCTTAAGTAACAGACTGAAGTGCGTTACACTAAGAAACTTTATTATATTTCACTAAAATACTGACTTGCACACTAAAATACTATTTGCACACCAAATATGACGATGTTTCTACAAAATATCATTTGATATGAAGAGTCTCATCCGCTCGGGAAACTTATCCACTCAGAAAACTTAATAGGTTATGTTAGGTTCTCTTTTGACCCTTAACCCAAAAATAGGAGCCCTGCGAAGCAGGGCTCCGCCAACTTAGCTTATTAATTTATTTGGTTGTTAAAAGTAAAAAAAAAATGATATGCTTCTGTAATTGAAAGGTTTATTTTTATTATTAGAGATTTGCAACGGTCAATAAACAGGTGTTCGTTATGAAATATTTTGTGAGTATATTTTGTGCTGCAATTAGTATTTTAGTGTGCAAGTCAGTATTTTTTAGTATTTATAATCAGAGATAAATTGAGTAACAGTTAAATACAACCCTTAATATAATTATGATGTATTAAATAACTTTAGAGTTTGCAATTACATATTGAATATTATATTAATTAATCTTCTAAGTGTTTATTAACATTTTGTGTGAATTTATACTTAGAAAATATAAAAATGTCAATGTCAATAAAATTGCGATTATAAGAATCTACCATTCGTCGGATAGGGCAGCGCAATCCAGAGTTGGTTCGACAAGAATTGACAGCAAACAGTGTACCTGCACGGACACTTCGCTTATTTACGGTTCGCGGGACATTGTAACATAAAGTATTAGTAAGATCTGTGGAATCGAATTTATTATGCACAATGTTGTGTAACACATTAGCTTCCAATAACTTGCGCCTAGACTCAAGTGTCAGCAGATTGTACTTATGGAGTAATTGAGCATATGTAAGATACGATCTGTAACACCTGTAGTGCATGGCACGAAGGAATTTATACTGCACCCTCTCAATTGCATCTATGTACTTCCGATAAAATGGGTTCCATATTGGCACGGCATATTCCAACTGCGATCTTACAAGTGTCTTGAATAAATAAAGATAAGTGGATAGCCGCTTGAACTCAGTAGATGACCTCATGACAAAACCGTACATTTTAAAAGAGTTACTTACAATTTTGTCTACATGATCCTTCAAGGATAACTTGTCATCCATTAGTACGCCTAGATCTTTGATCAATGAAACATTATTCAGCACGGTATTATTCAGATTGTAGTTGACTCTGACAATGTTATTATTTTTGGTGAAATGAACTTTATGATATTTCGGGATGCTAAGATGCAGTTTGTTAGTATTGCAATATTCCGTGAGCCTATCTAGGTCTTCTTGGAACAATCGGCAGTCGTCAACATTGCGAATAGTTTTGAAGGCTTTCAAGTCGTCGGCGTATAAGAGGAATTTTGAGTACTTGAAACAGCTGTTGATATAGTTTATATACAAGTTAAATAAGAGGGGGCCCAGAATTGAGCCTTGTGGGACCCCAAAAGTTATAAGTACCGATTTAGAATGAAAGCCATTCACAACAACCTTTTGTGTTCGGTCTTTTATATATGATGAGAACCAGCGAAGCAGGTTTCCCCGTATGCCATTAAATGCGATTTTACTCATAAGAATTTCATGATCAACCTTGTCAAAAGCCTTCTTGAAGTCTGTATATACGGCGTCCACCTGTATAGTCCGTTCACAGTTATTTTACATCTAGCTATTAGATTGGCCAACCTGGGCGTTGTGTTGCTATATTTGGTATATAATACTCCCATTTTAAATATACATTATTGCTAAAAATGTACTTATTTTTTTATTGCCTACGCGATCGTATTAAATATTTGGAAGTAATGTTTGTAGCAAAACCTCTTGATATTGGCATGGCTATATGCATGTACATTTATTTTCTTACAAAATAACTGATTTCCTATGAAGATAAGTAGTTATAATAAAAATGTTGTCTATTTAATATACAAAGGTAAACGCATCATGATTACGTCAACGTGAGGTTCTAATTATCAAATACAAAAACTGCAAATTTAATTTTCATATTTATTTTGAATAAGAATGATGTGGGTGTAATATTACACCTCTGCCTACCCCTTCATGGAAACAGGCGTCTATAAGACTGATCCATGTGGACTGCCAATGTTATGATGATTCGTAACTGCTGTCAGATTCTTGGACTGCCAATGATGATTCGTAACTGCTGTCAGATTCTTGGACTGCCAATGATGATTCGTAACTGCTGTCAGATTCTGTATCAGACTCAGAATTTAATTCTATTATGAACCTGTCCATTTCAGCATTCGTAGACCCATCTGTTTCACGAAGCTTGTCTTCAATGTGGCGCACATGTTTGCATTGTTTTTGTCAGTCTTCTGCAGTGATAGATTGAAAAGCTTCTTCAGCTAAATTCACAATGTTGGTTGCCTCTTGTCCTAAATTTTTGCTTGTGACTCGCCTTTTAATGAGACACCACATAAATTCAATTGCGTTTAGCTCGCAGTGGTATGGCGGTAATCTAACCACTTTGCGGCCATGAGCTTCAAGCATTTGAATTTTTGAAACATTTCCACTAATATTGGGTAAAATGTTATGCACGGGTAACCCTATTTTACATTCCTGTCATCACAGAGTACAATTCCAACATAAAGAAAATAAACACCGACATTTGTCAGAGGTAAAATAACTGTGAACGGACTGTAGTCGTCTGTCAATATTTTCAAAGAGAAAGTTTGTAAAAATCAGAAGGTTTGACGTTGTGGAGCGCCGTTGAACGAATCCATGTTGTTCAGGAATTATTACGTTATGTAAGATCGGATATATTGCATTAGGAACAAGGCGTTCAAAAAGTTTTGACAAGGTCGACAGAATAGAGATGGGCCGATACTGCTCAACATTATGTTTAGACCCGGTTTTATACACGGGCGTGATATTAACCCGCTTCCATATTTCAGGGAAGACGCCCTCACTTAAACATTTATTATAAATGATGTAGAGTGGTTTACAAATAGTATCGGCGGTGGTCTTAAAGAATATGGCGGGGTAACAATCGGGGCCGGCCCCTTTACATGGGTCGAGCAGTTTCAGCTCTTGAAGTATTTTATCTTCCTCAATATGTAAGTTATCAATTAAGTTGACGTTGGTGGAACTTTCCGATGGCGGGGTCCATGCTGAGAGTGTGGTGGTCATGGGCTAAAATACGGACAAGAAGAAGTCAGAAAACATATTGCAGATAACTTCGGGAGCACTTGACTTTACATTTTGATACTGCATCATGGATGGGATACTAGATTTGTCTTTCCGATTTGAGATATATCGCCAAAAATGCTTAATATTAGTAGTCATATTGTCTTCTACAGATTTGATGTATGACGAATAGCAAGATTTACACATCTCTTTAAATACCTTGCGGCAGTCGGCAAATTCATTGTAATCTTTAATGTTGTTGAATTTTTTCCAACCCAAAACCGCTGTTTCTTTTTGATAATTTTAATTAATTGCGGAGAGAACCAAATGGGAAAGTCAAGTGCTCGGGATTTAACGCGTGGGACGTTGGGCCTGACTATGTTGTCACGCGATACTGTTTAATAGCGATACTGTTTAATCGAAAGTATTTAAAAAACGGGTATTTTTGTTCTATTAACATGAAACATTACTTTACCTAAAAATGTCTGAGAAAATACCCTAAAAATACATAGGTATCTGTTGTTTGAAGAAACCCGTTGTATCTTAGTTCCCTTGTACGCAGGTCCATTGAGAAGGTTTCTGAGCTGGAGTGGTTTCACTAAGATGTCGCGTCTCTCTCTGACAGTGATGCTGCTGCACTGGTGCGTCAACAAGACGATCACTACCAGACCATACGTTTTTAGCTCGTCTTTCTTCGATTTGGTAAGTGTTTTACATCAATCATATTTTGTTTTTTGGTTGGCGTAGTGGTTAAAGCGGCTGCCTCACCGCTTCACACTGCGCCTAGTGTTGTGGGTTCGATTCCCACACGAGACAACACTTTGTATGATTCATAAATTGTTGTATCGAGTCTGGGTGTGCATTGTATCCGTTGTTTGTATGTTTGTAAAGTCCCCCGCGACACAGGATTTATTCCTAGTGCGGGAATAATTATCTATTAAAAAGAAAAAGAAGTCGGCCAATGTTCTAAGAACAATCCAGTTTTTAAAATAATGGCTTCTAATATGTTACTCATACGGACTCATACTGGTAATTCAACTAGATCATTTATACCTGAGATATTGGTTTAAAGTAACCATAAGACAAGACAATAAAATTACAATCTCGAATTTGCTTTCCGGCTTGCCAGGCGGTATGTTCTTAAGTATTTAATAAGTGCAGACCGAATATTTAAATAATCAAATACTATAATTTATGTTTGATTGCTTGCGAATGATAATCAATTGATTTTTTATTCGTAATAAATGATGTTATAAATATTCATCGAAATAATTTGCCAACATATACTTACTAAATAATCAACTGTCGAGTATTTTATTATATGTAAATAATGAATTAAAATTCTTCCCTCTGGGACAGACGTTATCTCATCTTGAGACTAACGCAATCTCGGAACGCAGAGTAACAGCTTTCAAACATCGCCTATATCTTGTGATATTAAGAAATAATTTCTTACAGGATCAAAAGAAAGCTTACAGACCGCTTTGTGGCGAGCTGAATGAGTGTGGCGACAATTTCCCGAATGCTTCAGAGATTCGGTTAGAGCCTCGTCTGCGGCTTCCCTTTATTGCCTGGTTGGAGTAGATTTCTAAAAGGAATTCGACTCTGCTTTGCCTAGAACTTTTTGATTTAGGGTGTCAAGTGTCTTTCTGAAGCGCGTAACTACGGGGAACGAGATCCTTGATGGCGAAACCGGTGTCGCACCGCTGGAAACCCCTAGTCACTAACACAAATATTGCACTATTGTTGCCTTCATGGTACAGTTTCTTTTCCGTGCTGGTTATTAATAGTGCAGTTATGGAGGCTCCTAAAAAGGCGTCATCTGCTCGGCTCCTCATAGTCATCACTTTCATGACTAAAACGCTCAAAGCTTGCGCGTTGGACCTATGTCATCCGTGTACACCTGCCAAAGGGCCGGGTTTTTCCCTTATAAATACACGTGACAGAGAAATTAATTCAAATTCTATTCAACATTAAGTATTTACTTATAAAAGATTTAAATTAATCAGAGGCAACTGTGACATCACAACTAGTAGACTGATCGGCTGACAGTAACAGATAACCTACCACTAGCCATGGGAAGTGATAATCGGTTATTATCAAGAACATCAAAGGAGTCACAAGTGCGTTGCCGACCTGTATGTCATCATCAGCCCTTTTTACTTATCCCACTGCTGGGCACGGGCCTCTTCTCACTATGAGAAGGGTAAGGTCATAGTCCACCACGATGGCCAAGTGCGGGTTGGCAGACTTCACATGTCTTTCGAGAACATTATGGAGAACTCTTAGACATGCAGGTTTCCTCACGATGTTTTCCCTCACCGATAAGCAAGCGATAATTAACAATTTAATACGCACTTAATTCCAAAAGGTGTAGCAGTCCGTCGGTCTCTCCACTCAGCTATCGCTGCTTGACCTGTATGGGAAAAGAAATAAGAGGAGCGGGATGAAGGAGAAGGAAAAGAGGATGGGCCCTATAGTATAGATACTCATACTTTAAGTCAATATTCTGAGAGAGTGTAGTACTTTCCCTGTTGAGGCGGCCATTCCTGGTAAAATCCCCAAGGCCCAAGTTGTAAATGGTATAATGGTTATAGAAACCCGCAATTATTTTTATACAAAATTAATGTTAATTATCGCTCGCTTCACAATGTGCCCGGTACATGGCAATAAGCTCGCCTCCTATTACATTGCGACCGAAACATAACTGGCGAAGTGTGGGTGTGTATTACACGTCTGCCTACACCATCGGCGATAAAGGCGTGAAGTTATGTGTTTATGTATTTTTTATCTGATGAAGTACATTTTTGTACCTACAATCTTTTATTGTAATACTTTTATTTGATTTTGTATATCTTGTTTCAGGTAGTGGACTGGGGCGCTACATATTTTATTAGCTACGTATTGGCGGTACCTATAACAGTTTTTCTAGAGATACCTATGCAAGCATTCTTCAGGCAGATACTGTCTTAAATGTTCTGTAATTTATTTTATTTTTGTAAGATATTTAATAAATTAATAACGCCATGCTAATTTTCTTTTAATGTGTATGTAACAAACTAGGTGTTTATACATAGTATTGATATTCCGACATATAAATTGTAATACAAGATAAAATAACAAATAAACTGTAAACCGAATTGCCTATCAAAACATGTCTTGTCCAGTCATCTAATTCAAATTCAAAATTATTTAATTGCTTTAAACAGGGTAATACATAATGTGGTGTATAACAATTCAGGAGAAGAAGCCCATTTAGCTATAAAAACAGCATGCAAATATTAACAAACGTTAAAGAGGAAAAGCATAATTATATTAGTACATCATTCCAATATTTATAATCGATATTGTGTGTATGGATTAATTCTGATATATGTCTCTACTGTTATGATTTAAAAACTCTTGAACCGAATAAAACGCATTTTCTATCAGCCATTTTTTCAACACTTGATTAAATTTATAAAATGCCAATGTTTTGAAACATTCCGGAATTTTGTTTAAAACTTTAACGCACATCGAAAGACTATTTTTCTGTAGCCGGCTTGTTCTAGGTATTAAGCCTAATACTAATCTATTTGGATTTCTGATGTTATTTCTCTTAGTAACGTCTTTTGCTTGTTTTTGTGTTTGGGTGTTGCTTTACAAATTTACAAACCTCTAGGATGTACAAACTCGGTAAAGTGAGTATTTTTAATTTTTTAAAGTAAGGACTGCATGATACATCCGGGGCAATGTCGCATATGGATCGTATGCATCTTTTTTGTGCAATAAAGGCCCTTTCAATATCCGTACCGTTTCCCCAGAGTAACAACCCATATCGAAGTATGGATTCGACGTACGCATAGTAGGCTGTGCATGCCGTATTTCAGTCAGAAATTTTTGACAGTTTGTACAGGGCAAAAGAAAACCCATTTATTTTATTTGTAACCTTTTCTATTTGCTCTTTCCAGTTTAGTTTATTGTTAATTATTATACCTAGAAATGTTATTAGGCGTCGATAGATTTTGTCCGTTATAATTTATATGTATGTCATTATATTTTAAATTATTGAAATTAATTATATTTGTGTCTTAGATAAATTTACCTGTAAGTTATTATAATTCATCCACTGTATTACTAATATCAAGGTATTGTTTATTTCAGTTTCGCGTTGTTTCATTGTATAATTTATATACAATACACTGCCTTGGGGGACGCCGAATTAATTCATAGCATAATTGGACCTATTTATTTCAACACAATTTTTTGGGTTTAGTTGTGATACATCAACACACTGATACCTATTTTCTAAGTAAGTTTTGAGCCAATTTAAAGCTGGTCCCCTTATACCATCGTGCTCGAGCTTCATAAGGAGCTGTTTATGTGACACAAAGTCAAATGCCTGTGACATATCGAGAAATATTACTGTTGTATACTTTTTCTCATTTACACTCTGAAGTATATCGTTTACTAGAGAAAAAGCTGCATCACTAGTAGATTTATTTTTCTGAAAACCATATTGATTTCTTACAATGGTGTCATTGACGTTAAAAAAGGAAGTCAGCTTATCGTGCATAACCTTTTCAAAAATTTTCGAAAATATCGGTATAATTGTAATAGGCCGATAATTGCTGATGGTCTTTTTGTCTCCTTTCTTATACAGAGGTTTTACCTCAGACTTTTTGAGTTTGTCGGGGTTTCTAGTGAGAGGTTTATCAGAAATGTAAGTGCCGGAGTTAACTCTTTACTGCACATTTTTACAATTTTTGTACATATACTGTCGTAACCCTCAGATGTCGTGTTTTTTAGGGATCCGATTAGTTTTATTGTGTATGACTCATCTATGGGGGATAAAAATATAAAGTTTTCCTGTTTATTTTTTATACATGTGTCACGAGTGTTATTTTTTAATATGTTAATTGTTGATGTAAAATATTCATTGAAATTATTAGCAATTTTTAAGGGATCTGTGATTATGTTATTGTTTCAACTATTTAATTAATAAAATTTCCACTACTTGCGGGATAAGTTTCACTCTTTATGACGGACCAGGTCGCTTTACATTTATTTTTGCTATTGATGACGTAGTTTGTATTACTAGTCCTTTTAGCCGTATGAATACATTTCTTTAATAACCTGTCATACCTCAGATACGTCTGCTTAGCTGTTTTAGATTTACTAGAATAATATTTTTGGCGCAATTTTCTTTTATAATTACAGCTATTTCGTAGTCCTTTCGTCATCCAATTCTTTTTTTTTCATAAAATTATTTTTACTTTATTAATCGGAAAACAAAGATAGTACAGCAGGCAGAAATAGTCATAAAAAGTGTTGAATGCTAAAGGTCATTGGGCATATCTGACCCGCTTTGCGAACAGTGGCGGACATTAACCAAAATAGTTTTAAACAAAGGGGAATAATATGACCTTTCATTTCATACACGCTGATTTTCCATCTTATTACTTATCGTTAACAGAACCTAATCAGCTTATAATATTTGAAATATAAGCTAAAAAAATATTGAGAAAATAAATAATTTAATAGTTCGAGAGCACGAAGTATCACCATTGCCGCGCGCTACCGAAATCCGTTCGATCGTGTCATATACACACATAGGTACTAGGCAATGGTCATTCAACTGCGGTGTCTGCGACCCCCCCCCCCCCAATCCTGCGCGCGCGCCTCGCTTGCATGAGAGGCCCCGTCTGCATTTCAACACAGGGCCAGCCAATAGCGGTGGCTTGACGCGGGCGCAATGCGTCTCTCGTGTCCAATCACGTTCGACTGTGTTCGGGTTCATTTGACATGGGCCAGTAGTCCGTAGCCTTGAACTTCAGTCTTAAGAAATTAGGTCAGCGAGATAGTTGTATGTCACGTTTTATCCCATCACTTTGTGTCCGTCTTACGTAATAAGTCGAGTATTATGGTCCCTATGTACCTAATTATTACGTGTTTGGAGAGAACACGGAAGAAGCGACGTGTTCGAAGTGTAGTTAAAATACATAGGTGATAAGATAAGGTGAACGAAACAAGTGAAACTAAAAGACAATGTGTGAAAGGTGTAAATTGATTGTGATGTAGGCAGCAGACAGCAAAGGTAAATGATTTATTCATTTTTGAATGAAATGAAATGAAACACTTCTTTATTTCGTGTAAACTTTGGAAGTACTTACGAAACGTCATTAAAAAAGAATCATTTTATACAATTATTTTTGTGTGTCGAATTAGAACAGCTCAGTCCCAAGCGTTTTGGTCATGTTTATATTCAGATATTTTATAATATGCTTTTGAACATAATTTCGCTTTTACAATAATTTTGAACTTATTTATAGATAGGTCTCTTATACTATAAGGGAGCTTGTTATAAAAGCGTATACATTGCCCCATAAAAGAGCTACTTATTTTGTGGAGACGAGTGCTATGAACTACGAGATTATTCCTGTGTCTTGTATTTACAGAGTGTATATCACATTTTTTACAAAATTTGTCAATATTTTTATGTACATATAGCAGATTTTCATAAATATATTGTGATACAACAGTTAGAATGTTTATTTCTTTGAACTTTTCTCTTAGAGAAACTCTTGGACCGAGGTTATAAATTTCCCTTACAGCTCTTTTCTGCAGAACGAATATTGTATTTAGGTCTGCAGCATTCCCCCAGAGAAGAATCCCATACGACATTAAGCTATGAAAGTAAATGAAATAAACCATTCTAGCTGTTTCTAAATCTGTGAGGCGTCTAATTCTCTTAACTGCATAAGCTGCAGAACTGAGTTTGCCCGATAACCTTTCTATATGTGGACCCCATTGTAGTTTGGTGTCCAGCATAATACCTAAATACATGGTTGTCTCGACGGGCTCAATCCTAGATTCATTAAGTTGTACATTGGTTGTCATATGTTTAACATTGGGCATTGAAAATTTTAAAAGTTTAGTTTTCTTATTATTAAGTAATAGATTATTTACATTAAACCAATTAACAACTTTAAAGAGTGCAATGTTTACTTCGTCAAAGTTACTCTGTCGTCGTTTAATATTAAAAATCAAAGAGGTATCATCCGCGAGCAATACAATCTCATGATTATTCTTTACGTAATAAGGTAAATCTATAATATAAAAATGAATCGCAAAATATGTTGGTAAGCGCATAACTCAACAACGCCTGGACCAATTTGGCCAATTCTTTTTTTTAAATGTTCGCTGTCGTTCAAAGATGGTTTTTACGGCGAGAAAAATTCTAATAATTGCCGGAAAAACCCTAAAAACAGCCCTTTTCTTTTTTTCATACAAACGTTTTCTAACTAAAACGTAGAGTCAATTTGTAATTTATTACCGCTGCATAAAGTTCAAATTCGCGTGCGCGTTGATATACTTCTTTGTTTGATGGCAGTTTTGACAGGTTTCCGGACCTGAAGTCTCAGTGCTGCCGCCCAGCGGGCTTCATGTCAGAAGAAACCCATTGATAATCCCTACTTAATATTATAAATTCGAAATTGTGTATGTATGTATGTTCCGTTTTCACGCTAAAACGGCTGAACCAATTTTGTTGAATTTTAATATAGAGGTACATATATTGGACCGTGGAGACGGATATAGGCTACCATAAGTTGTAAAAATTAAACTGGGAGGGATTGTAGGGAGGGTAGAAGTTTGTACTGCACAAATTTACCTCTTGGATACTTCCTGAACGCATGTGCTGATAATTGATTGCTGCGCATGTGCTATCGCATATCTGTCAGTACTGTCACGTCATACCTACATAATGTCATATTGTGCACGTTGATTAAATTGTTCGCATATCTATACTAATATAATAAAGCGGAAGAGTTTGTTTGTTTGTTTGAACGCGCTAATCTCAGGAGCTACCGGTCGGATCTGAAAAAATATTTTTGTAAACGATAGCCCAGTTATTCCGTAAGGCTATAGGCTATATAACATAACGCTTCGACCCTTTGGGGCTGGGCATAAGGCTAAAAAGGCTAAAAGATAATGTCGGCTAATCTCAGGAACTAGCAGTCGGATTTTAAATATTTTTATTGCCTGTGATAGCCCAATTATTCCGAAAGGCTATAGGCTGTATAACACTACGCTATAACTTTTAGGGGCCAGACAAAAATAATTAAATGGTCAAACGAGAAGGGGGAGGGTTGGGTCAAAGGCAAAAAAGGCTAAACGAACAGGATACAATCTATATGGGTATCGTTTTCGAGATTTTCGGGACGCTGATTAATAATATGAAATTTATTTAATGTCCAAGATGGCGGACGGGGGAAATCAAAGATGGAGGATGAGAAAATTTAAAAAATCAGTATGGTTATCGCCTTCGATATTTTTAGGGGTGGGGAATCGAAATACAACATCTATTTCGTGATCAAAGATGGCGGATGGGAAATCAAAGATGGCGGATGGGCAAATTAAAAAAAATCAATGTCGGTGTCGTCTGCGATGTTAAAAGGGATGGGGAATCCAAATACAACATCTGTTTCGTGATTCAAGATGGTGGATGGGAAATCAAAGATGGCGAATGGGAAAAATTTAAAAAATCAATATGGGTATCGTCTCTAATTATTTAAGGGATGGAGAATCCAAATACAACAATGATCAAAGATGGCGGATAGGAAATCAAAGATGGCGAACGGGATTTTTTTTAAAGTCAATATGGGTATCGTCTCCGATATTTTAAGGAATGGGGAATTCAATATTATATAAAAATCTATGTTTGTTTGTTTTTCACTTATAGACTCTAAAATGATAAGAGATTAAGCGCTAAGTCAATGGTAACTTTGAAAAAGGGGCTTGGAAAAAGGGAATTAAATAAAAACTCTTAAAAAGGCGATACGGAGTTCGCTGGGTCAGCTAGTCGTTAATATATATCAAGAATAGAAATAGTCCGAGAATTGAACCCTGCGGGACACCCATTTTCAAAGCAGAACCTGGAGATGTCTTACCATTAACCTCGACCTTCTGGATTCTGTTGCCCAAATAAGAAGTCAGGAGATCGAGAGCTTTATTCTTAATGCCGTAATGATATAGTTTCCTGATAAGAGTTTCATGATGAACACAATCAAAGGCTTTAGATAATTCGCAAAATATACCTAACGCATCTTGCGACTTCTCCCAAGCTGCAAAAATACTTTTCAGTAACTCAACTGCTGCGTCAGTAGTTGAACAACCCCTCGTAAATCCGAACTGTTTCTTGTGAAGAAGATTATGTCTATTGAAATGACTAAGCAACTGACTAAGAATTAGTTTCTCAAAAATTTTGCTAAGTGTTGGCAATACAGAAATAGGTCGAAAATTTGAGGGGTCTGATGTGTCACCAGATTTAAATAAACGTGTTATTTTGCTATACTTCATTAAATCAGGAAATGTTCCAGAAGTGACACAACCATTGAACACTGTTGCAAGATGTGGCGCAATTCATGTGATAATAGACGAAACAGTCTTTACTGACAATCCCCACAAATCCTTTGTCTTTTTCATATTAATAGTTTTAAATTGTTTAAGAACATCATCAGTAGTAACAGCAACAAATTCAAAGGCTGTAACACATTCCGGCACGCAGTCTTTAAGCAGCATTTCAGCAGACATGGAAGACGATTTGAGTGACTCTGTAGTTACAATGGGTATATTAGCAAAAAACTTTTCAAATTCTGTCGCTACTTCCAAGTCCTCTGCAATACTCAAATTATTGATATTTAGTAGGTAGTCGTGACGACGTGCTTTGGCTCGACCAGTAGTCTCGCTATTGATCACATTCCAAGTTGCTTTTATGGTATTTTCAGCGCTTTTTATTTAATTTTTCAAATAAATTGATTTTGCAGCATAACAAGCTTGTCTAAATGTTTTTGAGTATTTTTTTACATAATTAATGAAGGCTGGACTATTATTAAAAGCTTTTTCATTATAAAGCTCATATAACCTAATCCGACTTTTATGAATGCCTTCAGTTGCCCAATCACTAAACATCAGACGGTCAGTTACATTTAATTTTTTAGGTTTAAATACAGTAGAAAATTCATCATTAATCAAATTAAATAATGCATTATATAACTGATCCAGACGGTCATGAATAGGCAAAAACGCATTTTATTTGATAAATTATTTTTAAAAACTTCTAATCGGTTTTCATTTATAGGTATAAAATTAATAATTTTAGTTTGAATCTTAGAGCTTTTTTTCGGACAACAGACTAACTGGCAACAGTGATCAGACTGTAACATATTAATTAGGGATTTTTGTAAAGGCTTACTGTTAATAAATATATTATCAATACAGGTAGCACTTGTGGCAGTCACTCTAGTTGGTTCTAAAAAAGTATGACTTAAATTGTAAGATTTAAATAGATTTAAGAAGTCAATTGATAAAGAACATTTCTCTGAAATGTTAATGTTGAAGTCACCACAAATAGCAACCGTTTTATGGCAATTATTAACTTTGCTTAGGACATCCTCCATAATTACTATAAAACTTTCAAATGTGCACATGGAGGCTTGTATACACTCATAACAATGAACTGATCAAATTCGACACAAGATATCTCTATAACTCGCTCAACAGAGAGGCTTACAATATCAGACCTTTCTTTAAATTTTAAAAGTTTATTTATTATAATTAACGAGCCTCCTCGAATAAAGTTTTCTCTGCTGAATGAGCTTGCAATACCTACAGTGATTACATTCTTTTAAATACTTTAGAAATACGCAAGTAGGTACTAACTTTTCCATTGTTTAAATCTTTGTCTAGTTATTCAAAAGATAATGTAGGTACCTATGACAAACAAAGTAACTAATAATTCTTAGTTTATCGTGTTTCTTCTAAAAGTTCATTATGATTTCGTGAACCCACAGCTTATTTCAACGATTATTGATTCGTAAGTCCGAGTAATGTACGAAGGAATTATTGAATAGGTATAGCTATTTAGTTACATACGTTTATTGTTCTAATTATTTATTACTGCACTTCATGGTTGGCGTAGTGGTTTAAGCGATGTTTGACACAACACTTTGTGTGATTCATAAATTTTTGTTTCGACTCCTGTGTCCGTTAGTGATAGGTTTGTTATGTCCTTCGGAAGAACACAGGATTTAGCACTAGGGTGCGGGAGTGGTTCTTAAAAAGAGAACAAAAGAAGAAATAACTTGTGTTTAAAATTGTTGGCATCGTAATTACCTAAATCGTGTTTTCTAAGTAAATTACGTATCATTATCGGTCCGCACTAACTACCTACAACCGCTGTAGGTAACAGCTGATGGCGCCCGATGGCGCGCGCGGCGAGGTCACGACCGCGCGGCGCTCGAACATACCTAATTCGAGAGAATCGTGCGTTGCTACGTGTTACCAACAGTTACCGACTTTTATAACTTTTTTGTTTTAGGTGCTATATGAATTTTGATTTTGAATATGAATAGAGGATTTTATTTCGGACATGAGGTTTCTTTTTCCTAAACCAATAAAAAATCAGCGTGTATAATTGTATGCTTAAAATTCGTTGGAGAAAAATGTACAGGATCCTTTAACAAAGAAAACAAACGGTATCAAAGTTTTTTTATTTCATCTTATAAAGGCATAAAAATAATATCGAAATGAGCTGAATTTTTAGAGATATGTTATACGCTGTCTCTTTTGCACATTAAACAGGTTTTTTTTTGCACATTAAATAGCTGCGCCCATATCGCTAGCATTGTTTATTATCTGTCTTGGGCCATACACCAGGAAGCAACAGGCGCACCCGCTGCCTTTTTAAATGATCTTATGATTGCTTTGGATCAAATTGAATAAAAAAGATTTTAATGAATAAGCATTTTATTATTCTTACCTATAACAATTAATAAGCGGACGCCCGCGACTTCGTCGGCCTCATTCAGTGATCCCGCGGGAATATCGGGATAAAAAGTAGCCTATAACCTTTCTCATGAATGTGGCTATCACACACAAAAACATTTTTTTTTCCATTTTTTATACATAGCATAACACTTGATTTTTTTTAGATTCCCGTAGCTCACATTAATTTGACTAATGCCATAGTAAATGAGAGGCATAGATGAATACACTCTGCTATATTTGGTTTGTGTCCGCCATGGGTATGGTTTCCATACTAAGGTGCCCATTTACCTTTGTATCAGTTTCATTGAAGTACTTTAAATATTGGATACTAGATAGATATTGGCGAAACTTAGTTATATTTTCAATAGAATAGCATCTTTTAAAGTTGTATACATACTCGGGTATTTTAGTTTTGTATTTTACAGGTCATGATAGAATTTGTGCAGTGTTGTGATCAGATAACCACAGAGGCAAAAGTGACCCTGATGCAACCATAATATTACTAATAATTAAATCAATACAGGATTTTCCTCGAGTAGGGTCGGATATATGTGATATTAAATTATATTTGGTCAGAATGTCCATAATATGTCGGGTTGATTGATTTCAAGAGTTATTATTAATGTTAAAATCTCCAGTTATAATTATGTCACTTTTTGAATGTTTACATAGATATTTATACAACATAAGGTCAAAATTATCTAAGAAATATTTAAGATGTCTACAGTTCCTGGAAGGAATTCTATAAATACAAATTATTATTATATATTATGTTATTAATTTAATGGCACAGAGTTCAAAATGAACAACAACCAAAACAACCTACAGGCGTCAAATCTTGAGCTTTTTCGAGAGTAAATATTTAAAAATTGTGCATCAAAACATAGCTGGCCTACTTAACAAAATAGATTTGTTAGAAATTCATCTATTAGAACTGCGTTTTAACCGCCAGCAACCAGATATTATCTGCCTATCAGAGACTTTTATAGAAAAAGGCTGTGAAAACCTAATTAAAATTACAGGCTATAAGTTGGTAACTTCTTATTGTAGAAATAAAAAACAGAAACGAGGAGGTACTTGCATCCTGGTAAAAAATGAACTTTCAACCAAAGAGCATTGTTTTTTTAAGGAACAAAGTAAAGATCGGGATTTTGAGTGTTGCGGGATAGAGGTCTTAGCACATAATTTGTTTGTGATTGTAGTATATAGAATACCCAATTCAGACTTTAATACTTTTTGTACAAGACTATCTATAATTCTACATCATGTTTGTCTAAAAAGTAAAAAGAAAGTGGTTTTGACAGGAGATTTTAATGTGAATACCTTAGACAAATGATTGGTATCGCTTCGCTATACTAGACTCCGCGCTGCCTAAGAAAAATAGCTCCGTAAATGAGGCAACTCATTATGACAGTGTGTGTCAAACAAAAGCAACAAGACGCATGCGTGAAGAATTGTGTTGTCAGCTTCCCAACAGTCACCCGAGTAAATGGGAAAATATTTTATCCTGTGGTCTAGCGGATAAGTTCTTGGTCTCAAAATCAGTTAAGAAAATTCTTAAAAATTACAATTCATTAAAACCATCAATATATTTGCGTATAGATTAGGCGTACCGCGTAAGTTCCTATATGAGAAAAATGGTGGGTATATTATCCAATGATGAAGCCTCATTTTATTATGATGGTTTGTTTTATGTACTAATAGTATTTTGCAAATTATTATTAGAAATAACCATAGAGAAAATAATGTGTTTCCAAAACAGTGCTTTCTATTTCCATACTACTAGCATAGAGCATAGATATTTATTAATAGAGGCGCATTTCATATGGGCGCTCTGTAGACAAACTTACTGTTTCCCAAATTACCGCTTGGTGGCGTGACAGTCGCGCTGTGAGTCTGTGACAGCTGTCTCTATGAGTGCAAGAGAGACGAACGTTCCTCCTGTGTATCTTACCTACGAGAGCAAGAGAGATGGAGAACGACGCCAGCGCCGCCAACGGCGCCAACTACGTACTACACTGACAACCGCCAATTCGTCATTTGGAATCGGCACACGAAATTCTTAAGAAATGCGCTTCTATTATGTAAATCTGTATTCATTGCTACTAGTCTATATAAATTTAGTTAGACATTATTAATTTAACATGAATAGTCGTACAAACTACTTTGAATAAAACAATAATCGTACACACTTAATTACACATATAATTAGGTAAACCACGTTTCTTGGGAAGGATTTTTAGTTTCTAACAACTAACATTTTTCATCTTATTTGTAAAGGTATAAACATAAAATGATATAGAAAAAGGTAAAAAATATAATAAATAGGTTAGATAAAAGAAATAGTAAAATATAACGAAATAAAACTATAGATTCACATAATAAAAATCTCAACTGTGGGGAAGTTGATTCTTGTACTAGCAGCAACACTGAATGGCGTTTTCGGTTTTTTGTAATTTTATGTTGATATTTCATAATTATTCTTATTTTACAGATAGTATGTGATACCAGAGACCTTCATATTTTTTGCTGAGTTACTTTTACTCAGGGTAAAAGCACAACTTGGCATTGTACAGCGAATTATTTCCGTAATTAATTTGGTGGATAGGTATACGGCTGTCAGTGTGACAGGCCAACCATGCCAGCTGGCATGGTTTTTTCTGCCTCACTTTACAAGTATGAGGGCTCCGTCTAGTAGAGCAGAGCGAGACCAATCATTAGTCTATGGTGAATACCCTGCAAGTGAGCAAAAATACGATAGAACTTCAGGACCTCATGAAAAATTATAATTTGATCTTTCATGTTAAAGAAGCCACCCGCCAAGAAAATTGTATCGATCATATGATTAGTAACATTAAGTCAGCTAAAAGTAAACTACTTCACTTAGATCTTTCAGATCACAATACAGCGCAAATGCTATTTATTCCTATTAAACACAAAGAGATTCCTTTAGAATATTACACATATCGTAGAGACTTCTGTACACACAATATTACAACATTTAAGCAATATATTTCACAGCTCTCATTCTCACAAGTCTTCAATGAAAGTAATGTTGACAGGGCTTATTTTCATTTTCAAGAACTTCTGTTATTAATTTATGGTTTGTGCTTTCCTATTATCAAGGCTAAGATATCAACAAAGACTAAACAGCAACAATGGATAACTAAAGGTCTCCGTATAAGTTGTAAAACAAAAAGACTCTTACGTTACAAATTTTATAAAGAAAAAGGTTATAAAAATAAGAAATTATATTCATCATTCAACAAACTCTTAAAAAAATGCATCGCACGAGCAAAAATTAACGTTGCTAATAATCTTATGAAAAAGACAAAAAATATTTGTAAAACGTCATGGCAAATAATCAAACAAGAGTCTACAACTGTTAGTCACTTAAACTTTATTGAAAAAATACATGAAGATAATACTGACATATTTTCTCCACAAGCCATAGCTGAAACATTTAATGAATATTGGACTAACATAAACAATAAGCACACGCATCCCTTAAATAATACGCTCAGGTCTTCTATTTGTAGCAGTATTTTCTTGAGACCATACAACCATGACGAGGTACAAAGATTAATTTTATCTTTAAAAGACACAAATTCCGTCGGTTGTGACAACTTTGCCACAAAAATACTGAAGTCATGCTCATATGAACTTACGCCAGTACTCACCCATTTAATTAATTTATCTTTTGTGGAGGGCTGCTTTCCTAACTTGTTAAAACAAGTAATTGTAAAACCAATCCATAAGAAAAAAGGAGATGTGACCAATAAGAAAAATTATAGACCGATAGCCTTGATTTCTGTCATTTCTAAGCTCTTTGAAATTGCTATGTATAAGCGGCTTTCGGCTTTTATAGAAAAGCATAACATTCTTAAGGCTGAACAGTATGGGTACCAAAAAGGAAAGTCGACTACACTAGCCTGTTTTACTTTAATAAAAAATATAGTTGATCAGCTTGACAATGGCAAGTCAGTGGTAGCAATTTTCTTCGATATGACCAGGGCATTCGATTTTGTCTCGCATAAACTTCTGTTAGACAAATTAGAAAAATATGGTATCCGAGGTCCAGCACTAAACTGGTTCAAAACCTATCTAAATGAGAGATTGCAAAGTGTTGAAATCATGAACCTGGATAACAAAAATAACTTAGTGGCAACTAGATCCAACTATAAACCTATAACGTGTGGCGTGCCCCAGGGCAGCATTCTTGGACCTCTGTTATTTATAATGTATATCAATGACCTTCCAGACATCTCAAACAATCGGTGTACATTATTTGCAGACGATTTATCTATATTAATTTCTTCCAAAACTGACATTCATAATAATTTTACTCTTGACATCATTAAAACAATTGAATCCATTATTTCATGGCTCAAACAAAACAACCTACAGGTTAATCTAACAAAAACTAAATTTATACATTTCAGCACATATGGTAAAAAAACAGAATTAATTAACATAAACTGTGACGGATGTCATCTAAAGGAAGCTGATGAAACATTGTTTCTAGGTATAATGATAGACCGATATTGTAATTGGAAATCACATGTTAACCAAGTGTGCAACAAACTTAACAAATTCGTCTATGTCTTATATAAATTGCGTACTAGTGCCAATGAAAAGACAGTCCTCATAGCATACCACGGCTACGTTGAGTCAATATTGCGTTATGGCCTTATACTTTGGGGTAATTCCACAGACTTTAATAGGGCCTTTATTACACAAAAAAAATGCGTGAGGGCTATTGTTGGGATTCCTCCTTGGGAATCATGCAAACCCGTATTTTCGAAGTTGAAGTTACTAACTTTACCTAGCTTATACATTTTAGAGGCAGCAAAGTTTGTAAAACAATATAAAAACATTTTTACGGTGGCTCAGGATCTTTACCCTAGAAACACTAGGAATCCTGAAAGAATTGTTTTGCCAAAGATACCCAAGACTACACTGTATCAAAAAAATTGTTATGTAATGTGTGGGCGTATATATAACAATATACCAAACAGTATAAAGAGTCTACCTGCTAATATGTTCAGCTCTAAGTTAAAGAAATGGTTATTAGATCAATGTTTCTATACGGTTTCTGATTTTATGAGTAAAAAAGCTATATAAGAAGTACCTGCCTGCTCATTAATTTCAATTAAAATTCAATTAATATTAAGTGGACATTTGATATTTTGATTAATTTGTTGTTAATATTTAAATAAATTTGTTGAATTGACCTGTATGTACATAATAATATTCTATATTGACATTGTTTGTATTGATAATTTGTTATAATTTCTTATTATATTCTGACATTTCTTTTTATATTATTTATTAATAATGTTATATAATTACAATTAATCACATTTATTCACAATTGTTATTATGTACTTGAATTCCTGGTTTACATCATTGAGTTTGTCGACATTTTGTTATAATGGTATTATCTACTGCTACACTACCTGTTACACAAACACTATTTGCATGTCACTTTTTGACTGAAGTTGCATGAACACTGTTAACATTATTAAGATCCATATTGTACCAACTTTACGCAAATAAACGATTATTATTATTATTATTAATGGAACATCATTTTTAAGTCATCAAAAGTTGTTATACATTTGAATGGGGTACCCCTTTTAACTAATATGCATGAACCCCCTCTTTTATTAGGTCTGCTGTAATAGGACGCGAGTTCATAATTGCAAATATTAATGTTTTTTTCCGTACCTGTTTTGACGAAGGTTTCCGTTAAACATATTATGTCAGGATTAGCTACATTCTCTATGTTATTTAGTGTTATCTCTAATAATTATTTTTTCGTGAGGATGCCATGAGTGTTTTGATGAAGTAGTGTACCTAAGTTTATTTTGCGTGGTTGTCTCGAAAAAACAGCACTTCATTTTCGCATGGAGCGGCATTATCAACAGCCAAGCCAGAGCACGCACTTTTGTTAATCTCAGTACAGGGCGCAGAATTCTTCGTTTCAGAGTTTTTAAATTGAAAATCTTTCTTTGCTTTATCATCTTTGAGCATTGAGCAAAGTGAACGTAATATCTTAAAAGGCACCCGTTTAAACAGCAAAACCTGCGTTACTACCGCCAAGTACTTACAACGTAATTTTATGAAATCTTTACTAAAGACATTCAATTCAATTCAAATCAATATCTTTATTTGTGGAACATAGGTTACATAAGATGTTATATGTTGCAAAACATTGTGATCCGTCTAATGTCCTGCCATGCATCAGGCATACAAATTAGTAATTTTTAATACAATTTTGACATGAGAGAGACATGATTGTTGATTGAGGCATGGTTCTCTAGTCGATGCCTACATATTAATATTCTTCTGCCATTGGAAAAAATAAAACTCTTTTACTGATATTTGTAATTTTTTGCCTATAACTGCGGCAATGTAACTCTTTGCCACGCTGTACATGCCACCTATCGCTGTCAGTGAGCGTGAATCCAAAAAACTATGGCACGTGTGTGCCGTATGGAGCTATGGGATTGGCTGATGATCATCAATCAACAAATTGTTGTATGTAAATGTATCGAATTAAATAAAAGGTATTTTATATTTATCACTCAAAATCAATGTAATTTTACTCAGATACATACATATTTACACGACATACGTAATCATAATTTAATGGCTACTAAAACAGTAGTTGATGCAGAAACTTTTGTGCGGGTATCTCAACTAGGAGGACAATGGGTACAAACAGGGTGTAGGTGATAGCGCACGTTGATAGCCAGTCCACGGTCTGTAATAAATAAACAGGAGTTTAAGGGTCTTCCAACAGGGTACTTCTACAGTCGTCCTACCGAGAGGACTAGACTTAGATTAATTTGAGACAATTCTTCAGTAAACGATGAAGCAGAATTGATATTCTGCTTCATCGTTTACTGAAGAATAAGGCTAAAGGCATTGCCGCTGTCCGTGAAGGTGTGCAGGTGAATTAAGGCAAAGCAGTCGATATAGCGTCGATAATTTGGGGTCATTGATGCATTGTAACGTGATTTGATTGAGCAGTGATTACATAACAACATGATATTTAACATGTGTGCGGTTACAACCTACCTGTCATTTTGTTTTGGAGGCTTAGGTATTACTCATTAATATAGGTACGTAACTAAATAAATGACAATAGGCTGTGTGATAGCCATCATGTTAATTGAAATGTGATATTTTTTTTTTTTATAAGTAATTTACCTATAACTTCAAGAATTATTTAACTATGCCGACAGTACTGTGTTGCTGGGGAGTTAGTTGCGCCGCTTCTTCTTCCTAGCGAAAACACATAGGAAGCGGTAAAGGGTTGGGCTTTTTGGGGGACTGTCTATTGTAAAATTTAACGTTCAGAAAGAGCTGTTTACCAGCCAATTTTGAATAAAAGATTTTGACTTTGACTTTAATACGGCGTTCTCGAAAATGGACTTTTGCACACCACATCTAGATAATTTTTGTATTTTGGTTGGTTGATGCTGTGATAAAGAGAAATGATAACAACTGTCTGAATTTTGTTATAATCATTACAATCAAACTGATATTTCATGCTAGCTAGCGAGTGCCATACTGAAGAAGTGCTTACCACCGCCGCAAAAAAACTAACATTCGTTGACGGACACCATCAAAATCTTAATATATAAAATCCTTGCTTTACTGACTGACTAGCAGACACGCTTCAGCCGAAACTATTTGGCGCAGGAAGCTGAAATTTGGCATGTATGTTCCTTGGGGACCGTAGGGGTGCACTAAGCAGGGATTTCCCGAAATTCCCACGGGATCCGCCAAAACGGGTAAATTTAAAAAAATTGCAGGCGTAGTTGCTGGCGTCCTCTAGTCTTTCATATACATCATCATTATCATCATCAGTCTTTAACAGTCCACTTCTGGACTAGGCCTCTCCTTTCAAGGGAGGAATTGGCCTACTATACCACGCTGGTCAAACGGGTTGGTGTAGGGTTTGTATCAAGTTTTCCTTCTCTTACAGTGCTGTTCTCTGCATAATATGCTCCCTCTGTCTGCTCTTACGACACCCACGGGATGATATGGGGTGGTGACATTCCGTATTCGTAATCCGTCACCACACGGACGGATATAGCTTCGAAACTATTTGTACATATAGTTGGGTAACTGCTCACCATTAGCCTGGATACAAGCTTGCTTACAATCCAGCAGTAAAAAGTTACTAACCATGTCCAACCCTGACGTGCCGTAAGCGACCGGTCTAGCCGCTATAGCCATATTGACGCACCATTACAACAGCATTACTGTCAGAGAGAGACGAGACAGTATAGTTCAGCCACTCCAACTGTAGAATCTTCTCAAAGGTCCTGTGAACAAGTTCATGTATAGTCAAAGCTGTATGTAAGTCGGTGAATTGAAAGTAGACTGCTTCCGTGGTCCAGTGGATGGCGTATGTGTCTACTGATCGGAGGTCTCGGGTTCGATTCACGGCTCGGGCAAAAGTGTTACTGGGTTTTTCCTAATTCTCAGTAGCAGCACGGAGCCTGGTGATGTGCCCGGTAGCGGCAATAGGCTCACTCCCTATTAAGTGGGACCTACAAGTACATGGCAAAATGTGGGTGGTGTTTTACACCTCTGCCTACCCCTTCGAAAATAAAGGCGTGAGTCTATAAAAAAAAATTGAAAGTTGTAACGTAATACTACACGTATTGCGTTATAATATCTCGCAGGCGCTTAACGCCAGCTTAGCCGTTCGCAATATTACCAAATATGGTTATGTTCACTAGCCAAAGGCAGTTGTGAGTCATAGGCCTATATCTATATAAGATGGGTGCGCGATCTAAGTCGATCACTTGCCCTACACACCGTCTCGCTGATGGTTGTAGTAACTACAACTACAATCCTACTTCTCTTTCTACTGTCCCGCTGGGGGTAAGCATATTCTAGTTGTCTGTATGCCTATACGTTCTGTCTGTAGATTCTGTGTCTCCTAAGCATAACAGCCGATCTAGGGACCGCCTGTTCCTGACCGGTTGTTGTGTATTCTCTATGCTGTTTCCAGTTCTTCCTACGGGCTCACTGCACCTGTCTTCTCTCTACGGGCTACAAGCCACGAGCTGCTGGCGCCGTGCCGCTACTAGCCAGCTGCCACCCAAGCCTCCGTTCCTGCCTACGAGCTCCTACAGCCAGGCCACGGACGCCTGAGCCTGACCGCTCGGCCCACATCGGCTGCACCGCCTGAGACCCCGCTCAGCCTGAACCTCGACCACAGAGCTGCCTGCGCAGCGCACCTTGGCCAGCTCATCGGCGACCCTACGAGCAGCTACCCTGCGAGCGTCGGAGAGCAGCAGGAGTCTACGCTCCAGCCCTCAGGCCAGTGCTTACCTAGTTCGGTCATACTGTATGTAAGCGGTAGTGAGACATAATAAAGAACCTGTTCAGCCTAGCAGTGTTTCTCTCGAACCCCGACATCCTACCTGAGATCCTCCGTCTCAAAGTATGACCATCTGTCCACTTGTTACACTGATTGCCACTCGCTACCTATTTGCCAACGCCCTAGCAGGAATGCTTTCTCTATTCTTAGCTCTCCTATGCTTCGCATACGTAAGCGAATTATATCAGGCTCTCCCTTGTTTGACCGAAAGGAGCTTGACAAATTTGCACTTCCCAAAAATTTTTTCGCATAATTTCATTTGCCAAATTATTACCTTAGCAAAAATCTATTCACGAAAAATTGTAACGCAAACCTAATGTTTGGGAAATGATAGTTTAAACTATAACTGGTTTACCAAGTAGTACTTACTTTTAAGATTCTTTATTTAGTGAAATATTTCAGTTGGAATAATTTAGTTACTCCAACTAGTTTATGTCTTGTTTATGGCTAATTTGACGGAGCCCTGCTTCGCAGGGCTCCTATTTTTGGGTTACAGGGTTACAAGGAAATCTAACATTACCTATACCCAATCGAATTCTGCAACGCAAGTCTGAATACTCCGAAATAAAATTGCTAATGTCTATTGCAAAAAAAATTATATTGTAATGTAGAAATGTTTTTCATTAAACAAATGATTATATTAAAATAAAATTGCATTTCGTAATTATATAATACCCAAAAAATCTTATTTTACCTTAATTTTTTTTGTCTTAACAAATCATTTCACCAAACGTTTATTGTCTGAAGATTGTTTGCTGTAATAAATCATTTGATTAAAGACCAAATGCCATAATAACATTATACTTGGTAATATTTTGCCAAGTAAAAATTTGACCAAATAAAAATATGCGTACTAAAATCATTCGAAATATTGCAATGGTATAAAAAAGGTTGCTAAAATTTGTTTGGGTAATGAAATTTTGTCAAAATCATTTCGGCAAAACGGCAGGATCCCGAATTATCACTTTTCTATCGGTTCTGATCATTCAACTTATATCGTAAACTCGTAGTAAGTTATCTAATCTTCATTGGAATGCATAAAACTATACTAATCGGCTTTATTTTCTGTTGTTGTATTTGCTGTTGTACCAAGCTACATTTTTTATGTTTTCATTTATTTGTAGTATATTCACAGTAGTATATTCACCTCTGAAAATATTTTGCAAATGCGTATCAACGCACTGTATACACTCATATGAATAAGGATTTCGAGAAAAGTACTTACTATCAACATTAGCGAGACCCAGCATTGTAGTACACGCAAATATGCAATGCAACGGTCTGTCAAGCAGTATGTATGTGGCATAGAATATGTTTGAGCTTTGTTTGAGAGCGTATAAACCGGTCAATGGTCAGAGCACGACGGCAAGGAACATACAGTAATGGAGATACGCGAACCACTGAAAAACAAATAAAACGTGTTAGAAATATTATTTCTATTTAATAGTATGGTCATAGATACTGGGCGAGTCTCTTTTTTTATTAAAAGAAGCATTTCAATGGCTACTTTACATAAGTTTGTTGTAGGAAAAAGGTAATCTCTTTTATTTCTTGTGAACGTCTATTAGAAAATATTTCTACTCAGACCCACATAAGTGCATATTTCACGGTTAATTTACATCGCTTGATAATCGAAATGTCGTCGGAAAAGCTACATATCTGTGAATTCTCCAAAACATTTCGAAAGGCATGTGAAGTACCAATTGCCGAGTGTGGCGGACAGTGAGACTTTTCATAGTAAGGAGAGTCCCGCGCACCGACAGTTTAGATTAGTTTAAATAATTAATAATACTTACTTTCTTGTCAGATAATTTGATTTTCTTATCTGCCACTTCGAATTGAATGTGCGCCAACATGATGCCCAGGAAACACGACGGTAAGGCTCCCCACGAGGATATGTAGAATTCAGTGAACGACTTTGATTCTCGGAAGGTGGTACGTATGTTTCTGTAAAGGCAAAACCAAGATCATTAATAATTATAGCTCTCTTTATGTGGCTGCAGAATTCAGGGTAGAAATCTTTAAAATTCAAAATTGAAACTCTTCAGGTTTTATTGGTACGAGGGTCAAACTGAAAGTTCTTAGAACTGGCCACTTATAAACAATATAATAAAAAAAATATTCTAAAATTTGAAAATAGAACTCTTTGCCAATATTACTGAGTATATATTTCATTCATTTGTCATTTGTTTTACGATTTGGCGGCAAATTGAAAATTGTCTGTGTAACGTCAACATGAATTTAACACGAGAAAATTTTCGTGCAATGATTTTTTATGACTTTCGATGTCATTTAAGTCAACAAGAAAGTTATGATAGACTACGATTGGCCTTTCACGATGAAGCCCCATCTCGTGCGACTGTTTACAACTGGTTTAATGAGTTTAAACGTGGTCGCACTAATCTCACTGATGATGTACGTGAGGGACGGCCTTCTACGACGACGACTGAAAATAACATCTGTGTTGTGCGGCGTATGATAGAGACTGACAAAAGAGTGACCTATCAGCAGATTCGGACAAGCTTAGGCATCGGTATGAGTCAAGTGCACAAAATCCTCCACGAACGTTTAGCGGTCAGGAAGCTTTGCGCCCGGTGGATACCTCATAATTTGACTAAGGCTCAAAAACTCCATCGTGTGGATTGGTGCCGTAAAATGATTGAAAGATTTAACGGAGGTGACTCAAATGCTGTGTTCGACATACTAACAGGTGACGAAAGCTGGATTTACTGTTATGATCCTGAAACCAAAAGACAATCTGCTCAGTGGGTGTTTCCTTTCGAGGAGTTGCCAACTAAAGTGAAGAGAGATCGAAGTGCGGGAAAAAAAATGGTGGCCTCGTTCTTTGGAAGGATAGGTCATTTCGCAACAATTGTGTTAGAGGATCAAAAAACAGTTTCTGCAGAATGGTACACTACCAATTGTTTGCCACTTGTCTTGGAAAAAGTTCGAGAGAAACGACCTCGCAGTAGGATCCTCCTTCACCACGACAACGCCTCGTCGCACACCGCCAAGCGAACGATCGACTATTTGGCGACATCAAACGTTGAATTACTGGGTCACCCGCCGTATAGCCCCGACCTCGCGCCTTGTGATTTTTATTTACTTCCAAAAATTAAAGAAAAACTTAAAGGAAAGCGGTTTATGAATGCTGAAGAAGCGGTGGCTGCGTATCGCGATGCCATTGAAGAGACCCCTAAGGACGAGTGGGCAAAGTGCTTTTCCCAGTGGTTCCATCGCATGCAGCGGTGTATTGACGTCAATGGACAATATTTTGAAAAGATATAATAAAACTAATAACTGGCTAATGTAATCAGTTTTTGATTTTCTAAGAACTTTCAGTTTGACCCTCGTAACAGAACATCCAGCTTCTAAAATCAAGATCATCTATTTAACGAGCTAAACTTCATGCACATTGCTCGACATATGTAGGTACGTTACATTACCTATATGGAAATCCTTTTTCAAGCCGAGTTTTCTATTTAAGTACATTGTTCAAAGCCCTCACTTATTTAAATAAAGCCTTCTAAATGTACATGTCCAAGCGATATAAGGCAAACTTCTGTAAAGCAATTCAGAATGGAATTGCGTATTTTACGAAAATAGTATGATTGCCGTGTGGTTGACGGCATAGAATACAAGTGACACCACCCGCTATCTTCCCGTGGGTGTCGTAAGAGGCGACTAAGGGATAACACGATTGAAATAACCATCGTTGCGTAGAGACGGAAAACTCGACATCAAACCCTATACGACTGCCTCGTTGGTCTCGCGGCATAAATGTGCGCGTGGGATCGGCAGGTCCCGGGTTCGATTCCTGGGTCGGGCAGTGTTATTGGGTTTTTCTGTCACGAAATGCTCAGTAGCAGCACGGAGTCTGGAAATGTGCCCGGTACGGCAATAGGTTCGCACCTTATTACGTGGGACTAAAGTTTATCTGGCGAAAAGTGGGTGTAGAAATACACCTCTGCCTACCCCTTCGGGGATAAAAGGCGTGACGATATGTATGTATGTAGTATGATTATCAACCAACAACTTCAAGCGGTCAAAAGATGCAAGTGGTAACGCATGACCTTTTAACACAGTAAAACTTCAAGAAGAAAGCACTTACTCTGAGCTGGTGATATAAATCATAGACTTATACTCTTTGATGTATGCTGTGACTGCCACCAGGATACACGAGGCAAGGAAGACAACCGGGTAGAGTTTTAGAGCGGCGCGTCTGTACCGCCACGTGATCAACGTCAACGCGCAAGCCACAATGTACATATGCATATTTACGGCTAGGAACCTGAAAATGTAAATCCCTTTTGAGTATAAAGCATAATGCTTTAGTAAAACCGCAGTTGGCAAAGTGTTGTAGACCTATGCATACCTATATAATGATAACATGGCAGTAGAGTAGAGACAAGTAAAGTAGATCCTTGACCCATTTCTTGTAAAAAAAATACTTTAAGTGACTTTGAGATATTAGATCAAAAGTATCCAATTATATTAAACATTGACAAAAACATAGATTCATTAGCAGGCAGGTATTTAAGTTTCAAGTTGTGATATGTCTCGTGTATTCAGTCAAATATCTCATTATCATTATTTTGAATAAAAAAGTAAAGGCACATTTGCGGAACGTACGGCACCGAACGTTCGTATTGTCATGTCACCTACTCGTACGACACGCGATCACGCCGAACACGGTGTAACCGTGTTCGGCGTGGCAAACCTTCTGTCAAGCAACTATTGCACGCGACACGGTACGCGACCGAAAGTTAGATGATCATGCCTAGAGACGTCCACTGCTGGACATTGGCCTCACCCAAGGTTCTCCAGATAGACCGATTTTGAGCCGCCTGCATCCTACCGCTTCCCGTGATCTTAACCAGATCGTCAGTCCACCTTGCGGAAGGCCTACACCTGCTGCGTCGTCCGGTACGTGATCGCCACTCCAAAACTCTCCTCCTGTTCCAACGGCCATCGGTTCTTCGAGCTATGAGCCCTGCCCACTGCCACTTCAGCCTGGCTATTCGGAGAGCTATGTCGGTGAGTTTGGTTCTCCTGCGGATATCCGACGGCAAGTTAGATGCCGCCTTTAAATCCTGCCGACTGTTCGATTGGTCTTGCTAATCGAATACAACGACCAGTTACTGAAGTATCAGCACCATACTTTCAGCATTTGTGTCGCTACACTTAGCCAGTCCAGCCAAGAATTTCGAATCAAAAGTCGGTAAGCCTATACTTAGGAGATAAGATAAGATCATCTTACGAGGGCGTCACGCAGTATTCAGACGGTTGCACAATGGTGTTAACGAAAAATGCTTGGGACCAGAACTTGGCTTGGCAGTTTCTGCTCTCCGCGCCGAGGGTGATGGGTGCGAGAGCGCTTCCTCGAGTGTGTACCCACCAGGTTGCTGCAAAACCTACTATCAGCATGCTAACGGGGGCAATTCTGAAAAAGGAATTTCTTTGATATAATATTTTTACCAAAAACATTGTTGGCTGGCACATTTTAATATATTCTGTTCAGTTGGCGGCAAATTAATGGCTACTAATATGTACATAGCTGTAGAGGAAAGATGCGCGAATTTCATACACTAATAAAGTGACTTCCTTACTTTGAGATTGACTATTATTTTACTAGCAACTGCTGCAAACTATATTAATGCTATTTTATTAATATCAAATAATAGCCCATCTAGAGACCTTATTACTCGTTTTATAACATACTTCGGCAGCATGCGCAGGCTAAGCTTTTGCTTCCTGGAGCACGAGAGCAAGTTGTATGCGGCGAAGAAGCATGACATCGTGATGAGGATCTGCATCAGGGACGTACCGCCAAATATGTACGTGCTGCCGACTTGTAATACAAGCTGCACACAGAATATGAATGAATGAATACTTCCTCGGTTTTGTTTTACACAGAAAACGTCGACATGCCTTGGATAAGTGTATTTGGTTTGGTTCTTATATGTGTTTGCTTTGTTATACCAAAATACATGAACTATGTGTGTAGGTATGCTACATAAAATAAAGAGGTGAAGTCATCGGCCCTGATGCGTTATAGCAAGCAGGACGCTTCTAAGCTGAATTGGGACAACATGTTTTCTGCCTCCACTGTAGATGATAAAGTAAATGTTTTCAACGCCACTATTTGTCGTCTATACGATGTCCTTGCACCGGTCAGGCGCGTGAAACTAAAGCATCCCCCAGCACACTAGCTTACGGCGGGTGTTCGAATGGCAATGCGCCGTAGGGATCGGGTGTTTAGGAGATATAAACGGGACCGGTGCGAGGAAAACTGGGTGCTTTTCAAATCTGCAAGGAATCGGTGTAATCAAATGGTGCGAAATGCCAAACGCCGACACATTTTTAATAATATAACCTCTACATCGCCTGCCTATATCTGGAAGTTCCTTGGAACTCTTGGTATTGGTAAGCAGCAACGGTGTGACTTCCGTCTGATACTTGGTTTGGATGATATTAACCAATATTTCACCTCTTCCACTCCTTTGGATCACCAGACCAAGTGTCTGACAGTTACCTACTTAAATAACTTACCCCAACTTGACATTGAATCTTTCCAATTTTCTCCGGAGTGTTCGGGTGATATCAAAAAGGTAATCCTTTCCATAAAAAATAATGCCGTGGGACATGACAACATCAGCCGCCGTATGGTCATTACCATCTTGGACCAGCTCCTGCCGGCGATCTCCCACGTCATTATTTTTTCCCTTGAGTCTGGTTCCTTTCCATCCTTGTGGGGCAAAGCTCACGTTATCCCTCTTGCCAAGACCTCCAATCCTTCTCTTCCCAACCATTTTCGACCTATATCCATTCTTCCTTTCCTTTCAAAAGTGCTAGAAGCCTGTGTCCATAAACAGTTGAGTCGGTTTATACACCGTCATAACCTGTTGAGTCCATATCAATCTGGATTCAGACCTGGCCATAGCACTACTTTCACTCTCCTCAAAGTGACTGGCGATATTCGAGATGGCATTGAAAACTCTAAAGTTACGGTGGCTCTAATTGATTTCTCCAATGCCTTCAATACCGTCAGTCACGACCTCTTTTTATCAGTCCTCTCCTATCTTAAGGTCTCACCCAGGGCTCTGGATTGGTTCTCAACATATCTACGAGGGCGTCAGCAGTCGGTACACCTTGGCGAGTCATACTCAAGATGGGCTGACATCAAAGCTGGTGTCCCTCAAGGCGGTATTCTCTCTCCCTTGTTATTTTCCATTTTATAAATCATGAGATTTATAAAATGGAATAATATAACTAAAAACCTTCAATGTTCTCACCATTTGTATGCCGACGACTTGCAGATATATACCCAGGTTAATGTGGAGTCGCTGTCTTTGGCAATTGACATGGTTAACAGAGATCTGGCTGAGATACAAAACTGGACTCAAAGGTTTGGGCTGGTCATTTTCAATATCTGTGTTCCGACCATGACTGCGGTCATGGTTGGAACACAGATATTGAAAATGACAAGTTAAATAATTTGGGGATGAAGGAGACATAAGAATGGAAAAGAGGGTAATGAGAGCACCCAAACTGCGACGATGACGGATAGGAAGCCATTTCAATTAGGAACGGTAAGCAGACACATGGTCATATTGCGAAGATTGAAAATGAATCGAATGCAGTTATTGAGAAGACGGTCGAGTTTGTTGAGAAGATCTGCATTCAGGCCATAGAACATACATCACCATAGTCGATTAACGGGAAAATCAAAGTCTGCAAAAGCATTGTCTTGGTCTTGGATAGGAGCAAGTTCTTGAGGCGGCAAAGAGTCCGTAGGGTGCCGGTGACCTTTTGACTCACCTGGGTCACTTGAGTTCGCCAATTAAGTGTGGCATCCATGTGCAGCCTTAGATTTTTAACAACAGGATACCAATCTATGCCCGTGCCGTTGTATGTTATGGTTGGAACACAGGTTGCGTCTAATTTTCTTAATAAGCCTTGGCTGCCCAAGACAATGGCCTGACTTTTATTTGGGTTTACAGTTAGCCCAAACCTTTGAGTCCAGTTTTGTATCTCAGCCAGATCTCTGTTAACCATGTCAATTGCCAAAGACAGCGACTCCACATTAACCTGGGTATATATCTGCAAGTCGTCGGCATACAAATGGTGAGAACATTGAAGATTTTTAGTTATATTATTCCATTTTATAAATCTCATGATTTATAAAATGGAAAATAACAAGGGAGAGAGAATACCGCCTTGAGGGACACCAGCTTTGATGTCAGCCCATCTTGAGTATGACTCGCCAAGGTGTACCGACTGCTGACGCCCTCGTAGATATGTTGAGAACCAATCCAGAGCCCTGGGTGAGACCTTAAAATAGGAGAGGACTGATAAAAAGAGGTCGTGACTGACGGTATTGAAGGCATTGGAGAAATCAATTAGAGCCACCGTAACTTTAGAGTTTTCAATGCAATCTCGAATATCGCCAGTCACTTTGAGGAGAGTGAAAGTAGTGCTATGGCCAGGTCTGAATCCAGATTGATATGGACTCAACAGGTTATGACGGTGTATAAACCGACTCAACTGTTTATGGACACAGGCTTCTAGCACTTTTGAAAGGAAAGGAAGAATGGATATAGGTCGAAAATGGTTGGGAAAAGAAGGATTGGAGGTCTTGGCAAGAGGGATAACGTGAGCTTTGCCCCACAAGGATGGAAAGGAACCAGACTCAAGGGAAAAATTAATGACGTGGGAGATCGCCGGCAGGAGCTGGTCCAAGATGGTAATGACCATACGGCAGCTGATGTTGTCATGTCCCACGGCATTAAATTTTATGGAAAGGATTACCTTTTTGATATCACCCGAACACTTCGGAGAAAATTGGAAAGATTCAATGTCAAGTTGGGGTAAGTTATTTAAGTAGGTAACTGTCAGACACTTGGTCTGGTGATCCAAAGGAGTGGAAGAGGTGAAATATTGGTTAATATCATCCAAACCAACTAACCAAGTGTCAGACGGAAGTCACACCGTTGCTGCTTGCCAATACCAAGAGCTCCAAGGAACTTCCAGGCGATGTAGAGGTTATATTATTAAAAATGTGTCGGCGTTTGGCATTTCGCACTATTTGATTACACCGATTCCTTGCAGATTTGAAAAGCACCCAGTTTTCCTCGCACCGGTCCCGTTTATATCTCCTAAACACCCGATCCCTACGGCGCATTGCCATTCGAACACCCGCCGTAAGCTAGTGTGCTGGGGGATGCTTTAGTTTCACGCGCCTGACCGGTGCAAGGACATCGTATAGACGACAAATAGTGCCGTTGAAAACATTTACTTTATCATCTACAGTGGAGGCAGAAAACATGTTGTCCCAATTCAGCTTAGAAGCGTCCTGCTTGCTATAACGCATCAGGGCCGATGACTTCACCTCTTTATTTTATGTAGCATACCTACACACATAGTTCATGTATTTTGGTATAACAAAGCAAACACATATAAGAACCAAACCAAATACACTTATCCAAGGCATGTCGACGTTTTCTGTGTAAAACAAAACCGAGGAAGTATTCATTCATTCATATTCTGTGTGCAGCTTGTGCTTAAGGCGAAGGTAAAGGAGCTTTTGTTGGCAAGACCAGCGGATGTGTCATAGGATCTGTATCTTCTTTTCTATTCATATTACTACTTTGCTATTGTATATATTGTATTGTATTTGTGTATGGCTTTACGTATTCTTCATTTAGTTCTTATATTATTATGTTTATATATTTATGTAAGTATATATGTTTGTATAGTGTATGCATACACATACAATATACATCATCATTATCATCATCATCATCAGCCTGCCGTAGTCCACTGCTGGATATAGGCCTCTCCAATAGCACGCCACTGAGCCCGATTTTCGGCTCTTCGCATTAGCTCTATCTAGCATCAATATACATGCATGCATGTATATTTATTTAATTTAAATTATTAAATAAAAATTAATTATTTAATAATTCATTTTTATTATTAAATATTTCATGTTTATTTATTTTACAATTAATTTATTTAATAAAAATGAATTATATTATATTATTATACCTATATTATAATTATAGTAAGTATTTAATACACCTACTACGTTTCTCAGCACCGGTCAAAGGTAGACTGGCGGATAATGCCCAAGGCATTAAGTCAACCTGTAAACACTTCAGTGTATAAATAAATATAGCTTATTCTACAAAAACGTACATATTGTGACTTTTTTTTAATATAACTTTTTCTAGCCGCAATTTGCACAACAATCCCGCGTGTCCGTCCGATAGTCCATTGTGATAAATACTAGTGCTTTCTACAAGACTGTATAGGAAATTAGTTAAGATATTAGCTAGGTATACAAGACTCAGATTTATTTCGTCTAAAAGTAGGCCCACTCAGCATTGAAAGTTAAAGCATCTTATCAATGATAGGAAAGAATTGCGTCTGATATCATCACTCATAATATTAATGTTAAAATCACCACATATAATACATCTTTTGTTGAGGAAATGCTCTAATAGTTTTTCAAGTCTATCCAAAAAGTCATTAAAATTATTGTAGGTGTCCTGTGGCAACAAATAATACATACCTACACAAACTTGTTTTTACATATATGACTCTACAAACTTCAAAACTATCACTTTTATAAAGTGGTCTGCTTACAGGAATTTCCTCCAACTTTCTATCCTAAAGTGTCAAAATCATAGAGACTCACTTGTTCTTTTTAGTTCTAGTATTTAGATTAAATTGTCTTGCTAATAATTCATTTAGAAAGTGTTCGGCAAGATATATGTATTTCCGGCGGTTTACCGCCTTGCAACGGTCATGGTCCCTCCGCGACCACGATCGTTGCAAGCCGGTAGAAACATAGGAGAATAACAGAGGTATTTATGCCTTGAAATAAGTACATTATCGCGACTAAGACTCACTAAATACTTTTGTATGGTGTATACAAATCGCGAAAGTTTAATAGTAAAGTAGTAGCCAAGGGCGGTAAGCAATTGCAGCCCGAGATATTTAGGCGCACGAGCGCAGCGCAGCTCGAGGGTGAAATTGATGCTTACACCCGAGCTAACTATTCTGCCTTACATCTCGATTGTGAGGTAAGTAGAAAAAGACCGGCATTACAAGAATAAAACATTTTGATAATAGGCTAGTTGACAAAAAAAAAATTATAAGTCCGTCCTTTAGATTATTCAAAAATAAGCGATAGGTATTTTTTTATTTGTAAAATAAACCAAAAATGACCAAGATATAGCTCACTAAAGTTACGTATATCGTCACGCCGCGGCGCCGTGCTGCATTTTTTCGCACTAGATGACGTCACACGTAACTTTAATGGGCTATATCTTTGTTATTTTTTATTTAATCGAAAAAAGAAACAATACGTGTCCAATATTTTTTTATAATCTAAAATACGGATCCTGGAAACTACCCTGTTTTGAATAGTTCTTGATATTGATGTCGTGTTTAGTACTCATCGTTGCTTTTAACATTGAATAAATGCACCACAAACTAGATGGCTGCAGCTTTTTTGATAGCTCACTAAAGTATGTAAAGCATACAGTCTCGGATAAAGACTTTACTCGTTTTTCTGTTCGCCACTTTATGAAATCGTCGTAAGTTTTCAAATATCTCTCTTTAGAAGTTTCAGGCAAAATATTGTTAATTGCTGCTTCAGCTTCCATTTTCATTGAATCGGGAGTGCAGCTTATATCTTCATCACTTGAAGAACTCATGTTTTTTCCTAATTAGCACGGAATTATAAAAAAATCCCAAAACAAACAATATTTACATACATACATATACTCACGCCATTTTCCCGACGGGATAGGCAGAGACAACGGAACGCCACTTGCTTCTATCCTTACAAACCTCACGCGCTTTCTCTACATTCATTACTCTTTTCATACATGCTCGCCTGTTCCGGGTGCTTCGGACCTTACCGTTTTTCAGAACGTCACCAATTTGGTTGACGAATGTCCTACGAGGTCGGCCGCGACCGGCTTGCCCATACACGTTTGCCTTATATATTTGGTGAGTCATTCTGTCTTCACTCATTCGCTCCACGTGTCCAAACCATCTCAGCATTCCTTTTTCAATTCTCGTCACAACATCTTCTTTTAGGCCTCATCGCTCTCGTATTACTGCATTCGAAATTCTATCAATCAGTCTCACCCCACACATACTACGCAGTGATCGCATCTCCACTGCGTTAATTCTGCTTTCATGCTTTTTGTGCCATACCCAACACTCACTACCATATATCAGCGTCGGCACAAGTACACCATTATGAACCGCTAGTCGCGCCTCTTTCGGCACAGTCTGGCCGTTCGTAAAGGCGTGCAGCGCTCCATTCACACAGTTTCCCGCATTCACTCTCCTTTCAATATCTCCTTCACATCTTCCATCTCTTGTAAACATGCTACCCAAATATACAAATTCAATCGCAATGCTACACTCAGTCACACTTTCCTCCTTTTCAAACACCATCACTTTCGTCTTTCTTACATTCAATTTCATACCCTTCGCCTTAAAGCTCTCGTTCATGCCGTCCATCATTTGTTGCAACTCATTCGCCGATGATGCAAGAATGACTTGATCATCGGCGTACAAGAGGCACTTAGCACGCAAACCTACCATATCGATCCCGCATTCAATTTCTCTCATATCATTCATGCAGCTATCCATGAATAGATTGAACAACCAGGGCGAAGCTGCACATCCCTGTCTGACACCTTTGGAGATATCAAACCATTCTGTATAGGCACCGTTAATCCTTACACAGGCTCTAGAACCCCTATACAGAGATTTCAGAGCTCTTATTATATAAAATTGTTCACCCCATACATAGATAGCACCTTCCATAATTCCGTTCTATCCACTCTATCATAGGCTTTTTCCTAGTCTATGAACGCGCAATATACCTTCTGGTTTTTTACCAGACATTTTTCGGTTACGCAGCGCAAGGAAAAGACTTGATCCGTACATCCCATTCCCTTCCGAAATCCCGCTTGCACATCCCATAACTTGTCATTCGTCACATTTATTACTCTGTCAATCAATATTCTGGCATACATTTTTCCTACAACACTAAGAAGGCTGATCCCGCGATAATTATGACACTCCTGCTGCGAACCTTTGCCTTTATAAATTGGGACGAGCACTGCATTCGTCCAGTCATCCTGCACCAGGCCCTGTACATAACACAGATTAACAAGGCGAAGCAGCAGGCTTACTATTAGTCCATCGCCAGCCTTCAACATTTCAGCCGTCACCTTATCACACCCAGCAGACTTGCCTGACCTCATACCTTTTATCGTTCTCATTATTTCATCCACTCCAATTTCATCACTCGGACCCATATTCTTATCAATCATCTCTTCTGGCTCTATTTCACTCACATCTTTCTCAAATAAGCTCTCAAAATAATCCTTCCAGCACTTTAGTATCATTCATTCTTCATTCATGACTTCACCTCTTTCGTTCCTAATCATTCTCATCGATGCATTCATTTTTCCACGCGCTTCTTTCACTAGGTTCCAAAACAGTTTTATATTGTTTCAGAAACTTGAACCGAATAGTTCCTCACACTTCTTCTTTTTCTCGTTCTTCTTCCTTTCTATACATATCTTAACTTTAGCTTTCACACACCTATATTTGTCCTTCATTTCTTTAACACTATCTTCATTCATACCACCACTAGCTCTATTGGTTGCTTCTATTGCTAGGATATCCAGCCATGCCTTTTTCTTTTCCTCAACCATACTTCGAGTTTCATCATCCCACCAGTCAGCCTTCTCACATTTCTTACTTCTTCTTTTACTCAAGCCGCATACCTCTTCAGCACTTTTCACTACGTTGGTTTGAAATACCGACCATACATCACTCACACTTTCCTTATTTACATCACTCCAGATTTTGTCCAGCCGTTCACTCAATCGCTTTTTGTACATCTCTTTCACGCGCTGATCTTTCAGTCTTGTCACTTTTATACGTTCTAATTCGGTGGCAGACTCTTTGGCTCTGTGCCGCCATTTTTTAAACATACTACCAACTCTTGTAATTACCAAATAGTGATCTGTGCCAATATCTGGTCCACGGTATGCCCTAGTGTCCACTACTTTCTTTTTCATTCTTTCATCGACTATCACAAAATCTATCATGCTCCTCAGCATAGCATGTCCTTCCTTCTTTCGCTACGTGTACATATGTATCAGCTTGTGCTGAAACCACGTATTCATCACAGACAAACCCATCTCCACACATACATCTAACAAGTATACGCCGTTGTCATTCACGCTCTTATCTCCAAATGTCCTAAGAACATTTTCATACCCATCGCGCTTCACACCAACCTTTGCATCAAAATCTCCAAGCATGACAATACGTTCGTTCCACTTACGCAATAACACAACCTCTCTCATTTGTTCCCAAAATTCCTCTCTTACCGCCTTACTGTAAGAAGAGTCCGGAGCGTACACGCCTATCAAAAATAAAGGCGTCAGACCTACTTTTATCCGGACCCACATAAGGCGCGGACTTACGCACTCATACCCTCGCATGCATTCTGCCATTCGCTCTGAAAGAATAATACCGACGCCTTTACTCCCATGTTCTTCATTGGAAACCCCTGACCATATTTCAGTGAACGGGCCGCGCGTCAGCATTTCTTTCCCCTTACGTTTAGTCTCATTCACACACAATACATCCAAATTCCTGTCACTCATTAACTCGTAGACTTCATCCAGTTTCTCATCCATTCCTCCTCTAACATTTAACGTCGCAAATCGACATTCCGATGCCCACTTTCCGCCACGAAGTGAACAATTTCGCATGTGGTTTTGGTGATTTCGGCGTGACGTATGGCGAATATCGTCGCCGCCTGAAGCTGTAAGGTTGCTCCCCCCAGAATACGAGGAGCAGCCTCGTCCTGTAGATACAGGGCGAGGAGGGGATTCTCCGGCTCCGCCGGTACCCCCCTGGGGTACATATACAGTATTATCAAGCCATGATCAAGTCAGTAGTTGGACTGTATTATATCTTTGTACTTGACAGTCAAGTCCCTAACGGCGGGACGGACTTCCGGGTTTATATCGAGTTTTCCTTCTCTAATACTGGGGACGTCTATGTTTATTATATTTAGCTGGAATTTCAAGCGTCGAAATACCTTAGTCGCCTTTTACGACACCTCGGTAAGAATGAGGGAGGGCTATTCTACTCAATATCAATACAACAATATTTAAAGTAAAAGTTTTCTATTCCCGCCTTTTTTCATTAAAAAGAATCAAGTAAATAGAACTTTTTAATTTTTTTGTTCAAGAACGAAATTGAGCTTCGCCGTTATTTAAAATTTATGACTATTATACTCACACGAAGACAAGGCTGAATAGCAAAGCGACCTCTTTGGTCATTGGGCTGAATGCATGATGTTTATTGCCAGTATGATGGTTAGATGTACGCGAACTTTTTGAAAGAAAGAAGTGTTTTTTTTTTATTACTTACCGCCCTAGGGCTTTTCTAGCTTCATTATCACCCTAGAGCGCTAATTAGTCACCTACAAGTCCCATTTGGAGGTAATAAGAACCTACTTACCGAACATGAGAGATGTAAAATCGATTAAGATACATATATTTCAAAATCATCTTTTTTACTAGTTATACCACACACATTCTAGTCACGGTAACATGGAGGCCGTATTAATTATAGATCAGGTACATTTGGTTTAAAATAATACCTATATAAATATAAAATAAACTTTTATATGTAGCTAGTTATGTTAATTCTATATCGGAATTGAATACTCAAATCTTTATTTAGGGTACCGTAGGCGTAGGTAAACTTGTTCAGTGCATCGCTTCACGATATTAAACAAGAATAAAAAAAAATGATACTAAGCGGAGTTAATCATCATCATCAGCCTGACATAGTCCACTGTTGGATATAAGCCTCTCCAAGGGTACACCACTGAGATCGATTTTGGCGTTTCGTGTCCAGCCGCTACGACTACGGTTCTAGCTTGAGCATTTCTGTACTTTTAATTTTCTGGATATTTACCTGAGTCATCTGAGTGAGCTATTTTCTTGTTTCGTTCTTTTTAGACCCCTTATTTTACGTAGTCGGGTTATAGTATTTTAATTTATTATTTTATTTAATCCTTTTCCGTATCCCGATGGGGCATGAAAACTAACCGTGCAATATTTACACTGTCATATTTATAGGAAGAAAAATATGGGAACGCAAAGCGTCTGAACCGCGCGAATTGTAAGTACAACCGCGTTTTAAACTTATATTTTGACTCGCAGTATAATACATATCTTCTCTTATCTTAATATATAAAATCCTTGCGTTACTGACTGACTGACAGACACGCTACAGCCGAAACTACCGGTCACAAGAAGATGAAATTTAGCATGAATGTTCTTGGAGGAGTGTAGGGTAGCACTAAGAGAGAATTTTGGGAAATTCCACCCCTAAGGGGGTAAAACTGGGGCTCAAAGTTTGTATGAAACTTTTTATTCCTTCAATGGATTAACTCCAAACTTTGTATATTAGTTCCTCAAACGACGATAGTGAACTTTTAGAATTATTTTTCTGGAAATTCCATATTTATCTGAGTCATCTGAGTGAGCTATTTTCTTGTTTCGTTCTTTTTAGACCCCTTATTTTACGTAGTCGGGTTATAGTATTTAAATGTATTATTTTATTTAATCCTTTTCCGTATCCCGATTTTTTTTTTTAAATTCCCACCCTCAGGGGGTGAGATAGGGGGTCAAAGGGTATATGAAATTTATTATTTCTTCAGTGGATTGACTTGAAACTTTGTATATTGGTTTCTCTAATGACCTTAGTAAATATTAAGAAAATCTTTTTGGAATTTCTTACCCTCAAGGGTTACAAAGGGGAGTCGGAATTTGTATGAAGCCTTTTTATTCCTTCATAGGATTAACTTCAAACTTTGTATATAGGTTCCTCAAGTGACGTTAGTGAATGCACCACTAAAACGGGAAGTTCAAAAAGGGATCCCAGTTTGTATGAAACTTTTAATTCCTTTACTTAATTTTTTCCATAGTCCCTGATGTGCATTTCATTTTCATTAATTTAAATTTATGCGGCTGGCTCTCATCTAAGCGCTCTTCATCTTTACTTACTAAAATATAGGATAGTTCTTTATATGACCAATAGAAGCCAAATTACTTAGAACCGTTATTTTGCTATTTTTATTTATTTTTAAGCAGGCAAGCACTTTTATCAGTTATCTGCTTTTTCCAACTGCTGACCAAGGCTTCTCTCATTTCTTTAACCTAAAATACTAAGAAAGGGTTTTGGAACTTGGATAATTTATTTTACATTTTTTTACAATGTCGCTGAGATATACTGCTACGGAATCCTTGACTAATTTAATTTTAACTAGCTTTTGTAAGCAGCTACGCCTAAATGAAAATTTCATAGTTTGTTCGAGAGTTTTCATGAACCATTAGTAAAATATACATCTCAATCGATTCAGCCATTTTTAAGATTACCCAGAATAAATAGACAGACAGAAAAACAATCTAAATAAAACATTGGGGTACTGAAAACGGGTTAGCAACAAAATGCAATACAGATATTTTGAGATTACAGACAGTTTGTTTATTTTTTTTAGTCCCACGCCTGTATCCCCGAAGGGGTAGGCAGAGGTGTACTTGATACTTGATGGCACGGGCTGTTTCCGCAACTCCACGTCTTGACGTGTATTTTGCGTGCGGGTGGGAATGGTGTCGTCATTCGAGCCACCCCAGCTCTTCGAGGAAGGCCAGCAGACTCTTGTCAGGCAGAGGTGTAATAATACACCCACATTTCGCCTTGTTGCATATTAGGTCCCACGTTATTACGTGGGACGATGTGCCCGGTAACGGTAATAGCTATTACCGTTACCGGGCACATTGGTAGACTCCGTGCTGCTACTGAGAATTCGGCAAAACTCAGTAATACTTTTACCCGACCCGGGAATCGAACCTTAAACCTCCCGTTTAGCAGACGCATATGCTATCCACTGTACCACGGAGGCAGTCAAATATTATTTATTTGTATAATCTGTCTGTATATAAAATCCTTGCGTTACTGATTGACTAACAGACATGCTACAATCAAAACAACTTTGCGCAAGTAGATGAAATTTAGCATGTATGTTTCTTGAGGTGTGTAGGGGCACACTAAGAGAGGATTTTTGGAAATTCCTCCCCTAAAGGAGTTAAACTGGTTGTCAGAATTTGTATAAAACTTTTTATTCCCTCAATGGATTAACTTTTAAGTTTGTATACCTATTGGTTCCTCAAATGAAGTTAGTGAACACTAAGAAAGTCTTTTTGGAAATTCTTACTCTAAGCGGATAAAAAGGGGAGTCATAATTTTGCATAGAACCTTTTATGCCTTCAAGGGATTAACTTCATACTTTGTTTATTGGATCCGCAAATGAAGTTAGCGAACACAAAAACATTTATTTTGGAAATTTTCTCCTAAGAGGGTGGAAAAGGTATGCAGAGTTTGTGTAAAAACTTTTATTTTGTCAATGGAATCACTTCAATCTGTGTATATCAAGTCCTTGCGTTACTGACTGACTGACAGACACATTACAGCCGAAATTACTGGGCGCAAGAACGTAAAATTTAGCATGTATGTTCCTTGAGGAGGGTAGGGGTGTTTGTACAAAATATTTTATGTAATCGTAATTTACGCGTGCGAAGCAGCGGGCAAAAGCTAGTATGTACATATTTGTAATGTGCTCACCAATACCTTTGTTTTGATACCAAACACGTAATGATTATATGTATCAGTTTATTTTTTCGAGGTTGGAATCTGAGCTATTAATTCCGTAATAGAAAATTTGCATAAAATGTATATAGCCTATGTCACCCGGGCCATTACAACGAAACATTTTGACATCCCATTTTATTAAAATCGGTTCTATAGTTTAGGCGCTACGGTGGAACATACATACTTACATACATGGATAGACTGCCAAAAACATTCCTTTTGCTTCGCCGTAGTCGGGTAAAAATGAATCTTTATTTTCTTTTTTTACACATGCGTGGTCAAATGCGGGGCCAAGTAAAAGTCTATAGATAGATCATTAAAACTTACCCACGTAGAGGTTCGTAATACCATTATTCCTGAAAGTCGATCGTTTCAAAGAGAGGCAATTCCAAAGTTGTAAAATGAGCATCTCTACACCCTCTCCCCTCATCCCTCCCTCTGAGTTTTAGAATAAGAGAGTAACAAATCTTTAAAAAAATATATGTCGTAGGTCGTAATGAATACTTTCAGTCAGCAGTTTTTGAGATATAGCACATATTAAAAAACCGCAAAGATATCTTTGTCGTATACCTATAGAAAAAAATATTTAAAAAAAGTTATTTTAGCTGGTGAAAAAGTAATAATGATATTTGGTTAGGTGAAGATAATGGTATGTAAGTTGACACCTCTACTACGGAACCCTTCCTGAGTGAGTCCGACTTGCACTTGCTTTAATTATTCATTGATAATACAATGCCGGCATGGCCCGCACTACCTACCTCAAATGTCTTTTAATTAATTGCGCGACATAAACTCGTTAAATAAATACGCGGAAATGTTTGAATTTATTCTCCAAATTTAATTGTCATTTTAAAATAATAGCTCTAGTTTGTGTCAATAATCCACATCACGCAAGGTCGTAATAAAGTAACAGCGATTTACGTGGCCATGCCGCTATAGGACATCGACGGACACCGCAGTGGTTTTACGCCTGTTTCCTATATTCTGCTGTACTATTCTAACTTTGCTACTAGAGATAGATAATGTCATATTTTGTTTCAAGTTTATGTCAAGTTTCTATTTTAAGAAGCCAAATAAACGGTACAATAACGAGCAGGGGGTCAGTGTGTAGGGCTCCGAACGTCTGTAGGGCTGATAGAGTCACGGACACCCCATGTGCTCAAGAGGCAAAAAAAGATTCCCTTATGTCCACCGCGAAGGCGAGAAATAATAATATTCAAAATTAAATAATGGCCAGGTACCTCGGGACACACCTCTGACTTTTCGAAGTTATGTGTGTATTAAAAATGTTAATTATCGCTAGCTTAATAATGTGCCCGGTAGATGGCAATAGGCTCGCCCCCTATTACATCGGGACCGAAACATATCTGGCGAAGTGTGGGTGTGTAAAACACTTCTGCCTACCCCTTCGGGGATAAAAGACGTGAAGATATGTTATGTTAAATAATGGCACAAGTTTCAAACTATAGGACTGATAGTAAGCATATAATTATGGTTTCTATGACTAGAGCGTTTTAGCATAACGAGTTAGGAGATTTAATTTCATTTATAATGTTTATATAACCTATACCTACCCAATTGTTATTCTTTATAGATGTTGAATCTTCGAGGTCACTGTACTAGTTGTTATGAATAACATTAGTTTTATAACATTGCTGGAACCGCAAAAAAACATGGAGTTCAATGCTAAATTGAGCTTTTGCTGTATATTTTTCGGTTTCTTGGCGATTGCGGCTTTATTGATGTTAGGCATATTGTTATTGAATGACATTTCTTATTGTGATTTTCTTTTCTTGTTCCTTTGTGTCACACAAATTTCGTCATGGGTCTCTGTTCTGTAGCCACGATATAAATAAAATGTATTTATCTATCTAGACTTTGTACGATAGTGGAGTACACAAATCATTTAGGTATTTTGTGAACATGATTATTTTATAATGAAGAATATCTATAGTCACTTCAACTCAATCAAATGAATACTTCTTAATGAATCTGTATTATAAAAATCTTTGCAATTAAGAAACAATAGCACATTATTATTATCACGTACAGTATAAGGATCATATGTACGTGGGGGTTGGCACTAACATCTTAAATATAAGTTGTCTTGGCAACTTAGCAAGATGTTAGTCGCGACCATTGACTATTATAGATATTATTCCGTTGTACCTTATCTTATACATCTGTGCAAATATCAATGTATGTGTAACCTGCTTTTATACGCTTATAACCTGTTACATCGAATTAATCTAAATGATATGAACCGATGTCATGTCCAATGATCTAATCACTAATGCATTCAATAATATTGCATTCAATCATATGACCAGAAATGTCAAAAGGACAGTAAGTAAGTAGATATGATTACTTTTTGCCAGTAAACAAGTAACAAGCACATTTATAGTTTCGAATCATGTCTGACCGCAGTCGTTCTGTGATGAAACGCTAATATTCAGCCAAATCTGGTTAGACTAGTAAGTGGACTCCGGGTTGAAATTGGGATAACGCTAAGAGGATGATTATGTTTTGCTCACATTGTGACAAGTCTTAAGATCACATTAATGGTCACATTAAGTAATTTAGGTATAATATAATTTAAATAACGCTGACAAAAATAACTGTCTTACAAATATTTATTTCGTAAAATCGAAATGTGCAGGTAAGAGATATCCTTCTCCAGTATTTTTATTATACTTAATTTAAGTAAGGTCATTGTTCTGAGGCAAATTCTAAAAACACAAAGTCCTTAAGACTGTATATAATATTTTCAAGTATTTATGTATGAGTGTCCGTGTGGTGACGGATTAAGAATACGGAATGTCACCACCCCATATCATCCCATGGGTGTCGTAAGAGCCGACAGAGGGAGCATATTATGCAGAGAACAGCATTGTAAGAGAAGTAAAACTTTATACAAACCCTATACCAACCCGTTTGGCCAGCGTGGTATAGTAGGCCAATTCCTACTTTCCAAGCAGAGGCCTAGTCCAGCAGTGGACTGTTAAGGGCTAATTTTATGATGATGTATGAGTGCTAGCGTGTGTAGTTTGTGGGTTTTTATAATTGTTTTACGTGAGAGAGTACATTTACAGCGAACACTAATGGGTGAGGAACGAATAAATACAAAACTTGAGACGCAAGAGCCTGACGTTTCATCTAAATATACCTACGAAGCAATTCACACGTACCCCAAACAACAGCGCTAATTTGTATGAAAATTATTAGTTGAATTCACACTTACGACATTTTGCCGGGTGAGGAACGAATAAATACAAAACTTGAGGCGCAAGAGCCTGACGTTTCATGTAAATATACCTACGAAGCAATTCACACGTACCCCAAACATCAGCGCTCATTTGTATGAAAATTATTAGTTGAATTCACACTTACGACATTTTGCCGTGGTACAGACTAGACGCGAACTAGTGGCCAGTAACATTCGAAACACATAGTTACGCTCCATGAGTTCGTTCAGCCAAGGCGTGTGCCCTCTGCAGAATGCGGTAACGAACGGTCTGCATGCTACACACAACCACATTGCAATCACTAACATCAACTAACCTACATGTACTTTTTGTTGTGAAGCGGTAGCCGGCCTGACGATATGGTGAACGTGCGTTAGAGGGTGCCAAGCGAGCGTCGAACGAATTACCATTTAGTCGAATTACGACGGCGACGGTGTGCTATCGTTGTGGTACGTGTGAAGCAAGGCTCATCGGAGATAAAATTACATGAAGGGAGTGTGGGCAGGTTTTGGGCAGATTCATTGTCACACCAGACATGGAGATACGGAGTTTGGTTTTGTTGATAGCAGCGGCTATCAGTGTCACCGCTCGGGAATATACAGGTACCATTTTATTCGTAATAATTATAATTTATTTATTTATTTATTCTGGATTTACACAACGTATACATGCAGACTTAATGGAACAGTATAATGTATTAACTGTATAATGTTTAAATATTAATATTAAAGTTTAAATAATTCACCTCGTCAAAAAATATCGATATAAAGTACGTGTGATGCACACAAAATATAACCGTGTCCCCTCCGACGCCTATGATACACGAATTAAAAATAAAAGTGCAATAACTTAAAATATGTTATTTTCAGTTATCTAGCTTTTGCGGATGTTACTCGTATTGTAATTACTCGTAATTTAGGCTTATTTATGACTTTTACTTAATGGCATAAAACGAAGGTTCCGAAATCGATTACAATCTATGTACATATTTTTGTTTCCATCAATAAATCAATTTAACCAATTTACATTTATCATCAGCCTTTAATAGTTCACTGCTCGGCTAGGCCTCTCCTTTAAAAGGAGGAATTAGCCTACTATACCACGCTGGCCAAGCGGGTTGGTATAGGGTTTGTATCAAGTTTTCCTTCTCTTACAGTGCTGTTCTCTGCATAATATGCTCCCTCTGTCGGCTCTTACGACGCCCATGGGATGATATGGGGTGGTGACAATTCGTATTCTTAATCCGTCACCACACGGACACAATTTACATTAATAACAAGTAATAGATCTGATAGCAACGAAAATTAATTTTGGATCTAAGTGTGTTTTAGGATTCGAGTAGTCTTCTATTGGTCTACATCGAATTTAGCCAAGTTTTATTTATTTCATTTATCTTGGATCTCTAACAAGGCCATACACAAAGATACAGGGTTATTCCCACAGAAATAAATAGTAATAGAATGGTGAATGTCACGTTATCGCGTACATTTCGCGTGTGCCACATTTCAGCAAGCCCCGCCCACAGTGACGTATAGATAATGAGGGGACACTAAGGAATTATTATCGATGTGTGTGTGTAATGTAGCTGTGGAAAATGAAATGATGTTATTGTTTATATAAAAACTGACCATTGCTGATTGTCAGGCAGAATAATGTTGTACAACATGTGAAAACACATGCGCTATAGTGCAATAGTTTGACACGCGCACCACGTCCATGTCACCGTTCTATTACTATTTATTTCTGTGGTTATTCCCTTAGAGCCCAGATCCCTGAGGCACCCGTCCCGGAGGGCCCTGGTTTATTTATGTCTTGGTAAACTCAATCAAAAGTCAATTTAGCTTGAAAGTACCGTCACCGCAGCAACGTACCATTTACTAACTGAAATTACAATTCAGTTTGTGTCTTGGTCGGGGTGTTTCTATTTATAATATCAATGTATTTCAAAAAAGCAGTTGATGTGTATGTTTATCCATTATCTTCTACCCATAGTACAAGCTCTGCTTAGTTTAGGACTAAATGGTGATGTGTGTATGTGGAATCTTATTCTTTTTTATAGTTAGTAATATAATAAATGCCTAAACTTAACTTTAAGATTCAGAAAAAAAATTAAAGTCTTGCTTAGTTAGGGTAAATAGTATAATTAGAAAATACAATGTGGAGTTTCTTAGGACAATCATAGGTTTTAAATTTTATCACAATCATTCCTTTTCAATACACAAACATAATGGCACAAAATACCTACACTAAATGGCAAATCAACATAATTTAAGAAATAGGCAAAATTGGACATGGCGAGTTTTATAACTTAATTAACTCTAATATAAACTAGTGGTACGACAGAAAAAAAAACAATTTCATTTCCATATTTTTTTATTACATAGAAATTTATGAAATTGATATATTTAATGTAAAAGTGGAATCGGTGAGGCGGATGCTCAGTCTTGAATTCTTTAATAGATTTAAGTAATATTTTTCTATACTTGTAAAAGTTGTTAGTTTTGGGTTTATGGCATTATTGTTACAGTGTTTCTTTATACGATGGTCCACATATTGATTTTAGAGAATTGTATATTAGTGAGAACCTATAATTGGCAAACTGTTACTATACTTTCATAAATTTATATATTATTTTTACTTGCTGTTGGTTTTCCAGATATTAAATAAAGAAATAAAATAAATAAATAAATAAAATATACTTTAAATAATTTTTAAATACCTATGTATTCATAATTCTTCAAAAATCAATAACATTAGTATCTATAAAGCTACAATAATATGGTATTCTATTTGAAGCATTTTATTCATTTCAAATATGTACTGCAATAAATTAATACTTGATCTAATACAACATTTTAAATGAAATACTTTCGTCTTTTATATTTCAAACGGATACATTTATACACTGTTTATGTCGACGGTACAATTAGAATAATAATATTAAAAAAATAAACATATACATAAATTTAATGTAATGAAATTTGTCGTTTTCGGTGTTCTCCGGAACGGCTGGCTCGGGGATCGGGGCCCTAAGAGATTAACCCAAAATACACATAATGCAAACAAAGGTATAGGATAGGCATCACAGTATGTACTTTAACATTTTCGCACTTCTGAATGCGACCTATCCCGAACTTACCTAATCGAATATTCTCCAGGCATCATTAAAATCAATTAAATTCATTTTATTAATATTCATTAGGATATTAAATCCATTAAATGCAAGATAAACAAAAATTAACTTTGTAGTAAAATAAATCTATACCTGTAAATAAATTGTAGTGTCTGTGATTTCTAAATAAATAAATGTACCTAAGTGTCCGTGATTTCTAAATATGTTATCTCAAGTACATATCTTAATATATATATTTCTTGTGTGCGTGTGTATGTCACTGAACTCCTCCTAAACGACTGGACCGATCTTGATGAATTTTTTTGTGTGTGTTCAAGGGGACTTGAGAATGGTTTAGATTCACAATTTAGTCCACTGGAAAATTTTTTTTACTTAATTTTTAATTTGTAAGTAGTTGTGGATTTTGGAATGTTTCACATTGGAACCGACGGACTGCGCTGCTATCGCAGTGTCAAATCTTATATTAATAATTTCGTCAAGGAGTACATCGAAACCTTACCTGAATAATAAAACATTAAAAAATAAAGATTTCGAGGCGACAACATATATCCGCAAAATTCGGATTGTCGAATATTTTCTTAAATTCTAATGGTTCTGACAGAAAAATCACAGGCGCCATATTGGCCACTCTAGTGAAACGCCACAAATACCGGATAATATTTTGAGTACTACTAAGTCTTAGTACTAAGTAGTTTGTATGTGTAAATACTTTTTGCACTTTATATTAATTCTTAAACAGTTAAAACAAAGGACAATTATAGAAGTAGGTATCCGTCCAATAAAGGAGATTTGTGTTACCCCGAACATAGATGATATACTATAACTAGAGAACCCCGAATTTACGTGAGCGAAGCCGCGTGCAAAAGCTAGTTATATTATATTCCTAGTCATTTAGATGATAACAAAGCATTGATAATTATTGGTCTAATTATTTTATATGTTTTATTTTTATATTTATTTTATCCGGGACAATAATTGGAACATATTGTTACGAATTGAAAATAACGCCATCTATCAGTGAATGGGAGAACTACATGAGATTAGATGTATCAGTTGTTAAGCCTGTTTCATCTATCCTCTAATAGATGGCGTAGGTGTAAATAGAACATTTACGCAATTCTAGAACAACCTTACACGTTTCCAGAAATATCGTGAGTCGTCTCGAAAAGCCTAGTGATGTTATCCGGCCAGTATAAATAGAGCGAGAGCGCGCGAGACAGGACAGTAACAATTGAAAACGGAAAGCGATCAACATCAAGCGAAGGAAGTAATTCGGAAGTGTTTAGTGGTGTTTTATTAGTGTTGTTCTAGTGGTGTGAATAGTGTGTTTTACTAGTGAAGTGAAAATTAAGTGTGTGTATCTAGTGTTATACTTAGTGTTTGTGTTAGTGAATAAAGTTCAGTTTAAGTGGCATAGTGTATATAATTTATCACGAACCCCAGCTCGTAACAAATTGGTGTCAGAAGAAAGGGATAAATTATGCCGGTTATGCCGAAAGAAGAAACTGAAGGAGTGCGTACCAGGAACCAGCGCCAGCAAGACCTGGACCAGAGACGCTTCGGAGACGTTCCTACTCCATCGTCTGGTGGACCAGGCGACTCCGCGGCTGCAGTGGAGCCTGCAAGCGCCACACACTCCGTGACGGTGCCCGACATCGCGGCTCTGATGGCGTTCATGCAGGAGCAGGCCCGCCGTCAGGAGGAGCAGGCCCGCCGTCAGGAGGAGCACGCGCGCCGCATGGAAGAACAGCGACAGCGCGACAAGGAGGAGCAGGCCCGCCGTCAAGAGGAGCAGGACCGTCGTCAACAGGAGCAGGCTCGCCGTCAAGAGGAGCACGCGCGCCGCCTAGAGGAACAGCTGCAGCGCGACAAGGAGGAGCAGGCCCGCCGTCAAGAGGAGCACGCGCGCCGCCTAGAGGAACAGCTGCAGCGCGACAAGGAGGAGCAGGCCCGCCGTTTGGAGGAACAGCTGGTGGTGATGAAAGACCTCAGCGCCGCTGTAGGGAAGGACCTGAAGGTGGTGAAGGAGGAGCTCCAGCAGCACGAGGCTCGTATCAGCGACGTGGAGAAGCTCGTACACGACCAGCTTGAGACTCGCGTCGCCTCTATAGAGAAGCGTGTACACGACCATCACGACACCTGTGTCGCTGAAGTGGAGAGGAGATTGCGTGGGCTCGGATCCAACGAAGTGACATCTGCGACTGTAGTGCCCTCACCTCGTGGGTTTAAGGTTCCACCATTTGATGGCTCGTCATCATGGTCTGCATACAAGATCCAGTTTGAGGCTGTGATGCGATCGAATGGGTGGACCAAAGAACAGGCCTTAACCGCCCTAACCTTGGGCCTTCGCGACCGGGCCCTGACAGTGTTAGAGGCACTCGGACAAGACGTCACCTACGAGAAGCTTCTTGAGGCGCTGGAGGCGAGGTACGGAGACGCGCACCTCGAACATGTGTATCGTGCTCAGCTGAAGGACAGGACACAACGCAACGGAGAAACTCTGCAGCAGTGGGCTCTAGAGGTGGAAAAGCTGGTCAGGAAGGCATACCAGTCGTCTCCTGCGCTTATTGATGGGAACCTCGTACAGGCGTTTACGGATGGGATCCGGGACCTGGAGGTAAGAGCAGCAGTGAGGCTTGGGCACTTCAAGGACCTCAAGGACGCCTTAGCCCACGCTCTGGAGGTGGAAGCAGTGCGACGCGACGACCGAGGTCACCGCATCAGGGAAGTTGTGTCGTCACCTCGGTGCTACAACTGCGGAGAAAGAGGCCATATCCGCTTGAGCTGCCCAAAGCGTAGGCAGCCTGGTGACACCTTGTCTCCACCAAAGGGGTCGCCTGATGTGCCTGCCAGGCAGCGAGAGCAGGGAAACGAGTAGAAGCCAGGACTGCGGGGCGGGTGCTGGCTGGTAATGGAAGAGCCCCAAGTATCTCGATCTCGCAATCATGCGACGGGAACAGCCTGATCATCGAAGGCGAAATTAACAGAACACCATGCAAGCTGACATTGGACACGGGTGCTTCTCGGACAGTCGTCGGTTTCCATCTGGCAAGACGGGTTCTTCGGGGCTGCTTCAGGAACAATGAATGTGTGAATCTGAGAACAGCTACCGGTCAGCACATAACCGTCCGAGGTGAAATGGAGGTGGATCTGAAGCTAGGCAACAAAATTTACCGTCACAAAGTCATCGTGGCCGATATAGTGGACGACTGCATCTTGGGCCTGGACTTCATGCGGAAGTATCGCTGCGAGATCGATGTTAACCAGGGAGTGTTGAAGTGTGGCTCGGAAGAAGTCTTCATGGAAGGTGCAACTTCAGGAAAAGTGTACTGCCTGAAGAATGTCATTCTTCACCCGCGGACGGAAACTGTTGTACCAGTTTGTTTACCAGGGAATTCTGGTCGAGGGAACCGCTGCGTACTAATCGAAGGTCTAGAGAAAGAGGCCTCCTGGAAGATTGCACGAACCTTGGTAAGGGGTACAAAAGTTTCATCAGTACGCGCACTGAATGCAGGTGACAAGGAAGTGTCGCTCAAGAAAGGGACGGAATTGGGCACCTATGAAGGAGCGGCTTGGATGCGTAGATGTCAAGAGCAACCTACCAGCGCCAAGGTTCAGGGTGCACGATTCGACGTGTCTACTCTTTTAGAGGACTGCGAAAGTACCCTGTCGGAGGAAGAGAAGACCGAGGCTCAGAAGATGTTGAACCGGTTCGGGGATATTTTCTCGACCAGTGATGCCGACATAGGGAAGACAGCACTAGTCCAGCACAAAATAAACACGGGAAGTGAAGCATCGATTCGCCAGCGACCAAGACGTGTGCCAGTAGCACGGGAACGTGAAGTGGAAGCTATGATCGACGGTATGGTGAACGAAGGCGTAATCGAGCCTTCGTCCAGCCCGTGGTGCTCTCCGGTTGTCCTAGTTAAGAAGAAGGATGGCAGCATGCGCTTCTGTGTAGACTACCGCCGATTGAATGACATCACGAAGAAGGACAGCTACCCGCTGCCAAGGATCGATGATACACTGGATACGCTGACGGGGATGAAGTGGTTTTCTACCTTAGACCTAAAAAGTGGCTACTGGCAGGTGGAAATAGATCCTCGAGACAAAGAGAAGACGGCATTCTCCACAGGCAAAGGACTGTGGCAATTTAACGTCATGCCCTTTGGATTGTGCAACGCTCCGGCTACTTTTGAGAGACTGATGGAGCGAGTGCTTATGGGACTGATTGGAGACGCCTGCTTGGTCTACCTGGATGACATCATCATCGTGGGGCGCACCTTCCAGGATCACCTTCGAAACTTGGAGCAAGTGCTGTCAAAGATACGAGGAGCTAATTTGAAGCTGAGTCCGAAGAAATGCGCGTTATTCAGACGGCAAGTGAACTTTCTAGGACATGTGGTCTCGGAGAACGGTATTCAAACTGACCCGGATAAGATCATTGCCGTGAAGGAATGGCCAGTTCCAGAGAACAAAACGCAGGTCAGAGCATTCCTCGGATTATGCTCCTACTATCGACGGTTTGTGAAGAACTTTGCTGACATTGCTCGACCTCTTCATAAGCTCACCGAAGACAGAGTGCAGTTCTGTTGGAATGAGAGCTGTGACGTTGCATTCCAGAAGCTTAAGGAACATCTGTGTACTGCACCTATTCTAGGCTACCCTGACAATGAGCATGAATTCATAGTTGACACAGATGCCAGTAACACCGGAATTGGCGGCGTGCTGTCACAGAAGAAGGGTGATCAAGAAGTTGTTATAGCATACTTCAGCAAGGCCTTATCCAAACCCGAAAGAAACTACTGCGTCACCAGGCGGGAACTCTTGGCTGTAGTAAAGACATTGCAGCATTTCAACAAATACTTGTTGGGCCGTAAATTCCACCTGCGAACCGACCATGCAGCGCTGAAATGGCTACTTCAATTTAAGGATCCAGAAGGACAAGTAGCTAGATGGATTGAACTACTGCAAGAGTTTGATTTTGTAATACAACATCGCAGCGGCAAGTCCCATGGTAACGCAGATACCCTATCGCGTAGGCCGTGTCCCGACCAGTGCAAGCACTGTAGCCGACAGGAAGCAAAGCAGGCAGCGCTAGTGAGGATGTTAAAGACGGATCTAAGCGACGAATGGAGAGAAGCTTTGCAGAGTGCTCAGCGAGATGACAAGGATGTACAGCCGATTCTTGAATGGAAGAAATCAGGCGCTCCTAGGCCCAAATGGAGTGATATCGCAGCAATGAGCCCTATCACCAAGAGTTATTGGGCACAGTGGGAAAGCTTGGTCGTCCAGGATGGAGTTCTGTGCCGCAAATGGGAAAACGCTCGCGGTAACCAGTGCCATTTGCAAATGGTAGTGCCCAAAACTAAGGTGCCGGAAGTCTTGCAGCTCTATCACAATGGTGCTTCGGGAGGTCACATGGGAGTTAAGAAGACCCTTACTAAGATCCGGGAGCGGTTTTATTGGCTCCACTGTCGGGATGACGTCGAGGATTGGTGCCGCAAATGCACAAGTTGTGCGGCTGTCAAGGGGCCACATACTCGAAGCAGAGGTGCATTAAAGGTGTACAATGTGGGAGCTCCATGGGAGCGCATAGCGTTGGATGTCGCTGGGCCGTTTCCTGAGAGCCAGGACGGAAACAAATACTTCTTGGTTGTGATGGATTACTTCACGAAGTGGCCTGAAGTGTTTGCAATCCCAAATCAAGAAGCTACCACAGTGGCCGATAAGCTGGTGCATGAAGTCTTTTGTCGGTTCGGGGTGCCCTTGGAAATCCACAGCGATCAAGGCCGGAACTTCGAATCTGAGGTATTCAAGGAGACTTGTCGCGTAATGGGTGCACATAAAACCAGGACCACGGCTTATCATCCGCAATCAGATGGCATGGTTGAACGGTTTAACCAATCACTGGAAAGGTACCTGGCGAAGGTCGTGGAGAGCAAACAAAGAGATTGGGACAAGCACATCCAACCATTTCTCCTGTCATATCGCAGTGCGGTCCACGAAACTACAGGAGTAACACCAGCTTTTGCCAATTTCGGTAGAGAGCTCCGTTTACCTGCAGACCTTATCACCGGTATTCCACCAGAATCTCCACGCAATATAACGGATTACGCAACCGAGCTACGCAACAGGATGAATGACGTATACGAGCACATCAGGGAATCTGGACAACAGATGTCTGAGAAGATGAAGACTCGCTACGACCGGAAGGCAAACAACAAAGGCTTCGATGAGGGATCATTGGTGTGGCTTCATAACCCAGTACGAAGCAAAGGAAAATCGCCTAAGTTACAAGCCAGATGGGACGGGCCATATCGCATAATTACCAGGATGAACGACGTCACCTATCGAATCCAGAAGGGGTCGCGAGGTGCACCGAAGATAGTTCATGTGGACCGGTTGGCTCGTTACTATGGGTCTAACGATGTTCGAGACGAACACGTTTAAGAGGGAGGCCGTGTTACGAATTGAAAATAACGCCATCTATCAGTGAATGGGAGAACTACATGAGATTAGATGTATCAGTTGTTAAGCCTGTTTCATCTATCCTCTAATAGATGGCGTAGGTGTAAATAGAACATTTACGCAATTCTAGAACCACCTTACACGTTTCCAGAAATATCGTGAGTCGTCTCGAAAAGCCTAGTGATGTTATCCGGCCAGTATAAATAGAGCGAGAGCGCGCGAGACAGGACAGTAACAATTGAAAACGGAAAGCGATCAACATCAAGCGAAGGAAGTAATTCGGAAGTGTTTAGTGGTGTTTTATTAGTGTTGTTCTAGTGGTGTGAATAGTGTGTTTTACTAGTGAAGTGAAAATTAAGTGTGTGTATCTAGTGTTATACTTAGTGTTTGTGTTAGTGAATAAAGTTCAGTTTAAGTGGCATAGTGTATATAATTTATCACGAACCCCAGCTCGTAACAATATTAACCGATTCTATTGGGACTCTCCGAAGATAGATTTGTTTGTAGGGTTATACAATAAATATGTTACATGATGTCCCGAAAACTAAAGTGTATCAGTGCGAAATTCCAAAATCTCTTAAATGCTACGCATAAATCGTTTTGTTAATAAATAATAAAACGAAATAAGCGAGTGTAACAGCGGCGAACAGGTAGTTCTACAATAAAATACACAATATAATGAGATTATTTATTTATTATACTTAATTGAGATAAGTTTTATGACGGTCGACATTGTTTGCGACATTTGTTGGCCTTTTGATTTATACGAGTCGACTATAGGTATGTCTTCATCATCATCAGCCCTTTATACTGTCCCACTGTTGGGCACGGGCCTCTTCTCACTATGAGAAGGATAAGGCCATAGTCCACCACGCTGGCCAAGTGCGGCTTGGCAGACTTCACATGTCTTTCGAGAACATTATGGAGAACTCTCAGACATGCAGGTTTCCTCACGATGTTTTCCTTCACCGTTTAGCAAGCGATAACTAACAATTTAATACGCACATAACTTCGAAATACTACTAGACTAGACTATATACGTATCGGAATATATTTGTTTGGTGTCCGAGTGTGTGGTCTATTTTGGTAAAACCTTGAGATTATGTGTCCCTAGTGCGAAATTCTATTAGTCATCATTATCCTAGCGCTGTACGGGTTGCGATCCAAGGCGAGTCTTGGAGCCCGAGGTCCGCTTGCCGGCTGTACCTCCTTCAATTCGCACGGTCTTCGGCATCCCTGGTGGATAGTCGTTTGGCGCGCATACATCTCTTACGACGTAAACGCATAATTTCTGAGGCCTTCGTAACCTAATGGAAGGAAAGAGGAACCTACCACGCACCCTCGGATTGCCCACCCCAACTATTGCAATAGAAAAAGGTTGACAATACCGAAGTCCTCTAAAGACAAAGGATAAGGGATATATGGAATAATGCGGAAATGGGTTCCAGGAAAATACCTGACGTGCAGTATCCCGCTCTATGCGCCGACGACTGAGCCATCCTCAGGACCGTTGCCTCTCTTCTACCTCATGGAGAGGCGAAGCATAGTTCCATGAGGTTAATAACTTTATAACAACAAGTAATTAATTAATAATTAAATAACTGAAGTGTAATTTTGGATCTATGTATTTATCAATCGAGTAAACATTTCACAATCTACATAAATCTAATGTTGGCAAGATTTATTATTTATAGGCTTCCGTACATCAAAATGAAAACCCGGAACCCTTATAGGATCAGTTTATTGTCCGTCCGTCCGTCTGTCAAGAACCTTTTTCTCAGGAACGCGTGGAGTCATCAAACTGAAATTTATATCAAATACTCTGGTCTACTGTCCTATGGGACTGTGAAAAAAATCAAACTTCTAAGGAAACGGAATCAAAAGTTTATGACGCAAATTTCCGCATATTTTCGATACTCGCAAGGGAATCAAAACCTACAGGGTATTTCCCGTGAACTCATTATCTTGAAATTTGGTACGAAGCAACGACTTATAGCACAGATAAAGTAAAAAATTGCGAAAACCGTATTTTTTTTGTTTTTGTATAAAAATATTTTTACGTACGGAACCCTCAGTGCGCGAGTCCGAATCGCACTTGGCCGGTTTTATTATGAAGATAGTTGAGTATGTAAAGAATTGATGAATATGAAAGTAGAGGGACGAAAGGGAAGCGGGAGGCCAAGGAAAAGATGAGAAGGGCAGGAGGAAATGGATGGACTGTGAGACGATGGATAGGTATGTAAGAGAAAGGGGTAGATTACGGGCGACAGGGAATAATGAAACTGAAGGATGTCTATAGAACATTTATTTACAATTAATAACCAAATAAAGGTTTTTTTACCCATCCCAGTAATTTCATAAAAGATTTTGCTTATTTTCGTTATATGAGGAGGTCTGTGATTGTTAAGTCTTTGATTTTAGAACCTTAAAATGTATAAAATTAAAATTTTAACAAATGGGCGACTGGGCGACCTCTAGTATAAATAAATGATATGTCCATGATTTCAAAATAATTATGTCATCTTCAGTGCTTACATATTATACAGGGTTGATACGGCGGTATGACTTTAATTAAAACCTCATATAGTGCATGATATATACAAGCTCTACACCAAATTTCAGTTCAATACGAGCAGTAGTTTAGTCACTAGACAAATATTTAGTTTTGACTAAACTGGAACAGGTCGTAACTCTTGCGTCAGCTGTTCCGCGCCCGTAGTAAAGGTCATACACCTTAAAACACTAAGAAAATACGCGTTTTGCGTGTTTACATTACATAATCTGCCAAATTCACCATTAGGCTACTGTATTGAGGACGAATATGCATAACATCTCACTAAAAAGTCGCACACTTTCACACTTGTATGGCATCTCGCTCTTATTCAATAATAGTAAGAGGAAGATAGACAGAGTCACTCGTACACAATGTTGCGTTGCCAATGCAACTTGATAGCTATTGGTTACGGACTTATTCATTCAGAATATGATTCTCGTCAGTCGTCACGCGATTGCGAAAAATATGGCGGAATTAGTTTATTGCGCGCCATATTGCAATTAAAGTTTAATTTCATTAATATGGATTGCTTATTGCAATCTGGATACCTTTTAGGTGTTCAAAAAGCTACTGGTGTGAAGTAGCAGTGTTTTTTATTTGTGTGACAACACAATGATGTTTGGATGACTAAAAGAAGTGTTTGTGTTTCGTTTTATTTGTGACATGATACTTACGGAAATAATTTCAATCGAGTGATAATATTTGTTTTGAAGTATTTTAACATTTACATGTGTAACCCTACAAACCGGTAGTTGTTGTTTGATCTTTGGAATCCTTTATCACAGATACGGAAATAATATAAATCTACTGATAGTAGGTATGTGTTTTGAAGTATTTTAACATTTAATCAATTAAAAAGCTTGGTAGGCAGGACGTGTGAGTTCGTTGTAAAACTGCAAAACAATATCGTACGGCCTAGTTGTGTGTAAATGAGAAAAAATACTTTGTCATAATTATGTACACACGAGCCGTGTGGTTGACGGCATAGAATACAAGTGTCACCACCCCCTATCTTCCCGTGGGTGTCGTAAGAGGCGACTAAGGGAAAACACGATGCAAATACCATCTTTGAATAGAGACGGAAAACTCGACATCAAACCCTATACGACTGCCTCGTTGGTCTCGCGGCATAAATGTGCGCGTGGGATCGGGAGGTCCCGGGTTCAATTCCCGGGCCGGGCAGTGTTATTGGGTTTTTCTGTCACGAAATTCTCAGTAGCAGCACGGAGTCTGGAAATGTGCCCGGTACGGCAATAGGCTCGCCCCCTATTACGTGGGACTAAAGTATATCTGGCGAAAAGTGGGTGTAGAAATACACCTCTGCCTACCCCTTCGGGGATAAAAGGCGTGACGATATGTATGTATGTATGTATGTACACACGACTACACATCAAACTATGCAAAACCAGTATAAACTGATCGTTAATGTGCGGAAAGATCATACAAAGCGAGACCATGATAAACTGGTTTTGTATAGCTTGATGTGTAGTCGTGTGTACCTACTGACATCTGTGCCGTGCCGCCGTCTATATGCCCGTGTGATGACGGATTAAGAATACGGATTGTCACCACCTCGTATCATCCCATGGGTGTCGTAAGAGCCGACAGAGGGAGCATATTATGTAGAGAACAGCACTGTAAGAGAAGGAAAACTTGATACAAACTCTATACCAACCCGTTTGGCCAGCGTGGTATAGTAGGCCAATTCCTCCTTTCAAAGGAGAGGCCTAGTCCAGCAGTGGACTGTTAAAGGCTGATGAAGAAGATGTATCTTTATGATATGTATGTATCTACAGTCGTAATGAACGAATAGAACGTTGTCATTCATGGTGATCCCAGGTTAGAGTTAATATTATACATGGCGGATTTAATTTGTTTGAAAAAAGAGATTCTCAATTTTAATTGTAATAAATGGGGTTTTAATTAAAGTCATACCGTCGTATCAACCCTGTATAGTTTTGTTATCAAACCATAACATTCATTTTTAAATATCTTATATTTAGTCTGATTTTCCTTGTCCGGGGTAACATTTGGAACGGATAAACCGATTCGCCGAACAAATAATAATAATAATAATAATAATGATCATTTATTGCGAACATAGGTATTACAAAGGTGTTACAGAGGTGTTACAGAATGTTCAGTGCTTCTTTATTCTGCCAGTCAGCATGCAATGTTTTATAGGGTAGAGTATTTTATAAATTTAAAGTTACACACTATATAATCACCCAAAAATAATAAGTAATGGTAATAATTTTAGTTTGGAACATTAATCATTAATTATGATATCTCAATGTCAGAACAAACTCATAAATCTCCATCATAAATTAGCATAGAAAATGTCAAGTAAAATTATTATCAGTCAGAAAATTAATTAATCAGAATTATGTCAATTGTAAAAAATGAAATCATGTCAATTAATTAGATAATTTACTGTGAGTTATGTTTTGTCATTTAGATATTCAGTTACAGTATAATATGCCTTCTTAAGAAGAAATTGTTTAAGTGAATGCTTTAGTGTATCTATAGTTGGTGCCACGAGAAGATAGACTTTTTGTAAACAAACATTCAGGGCTTCACAACCTTATTTCAAACACTTGTGTTTTAGATTTTATACTTTTTGGCCAGTCTTTTTTTTCAATGCCTAATCATGCCACTATGTTTTTAAATTTATGTTGTTAAATTTTACTGAAATAAATAAATTTGATTTTGTGTTTGAATTGTCGAATGTTCATAATTTTGCCGATATTTTTTGTCGTTTCACACGTAATTTATTATGTAAATTAAGGAAAAATAGAGTACCATGTATGTAAATGATAGAGTACATACTTGTTACGCTATTATTGACATGATTTTTTTCAAATCATAGACAATAAATCATTTGCAAAGTAGCTTACCTACCCTAAAATATTAAATTATAGACCACAATGAATAATATTACAGATAAGTAGCTAGTGCATTGCATAAAAAATTCTAGGCATGGAGATTTTACGTTGTCTGTGAATGATATCGTCAGAATTAACTTAAACAAAATCCATTAAAAGTAACGGTAGTCTGAGAACGCAATTTCTTTTTTAGGTATTAATAATTTTCTGCCCGACTACCTAATAGTTTGCCATCTGCTATTCTGCACCCGCTTTTTGTCATGCCGACAGCGCTGCAGCAAAAAGAGCGTTGCGATCCTATAAACTTGTATTTAACTTTAAATTTACCCCTTCTTGATAACAAAAAATAATTATTTTGTCCTATAAATGCATGTTAAGCCCAAGAAAGAACAATTTCAATGAACTAACGCCAAATGTTTACATTCTAGGCGTCAGTACCTCAAAACATCAAAAGATCCTGTTGACAGCGCATAATATCGATAAAAACCCGATCCATTGACATATTAGTTGCCAATAACACGTATCTATGTACTGTTGCGCTCATTGGATTTGACATTATTTGTTTTGACAGAACTATCGCTAAGTCACTTAGTAGAAATTCTTTGTTTACAAAAAGTCTATGTTCTCGTGGCACGGACTATACATTACTACATTTCAATATTGCTTTGGGTAGATGGTTATGAATTCGAGGAGCCATACAAAAAACACTCTTATCGAACTGTGCAGTTCTGTTTGCCGGAAAACATATTTTATTCTTATGGCGTTCACTCGTAGGTGATTTAAACAAAGAGTTATTTAAGGCAACAAATATAGCAGTCTCATAAATATAGATACAGGGCAGGGTTAATAGTTTTAGTTCAATAAACGTAGGTTTACAACTATCAGTAGATTTAAGTTTACAAATTTCTCTCACGCACCTCTTCTATGCCTTAAACACCGTATCCTTTTCAACCGAGTTGCCCCAAAATATTACCCCATACCTTAACAAGGACTCAACATGACCACGATATGCATTTATAACAGCCGACTGGTGGACTACCTTTCTAAGCATGTACAGTGCATATGAAAATTGGCTTAATTTAGAACATATGACTTCAACATGATGTCTCCAATTCAAACTGCAATCAAGATGCAAGCCCAAAAATTTTGCAGTTTCCACTTCATTTATTTGTTGTCCGCTATATTTTACAACAATATCTTTTGTTTTGTTGATATGATTTCTAAATCCCATTATGTTCGTTTTATCTAGGTTTATGAGTAAATTATTACATTTTAGCCATTTTATTATTTGATTTAGTGTTTCATTCATATCTCTTTCTAAAGTGTTTTTACACGTATTTGTAAACATGACCGTACTCATCCGCGAATAGGACAATATTTTGTTTGATAGCATTAGGCAGGTCATTTATATATATAATAAATAACAGGAGACCTAAAACACTTCCCTGAGGCACACCTTGTTTTACCACTTGATATCCAGAGGAAAATACAGTTTCCTGTTTGGTTTTAGGGCATATGCGAGTGATCTGAGTGCATTGTACTCTATTAGAGAGATAGGATTTTAAAAGTTTCAACACATTGCCCCTTACGCCGTAAGCTTCCAGCTTTTTAAACAAAAGATTATAATCGACATAATCGAACGCCTTTTGCAGATCCAAGTACAGTGCCGTGACGATTCTTTTATTGTTGAGGCTAGACATAACAACTTGCAAAAATTTATATACCGCTAAATTAATGCTCTTTTCTTTCCTAAAGCCCACTTGTTCATCCGCGAAGATATCATTTTTTTCTTAAAAGGTGCTAAGTTTACTACTAATTACTTTTTCAAATACCTTCGATATTGTTGGTATAAGGGATATTGGTCGGTAATTGCTCATTTCTAGTTTGCTATTCTTTTTAAAAAGTGGTTTAACAATAGTAGTTTTTAATTTTTCAGGGAATACACCAGATACAATACACATATTTATTATGTAACTTAAGATAGGTGAAATAATATTAGATACGGCTTTCAAAATCTTCGTATGTATGTCATCATAGCCCGTGCTATTTGTATTTTTTAAGGAAACAATTATTTTATAAATGTCAAAAGGCGTTGTAGGGGTCATAAAAAGTGAATGTAATAAGGTCTTATTGACTGTAATTTTATTAGAATTCGTGCTACTAACACTATGTGTAGACCCTGTTCCTATAAAATATGTATTGAAACTATCCGCAATAGCAATAGGATCTTCAATGATTTCGCCATTTACACTTATTTGTTTTATTTCCTCAACAGGCATGGATTGTTTATTGTTATTTATAACTGACCATGTTGCTTTGGATTTGTTTATGGCAGTTTGAATCATATAGTCATTTTGAGATTTTTGTGTCAATTTGATTATTTTGTTAAGACGTGCAGAGTATTGTTTAAAGATATTTCTATTATGTGTGTTAGGACTTTTCCTATAGCGCCACAGTAAATCACGTTTACGCTTTGAACATGTTTTTATACCCTTTGTCATCCACTTAGGTTTATTACGTGTATTTTTTCTAATTAATGTCAAAGGAAAACATAAATAATAGAATGAAGTAAAAATGTCATAAAAAATGTCAAATGCTATATTAGGATTATGCGTATCATATACTTCGTTAAAACTCAATGCTTGAAGACAGGCCTTAAATTTTTCAATATTTTCTTTACTATAGTCCCTTCTCTCTATATACCAATGTGAAAGGGAGTAAGTTACTTTTACCGGGCAAGATAGCATTTGTGCAGTATGGTCGGACAGGGCAAATTCATAAATTTTGTACTTGGAGCCTTTAATATTATGCATGAAATGGTCAATGCACGTACCACTGTTTAGGCGGGTGGGCTCATTTATTATTGATTTAAGATTGTAACTTTTTATTAATTGTATTAGGTCCTTACTACTTTTAGTGTTCAAAAGAGTGTTTATGTTAAAATCGCCACACAAAATTACCTTTTCCTTAGTGTAACATAATTCATGTAGTATCATATTAAGTTTTTCAAAAAATTCTTCAAGCTGATGCATGTTGTTTCGCGGTGGTCTATATACACAAATAATTATTACTTTATGCATAGTTAGTTCCACGGCACAACATTCTATAATACCCGAAACACACTTTGATTCAATTTGAGAGACAACTTTATATTCATGTTTATTATGAACCAAAATGCAAGAACCACCACGTCGACTTTTACGGCAAAAAGTTGCTGCGAGAGAGTAATTTGCTAAATATAATAATTTTGTATCATCTTTTACCATATTGTGTTCTGTTAAACAAATTACATCAGTCAAAATATCCTGCTCTAATAGCCAATCTAAATTTATACAACAAAGGCGGTCATAAATACTGAAAATCTTATTTAATGCTTTTTTTTCGTGGGAAGTGATTCAGGTAGCAATAAAAACTCATAATATATTAGTGTATATGTAAATTGATACATAATGATATATATTTGATAATTTGTTAACACGAAAATAATAATAATATAAATATCAAAATATTAAGTGTGCTTGTCACCCGTTCTGAAGCGTTTTTGACAATAAATGAAAACTCTTCATGTTGGGGTGTTAAAAAGACACAACTAAATAGATAAATGAAAAAATAAAAAAGGGAAATCAATAGATCGACTTAAAATTAGAACTTACATAACAGATTTAAAATTAGCTAGACTTGCAATAAATATAAAATTTTGGTCGCTTTGCTCTGTGCTACCATCAAATCCCCATTTCCCGATCAAATTTAAATTATCTGATGAATTGATGGCACTTTATCTAAAACATATTTTGGTATTTCGAGGATTCTGGAAACTGTATGATCTAACAAACTTTGCAGTTCAATTTCGCCTGTAGATTCTGAAATGGATACATTATCTGGGTAGTACCAATGAATACAGATGATTTACATTAAAGAAGCTTATTTCATAAGGATGTCATGTGCCGATTAAAGTTGGCGTATTGACGGTTGTCATTATTGTAGTTCGTAGTAGGCGCCGTTGGCGGCGCTAGCGTCTTTCGCCATCTGTTTTGCATTGCTTTGGCGTAAGAAATAGACAGCTGTTGCACTGACACTCACGCGACTGTTACGCCGCCAAGCGACAATTTGGGTCGCAGAAAGTTTGTCTTAAAAGCGGCAATAAGAAAAACATCTCTATAAATAAATATCTATGCTCTATGGTAGTACCTCTTTTTAGCATTTAAAATACTTTGGTATGACGGTAAAATATTAAGTGAAGTTTTACTATTAACAAAATGTCTAATTAGTAAATATTGGTGTTTAGTTAATTTACCTGTTACAACAAGTGATAAAACCTCGTCTGCATTAATATCTGATGTAAAACTAGTATCAGACTTATTAGAAGTGTTGAGCACTGTTTTCACTGCAGAGTCATGCACTTCTGGTGCTCCGCTTCTGGTTGAATTTCTTCGTGAATACATTGCTCAACGCTCCTTCTTAACTCAATACATTTAATGTCTTTCAGCTAATCAGAATACTTAAGTGATAACTTTGATTTACTTCTGCTTACTTGATTCCAATAATAATCAAGACTTTTACATAAACACAGTATACGATCATCTAAATCCTTAAAGTCTATATTTTCGAGAGCACTGAATGATCACAGCAAAACTTCTAATATACCTTGGTGTTTTTTGGTTGCTTTTCCACTCACAGTACTCCAAATCTTAAAGATGTACATCCTTGAGAAGAAACACTTCATCAAAGTACCTGAAAGAAAAGTTTGAAATTAGTTGCAAATTTCGTAGACCTTGCTACGATTGTGTCTACGCAGACGTAGGCCCTTTATAGCAGCCGTCGACGCAGAATGTCGCAAATCAAAGTATAATATTTTAAAAATATACAGTTTCAACTACAATTTAAGATAGTTGCGAATGTTTGAAACATCTTGAAAAATTTTGTAGCTCTAAGCAAAGTTATTATATTAGAAAAAATATACAATAAATTATGTATGGCGTAGCACGTAAATGGTACAAATATTATACTGACAATTTATTCAAAATACGATCAAATGTGACAAACATACGTTGTTCTTAAATTTTCATTGCACTAAACAACAACACAAACAAAAAAATCCCAGAATTCACTTGTAACCAAATACTTTAATGGTGAGTCACCGATAACAGCGAGTGCAACGTAACGATGCGTTCACTTCCGAGGTCAAAAAGTAAGTGATAATTAAAACAAATAGGTGACGTATTTATATCACCGGCTAGCTCGTTTAATGGTCTATCGAAATATGTAACTTGTTTCTGGAAATTCGAATATGAGTTTTATGGATTTATGACCTATGGCGGAACCACTGTGCAATGGTCCTTTTACAGTTTACTGGCTTTTACAGGGTGTTAACAGGAGTTTATATCTGAATTTTATTGTATGTTGGTTACATTTCATTTTTATCCTGAAAACTATTAAATAGAGCACCTACGCGACATTCTAAAATCTCTTAAACGCTAACAAAACTAGTTTTTGCTTGACTAGAAAGCCAACTTGTTTATAAATATTAAAACGAAATAAACCCGAATGCAACCGCGGGTAACAGCTATTCGTATAATAAAATGCACAAGATACTGATTTTATTATTGAGATACGATTCTAGATAGTCGACGTTGCGACGACGGTTGTTTTTTAATACATACGAGTCAACATATTCGTTGCAATTAATTACTGAAAAGTTGCGGAATAGCATTCTTTATGTCCGGTTATGTTGTTCTATTTTTGTAAAGCCTTTATGATTATGTGTTTCTTAATTATCTGTGGTAGTCCAACTGTGAGTGTGAGTCGATAGGACGATGCCTGCTACACCGCGCTTGCCAGACGGTTTAGAATAGTGGTTGATGTCGACTTTTCCGTTTCATACCAAATTTACTATTTGCTTCGTTCCTTAGTCAGCTCTTACGACACAATGGGGTAGTGACACTTTGTACTCTTAATCTGTCACTACAGATCCACACGACACTAACTATGACATTATTTCATGGACGACGCTAGGACAACAAAGTAAATTGTTGAAGGCACATTTGCAGTAAAGTGCCAATCTCTTTCATAAAACTCGTTAGAAACCCCTTTTTCTAAGACTAAAATTTGTTGTTCTATATATTTCGTAGAGGTTTAACAACAATAATATTCAAATATCTTTTCTTTATTTCTATCTCTTAAAAGTTCCGTATAATATAAATTTAATATATTATATAGAGGAAGTACAAACATAACCAATTTTTTTTAAAGGACTTTAATGAACTTTCACTTAAATATGTTAGGATGTAATAAGATTTTTCTAGCAAAAAGTAGGTATATACCTCTATATATAATATAGAGGAACTAAGCAAAACGTGAAACTGTAAATTATAAATACGTAACGTTACGTAACTTAAATTTTATTAACATAACGCATTTCATAACGTGATATAATCTAAGCATGACAGTAGTTAATAATATTTTTGTAGCATAATAAAAATTTTATATCGCGGTTGAAAATCTGTTTCGACTCTTTTTACCACTCAATATCGGAGTTTAAAGCTTTGTGATCTCTGTGTGTGCACAGCCCATTAAAATTTCGGCTTTCATGAATTTCGTTTTTTTTTCCATATAATGTAATGAAATAGTAACTAGCGCGAGTCTGCGTGTACTTATCTACATTGCTGGTTTTAGACAAATTGATTAATTCTTAGATTTTTCTGGCAAATTCGACCGCCATATCATGTACTGAATCACCGGGCCTCCGTATCATGTATCTGCACCGTCAGAGTGACTGCGGCCGCTCTATCAAAAGTGTACCATCAAGTGCACTTGTACTAATCAGTCACAAACTAATTAAGGTTCTTTCCAGAGGAGGAGCTGTCCCGTTTTCCCAAGTTTTACTACCTGGACGAATACGACCGGTGCTTGGCGAGAAAAGACGGTCTCTACTGCCTTGGAAGTTTTGATCTGACACCAGCTGTGCAGCCTCATTCAACATATGAACTCTTAAAGGTATTGTCTCTTTTTAAATTCTATTAGTAGTCTAAGATCCTTAGAACAAACCATTAAGCAGGTGGGTAAAGGCCTGCACCTTCACAAATATGCTTAATGGTTGAAAAGTATTCTACATATATTAAATTTAGCATCGTGCAGAGGCAAAACACGTGTCGCATAGTCGGCGCTTAGAGCGCGATACTGCATGTCAGATATTTTCCTAGAAATCATTTCCGCATTTTTCTATATATCCCTTATCCTTTGTCATTAGAGGAGTTCGGTATTGTCAACCTTTTTCTATAGCATTGGTTGGGATGGTCAATCCGATGGCTCCCTTGGATTGACCATCCCAACCAATGCTACTGGTGAGTTTCTACACACATAAAAAAGTCTAAGCAACACATACTATTTCAAATTATTAGATAATTTCTTACCAAGTAGGTAATACCTGTCTATGTAAACTTTTTTTTTATCTAGAGGACATACTGGCTGGGTGTAAAAAAAACGAGTATCATATTTGTTTTTTTTCACAAATTCGAAAGCTAATGCATTTGTTCGAATTTTATAGCGTTTTCTTTGCTTATTAAAATTTAGTATTCTGTATCAATTTTATGATTTAAACATTTAAACAATAATAATTTGAGAAGTTTCTGAACAAATTTGGATTTTGAGATATTTTTACGTCATGGAGAGACGTCATTTGAACGCAGATGAAATGCAAGGAGCTGTAGGGATGTTGCAAGCGGGACGAAGTCAATCTCAGGTATCTCGGTGTTTTGGTATCAACAGAAGCGTTATTTGCCGTCTTCATCAGCGTTACACTAACACGGGCGATCCTGCTGAGCAGCACCCTGGTCGAGGTAGGTGTACAACCACACGGCAAGATCGATACATACAACTGACTGCAAGACGCCAGCCGATGTTAACCGTCCGAGAAATAGGTTTAAGGCTACAAAATTCAAGTGGTGTTGTTGTTAGCTGCCAAACTGTGCGAAATCGACTGCATGAGTATGGACTACGGGCGCGATGGCCAATTAGGTTCCCACCGATACGCCACGGGAATTGCGCTCGTCGAAATGAATGGTGTAGGGAACACATTACATGGACCCGGGAACAATGGGATAAAATTTTATTTTGCGATGAGTCTCGATTTAGGTTCAAGCCTGATACTAGAAGGGTAAGAGTGTACCGTCGTCCCGGAAATACTGAAAGACTGAGGTGTATTCAGGAAGTGCATCTATACAACGGCTCAACAGTTATGGTATGGGCGGGTATTATGAAAAAAAGACGAACTGAGCTCGTTTTTGTACAACATGAACGCTGTAAATTACGTTGAGGATGTTCTAAGGCCTTATGTCCGTCCATTCGCACAAACGCTTGGCACCGATTTCATGTTGATGCATGACAATGCGCGTTCGCATACAGCTTTGTACACACGGGAGTACTTGGCAAGGGAAAACATCCTGGTATTGCCTTAACCTGCACAATCGCCAGACCTCAACCCCATCGAGCATGCATGGGACATGCTCCAGAGACGTGTTTCAAAGGACTTGGATGGAGTGACAACAACCCAACAACTGATGGACTTACTAAAATTTCATTGGGAGCGATTGCCGCAGGATAACATTAACAATCTCATCGATTCTATGAATAATCGGTGCCAGCAAGTTATCAATAACAGACACTTTGTATTAAATTATACCATTTTTGTACAACCATTTAATTGTAGTTTAAGTTTAGTTGATCAGGCACCTTAGTTTGTACTACGTACATACAGTACTTACTCGTAATTATTGTTAATTAAGATTATTAAAAAAGAAACTAATTGTTGTTTAATATCAAAAAGCATTAAAAATAATATAAATAAGAAAATACTAAGGATTAAATGCGAAAACACATTGTAAAATTGAAATTTGTATGTGTTGCTTAGACTTTTTTGATGTGTGTATTTCCTTCTATTAGCATACAATGGAGTTCCGCCAAGTAATGCCTGATTCAATCAACTGAATTATATAATAAGAAATTCAAATTAAATATCGATGTATTCTGAATATTTAGAGATTTCCCGATATACAAAAAAATATCACTCCCAGGCAATTATTTTCACCATTCTGCCAAAGGCTGCTCAGTAGTAACCTTTACAATTAACGATACCATATTCTATTTATAAAATTCATTATAAAAACAGGAATACTCGGACGAAACCAATCGACACTTCAACCGAACGCAGATCCACCGCGGATTCTGCGTCAGCTCCCGATGCCCTCACGGACCAGCCAGCAATGCTTCGCAGCGCTTCGAAGAGTGCGCTACTAAGTGGGCGCGAAAGTATAAACTCCGTGCTTCGATAAACACGCTTCACTACTGTCATACCTACGCTGACAGACATGCTGAACAACCTATGACGCCGGCACAACAATTATTCTTGAATTGTTTTTGTGCCATCCTCGTGTTGAATATAGTGGGAACTCTATATGATCTGTACGCCGGCGAGAATACCAAAAGTAAGTTAATTGATATTTATTCTATGTATGCTTAAGTATTTTTATGGAATATGTTAATGTATGTAGGTATGTATTTTATTTAAATCTTCATTATTGATTATTCATAGTATTAACTAACACCATCGCCATGAGTCACATCATTCCGGTCCATTCGAAGGTTGCCTGATAGAGATCGCACTTAACGATAAGGCCGCCGATGGTACATTAGGTACTTGTAGTTTAAGCCACTTGTACGGTAAAATTTAAAGTAAGAGCACATCTTAGATTCATGATTGGTATCTGTTCGCTATACTAGATATCGCCGGCATACTTGTAAAATGCGGCAATAAAAACCACGCCGGACGTGCTTCAGCTTGTTACACTGACAGCCGTGTGTCAGGTCCCCTATTATACCTACCGATTGCCTACCGAATTAAATTTCGAAAATAATTCGCTGTACAATGCCAGTTAGCGTAGTAAACCTCTGTAAAAATAATACAACAAAAATAAAAAGGACACTGAGATCGTACACCATCGGTAAGTAAAGAAGAATCTTAAATTTCAACATATAATCGGCATAAACCGAAGACGCAGATCAGTGTTGCTGCGAGTACAAGAATCAATTTCCCCACAGTTGAGATTTTCATTATGTGAATGTATAGTTATTGTATTTCGTTATATTTCACTATTTCATTTATCTAACCTATTTATTATATATCTTACTTATTTTTATATTATTTTATGTTTATACTTTTACACATGATGTGAAAATGTTAGTATGGCACTATTTTAAACAGTGATTCTACGCATGAAACTTAGCAACTTTCCCCAAAAAACATGGTTTACTTATATGTGTAATTAAGTGTGTAAGATTATTGTTTTCTTCAAAGTAGTTAATGTTTTCATGACTATTCATTGTAGATTATTAACTTAAGTAAGCCTAGTTTTAAAAAGTTGTATATGTAGATACTAAATAATGTGTAACTAAAGTATAGGTGGGTAGAATGGAAATAGAAAGCAATATTTTGGAAACACTTTATTTCCTCTATGGTTATTTTTAATAATAATTTGCAAAATACTATATGGAAATAAAACAAAACCATCACAAAAAATGAGATAAAATCATTGGATCTTATACCCACCATTTTTCTGATAAAGGAACCTTCGCGGTACGCCTAAACTATACACAAATATATGTATGCTTTTAATTAATTTTATTTTTTTAAAAATTTCGAAACTGATTTAGTCACCACTAACTTATCTACTAGATCACAGGTGAAACTATTTTCCCATTTACTCGGGTAACAGTTGAGCAGCTGACAACACCATTCTTTACGCATAATGCGTCTTGTTGCTTTTGTTTGACACACACTGCCATAATTGAGTTGCCACATTCACGGATCATTTTTTTTTTAGACAGCGCGGTATCTAATATAGCAAAGCGATACCAATCATTAATCTAAGGTGCATATAATAAAGATGGCCAAATAAGCATCGGACCACGCATAATTATTGTGGTTCTGTAGTTTTTAAAACGCAGCACAGCAAATTAATTCCTGGATAGACAAAGATTTTACGTGAAACTATAAATAGAAGAATAATAAAATCAATTTTTGCATGGATCCTTATGTTAAAACCAAACTTTTGAAGTTTCCGTTTACGGGCAGCCTTAGCCAAAATATAAAAAGCCTTTCCATCTTGGCTTTAGATATAAACCATCAACGGTCTGGCGTACTGACTTACAAACTGACATGATGAAACTATAAGCATTATTTGTGGTTCACTGTGCAGCCCTAAGAGGGAAAAACCGCCTAGGTCAAAGTCAAAATCATTTATTCATCTAGGCCACAAAGTGAAGCTTATGAACGTCAACATTTTAGTTAATTACTTAATGATTCTACATTTACATTTAATGCCACGTTCGCAATGCAATGGGTAGAACTACGAGAAAGAACGGGCAATAAAACTCATATCCACTCTTTTCAATCAAATATAATGGTTGTACATTTTATTTTGTAAGGAGCTGCAACTGTTTCACATTGTAAGATATCTACTAGTAAATTTTTTAGTAACTATTGATATCATACTCAACCGCTTCGGCCAAAAGGCCTCCGAATTAGCTTAGCGGCTTTACGTACCTCTCGGAGCACGGTAGCGCTCTGATGTTAAAGTCACAGCAACCTTTGCCCCATCGAAGTGGTCAATGCGCCTTTACTATGATTTGTTCTGGACGGCAGTCAACACACGCTATGAACGCTACTACATGTTATTAGAATAGATGAGCCCGCGTTTACACCCGTGTTAAGGCTACTTCTCCTCTTCTGTGGCTCATAGCGTGATGTCATATGTCCTATAGCCTTCCTCGATAAATGGGCTATCTAAAACTGAAATAATTTTTCAAATCGGACTAGTAGTTCCTGAGATTAGCGCGTTCAAGCAAACAAACAAACTCTTCAGATTTATATATTAGTATCTATCTATCTATCTAAACGTCACGCCTGTCTCTCATTGGGGTAGGCAGAGACTATGGAACGCCAAATGCTCCGGTTCAAACATACCTGTTTCTAAAATTAAAAGGAAAAAATAAATAATAAACTAAACAAGACATATAAAATAGTTACAGCTAGTTCATTACATTATTACAGCAGCTCTATATGCATTATACCTAGTAATATCTATTTTATGTGACGTTTTTAATGAGTGATTATTAGAAATGAGATCACTTAGTTGTCCCTAAGATTCGATATGGATTAGTATGACTAGTCATGCCAAGGCCATTTCCAAGCTGATGTTGCCCGTGCCGAAATGTCGCGGGAAATACACCTAGTCTCATTTTTCTTTTAAAATGATTTTAAATTTGAGGTTTCCTCGACATTCATTAACCTCTTCAAGCGTGCTCGTCGGTTATGGGTACTTTTGATTTGGCCCTACCGCAGTACGTCACCAATTTGGTCGGCGTAAGTCCGTCTTGGGCATCCTCTACCGACATCTTCATTCATTCTTACTCGATACACTTATTTCATTAATCTCCTTGCATCCATCCGTTTCAATGGCTTAGTAATTATAGGGCAATATATTAGTATTAGATTTAATTATTAAAAAACAAAAATATCACTTAATTAAACTTTATTTTGTTTACTACAGATATGATAACAGCGATGACGGTGTTACAATAATTTTATTCACCGTCGCCATCGGATAGGCCAATATATTAGTATTCGATTTTATTATTAAAAAACAAAAATATCCCTTAATTAAACTTTATTTATTTGAGATAACAACGATGACGGTGTTACAATAATTTTATTCACCGTCGCCATCGGATCATTTTTATTTTTACTACAACACTCATATTTGAATAAAATTATTTTGTAGTAGGTATCTAACATTATTGCTATAAAAATTCTTTCAAAATGCTTTTATATGAGTTCATTCGGGTTTATGGTATAATTTGTCTTGATTTTTGTTTGCATATTATATTATTATTGATATCATTTAGAAACAAAAAAATACTTATAATCAATTCGTTTTGGTTTGCGAATACTTAATCGAGTAATTAAGTATCTATGCCAGTGCAACGACTGTTAAGGCCAGCGCTGACTGACGGCATGGCACGGCACGGCGTATTTTGGTAGCCTGCAGGACGCTTCGGTATGACGCGGCACGCCGCGGCATGTAGGAGTACGCCGCGTCACGTCGTGGCACGCCATAGTAACGCCTTAGTACGCCTTTTCATATGTTGATCCATATAGCAACGAGAGGACATATTTTATAGACATTCATGCGTTTGAACAAGATTAATTAATTTCTCTTTGTTCCTTATTACGTACTTATATTTCATAACGTACTTCACGCCTCTATCCCCGAAGGGGTACGCAGAGGTATTTCACACCCACACTTCGCCAGTTATGTTTTGGTCCCAATGTAATAGGGTACGAGCCTATTGCCATTTACCGGACACATTGTTTAACGAGCGATATTTTGTTGTTTTTTTTTAGTACACTAATAACTTCGAAAAGTTAGAGGTGTGTGCCCGGGGTACCTGGAGATCGAACCCGAGATCATCGTCTCGGCAGTCCGTTACGTACACCATTGGGCTTTCGATTTGGTGAAAGTAATTTACAATATGATGTACGAACGTGCATCCCTCTAGCTTGCCACGTTCAAAGTGAAACGACACCAACGTGGCGTGCACGCAGCACGTGCCGCGGCGTCTTTCTTCATGTTACGACGTGCTGCGATACGATTTTATCGAAATAAAGTAATATTGATTCTAAACTCATTGAAATAAGAATAAAAATAGCTTGATCAGTAATAACATTCTTAGACGTGCCGTGCCGCGACGCCAGTCATCAGTCAGCTACGGCCCTTACAAAAAGTCGTAAGAAATTATTATCAGAATAGATTATACCTTCAGTATAATCATATGTAGATTATATTATAGAACTAGAGGACGCCAGCAGCTACGCCTGCATTTTATTAAATTTACCTGTTTTGGCCGATCCCGTGGGAATTTCGGGAAATCCCTTCTTAGTGCACCCCTACGGTCCCCAAGTAGTGTTGCCCAAATTCAGTCTTGGTCTTGCAGTCTTGGTCTTGTTCTTGCGTTTTTGCAAGACCAAGACCAAGAACAAGACCGCGTATTTTTAGCAAGACCAAGACCAAGACTGATCGTGCAAGACTTGAGCAAGAACAAGACTAAGCCTGCAAGACTCTTGCGTCTTGCAGCTAGGACTTAGCGCTATTTCACGGAGTAGTTAGGTGTAACAGTTCGGTGTATAGGTACGCTTAGGAATTCTATGAGACGCAAAAAACTGTATCAAAGAATATGAAAAACTGGACCTATGCGCATTACGACTAATAGGTACCATAAACATACCTACATAGCGAATAAAAAAATATCCATTAAAATCAAACTGAGTGCATGCATAGTTATGTTTTAACCATCGGCACTTTGATAATGCGGCATCAAAGGTTTTGTACTTACTTCTCAAAGAAATTTGCCGCTTTTCGGAAGTACATGGTTATGATACACGCGCCGGCGGCTTCTTTTGAAATCATATACAACAATCGTTGCCGCCGCGCCGAAATCACAACATTTGACACTATTTGATTGCCGCCACAGGGCGTAGGTAGACTCATGCAAAATAATTTCGAATTTTAAGAGTACCTACAGGTGTTCCAAAGAATAAATAAGTTTCAGAGTGCTTAGAATGAAAATGAATACATTATACTGATCACGCAAGCAGTATTATGATTAGGATAAAATGGTAAGGATAGGTAGTAGATGTCATAATAATTTATTCTAGTAAGTATACAGGGTGTCCGAGTTAGGCCCAACAATATTTAAAGGTGTTTATCTATATCAAGTTTGGAATCGTATGCGTAAATGTTAATAATGAAAGCGAAACTTTTTTTTCCATACAAAACTAAAAAAAATATTTTTTTGTGTTTTTTTCGACAACCCTAACAACTCTATAGTCGTGGTTGTGGCACGCACACACGTATACTATCACCCGTCATCCCCGCTCCTCCACGCCACCCGCGCCACGTTCAGCGCAAGTGCACCTACTTAAAAAAAACTTTCTGTAAGTTTTAATAAATAGTAATAGACTGATAGGTAATTGCAAGACTCTTGCTGCAAGACCAAGACCAAGACCAAGACTGGGAGCGCAATACCAAGACCAAGACCAGGTGTATTGGCGCAAGACCAAGACCAAGACTGGCTAAGTCTCGTCTTGTTCTTGCATTTTGGCAACACTATCCCCAAGGAACATACATGCCAAATTTCAGCTTCCTGCGCCCAATAGTTTCGGCTGTAGCGTGACTGTCAGTCAGTCAGTAACGCAAGAATGTTATATATTAAGATAGTATTATTTTTCTGTTTCCCCCCGATGCCGTGGGAATTTCGGGAAATCCCTCCTTAGTGCACCTCTACGTTCCCCAAGGAACGTGCAGTCGAACAACTTCCCGCTAGACCACCATAAGGGCGAGAATCGCTCAGCAAGACATCGTCGCTTCCAGTGCTACTTTACACGCACATTGACACTCGTATTGAGCCAAGGGATTTCTTTTCAAACTGGTCCAGCGCCGACTTGTTTGATTGTACACCACAGCTTCCTGCGCCTAATAGTTTTAGATGTGCGTTGTCTGTCAGTCAGTCAGTAACGCAAGGATTATATATTAAGATGATTTATCTAAAGTCAGACTGCTGTAGTGGTTTTAACCAGCCGCCTCACCTTTAGATCAATTCGACCTCCACACAAGATAACACTTTATGTGATCCATAAATAAATGTTTAATGTCAGGGTGGTCTTTTTGTCCGTTGGCTGTATGTTTGTAAAGTTCCCTCCGTTCAGGATTTAATCCTAGTGCGGGAGTTGACTTTAATACAAATATAGGTCATAAATCTTCAAATAAGGAGGTAATTTATATGGCGTGATTAAATAACTATGGAATCAATCTCCATTATGATTTTCAAGAGTTCTGTGATATGCCTTATCTACTGCGGAATTCAATATTCGATCTATCCATTTTTTTTTGAGATTTTAGATTCGTTTTGACATAAGCTCCATACAAAATATGTCAAACACGAATCTAAGATCTCAAAATCAATGGATAGATCGAATATTGAAACCGGGCGATAGACTAAATCTAGAAGTCATCCCAAACACAACATTTTAAATACATAACTCCATGCTCACACAAATATTATGGAATTCTCGAAACCGAATTTAGGCCACGGCGGTCAGCCTCAATCAGCCAACTGCGCAGGACACATTGTAGTACACAAGAAGTTTTTTTTATAGACTCACGCCTTTAACCCCGAAGGGGTAGGCAGAGGTGTAATATTACACCCACATTTCGCCATGAATTTTAAGGTCCCACGTAATAGGGGGCGAGACTATTGCCGTACCGGGCACATTACCAGACTCCGTGCTGTTACTGAGAATTTCCTAACGGAAAACCCAATAACACTTTGCCCGACCCGGGAATCGAACCCGAGACCTCCCAATCCCACGCGCACATTTATGCCGCGAGACCAACGAGGCAGTCAATATTATTATACCTATATTTCAAGCGTGGCGGTTAAAGGCGGTTGAATATTATACCCATATTTCACCTTATGACTTTTAGGTCTCGCGTAATAGGGTGCGAGCCTATTGGCATTACCGGGCACTTCGCCAGACTCCGAGCTGTTATTGAGAATTCGGCGAAACTCAGTAATACTTTTGCCGGACCCGGGAATCGAACCCGTGGCCTCCTGATTAGCAGACGCATACGCTATCCACTGGATCAGGCAGGAGGCAGTCTTTTAAAATTAAATACTATTTATATATTAACTAGATTGCAAGTCCACCTGCTGGTGAAAGGCCCGTCAAAATTTTACTAACCATTTTGGAGACAAGTCGGCACAAATAAGCAAATACCGTCACACAAAAACATTTCATACTACGTTTCAGTTATACTGATCGTATGATCGGATACGTTAACGTGGTTACTGGCCTTGACCAATAAGTTGGCGACCATGGTTTCGATTGCTTCCCGGAACAACTAATACTTGTGCGATGAGCACGATGATTTACTTACACTTTTATTTACGAGTCATTTATATATTTATTAGGCTCGCCCCTTATTACGTGGGACTGAAGATATCTGGCGAAAAGTGGGTGTAGAAATACACCTCTGCCTACCCCTTCGGGGATAAAAGGCGTGACGATATGTATGTATGTATGTATGTATGTATGTCATTTATATATTGCCAGTGGTTATCCAGAGCTACGTTGTTAATTTATAACCGTTTCTCCAATCCCGTGGAAATTTCGGGAAATCCTTTTTAATGCTTACGCTCCTCAAAGAAAAAGTGAGTATTTAAAAACATAAGTACCTATAAGTAGGTTTATAAGATATCCGGTTGCCGAAGTACTAGGTATCAGATAGCCATGTGTGGAGGTCCCAGATAAATATGTTGTCATTATAAATAGGTATTTTGATTATATTTAGTTTGTATCTACTTAGTTGCATGATCATTGATTTTATATTAGGTGAGTATTAGCATTTTAAATTTTAGAGCCTAGTATTTTGGTTTGCAAATTATAGATCTATTTTATGATCTTAGACATTTGTATGACGCATCTGTACTTATTAATATGCAGAATAGTAATTTTAGAAATAGATATAGGTGAGCCATTTAAAACCAGCTTGATCTAAATATGGCGAAAGATTATGGTCAAGTACCATAATCTTTCGCCATATTTAGATCAGCAATATATAAGCAATAAATTAGAAAAGATATATAAGCAGTAAATTAGAATATCTAGTGTCTCCGGTACCTAATGATCTATCGTAAAACAACTATCCGGTAGGTATAAAAAAGTGCACAGATTGAAGCGACCGTTATCCAAAGAATATGAATATGCATATTTTTAATGTCACCACATGTGAGAAATAAAAAATACAATATAAGTGGCTATCGTATACAGAAAATAAACGCAGCAAATAATCGGACTGCACGGCTGGGGTAGTGGTTTAAGCGGCCGCCTCAACAAATTGTTGTTTCGAGTCTGGGTGTTCATTGTGTGCGTTAGTTGTAGGTTTGTAAAGTCCTCCGTGACACAGGATTCAATACTAAACGCGGGAGTTGTCTGTTTAAAAAAAAATCCAGCAGCGTCCCCTGCGAATACCATTTTGAATACAAATTGTATGCAGGCGTCTTTATGACAAGTGCATTATCCCTGTCTACCTTAGAGTGGTCCAGAGAGAAAAGAATTAGGTGTAAAGTTTGACATGCAGAGAATATTTTTGAACGTCTCCCAAATGAATGTTTAGATTATAGGATACATACATTAACATAATGTTACAATACATACACAATTATTAAATACATCGGACATATGTTCAAAATAAAACATAGATGCATAACATAACATAAATCTACATAATGGTGATTTTAATACCTGCCTACTTAAAAAAGATTCCCGCTCTTCTTCTCTTCGCAATATGTCAATACTACCTTCAAGCGCAACACATCATTTTCCGAACTCTTTACCTTCTCTTCTTGATCTAATCATTGTTTCTTCAAGAGAACATGTTGCCTCGCACGGGCAATACCCAGCAGATATGTTCTCCTACCATGACTTATTAAATCTATATCTAAATATATAAAAATTGTTAATTTCTTATAAAATCCGTCCTCCTAAAATCAAACCTAAAATTCTATTGCAACGCAATTTTGGTGGCATAAACACCGAAGATCTTCGTGAAGATACCGCAAATATCGACTGGACTCCACTTATGATATCTGAAACTGTCGATAAAAAGGTCTGCGATTTCACAAAACAAATTATAGAGCTTTTCGACAAGCATGCACCAGTTCGCCCCGTGAAAATAAAACACCATCCCTCACCTTGGCTTACTGATAACATCAAACAGCTAATACACAGGAAAGCCGCAGCTAAATTCAAATACAAAATTAGACCTGATTCTTCCAACTTGCAAAAATATATCGCGATTAGGATCACTACAATAGGGTGTGTAGGGATGCACAACGCCAACATATTCATAACTCTGTGAAAAACGAAGATCCGGCTAAAGTCTGGAAATTTCTTAAAACCCTAGGAGTCAGTAAAACTCGTCAACACACTATTCCTAATGACTTCAATATTGACTTGCTCAATCAACATTTCTCTGCTTCGTCCAATATTGATAGGACTACAAAAGCAAGCACTCTTCATTATCTTTCATCACTGCCAACCCCTAGTTATCCTTCTTTTGTCTTTAATCACTTCACCGATAGTGATGTTAAGAAGAGTATAATATCATTATCTTCCAACGCTGTTGGTAGTGACTGTGTCAACCGTAATATGTCCTTCCTATCCTCGACTTAATCCTACCCATAATTTCTCACATTCTTAATCACTCCTTGTCCAGTGGCGTATTTCCATCGATGTGGAAGGACGCTCTGATTACACAAATTCCAAAAACTTCTCATCCTTCTTCCTTCTCTGACTATCGGCCCATTTCTATCCTACCATTCCTCTCCAAAGTCATCGAACGACTGGTCCACAACCAAATTAACATGTTCCTTTGCAAGAATAATCTCTTAAATCCATTCCAGTCCGGTTTCCGGTTGCGTCACAGCACCGTTACATCCCTAGTCAATATTACGGGTGACATCAGAGCTGGTATGGAAGGCGGACAGCTAACAATTCTTGCTCTGCTAGACTTTAGCAACGCCTTTAATACGGTGGATTTTGATATTCTACTCAGCCGTCTTAGCTCTCTTAACATATCTCCTACGGTGATTGATTGGTTTCGTAGTTACCTGTGTGGCCGCCGACAGCGTATACGCGTTGAAAATTCCCTTTCTTCTTGGTGTAACACTACTGTTGGCGTGCCCTAGGGTGGCGTATTGTCTCCTTTACTTTTCGCAATTTTTATAAATTCTATATCAAATAATCTTCGCTCTTCCTATCACCTTTATGCCGATGTTCTCCAAATTTATACGCAGTCGCCATTAGCTGCTTTGTCACTTTCTATAAATAGCATTAACAGTGACCTGGCACTGATCAGCAGTTGGAGCAAATCTTTTGGGCTAAAAGTGAATCCTTCCAAAACGCAGGTCACTTTTATCGGGAGTTCAAGAATGACATCCAAAATTGACTGGTCTCAACTCCCTCACGTCGTCTTTGATAACACTGTTATTCCCATTCAGGACAAAGTAAAGAACCTGGGTGTAACTATAGACTCTTCTCTTACTTGGCGATCGCAGATCCAAGAAGTGAGTCGCAAGGTATTTGCCTCAGCGGATTCACTTAGAAGACTAAGAAATTTTCTACCAACTGCTACCAAAATTGCACTTGCTCTGTTCTTTTACCCATTATTGTATATGCAGATGTCAGCTATCTAGATATCGCCGAAAACCAGCTTGCCAAACTTGAGCGCCTTCAAAATATCTGTATACGATTCATATTTGGATTACGCAAATATGATCACGTTTCACAATTTCGAGCACAGCTCAAGTGGTTACCCATACGGCATCGCCGGAATGCTCACATTCTCTCTTACCTTTATATATTATTATATACTATTTAACCCTTTTACTCCCACCTATCTTAAAGGAAGATTCGAGTTCCTTCATGATACGCATAACCGTTATTTCAGGTCAGGTTTCGGTTGAAACTGAAAATGCCGGTTCATTCCACAGCATTTTATGACAAATCCTTTTCAGTTACTGTTTTTCGTATATGGAATGCCGTACCGTTACACATAAGACAGGCTCAGACTATAACTAGATTTAAAGCAATGGTAAAGGATCACTATCTATCATTATAACTTTTCTCATTGTACATTATATTTTAATATTTAAGCATTTATTTGTATGTATATAAGTTATTACACGAATTAATATATTTAATATATTTTTTCAACTGTACACTTGCAACTACCATTTATTTCCGACCAATAATATCCATCCAAAGGTTGACTGGTAGAGATCGCTGTCAGCGATAAGGCCGCCCTTTGTACTTACTTGTTCATAAAATTTCTACAAATGTATGTATAAGTGTACAATAAAGTATAAATAAATAAATAATATACATAATACATATTGAATAAATACATAAACGCACAACAAAGGTGATTTATGATACAATCTCTGACTTAACTAATAAGAGCTTCTTACTTATCAGCTGGTTAACCGTAGTCGTAATAAGCTACTTAATATCTGCAATGTTTTCAGAAAATCCTTTAATAATGGCGTTTTCGATACCAGCGAATTGGAGAAGAGTAACGTGTGTCTACAAAGGTGAAAACCACCGACTCGCAGCTTTACAGCCTTTGAACGGAATGAAGTATGTCATTTTTTAATTTTTGTTTTCTTTTAGGCCTGCAGCTGAGCGAATCGATTTACATAATTAGATTATTTTTTTATAAAATATTCATTATTATGAATAAAAACAGACATTATTTATTGCGTGCTAAGAAAAGTGACGACGTCTATTAATTTGGAGTCTGTTTATTTAAATATTTATTCTTATCTTTACAATTGCCATTAGATCCCCTAAATGTGATTTTATTAAACTACTGGTTTATAAAATATCTAAGTCGGCCCTGCACACAATCGTCTCAGTTTTGGTCGCAAAACGAATTTGTGTTGCATTTCTGTAGTTTATAATATTTCTTGAATAGGCGCTAATATAATGAAAATAGCGGTAAAAATAAAAATACAGTAAAACGATTTTATAATTATAACTTTTAACTAATAATATTTAATATGTAGGAGCGATCAGTGAACAATTTGTGCTTGTATTCCAAACGGTCCAAGCCAGCTAATGTCATTGCATTCAAACATAGTGTTTATTGTTTTCAGAATATTTGGGACCTTTGGAACTATATTTGTCCACACTATTTTTATGCACTACTTAACCTACGTTTCTAATGTGGAACATTTAGAAAAGGTAAGTTTTCAATCTACATAAGTAGAGATAGTTAAAAAATAACTCCTAAAATATGTTTGTATTAACGGATTCATAAATACTTATACTTTATAGTAAATACTAATACTTTATAGTAGCCATTTTCAAAGTGTGCTCTGGGAGCCCTGGGGACCTAAGAAGCTTGTCTAGGGGCTCCACGACACTGTTGCTTTTATGACTAGATAGCAGACTACAGTAAAATAAATCTAAAATTTCAATTTATTTAGATTCTTAACTGAATGTATTTTCAAGGCAGCCTGAAAGCCTAGTGGAGATAGCAATAAGTCTATTGCTTAGGACCCGAAGCTGATACTCTAAGCATGCCAGTCGGCATGCTTAGAGTATCAGCTTCGGGTTCTTTCGGTACGAGATAATCCGCCAGAGGACCAAAGTTACTGATATAGTTCAGAGGTGAAACAAATTGAAGAGGCAGTAGGCTGGTCACATCTGTCGCAGAACCTATGGTCAGTGAGATTAAGAAGCAGGTTTTTCAATGAAGGCCATGTCTTGGCAAGCGAAATGATTGATGAACCGATGATTTGAGAAATGAATTGAAATTGGGAGAGTGGTGTGGCTTACTCTGGGAGAGGCCTGCGTCTAGAAGTGGACTACAATAGGTTGATGAGATGATATTAATGAGACGGCGTACTTAGTTCCCATTCTTATTTATTTTATTTATAGTAATGTTTACAAACTTTACAACGAATTATATGTAATAGCCGTGCATGTAGGATAATGTGTATTAGTTGACTAGGTACTATGTATGTATTGTGTTTGTTGTATTGTGAATTGTATACCTAGCTGTTTGTATTGTATTTATTGTATTTTGCGTTTTATTTGGTGTGTCAATAAATTATTTACTTACTTACTTTACCATAGGCAATTGCCCTTGCGACAATACATAATAATATGTACATATAAGAACTTACGAAGTATATAAAATATACGAAGATATATGTAAGTAATAAGAATAGTTTTAGAGTACACATAGGATTAGCTTTTGTTTCGTTCTAGGGCTCCGCTAAATATTTTGTCATGCAAAAGGGTTCCATCTCTGTAAAAGTTTAGAACCACTGCTTTATAGAGTATATACATATGTATATATTTTTTTATGATTCGGTTACCCTAATAAAGGCTCTGCCAAGCTTTAAGTGAAATAAACTTGTGTAAGTCAAATTGTTCTACCTCATATCATCTGATTAAAGTGTATATTTGAAAGTCATATGTATATGGTCCTAGCCGATGTCATATATTATGACAAAGCAGTGGAGCTAAAATAATCAGCTCTCACATGTGCCTTTGATTGCTATAGTCAAGTGTTATATATATTTATGTAGTACATAGTATCACCACTCTTTATCATTCCGCGGGTGTCGTAAGAGGCAACCAAGGAGAAGACACGAAGGCAATATTATTATCTTTGGGAAGAGACGAGAAACTCAACATCAAAGCGTATACCAAATTACCAACGTGATATATAAAGCCAAATCTTCAATTGACTTACGATGCTATTGTGAAACAAATTAGAAGAAGCTTATGACTAGCAGTGGATTCCGAAAGCCTGTGATGATGACCATAAAATCATTTTTCAGCTACCTCAGCGTGTTGATGGCGTAATTGCATTCGCTGGGACCTCGCTAATGCATACCCTGGTGACCATGTCGTGCTTCTTCACCGCTTATAATCTGCTCATCATGTCTGAAAAACGACCACTCAACCTGTTCATGCTGCCGCTGTGCATAATAAAACGATATATAAGGTAGGTTGAGAGGCAAGAAGATCCAGTCATGCTTTCCTCTTTCATCGCCTTTCTCTTCCTTTTTCATATTTTTTTGTTTACGGTAGACAGATTCTTGGATTAGTTTTCTATGCAACGCTAATTATTAACAAAAAAAATTTAAATGTAGAACATAGTACATGCCATGTTCATCTTCTTACGTCCATTAATTTCGACTGTGCGTTGTCTATCAGTAAGTAACGCAAGACTTTTATATTTTTTGATGATTGATTTTAGATTTACTTTAACTGTAACATATTTTTCAGGATGGCGCCTCTGAGCTTGCTATTTGTCGGTTTCGCAGCGACCTGGTGGCACCACTTTGTATGCGAGGGCCCTCTGATACCAATCGCAGTCACGCCTGAGAGCTCTGCGTGCCAAAATAAATTCTGGTCTCATGTGTTTTTCTACCACAATATTGTTGACCGTGACCAATTCTGCGTAGTTCCTTCCTGGTAAGATAACTGCATACACATTCGCTAGAAAACCGACTTTAAAACCTTCTCAAATAAATACATATAAACTAAAACTATATTTTTAAGTATAACTTGAGAACTACTCGTCAGATCTTGATTGAATTCAAATAAAAATAGTATTCATCTAAAATCCGTTAACTTTGTAGAAGTTCGGAAGTAACATACAACCTCTTACTTCTTGAAGTCGATTAGAAATCAATGAAATAGAATAAAATAAGTTTTTTCTTTAAATCAATAGAGAATTTCCAACAAAAGATTCTGCGTACGATTATTCTTCAAAGTAGAGGAACTAATGCATCTCCCTGGGAAAGGTCGCTCACAATTATGTCACCTGCCTTTAATATTCTCTTTCTCCGCGTATAGCAATATTTATGTCATTAGGTGACAATCACGGCAATTTTTTAAATTGGTTTAGCTCAATGTCTGTGGTGACAACTTACTTGATGTGTTGTCCCATTGACCTATTCAGTATTAAAGTTTTCTTGTATAACAGTGTCATTGGCTGTTAAGAAATCCAAGGACATTTTCGCAGCTTTAATACTAATTCATTATTTATACGTACGTTAGTACATTCATATCGATGTTTATTCGTAAAAGAACAAAAAAAATCATTGACATAGTTTTAAAGCTCACTTCTTCAAGTTACTACCTTTTTTATTTAATCTTACGAATATTCTTTATGCGACACAAGGATGTTGAACGAGTAGATTAAGGATATGGCTTTTCAAATTATTAAAGTCTCAAATGTCTGCAGGTATTTGGCTATGGATATGCACATCTACATCGTCGCTTCTACACTGACGCTGATCATGTGGCGTCACAGACGAGCTGCTATTAAGTTGTACTCTATTCTATTCGTAGTTTCTTGTATCCTGATTGCAATCATGACATACATTAAAGAATTTAGACCCATGACGTTCATGTATAAACCAGAGTAAGTGTTAAAAATTTTGCTTTTTGTTTTATGACCTTGCCTCAACACAAATCTCGTATCTACATCTAAATCCAAACTGATTCATTGTTGAAATTATTTAGTATGGTGTTGAATTAATTACTTTTATCCAACGATTTGACCGTTGTTACAGTTTTATTTAAAATCTTCAGACAAAATTATGCGATTTGCGATTGACCTTTCTAGATAGAGCTCGTGGTAAAGTGGCGTTTCCACGGAGCAGAAGATTTTCGAAAACGTTTGATTTATGGGTAACTCAAACAATCCAGCTTTGTACTGAACTAGATCCTTTTAGGTTACGGAGATCGGTCGGTAGAAGCTATAAGTTTTTTCTAAGAGCTAATTTTGCATTAAATGTTGGGCTGGAAAATGGATCCAGATTCCAAGGTGCAAGTCTTAGTCATTACCAATATTGATGATTCATCATATCATTAATATGTACAAGTAACGCATCATGTGCAAATACTTTTACCATTTACAGATCAGTACGAAACTGCTTTCAAGATACACGGACCTTCTCAGACTACTATATTTCTTCATGGTCCGCTCTGCCAGCGTGCTTCCTAGGTCTCCTATTAGCTCACATTCAATATGAAATCGCTGCCAAACGTATTAAGCTATCTGAATACAGAGTAAGTACCTACCTACAACCTCACAAAATTAGTCGACCACAAAAACAAGGATAGTGTAGGCGGTAAAGACGGTTGATGAATTTTGGGATGCAACCGAAATGACGTTACAATACAAGTACCATTCGACTTATAAATTGGTTGGTTGGTATAAGTAATACCAAATGTATCAAAATATTCGTGGTTCTAATATTGTCTGGCATTATTATAGCCTATTACTGGTCGTAACTGCTAGCCGGGGTTAGTAATTAACTAATCACTAAACCAGTCGCGATGGGTTCAATGCCCAGCTGAACACGATAATTTATTCTGTATCTGCGTGCGATTTTATTTATATATAGTAATATGTGCGTATTTAAATATGAAAGACTGCCTCCGTGGTCCAGTGGATAGCGTATGCGACTACTGATCGGAGATCCTGGGTTCGATTCCCGGGTCGGTCAAAAGTGTTACTGGGTTTTTCCGAATTCTCAAAAGCAGCACGGAGTCTGGTGATATGCCCGGTAACGGCAATAGGCTCGCCCCCTATTACGTGGGATCTAAAAAATCATGAATGTGGATGTAATATTACACTTCTGCCTGCCTCTTCGGGGATACAGGCGTAAGCCTCTATAAAAAATAATAAATAATAAAATATAGACGAGCATGCGGTTACACTCTCCTTCCTTAGGGCTCTATATCTGTGGCTCATATCGTGATGTTATAGAGCCTAAGCCTTTCTCCATATAAAAAATATTATTGAATTCGGATCAGTACTTCCTGCAATAAGTACGTTCAACAATTTTGACTTTATAATATTATTATGTGGTTAACGTGGGTCAGGTTCTGCCTAATTTGAGTTCATAACATCGTGTATGAGTTGTCGCAGGATAATATCGTTATTATTGTATTCTACGTAACATTTTTGTGTGTTTTCAGTGGTTCGTGTATCTTCACTACTGCGCTAGCACATTATATGTTTTATATCCTGTGACGGGGTACCTCGGAGATGCCAACAAGTCACAACTCTTCTACAGCCTATTCTCACTGTTTGATAGGCCATTTCATTGCATTCTAGGATGCATAGCGGCATTAGGACTGATCCATGTCCACGGTAAGTAGTCTGAATAAATATATTTTAGCTGTAGCTACATAAATTTGGGGCCATCTATTTTATGATGGCGAAAACAATAGACACGGCGGCACCTACAGACATGATGAAAATAAATCCTGCATCGCGCAAAGAAGTTCTAAAAGACTACCTTCTCATTTTGAAAAAGGCTTCGATACGCTGAGGTGGACTTGTATCTTTGACCGGCTACGTGAACTTAGTGGCTCCGAGAAGAACCTAATTAAAAAACCTGATTAAGGGTAGCTATGGGAACTACTCTTGCAGAGTGACTTACGACGGTCTCGTTTCGGAGGACATACCAGTTCACGCGGGTGTGCGCCAAGGAGGAGCAAGAAGTAAGAGGAGAGGTGAAAGGAGACACCCTTTCACCTCTCCTCTTCCTTCTTGTCGTCCTCGATGGCGTCATGCAAAAAGCTACTCACAACAAGCGCCGCGGCATAGAGTGAGGACTGTCCAGCGTCTTGAAAGAACTCCCAAGTAGCATTTTTGGGCTGTATAGTGTTTGTATAATGGTTCACATTTACTTTACAAGCTGTACTAGTTAGCACTTGGACACAAATTATACAGCCCTAAGTTTACATGGCTGCACAGTAGCTGTATAATAGCATGAAATCAGCAGTATAAGAGGTAACCGTGAACTCAAAGCTGATTAATAGCGCCATAGTAGACTCCTTGTGAGTAATAATGAGGAACAAGTGAGTTATAATGAGTAAAGAGTGACTAATTGTAAAGGGTTAATAGTAATAAATGCTTACAAAAACATAATGAAGCAGCCTTTGAACCACGCGTACCCCAAACTATTGCTATAACAAAGCTAATAATCATAAAATCACAAAAAGTTTTTAAATAGTCGTCGCAGAAACTTTGATCTCTATTTATAAATGAGGATTTTATCATAAAAAGTGGTAAGGACCTGTGTTTACATAGGCTAACAGTGTTATCCACATGGTAATGCAAGTTTATTATGAAATATATATATATATATATATATATATATATATATATATTGACTGGTAAAAACTCACGCACCTCATGAAAAATGCTTTTATTACTTTAAAAACATTTAAAATCGGCAGTGAGAAAAGAGTCCATTTTCTTAGTTTGTTATTTTATGGTGTCAAGTTAGACTAGAAGTCATTTATTACATTACATTCGTAACATATAAAACAATCGTTATATGAAATATTTTAGTTAATATTTAGGTTATAATAAAAGAAAATCGTGGATATACTGGACATCTGTGTGAACCATTGTAACACCTAGTTACAGTTGTGACCTACATCGTGGTTTACATGTGTACCATGATACTGCAGAGTTCTGCATTAAGGTTCACCTGTGTGGTATAAAGATGTAGTTTTCTTCATAAAGGTTCACATGTGTACCACCAACTTCATAATTGATCACATGTGGTCTATTAAATACCACCAATATAACGTGATACAGGTAGACCGCTAAATACCAAATGCCATAATATGTGGTCTTCTAAAATGTTCTTAATGAGCCTATAAAATCAAAGCTGACTAGAAGAAATTTGTGTCGTATTATAATGCTGACAGCCGTAAGAAAGGCTAGTTTCACATATCTGAACAACCCATAAACAGCTTAAAGAGTAGTGTTCGCGTTCATACAGCTTACACATGACACGTGAACTAAAATAAGAGTTTATAAACGCCTCAAGTCCACCAGTGAACCGAATGTAAACTCTTAAAGAGAATGAAATGCTACTTGGGCTGGACTATGCCGATGACCTATGCCTGCTGAATCACAGGCGCGCCGACATGCAAGCCAAGCTGGACGACCTACGAAAAGAAGAAATGGAGAGAAGACTAAAATCAACATCCGGAAAACACAGGAAATGAGGTGCGGCGCAACAAGCTCTTTGCCATTGCTCATTGGCACAGAGGCTGTGGAAAGAGTCCGCAAATTCAAATATCTCGGTAGCGTAGTGACAGAAACTGGAGGGACCGAGGAGGATATCACCTCTAGCATCGCCAATGCGAGAGCAACCTTCGCAGGGCTCCGTCCTGTATGGCAATCGCGGAAATTGACTAGGAGAGTTAAGCTCAAGATATTTCGGTTCAACGTTAAAACCTGTACGGATGTGCACCGTGGAAGGTCACAAAAGACACCTCGCGTCGACTTCAGGTCGTCGTCAACCGCTCCATCGCCGTATTATCGGTGTTTACTGGCCTGAGAAAATGTGTAACGTAGAGCTGTGGGAACGCTGCGGTGAGACTTCGATCGACCATCAGATGAAACGCCGCAAGTGGAAGTGGATCGGCCACACGCTCCGAAGGGATCCTGAACATATACCAAGACAAGCCCTAGGCTGGAATCCCTAAGGAAAGTGAAAACGTGGCCGCTCTAAATAGACCTGGCGGCGGACAATCACCGCAGAGGTGAAAAACATAGCTAAGACCTGAAGCGAAATAAAACGAGAAGCTCAAGACCGAACGGAATGGCGGAGCATTGTGGATGCCCTGTTCGCCATCTAGGGGCCATAGGATCTTAAGTCAAGTACGTCATCTTCTCAAATACGTCCGACGGACTGCAGTCCACCAAGCACCATTGAGGCGTGTGTGTCCCTTCAACTAGGTAGTTAGAGGGACACACGCCTTATTCCTCCACAACATCATATAGTAGCTAATTTCTCTACCTGTACAACATGAATGCTTCTTTTCATCTAAGATTTTTGAGTCCGATTTTTTGAAGCGCGTAATGTAGCGCGCGTGTAAGCACGTATGCTGAAAAGACCGTATACGCGCAGAAAATACGCTAATCTGAAGCCGCTCTAAGCGACTGCTAAGCCGAAGGTCGCGGGTTCGATTACCGCTCAAGTCAAACATTTGTGTGCATGAACATGGATGTTTGTCTTGGTCTGGGTGTTTCTATGTATAGTATATGTATTTACAAAAAAATATATAAATGTATGTTCATCCATTATCTAGTACCCGCATAGTTCAAGCTCTGCTTAGTTTGGGACTAGATGGTGATGTGTGTATGTGGTAGAATCACTAGAATATCATTATTATTATCTGCCTCGTCCCATTTTCCACTGTATGTCGTCTCGTACGACACCCAATGAATGAAATTGGCTAGTGACGTATATATACGCTATAATTATGTTTTCTTAAGTAATAACATTAATACACTCAACTTCGAAAACTCATTGTGATAAAACATCTTAAATTGTAGCGTTGGTACTACTGAGACCAGCAATGTACTTATCTTCTTTGGTGTTGTGGGTGCAAATGGGCGGCAGTAATCGCTTAAACAACTTAACTATCAGGCGATCAATCTGCTCGATTTCCTCCTGCTATATATAAAAGTACTTATTCGAATAAACATATCGTCACAGAGCTTAAACTATTGAAGCTAGAAATATGAAATTTTGACAATGGTTGCCTTATATGACGCAAGGAAGGCTTTTTTTATAATTGCTGACCTTATAAAAAAAGTCTTGCCGTGACGGTTAATATACGGGTAGAAAGTTTAGAGCTGGCGAAGCTGCGCGTGTCTACTTTAAATAAAAAATCTCGTCCACAGATTCACTTAGGAGGTTTTGTGCTTGGAGCGGCTGGAGCCAGCTGACGAACATATCTTTGGCCGTGGTAATGCTGCACTGGTTCGTCCTCAAGGCTATCGCCACGCGGCCCTACGCGTTCAACACGTCTATCTTTGTCATGGTCAGTACTTCCCCCTGTTTCAAAGATGGCACAGGATTCTTCTTTAACATTTATTCACTCTAGACATTATCATATTCCTAGCGTTATACTAGTTGCGGCCCAGGGGCGCTTATTAGTCTAACCGGATTTGACTGAATATTAGCTTTTTCACATATTTCCACCATATTCCATGGTTAAGACTAGTATCAGTTTCATCAGAAGTCCCTATAGAGACTGTCTTATCTTTATGATAGCCAGGACCGTGATTAGTATAGTTAATTGTAACGAATGATGAAATGTTTTAGACGAATGAAACCTCAGGCAACACAGCTAGTTTATATTATTTGTAAAGTAATTTTGTCATTAATTTGTTTCAGCTTGTGGACTGGTCGGCAACACTTTTAATCACTGGATTATTAGCTGTTCTTATTACAGTTCTGGTGGAAATACCCGTACATAAATTCTTGAGTTTGTTGATATTTTAGTCAATTATTGCAGTTATGTATTTTTAGTACCTAAGTTTAAAATAAATTTTTGATAATGAAATTAATGTGTCTTGTTTGTGAAAAATGTTTAGTTTTATTTAAGATTTCTGTAAAAATAGGAATCTTTAAATTATAGTACTCACTAGACTTATCAGATTTGATAGAAATATGTTGCGATTTGGGGTGTTTTCGGCAGATCGAAATATTGATGAACTATTATATATATAGAAACATGACATGGACGAATCCATGGATTCAATCCAGGCACAATAGACAGTGGTCTCCTCCAATGAGCACAAATAGCAGCCATCACCTTTAGCATCACTGACAAGTAATAACATTTTGCAACTGTCGTGATGGCATGACTCTCTGAGGAAATTTTTCCGACGAAGAAGTATTTAACTTTCTTTTTCTAACATAATTAAAGCTTGATTAGCAAATCGTATGTATACCTTCGTATTCCGTAGCATTTTTATACATTTTTACTGAGAGCTTACATTTTTGCTCTCATTTATTGTATAATAAGTTATATGGTATCATGTCTCAAAAATACCTTGGCACTCCTCCTGTCATTGTAGGCCTAACCTTTTTTCTATTTTTGTTTTTTTTTGGTGTCGGGTTGGAAAATCCTCATGGAGCCGGGGGGAAGGGCGAAGGGGACTGTCAGACTCCTACTGACCAAAAACCAACCCGTGTTCCTCATGTGCCCGTGTGTCGGAGGGTCGGGTTTCGCCAAAGCATTCCTCGCTACCCCCCGACGGGTATTGGCCCGCCAGATGGTCAGGCGGGCCCTGAACAAAACCCCCTTGGCGGCGGATGAAGGTGTTGGGCTCCGCCGCCAAAACACCCAGCGGCCGCAGAGGATAGGGAGGACGGCAACGCAACACCGCATCTTCTCTTCCTCTGCGGCCCACCGCGACGCAACGATGGTGCGCCCCCATTTGGTCGCGGGAGATAGGGCGCGCGGCAACGCAACACCGACACGCCTCTCCTCCCGCGACTGCGCCCGACAGGGACAGAAGAACTGTCCCTCGCACCCGCACTATTGGACGCATCCTGCGCAGGCCTCCGTCAAGCCCACGCGGAGCGTCCACTCCTGGGATCTCGCTTAGCTTCACCGTGGGTGACCTAACCACGGTTACTGAGCCTGGCCCACGACAAGGTGAAGATCCAACAGGGGGATTGTAGGCCTAACCTAAGGTCCTCAGGTAATATTATAAGGTCGGGGTAAAAGTATTTTCGTATTGTTCATACAAAGGAAAATATTTTTTTCTTAGGTAAGTATATTTTTTAATTTATTTATAATATGTACGTGCCGTTTTGATCGATGACTTGTTGCCATCTTGTGCGTAGTGCCATGATCCTATTCCTGTAGAAATTTTGAGATTTTTGATTGAAATAATCTGACAGGTAGTGTTCACAGTGTTCTTTTGAGGTTAGCTTTATGCTTCCTCAAGAGTTTTGCAATGACCGAAATAGGTGTAAATCTGATGGAGCAAGGTCAGGGCTATACGGAGGATGCATCAATACATCCCAGCCAAGCTCTCTCAATTTTTGCTGCGTGGCTATAGATGAGTGCGCTCTGGCGTTGTCATAGTGGCACGTCACGCCCTTCCTATTCACCAGCTCCGGCCGGTTTTTCTCAATAGCATTTTTTAACCTCATCAGTTGCTGACAGTAGAGGTCAGAATCTATAGTTTTACCCGGTGGCAAAAGCTCATAGTGGACGATTCCTTACCAATCCCACCATACACATAGCATCACTTTGTTCTGAGTCAGGCCGGACTTTGCCACGGTCTGTGGGGCTTGTCCATGCTTCGACCATGATCTTTTTCGCACATTCTTATCGTAAGTCACCCATTTTTCATCACCCGTAATCAACTGTTTAAGTAATGGTTCGGAATTGTTACGTTTCAACAAAGAATCGCAAATGGAAACACGTTGCATTAGCTTTTTCTCAGTGAGATCATGTGGTACCCAAATGTAAAGTTTTTTCTTGTACTTTTTTGTGTAGTAGAGCCTTGCTGATTTCAGCATGAATAGGCCGGCTCGACCGGGGAAGTACTACCCTCTCACAGAAAATCGACGTAAAGTAACAGTACCTAAACTGTTGCGTTTCGTTTGGTGAGTGAGAGTGCCGGAGGCCCTATCCCCTATCCCTTCTCCCTCATCCCATTCCTCATCCTATTCCTTTTTCCAACCCAAAGGGGCGGCAACGCACTTGTGACTCCTGTGGTGTTGCTTGTGTCCATGGGCGGCGGTAATTGCTTACCATCAGGCAATCCGTCTGCTCGTTTGCCGCCTTATACCATAAAAAAAAACCCAGACTTTCGTAAATGACGTAAAACTGTTTTATGATCAACATCCAGTTCTTCAGCAATGTCGTAGCTACTAATATGTCGATCTTGCTCCACTTTCTCAAAGATGGCACTGATTTTATCTGTCCAGAGCAAACCTCATCTTTCACACTAAAATTTCCAGACTTGAAACGCTTGAACTACATTTGTGCTACTCTTATTGATACCGCATTAGGTCCGTAAACCGCACCAATTTTATTCGCGGCGTTCGTCGCATTTTTACCTTTTTTTGTAATAAAGCTTTAAAATGTACCGAATTTCTTCGTCACATACGTTCATTTTGCTTGCTTGAAAAACAATTGAAAAATGGCGGGAACTAGTTTTTTTTTATTTATTGCATCTTCAGAATGTCACATTTAATGGTATTAAAAACCAGCCAGTTACATTGAGCACCTACAGCCAAAGAAGTTTGATTACTAATAATACATTCAAAATACGAAAATACTTTTGACTCGACCTACTATTATTATTACCTTTAGCTAAGGGAGACTCTGACACACCACTTCTGCCAGCCCCAACTCGGCCGAGTGCTAGAGTTAAAATAGCTCGAAAAGAATCGACATTGTGACACCAAAAAAAGTGCAATTTCTCAACTCTGGTCCACTATAGTGGCTCAGTTATAAGGTCCATTTCTTTAGACCAGTACAATTTGCCGAGTTTACCAACTCATTGAAAAAATTGTTTTTCATCAATTATATCGTGCCTTTACACTTTCTCTCCGTACCAGCATGGTTTTCTAAAGGGTCGTTCTACTGTTAGCAACTTAATACTCTTCAACGAATTTTTGACTCAGGCTATGGACAATGGTCAGCAGTTCGATGTCGTTTACACAGACTACAGTAAAGCTTTTGGTTGTATTAGCCATAATCTGCTTTTGATAAAGCTTAGGGATCTATTAAGATGGTTAGCTTCATATATAAAAAATCGCTCTCAAGCTGTTGCTATCAACAACTACGTTGTCTTCGCTTGACACAATGGAGCCAAATAAAACTCATAGACTCTTTAAATAGTTATAATAAAAAATATATAAAATCTAACAATTCTTTGTACGTGTCGCGGCGGTAGCAGAATGAGAATGACAAAACAAGTTTAAAGTACTCGTAATTAAGTTAAAACGTCTGATCATTTTAAATAGCAATCTGACACACATTTTATTTAGTCGTAGTACACAATCAGGCCTTGAGCCTGAACATCTTCCCCCCTTGAAAGAACACTTTCAACCTTGAAGATCTTCTGTCGGTAGCGGACAAAGACGAACCAACGGTCTCCTTACGGTGTCCCTAGTCGTGTTCACATCATCAACCCTTGAGCTACCATCTGGTCCGGGAAACAAACGGATGACTCTGCCAAGCCGCCAATTCAAGGGCGGTACATGATCTTCTTGAATCAGCACCATATCGCCGACCCTGAGTTTGGAGGTGTCTGTTTTCCATTTTGTTCTTTGTTGTAGCTCTCCGATGTACTCCCTCTGCCATCGGTCCCAAAAGTGCTGGCGTAGCTTTTCCAGGCGAGCGTATCGTCGCAACTTGTTTTCATTGGAGTCAAGCAGGTTAGGTGACGACAGCTCAGTCAACGGTTGTCCAATGAGGAAGTGCCCTGGGGATAGAGGGAGGAGTTCGTTAGGAGAGGACGATAATGGACACAAGGGACGGCTATTTAGTATGGCCTCCACTTGTGCAAACAATGTTAAATTTTCTTCAAAAGTCAAATGACTATTTGCGACTACTAACTCGCTTAAGGTGAAACTTGGACGATTTTACACCTGCCTCCCAGATACCTCCAAAGTGAAGAGCGTAGGTCGGAGTGAAAATAAACCAAAAAAAATATAACTTCTTGAGTCGCCAAGTAAGAGAGGTCTTTAGTGCTGTCCCTGAGAAAGCTACCAATTTCCTTGGCAGCGGCGACAAAATTTCGGCCATTGTCGGAATATATCTCCGCCGGCTTACCTCTGCGAGCTATAAACCTACGAAGTGTCATCAGAAACGTGTCTTTGCTCAGATCACTGACTACTTCTAAATGTACACATTTATAACGGAGACAAATAAACAAGCATAAGTAGCATTTAAGCAGTCTACTACCACGACCTCTGCGATTTAGAATATAGATAGGCCCAGCGTAATCCAGGTGTTATTCTCTGAGATTGACCATTTTTGGACATAAAGTTTTACCTGATAGAGGCCTACAACGCTCACAGTTGTTAACAACATGCCTCGCGAGACGCCTGCCATTTATAGGCCACACAGTTTCTCTAATTATTGCCAAAAGTAGCTGAGGACCAGCGTGCATACTGCGCAGGTGCTCCCGCTCAAACAATAACCTTGTAAGTCGATGAGAAGAATGAAGCAAGACCGGATGCTTCTTTTCATAATCATACCAGGATGCATCTATTCTTCCACCGACTCGTATTATGTTGTTACCTTTATCAAAAAATGATGATAGTGATAGTAGTTTAGATTTGGTACGCAGAGGTCTATTATTAATTAGACAATCATACTCGATCGTAAATGATTGACGTTGGGCGATTGCGCATAATGTAAAAAATGAACAATTTAACTCATGCAATTTTATGCTACCTGTATATTTATTTGAATCCTTAATGTAATGAATAAATCTTAAAACATAAGCAAATGACCTTTGTAATTTATTAAAGTTGGAAAACAATTCAAAATTAATTATTGATTCAGATATTGTGATTATATTGGACTAGTGGACGCCAGCGGCTTCGCACGCACATATTTTCGAATTTCCCGTTCTGCCCGATACCGTGGGAATTTCGGGAAATCCCGTCTTAGTGCACCCCTTCGGTCCCTAAGGAACATACATGCTAAATTTCAGCTTCTTGCACCGAGTAGTTTCGGCTGTAGCTTGTCTGTCAGTCAGTCAGTAACGCAAGGATTTTATATATACAGATTTAGTTTCAAGTAATGGTTCAAATTCCTTTTTATTATTTAGGATTGGGCCAGTCAGACTCACCGTTTGATAAATATTCTGGATCGTACCACCATAATTCTTTAGACATTAGTTGACCTGCATCTACGCCCCGAGAGATTAAATCCGCTGGATTGGTAGCGGTAGGCACGTAACGCCATGATAATGAATTGGACATTTCATTATTTTCGATTATTCGATTGGCTACAAACGTCTTTAATTTCTTTGGGTCGCTACGTATCCAAGCTAGGACGACGGTTGAGTCACACCAATCAATAATACGCGCCGGTTTGTATCTAAGCGTTTCTGTGACTGACTTACATAATCGAGCCGGAAGCAGAGCAGCACACAGCTCGAGACGCGGTATCGTTACGGGTTTCACGGGTGTGACCTTCGATTTAGCGCATAATAACCGAACAGTGACGTCATCGTTATTATCTACGTATCGCATATAAATACATGCACTAAATGCATGCCGAGATGCATCACTGAACGAATGCATTTCTATATAGATGGGTTCATTACACAAGACTAACCTGGGAATTCTTAAGTTTTGGAGGTGTGATATATTTTTATGAAATACATTCCAATAGCGGGCTAGCGGACGGGCAGCTAGCGGGACAGGTTCGTCCCAGCCTAGTTTTTTTAAGCCATAACCTTTGTAATAGCAATTAAGGGTTGTATTATGAAAGGACTAAGTAGACCTAACGGGTCAAATATTTTAAAAGCTTGTGACATTATAAGTCTTTTAGTAATAGGCACATTTTGAGGCATAGGTTTTGTGGGAAAATGTAAAGAATCACTACTCGGATACCAACCTAAACCCAGTGTACCGGACGACTCACTAAAAGTTAAATTTGATTGAGAGCTTACTGAATTTGAATCTGAAAACAGAGTAGGTAAATTACTTTTGAATTTTCTTAAGTGAAAACAACCAGAGCTTAATACCCTTGACACAGAATTTTTTATACGACGCAATTGTTCCTCCTGACCACTTCCGGTGATGAGATCATCAGCGTACCAATCAAATTTAAGTATATTTTTAACCGACTTCAAACAAAAATAAGAAGGAGGAGGTTCTCAATTCGGCCGGTATATTTTTTTTTCGATGTATGTACACCGATTTCTCCGAGGTTTCTGAACCGAATTACATAATTATTTTTTGTTTGATGCGGAATAGTGTCGAATTGGTCCCATAAAAATATGATTCATGTAGGCCCAGTAGTTTTTATTTTATGAGCATTTTTTCAGTTACTTTCACCTATCCCGAAGGCTGAAATTCCTATGTATAATATTGTGACGGCCGGTGTTATGCCAAATTGTCATCACTACCGTCGTCAAGGACTACTGACGTCTACCGACAAACTGACCGGTCGTCAAACATAATAATTAGCAAAAAGGTTTGAAGACTATTTCATTATTTGGAAATGACAGTTTTAAGTTAGATGACGTAAACACTCTGTCAAGTGTTCGCAAAATTCGCCACTAACTGGCAACAAGGCGATAGCCGTATGGATAATACATCCCCTTACCGTTCTGAAGGCTTGTGTTCAAATCCTAGTCATAACATTTTTGTGGATTTTTTATGAAATTTGGAAAACGTTTCAAGGACGTAAAACATGCGGTAATGCCTGGTAGCGCCATCTACCTTCATATTTATAACTAATCGCATCAACATGAATCGTTCCACGCTTGTCTAGTGCGAGCGATATCATATTTCCGTCCCTCTCTTTCCCTCTCCCTGGAAGAGGCACTGCCTTGCGCCTGATTTCGTCGCCGCGAACGTCGACGCGAGACAGTCTCGAACATTCCTCCCGCTGAGAACGCCGTCTCGATACCGCTCCGCGCCGCGCCGCTGTATGTGATTTTGCCGCTTCCACCAAGGAAAACCCGCTCGTGAGTGCTAGTGAAAACAAGCAGCTGCATCGCGTAACCACCAGGAAGACAAGAAACGAAGAAGGCTGAATAAGGTAAGTGCCTTACATCCTGGAAATATCCTATACTCCCGTATCCATCTCCTCTTCCCTTATTCCTTTCTAGGCGACCCAGAACTCGCCCTAATACAGTCCATTTCCTTTTCCAAGTCGCCTAGAACCCTACCCCACGGTTTCGGCACCACGCCATACCATTTTTTTTTGATCCATACGAGCCGGATTCATTTACGTTTTATACGTTATACCGCTATACCTAGGCAGTTATAGCACCTAGCTATACTCCTAATAGATTAACATAACCGTCACATGGTTATTTCCGCCCGCATTAGTAGGTAAACTTTTATGTAGCTACCTACTTATTAAATTATTATTTCTGCAACTATCATAGTTGTCTTATAAATCTCATATTTCAATCAACTTTTATTTCCTCAGCTCTAAAGTGTTGCCTACTTAGGTAAAATAATAGATACATTAGATATTCTTATTTTGTTTCGTTCTCATTAGCTTATACTTACGTAAGCATGTCACAACAAAAGAAGTCACGCGTGTCGGAAGACAAAGAGATGACAATCTTAGAAGCGAAACGCAATATTTTATTTGAGCGCATACAAAATATCTATGAACGATCAAAAACCGCATCTATGTCTGACAGCAATAGCGAAGCATTTCTCAGTTATTGTACAACAGTAGATAGTATTCGAACAGATTTTCATAAGTTGTTAGACGATTATAACGCAAGATTACTTTCTATCAATCCTGATGAAAAACCGAATTATCAGGCGTATACCGCATTCGAAGATCTTTATTGTATTATTAAGCGTATACAATCGCAATTGGAGGGTAAATGTTCAGCAGAGCCCGTTGCCCGCAAACCGAGATTACCGCCAATCGAGATTATGTCGTTTGACGGAGATATACGAAATTGGCCGTTATTCTATGCAAGTTTTAAGTCTACAGTGCACGATAATGGTTCTCTGACAGATGCTGACAGGTTGTACTATTTAATAGGTAAACTGTCACCGAAGGCCCAGTCCGTATTTGCAGGTGTCACACCCAGTGCTGAGAATTATCAGGTCATATTTCAGTCACTACTTGACAGATATCAAGACACGCGCATTCTAGCGTCTACGTACTTTGACCAAGCTTTAAATCTCAAACTGTCCGGTGCCGCGTCTGTCTCGAATTTCCAGCTGTTTATTGATAACTTCGTAACCGCGGTTAATTCTCTTAGGAATTTGAAATTAGAAGATCTTTCCGACTTTATGTTGCTTCAACTCGCATTAAAAAAGTTCGACACTGATACAATTCGCGCATTCGAGATGACGGAACGCAATAATAAAATACCTACACTAGATAGTTTTATTTCGTTCATCAAAGATCAGTGTCGAATATTTCATAATACGCAGTCTGGTTCACCTGGCCCGTCTAACACTAACAACAACAAACAAAGGTTGAATAAATCGCGAAATAGTAATAATAACTCAGTCCCTAATCCACAATCTTACGTAACATGTTCGGAATCTAATAGTAATAATTCACAGAAGTGTCTGTGCAGTAATATAGTGCACGACCATTACTATAAGTGTCCCACCTTTAATGATTTAAATCCAATTGCTCGTTTTAAAAGCGTAAAAGATAACAAAGCTTGCATTAATTGCTTAAGCATAAAACATAAAACGAGTAATTGTTCCAGTAGAACGAGATGTCGCACATGTAAACAAAAACATCACACACTGTTACATTATGATAAAAATAACCGGTTGTCAAGTCAAGCCGCTAGCCTTGACATACTTACGAGTACGCCGCAGGTGCAGCAGACCACGGTAGCTGCGCCTTCCGCGTCTGAGGGCGAAGTATCGTTGTGTACGACATCCATTGCGCGGGCGGCACGCACGCGCGGACGGCCTTCGCGCGCTTGTAGTGATCAGAGCAGTGCTAGGCCGCCATGTATGGCGTCTAAGACTGTTCTGTTAGCGACGGCGCAAGTTATCATATATGATGTCAATGGGTCGCCGCACATGGTACGTTGTCTGCTAGATAGCGCATCTCAGACCAATTTAATAACGTTAAAATTGTTCAAACGCCTCGGATTATGGAACAACTTTAAAAATACGAACTCAATAATCCGAGGGATAGGCGGATCAGAAAAACATTGCAAAGGTTCCGTAGATATTAAAATACATTCGCGTTTTAATAGGGACATTAATTTTAACATTTCTTCGCTTATCGTGGAACGTATTACAGACACGTTGCCAAACGCTAATGTGGACGTGTCGCTCCTCACACATCTTGAGTCACTACCACTAGCGGATTCGGAGTTTGCGAATCCGGCAGACATTGATGTTTTGATCGGAGCCGCAATATTCCCGCACTTGCTACTTACTAAAGTGGTTCGTAGTGAGCAAAATAACTTACCGCCCGCTATTGAGACGGTATTCGGGTATGTAATTATGGGTACCGTACCTACATTACATACTTCTCAATACGTTACGTCTTGCTGTTGTTCTGTTCTTCAAGAAAACAATATTGACTCTCTTCTCAAGCGATTTTGGGAGCTTGAAGAGGTTACCGCACCGCCCTCGATGAGCCATAAAGATCTCGAGTGTGAAGAACATTTCCGCGCTACCACTGTTCGTGACGACAGTGGCAGATACGTTGTGGCGTTGCCATTCTGTGGTGACCCTTATTCGTTAGGCGACTCGTACGCTGCTGCGCTCAGACGTTTCCATTGTTTGGAACGTAAACTTGATGCATCACCTAAGTTACGCAGCGCCTATAATGACGTCATTCGTGACTACATAGATAAAGGTTTTTTGAGTGTAGTTGTAAACAACGAGGGCAACTCTCTGCCCTCATATTATATCCCGCATCACGGCGTAGTTCGCGAAGATAAAACCTCTACTAAACTTCGTGTGGTTTTAGACGCTAGTTGTAAGACTACATCGGGTCAGTCGATTAATGACATTTTGCATGCCGGCCCCAATCTACAGGGTGATTTATTTAACATCATAATAAAGTTTCGTCTTTTCCAAATCGCTCTGTCAGCTGATTGCCGCCAAATGTTCCTCAATATCGGCGTTCGCGAATCTGACCGTAGATTTCAACGGGTCTTTTATCGTTTTGACAAGAAAGAACCTTTATCTGTGTATCAGTTCAATCGTGTTTGCTTTGGACTCAAGTCTAGCCCATATCACGCGTTACGAGTTGTTCGCCAGTTGATCGCTGATGAAGGCGATCACTTTCCCGCCGCAGCGGCTGTTGCCACTTCCGCTTTGTACATGGATGACATTGCCTGTAGTGTCATATCCGCTCCGCTAGCAATTTCGCTTTGTGAAGAGCTTATTCAGCTTTTCAGGCGAGGCCAGTTTGATCTTGTCAAATGGACAAGCAACTCTAAGGAGGTTCTCGCACGCATACCAGATTCTCATAAGGCTTCTCCAGACATTGAGTTCGAGAAGTCTGTACCGCATAAGGTTCTCGGTTTACGCTGGGACAAATCCTGCGATAGTTTTCGGTTTGACGTCTCACCACCAGATGATAAGTGCACCAAACGCACTATGCTGTCCACAGTGGCTCGACTATGGGACATAATGGGTTTTGTGGCTCCCACAATTTTGTACGCCAAGCTCTTGATCAAAGAGCTTTGGCTATCAAAGTGTGAGTGGGATGAAACACCCCCTGACCATATTGTCGCCGCTTGGGGCCAGTTTTGTATTGAGCTTACCGCGCTCAATCAAGTTACTATTCCGCGTCATCTTGGGTTGGTAGATGGATGTACCATCAACTTGATAGGTTTCGCTGACGCCAGCGAGCGTGCTTACGGCGGAGTCGTATATCTGCAAGTCCGCATTGGTTCTAACTACTCGGTGCAGTTAGTTTGTGCCAAGTCTAAGGTCTCGCCTGTTAAAACCGTTTCAGTTGCGAGACTGGAGTTGTGCGCGGCCCTTCTGCTGTCTCAGTTGCTCCGCAAAGTTCAAGACACAGTTTTGCCCCACTACCCCATTAATAAATTATACGCATTCTCCGACTCCAAAGTAGTGCTCGCTTGGATTCATTCTTCTCCTCATCGCTGGCAGACTTTTGTCGCCAACCGCGTTAGCAAATTGATTGAACTGGTTCCTGCTACTTGTTTCAATCACGTCGCGGGTATTGAGAACCCCGCAGATTGCTTGTCTCGTGGTGTCACTCCACTTAATCTTCTGCATCATCCATTGTGGCGTCGTGGACCTTCTTGGATCTCCCATGATCCGTCAGAATGGCCCATGCAACCCTTTGACCACAGTGCAGAAGACGAAGAGGTACCCGAGCGGAAGTCTGTTTCTTATCCCGTGATTGCTGAGGTTGCGGAGTCTCCCATCTATGCACTCGCACTACGCATGTCATCGTGGTCTAAGTTACTCCGCGCCATCGTTTATGTCTATAGGTTTCTTAGGCACCTACCTAGTGAGACTTTTGTATCAAGTACTGATCTGAAATTCGCAGAATGTAAGTTACTACGAGCTGTACAAGCTGTTCATTTTAGTAACGACATTCAAAATTTAAAGGACAATGTACCTTGTTCTCCCGCTATCCTTAGACTCAAGCCGTTTCTCGATGAACATGGCGTCATACGCGTTGGGGGTCGTCTGTCAAATTCGGATGAACCTTATAACTACAAACATCCTTGTATTCTGCCGCGACATGATCATGTTGTCGACCTTCTTGTTGATTTTTATCACAAGAAGCACCTCCATGCCGGTCCGGAGTTGCTTATGTCCTTACTTAGGCATAAGTATTGGATTTTAGCCGCTCGACGAATAATTCGTCACAGAATACATAAATGTAACGTCTGTTTCAAATTTCGTCCGCGTCCGACTTTCCCTCCCATGGCCGATCTCCCTAGCCAGCGCGTCAACCAGGTTGCTAAAGCGTTTACACACACCGGTTGTGATTACGCAGGACCACTGCAGTATACGCCAGTGCGTGGTCGAGGTGTTAAGAGCCGTAAAGCCTGGCTATGTATTTTTACATGCTTAACGACGCGCGCTACGCATATTGAAGTTGCGACAGATTTAAGCACGGTGTCATTCCTGGCAGCCCTTAAACGATTTCTCTCACGGCGCGGCCCTATACAGTGTTTGTACACGGATAACGGCACTTGTTTTGTGGGCGCAAGCTCTTATTTACGCGACCTTTATAAGTTTCTCAGGGAAGAATATCGTACTCGTCTTCAGGAGGAACTTTCCATAAATCATATCGACTGGAAGTTTATTCCACCAGCATCACCGCATTTCGGTGGATGTTGGGAAAGCATGGTCAAAGTAATTAAAACGCATCTCTTCAAGGTTATAGGTCAACAGATCCTCTCTTACGAAGAGCTTTTAACTGTCCTTGCTCAAGTCGAGGCACTGATCAACTCGCGTCCGCTCACGGCATTGAGTAGTGACCCTGCAGAACCATCCGCGTTAAGCCCTGCACATTTTCTGAACACAGTGCCATTATCGTCATTTCCGGCTCCTGAAGCAGACTCTTCAAGCTTGCTCCAGAGACATACTCTGCTGGATAAACTCGTGCAGTCGTTCTGGCGGCGCTGGCGTGCGGAATATCTACACCAGCTTCAGGCTAGATCCAAGTGGCATAGTCCTGCATCCCCTATACAGGAGGGTACGTTGGTCGTCATAATACATGATAATGCTCCGCCGCTTTCATGGCCGTTAGCCATCGTAGAGAAATTGCATACTTCCAAGGACGGTACAACTCGCGTTGTTACCGTGAAAACCGCCAAGGGGAGTTACGTGCGCCCTGTCGTACGTCTCTGTCCGCTTCCAACTCAGTGAGATCTAGCCTGAAGTTGGACTTACCTCTTAGTTTAAGTATTTAGTTAGTAGTTTTCGCTATTATTGCGTTTGTAGTTTTCGCTAAATTTAGATTAATTTATTGTCATATCGCTGTCTTAGCCTATTGATGGGTTATGCAGTAGTACACCCAACGTAGCTAAGTTCAATTCTATTTTTTTTAAAGGCAACCCTTTAGGGCCGGGGGGATATGGTAGCGCCATCTACCTTCATATTTATAACTAATCGCATCAACATGAATCGTTCCACGCTTGTCTAGTGCGAGCGATATCATATTTCCGTCCCTCTCTTTCCCTCTCCCTGGAAGAGGCACTGCCTTGCGCCTGATTTCGTCGCCGCGAACGTCGACGCGAGACAGTCTCGAACATTCCTCCCGCTGAGAACGCCGTCTCGATACCGCTCCGCGCCGCGCCGCTGTATGTGATTTTGCCGCTTCCACCAAGGAAAACCCGCTCGTGAGTGCTAGTGAAAACAAGCAGCTGCATCGCGTAACCACCAGGAAGACAAGAAACGAAGAAGGCTGAATAAGGTAAGTGCCTTACATCCTGGAAATATCCTATACTCCCGTATCCATCTCCTCTTCCCTTATTCCTTTCTAGGCGACCCAGAACTCGCCCTAATACAGTCCATTTCCTTTTCCAAGTCGCCTAGAACCCTACCCCACGGTTTCGGCACCACGCCATACCAATGCCATTTTTTATGGTATTCTTCAAAACAAGTGAATACAGAACAAAGGTAAGGATTTAATGAAACAAGACTGACTCCATCAGGATAGTTCTTCAAAATTTAATTCTATAACTGATTCATCTGGCCAAAATTAAATTGCACTTTCAGCTCTGTAATACATTACTTTGTACTGTTCCTACGGGATATATACCACGTAAGAGTAACCGATATTTCGGCACTGTTGCAAGCGCCATGTTCACGGATGTTCAGTACATTCGTGAACATGGCGCTTGCAACAGTGCCGAAATATCGGTTACTTAAAACAAAGGTACGTGGTATATATCCCGTAGGAACAGTACAAAGTAATTATAGTGACCACGAAAGTTTAAAGGAGAAAGACCAAATACGGCCTGTAGCGGCCAGAAAGTTGTGAATCGTTGAAATTAAACATATAATTTTTAAAAAATTTACATCGTTTTCGTTTCTTGATAGAGTATCGGTGAAAGAATTTAGTTTTTAAAGATTAATTATTTTGAATAAGCTATGGTAATAGCGGATTGAATGTCTTATGTTGCCAGCATTAAAAATAAAATGAAGTATGGTAGGCAAAAAATTGTTTAAAGGAAATAATATTTTTATTACTATATTAGAAAACAATATAATTTATTTACTTTATAAGTATATTTGTAAAAAGAATCAAGAAATATATAATTTATTATACATTCCATAATTATTAATCGGTAAAAATCGTTTTGTTTTTTAATCGATAGTAGAAATATTTTTTTAAACCATTTGCAACACTTTTTTATCTGTTATGTCATTCGTGTTGCTACTTTGTATCGTAAATATTTTGTTCTGATTTATTGGTGTTTTCGTACGGTTTTAATGTAATGTAATTGAATATAAATTCAATAATAATGATCAGTACCTTCTACCCATGCTAAGAATATGCAGCGGTGTTTGTGATTGTGGTTAGCTTTTTTGGACGAGTATACATAGTACGAGGTTCCCTAGTACACAGGTGATTATTCATTATTATTGGCCACTCTTTATGTAGTTTTTGTTCTTTAAGGCGCAAAGACATACTTTTATTTACATCTAGGTATTATATTTATGTTAAAATTCAATTTTGAGGTATATTTAGTTGCGGAATAATTTCCATTTCAAATATCTCGTATCTTATTTCCACCAAAAGTTATTTAAAAAGAAATTATACAGGTTAATAGAGTAGTCATTTATCTTCAAAACACACATGGTGTTGTGTTTGGCCGTGCCAGGCCCATAATGTATGGCCAAATGGTACATCTCCTTTCTGTAATACATGCTCATAATTATGGAAATAGGAATACCAAAGAACATAATTATTAAATATTTGAATGAGGGATTCATTTTTATTATAAAGTAGTTTTCAAGATCAACATTCAAATATTTTGTGCCCAGATGGATCATAATTTGTTACGGATGAATTAGAAACAGAAATGAAAAACTTTATTAAGAAAACCATTATATTTTAACAACTACAGGGTGTCCAGTAGGAAAGTTCACTTTTTGATTTAAGAAAAAACTACTAAGATAATTAATACAAAATATTTATTTAACATACAAATATTAAGAAACTCAGCGGGTTTTATTTTTTGAATAATATTCCGTCCAAATGTTTGCCATCTCTTCGTACACACTCTTCTAATCGGACACGCAAATTTTCAAACACTTTCTTGCAGAGTTGCGGGGAGATATTATTTATTTCTTGGCGAATATTTTCTTACAGCGCAGCTATAGTTCGTGGCTTGTTTGAATAAACTTTTGACTTCAAATATCCCCACAGAAAATAATCACATGGAGTGAGGTCGGGCGATCTGGGTGGCCAGCAGATGTCTCCAAACCTGGAGATTAATTTTCGTGGAAAAAGTGCCCTCACCGTGCCCATTGACTCTTTAGAAGTATGGGATGTGGCTCCATCCTGTTGGAACCATGTGTTTCTGTTAAACGAGCGTTCCGTTCTTACAATAGGATCAAAAAAATGGTCGATCATGTTCTTATATCGCTCCGAATTGATACTCAAAGCATGACCGTTCTCATTCTCAAAGAAAAAGGGCCCAATAACCCCACTTGAGGTTACGGCGCACCAAACGGTCACCTTTGGACTATGTAACTGTCGTTGATGTCTTTTTTTTGGGTTTGTTGGTGCCCAGTATCTGCAATTTTGTTTGTTTACATAGCCCTCCAAGTGAAAATGGGCCTCATCACTGAAAACAACGTTATTGAGTCTACTTTGTGTAGGAAAAACTGCCAACATCTTTTCAGCACAAGATTGCCGTAATAAGTAATCACTTTCTTTCAAAGCTTGTACCAACTGTATTTTATAGGGATGCAAACGCATTTTTTTCTTAACTATGACATGAACTGTTGACTTAGAGATTCCCAAAACAGCCGAATGCTTCCGTAAAGAACACCGTGGATTTGCAAGGACTGAATCACTTACACGGCGCACATTTTTCTCTGTTGAAACAGTAGGTATGCGGCCCGGAATGGGTTGATTAAGTGTCGAACCTGTTTCACGAAACTTCTTGATCCATTTTTTTAAAAGGTTTACACTGGGGCCATCTCTTGGTCGGCGAATATTGTATTGAGAACAAAATTTCCGAAGCGCAGCAGCGCACAAGTCACCATTTTTAAAGTAAGCTTCGACAGCAAAAGCACGTTGCGCTCCGGTCCAACGCTCCATCGCGACTATTAAACCCGCACGTCTGTCGCGTCGATTGAGACCCCTCCCCACTTCACCGCGCCAACCGTTGCTTCGTAATTCAAATTTGAAAATTGAACTTTCCTACTGGACACACGGGCTAGGTGGCCGGCCACGGCATGCGGCGTCGTACCGTCATAAATAGCCGCGGGCGTGCATCTCTCGGGCTTAGACCATCAACAATGGCGCTGTCATTTCACGCATCTGTGTTAAACGATTTCTAGTCTCGTAATCCGCTTCAATGTACAATAATCTTTTTTTATAAAAACAATTATCAGTGATCATATCACGGAAGAAACACTTCTGAAACTCTAAAACAGTATCTATACTATAATAAAACTGTAGAGGTGAAAAAGTCTGTACAGTAAAGATATTTTGGCGAAAATTAGCTAAAAAATCTAGGAAAATGCTAAAAAGCAATACTTGATATTTTTTAGAATTTATGTCTGTCTGTCTGTCTTTCCCTATATTGCTAAAGATCTCTGAAATGGCGAAATTGATTTCAATAAAACTTACACTCATGTACAAAGGATACTCAAACCTATAAAATAGTATACAGGCTGATTTGTAATTGCTCGTATTCCCTTCAGGAGGTGATTCTAGGGCCAAAATGGAGTATTTTTACTCCCTACATATGGGGGTCCAAATATGGTTGCTAGGTTGGTCTCCCTAATAGTAAATAACGGCTGATTGCAGAGCTTAAAAATAAATACAGGAAAAATGTTCTGCCGAGTGAGTCATCCAGAAGCACTTTTTTGAACAAAAGCGGCTATTCCTCAAAATTCACACAAATTGGCTAAGACTATTATACCTTTTTGGATAGCAGATAATACCAGAAAATTATTCCAATATTTTACATAAAATGTCACATATTATTTTTTTCAAATAATTGCATTTTTGTGGCGTCATTTTATTTTATTCGAAATTTTTTTGTGTTTTTTGGCTCTTTTTTCAAATTCCACGTTGAGCTAGAAGGTTTATTTTATTTTAAAAGATGGGCCATATAATTGTCTATTAAATAAAACCCAATTTGCCACCAAGAATGGTCAAAATATTTTTTTAGAAGATGTTTATAACAAAAATTTGGGATTTGCTCAAATAATCTTAAAACCCGTTTTATTCCAAAATGGTGCATTTTGGACCCCCATATGTAGGGGGTAAAAATACTCCATTTTGGCCCTAGAATCACCTCCTGAAGGGAATACGAGCAATTACAAATCACCCTGTATGTTCCCCACCACGGGAAACCAGACTCTCATAATCATTACCAAACCAAGTACGGTCAAGCGTCTTTGACGCTATATTAATCACTTCATATTTACTTATTTATAAACACATTAAGGTATTTATAACTAATACATATTTTTTCTCAGAGGGCTATTCATTTCCTCTCGTTAATACAATAATAAAATTTATATTGATTTATAAAAGGGAAAATGCGAAGTCGACTATTTTATTCTGCACAATGGCACGGACACGACTTATAAATCAGAAGAACGAAGTTCAAATACTTTTTTTTGTACTTAGTTAGACTGCAATTATTTCAAATATATAATTTGGCCAATATACGGATTAAGCTAAACTGTACAATAAATTACAGATCGTTTTGTTAGTTGGTCACAGAAATATTCCCATAGACATCGAAAGTGTTGTCTCTGAAGAACTAACCATAACCAATATACAAGATGAATTATAGGAAAATTACAGGAGAAAGATTAGAGATTGAACGAAAGAAAACATACATACATATATAGTCACGCCTTTTCCCCGTCGGGGTAGGCAGAGACAATGGAACGCTACTTACTTCTATCCATACAAACCTCACGCGCTTCCTCTACATTCATTACTCTTTTCATACATGCTCGCCGGTTCCTAAATCGGAATCCTATCCATCAGTCTCACCCCACAGATACTGCGCAGTGATCGCATCTCAACTGCGTTAATTCTGCTTTCATGAAAAAAAAATCACGTATAAAAAAAACATGATTCCACAATGTTTTTTTTTAATTTTATTAGTTAATTATAAAAAATAATTTTGATTTAACTGTCTCAGTCGTTGCATTTATTGTAGTGCTTTGCTGTCATGTGGTCTGTTTAATAACTTAGCTGGCTCTAAATCACTTAATGCGATACCATCTAAATTCTTCACTCGACTTAAAGCTACATATTATATCTGACCTTGCGTGATTTTTTTTCCCAAGATCTATCACTGCCCTCGCCAATGTTGTACCTTGGAGCTTGTGTGTGACAGCCCAATTTAAAATTAGCGGGAGCATTAACCTCTCAACATCACCGTAACCTTTATTTGCTTGAAAAATTGTAGATGCTGGTGTGATTGATACTAGATCCTCCGCATCTTTTACCCTAGTGCCCACAGTTTGATCATCAAATTTAATGAACACTGCTTCGGGCAGTTCTCCTGCTTCTAGTTGATCACGGCGAAGGGCTGGCCACTTTATTTTTTTAATAATTACCATTGCTCCGTTGACTAGTCCGTCTAAGACCTCCATATTCCATCTTAACATCACCCTGGAGCCTACGCCTATTTTTATGCTGTGTAACAATCCTCCACACTTGTTTGATTTTTATATTTATTTTCTAACTTTCATTTTAACCCGTAAACCTAACTTTAAAAAAAGTTGACCAGAAAAGTTATGTACTTCTTTACTTAAGACGTAAGCAAATTGTAATTTTATGATTAAATTAAAAAAATACCGCTTAATATATATGCTTCTCATTCATTTTATGAAAATAAATCTGCATGAAAATTATCAATCCTCTAATAAATAAATAACGAATTTATTGGGGACCTAGCTTCCCCGCGTCTGTATATGTGTTGCTTGAAATCGCGTGTGTCGCTAAGGGTTAATATTTATCTACGACTTTCTGACGTGTCCAAAATTTGTTTTTTACATTTTTATGGAAATAAATATATATGAGTTTGAGTTTACACTAAAAAGTATTAAATAAAAATAACTACGTTAAAAAAACCGACTTCAAAAACTAAAAGGTAAAAAATAATATAGATTTAATATTAATTAAATACCTATTATTTATACTTATGTGCTATTTACTACCTAATAGGTTTGAAGTCGGTGTTCGTAATGTCGGTAATTTTGTGTTTTGTCAACAGCAAAAACTACAATTTCAATATTTTAGTTGTTTACTTCTACGGCTTAAATATATCGACACATACTAAAGTTAGACATTAACCAAAAATATTTATCGATAAATCATCACTGTTACGAACAACACTCGGTTTCCTAACTCTATGTTTTGTCTACTGTTTGCCTACCACGACGCTGCTATAAGAGCGTGCTGCTAAACCTATCGACAGCTCTTTCTATCATACTGCATGTGCCATTAGAAAGAAGATATCAAACATAGCAACCGCTGTTGTTATTTAGTGTTACTTCTATGACTTAAGGTTATATTTCTTTGGTATAAGCTGTAAGTCCCTGTCACTTTCATGAACTTCTACCTGACAGTAAATTTGTTCTATGTCACCGGTTGGTCACCGGTTAACAGATACTTGTACTGTCTAGCTCTAATAAGAATCAGAAAAAGAGAATCTTGTATATTAGGCCCTGACATTAAAATATCATTCAATGAATAACCGGACGTGGTCGGTGCCGATCCATCAAAAATTACCCTCAGTTTAGTGGACTCACTGGTCTCCTTCAGAACAGCATGATGGCACAAAAAATATCCTAAGTCAGGTTTGATATGAACTTCAGAAAGATGCCCTAAGTCTTTGTATTCGGATATGAATTTAGAATATTCTAATTTTAGATTTGGATTTCGCTTGAATCGTTTCTCCAAATTGAGAAATCGTTTTTAGCCATAGAATAGGAGTCACATAAACAATCGGGTGAGTCCATTAATGGCAATTTCACACTGATTCCTATCCTACCATTGGCTAGCCTCATGGTATTTGATAAAAAATGATTTTCGCAGTACTGTCACTTTTGCTTAAAATTGGTTTTTGAGGAATCTCTTCAAGATTCCAGAATATAGGAAGCAAATTATCAACTTCATCTTTTGTATTTGTGAAATTAAAACATGATTACACTGTATGGATTTATTGTTAGTGTTTAGATTTTTTGAAATATATAGGACCGGATATTAGCCACCCTAATTTAGAGTTGAGCAATTTAGGACTTTCGGGACCCAAAAAGCGTTGCTCGTTACCTAGTATGTCCCAAAATATATCCGCCCTAATCAAGACATCAACCGTTGAGGGCTGGTTGAAAGTGGGATCGGCTAGTACTATGTTTGTAGGTATATTTAAGGACTGAATATTGATAAGAGCCTTAGGTAACTCGTTAGTCAACTCACAGAGTACAAGACATGACAATTGAACAGTGAACGGTGAATTTAGGGAATTTATTCGCGTGATACAACTTTCGAAAACATTGTTAGAACAGTTGTTACATATTCCTATTACCTTTAGATTATCTAAAGGCGTTGACTTTAGAGCCAGCTTGTCCCTTAGTGCCTTTGTAATAAAAGAAGATTGGCTGCCGCAATCCAACAATGCAAGCACCTTTTTCGTTTGGTTTGTGACGGGGTTTGATACTTCAATCAATGCTGTTGACAAAAGCACCTGCCTTTGGGTTTGTATAGAACAATTAACTAATGTATCAGAATCAGGCTTTTCAGTGCAAGCACTATTAGTTACCGTTGATATGTCATGCAAAAGAGTGTTATGTCGTTTTTTGCATTCGCGACACGGTCCCATACGACACTCACTCAGCGGATGACCTTGTCGGAGGCAGTTTACACATAACTCTTGCTCTTGAACACTCTTAGATTTAAAAGAAGAACAGTCGTAAATCCTATGATTCGCACCACAAATAATGCACAAATATACCTTTGCCTTATCATTATTTATATTACTAGTAAATGACTTAGTGCAACCTGTAGCCTTACTATTGCTATTGTTTGGCGAGTTATTACTGCGTGACGTTACATGTGTATGCTTATTTGTATTATCATTCTTATTTCTTTTTATAGATTCTAACACGTCCGGACGGACGTGTTGCGATATTCCTCCCACTTAGTAAGAGATTGGATATCCAATTTGTGTTGCGATATTCCTCCCACTTAGTAAGAGATTGGCTATCCAATTTTGAGGAAAACATAAAAATGAGCAGCATGCCCCATTTATCCGTTGGCTGGCCTAAACTGGACAAAGCACGCAAATTTTTATTCATGTGATCGACCAAGAAACGTAGCGCCTTCTGTGATTCACGCGTAAGAGGTTGAATATTAAGCAAAGAGTTAAGATGGTAAATAGTTAACAACCGTTTATTATTATATTGATCACAAATAAGTTGCCACGCCTCCGCATAGATTGCTGATGACATCTCTAGGTTTGATATATACTCGCCGCTTCTCCTTCCAAGTAGGAAACGAGGTAATGAAATTTATGAATATCAGAAATACGACTATTCTTGTGAATTACATTTTCAAAAGTATCGTGAAATTCTAGCCAGCGGAAAAATGAGCCGTCAAATTTCGAAATTTGTATATGTGGTAATTTATACCCCATTCCATTATTACTATTATATTCAGATGAGCAGTGAACACTCGAATCATGAACGCATGAATTACGCCTCTGCTGACCCTCGACAATGCTATGATCATCAATGATTTTCTTAGCTGCGGCAATATTAACAACAAATTCATGCTCGATGTTCTCCCGTTCATCAATTTTCTTAAGTAAGTTCTCGGAATTAAATACCTCGATCTGAGTTTGCAAATCATCAAATCTCATGGACAAAGCCTCGAACTTGCCAAAGCTTTAGGGTTAACTCAACCAATTCAATGCTCGCCAATTCGTCCTGCTCGTTTACATTGCTTAAATAATTCTTAAACTTAGTTATTTGTCCTTTTATTGAACTACGTTTTATGATCAACTCCCTTAATTCTCTACTTTTGTCTATTGGCAGACTAGGATTAGACATTTTAAAATTAAAATGAAATAAAAATCAAAATAAATCGCAATACAAACCAGAGGTCAGAAGGATAAGTCATAATTTTATAGAAGGTCTCACGCTCCTCGCTTTGTTGATATTCGGTGCAGCAAGCACCGCTAGCGAACAGCTGATCAACAGCAGCGCTGCGCTGCGCCACACCTTAAGTTCACACAGCGCAGACCCGAACCAGCTGGAATGTTCGGCGAACACAAATTAGAACAAAGCAATTAATGTGATGAGGATGTTATTTATTTTGTTGTATGGGCCACCAAACTCGGTATTAACTATTTACTTTGTTGAATATAATAATTAAACCAAGTTAATTTAATAATTTCAACGTAATACTAATAAAATTAAACTTAAATTAAACAAATAAAATATTTATCGTTATTATTTTCTGATGTGGGTAGATTATTATTATTCTATCCGTTTTCATTTTTTTATTTTTTTTATTTGGTTCACAAATTGGATGTGACAGAAAAGCCTTACTTAATATGGTGTTATATAGATATGGTGTTGCTGGGCCCAACTATAAATTGTTTAAGGCGACTATTGGCCATTTGTGAAACGTATGGCCATAATCACGGCGCGGCCTAATATATAACAATGTGAAAAGTGTTTATTTGGTTTTCAAGGCCGCGAGTAAATGTCCATCAAGGGTGCCCCAATAACATTAAATGGTGTTGAGCTGAACAGGGTCCACCAGTTCAAGTGTCTTGGGCATTATATTACCGACGGTCTTGACCATGATGATATTGAAAGGGAGCGGAGGGCATTGGCGATCAGGAGTAACATGTTGGCTCGCAGATTCGCTCGCTGTAGTAAGGAAGTCAAAATTACGCTTTTCAAAGCATACTGTCAAACCTTCTACACGAGTGCCCTGTGGGTCAACTATACTCAATGCCTTCCGCGTCCAATATAATAATGGATTTAGGATGCTGTTAGGGCTGCCCCGCTTCTGTAGCGCCTCGCAAATGTTTGCAGAAGCGAGAGTCGATGGCTTCCACGCTATCGTTCGCAAACGGGTAGCTTCCTTACTAACCAGAGTGAGGAGTAGCACTAATAGCATCCTAGAGGTCATTTCGGAGAAGTATGACTCGGACATATTGAGGAGGTTCATTCGAGTCTTGGTCACTTGACCGGGACTCTGGTGAACCTCTGTAATATATTATAAGCTACTTAGCTAAATATAATTACTAACATAGGTTAAGCAATATTGTTATTAACATCATGGACTCTGTCTGAATAAATAAATATTATTATTAATATAATATTAATAAAGATGATAGTCTTTGTCCACCCTGATTATCAAAGGACGTCCTGATACCGTTATAGCTAGAAAGCATTCGATAAGAGGGTGCATGCTGCCCTATGTTAGTTCGACAACGAGGCAAAGAAAATGTTTTCCGGTTTTGAAGACTACTGTTTATCCGCGGCACTTCAAAGTTAATTTGGGCAAGAAACGCTGGACAAACTATTAATCCATGTACTAATTTAAAAAGCATTATTATATCAGCACCTTTTCTACGTGCAATTAATGTCTGCATCCTATAAAAATCCAGTCTAGACTCGTAGGATAAGAGCTCTTTACATACGTTTTCTAATATAATTTAGTTACGATATTCAAATACCTCGTGTAAATAAGTATATTTATAAACACTTGTATTTGTTATTGGTTTATCAATTGAATGCACAAGTATTGACCATAAAAAATAACACGAAGTTCGAGTGTAGTGAATGGATCGGTATGTAGGTAAGGGTGACGAGGAAAAAAACGAAGGATATTTAGGACACTTATCTCATCGAATCCGACGCCCGGCGCCCGGTGCGATGCTTTAGCTGCTTCACTGCCCGTACTTATAGCAATTGGTATTCCTCTTCAAGTCCGATGTCCTCGACTTAGTAAAATTTGATGTTGTGAAGGCCACGAGTCGACGCGACTACGTAGATCTATTTATCTGGATTTTGCCGAATATTTTGCTTGATTCCCCTCATGGGCCACCAATTTATATCTTCGCTTGACGCAATGAAGCCAAATAAAACTCATAGACTCTTTAAATAGTAATAATAAAATATATAAAATCTAACATAGGGGTGCATAGGGTTCCCACCAAGAACTTAGGGTCCCAAGCCAACCTCACCTGCAAGTGGTGCACCTGCCGATCAACGGACGAGGCTCTGGCAAACAAAATGTCCCAATAAGCGGCAATAGGCTCGCCACCTATTACGTGGGATTAAAACACTGGCGAAAAGTGGGCGTTTAATATGGCTCTGTCTACCCCTTCGGGGAAACAGGCGTGAGTCTATGTATGTATATATGTATAAAATCTAACAATTCTTTGTACGTGTCGCGGCGGTAGCAGAATGAGAATCACAAAACAAGTTTGAAGTACTCGTAATTAAGTTAAAACGCCTGCCCCCTTAGCCAAATGGCTTTCGATTAACGATATCGCTAATCACTAACTGTCTTACTAATAAAATTTCCTTACACCGTTGTTTAACATCGTAATAGTTATTCACTGAATAAGCAGTATATAGCTATTTATACACTACTTGACCAATAAACCATGAATAAGCGTTGAGTAACTATTTAATAGTTACTACACTGAGCACTGGCAATATTGTCAGAAACGTTCTGAAGCCTAGTATTATGAAATTACCACGAAATTAATTTTATGTTTTTACTTATTTAATACTGATTGTAAAAATGTTTAATAAATAATTGTGACAAAAACAACATCAATAGTGTTTGAATGTTGATTTTCAACAGGAAAATAGCGTAAATAATGCATAATTTAATATACACTTTATCAAACCTTTTTGACTGTTTTTTGAACGTCACTTAAATTGTCAAAACGTGTGATTTTTATTACAGTACCTAAGTTTGTTTTTGTGGTTTATTTTACTTTTCAATTTGTTAAAAAACGGAAATAAAATGGAAACAGGAAATAATAGTGATGCAGCAAAAAAGAGGAAGCGTTCTGCAAATTGGGATTTATTAGAAAAGGTATTTTTATATGTCTGTTGTGATTTTGTAAAATATACAAGAGTGATACATAACTGGTAACTAACTAAAATTTTGTGATTATCTCATAGAACTTATTGAGGAGTTGCATAAAGGAGTTTTTGCCTATTATAGAAAATAAAAACACAGATACAAATACCAACAAGGTCAAAATGAATATTTGGCAAAAAATAACAGAACGGTGTGTATTTCAACAGCTTTATATTGTTGTGTATAAAATGAACATACATTTTAAGTTTCATCTTGATTTTTAGGTTTGATGAACTAAACAAAATCCACCGAACCGATGTTTGTCTACAGCTTCAATAATAAATACTGCAGAGTGTATAGATGTGCAGGAAATATTTCTAAGTCCAATGCAAAATAAAGAAAATATATAGAAAAGGTTTGTTGGTTTTAGTAAGTTTTATCAAAGTGGTATACCAGTACTTTTCTTATTTCTAATAGTTTTGTTTGCAATTTACAGATTATTATTACTCTAACAACAAAGAGAGTGGAGAATTTGTCTATATCGTCCAAAATCAAATATACTAAAAGACGGTTGCCTGTTGAAGTAAGTACAGATAAGCACAAAAGTAAACCTCTAAAATCTAGTGTGTGGGTACTTTTAAATTGCATTTTAATCATGTAAACAAATTCTGTACTGATTCTTGATTATTGTTTATAGGTGAATAATTATTCAAAGCAACGCAGTGAAGTGCTCATTAACGCTGTAGAGGAAGAGCACAAATTGAAAATGACTCAAATGAGCCCATGAGTGGGCTAGACAATAACATTTACTTCGTGTAAAAGAACAGGAGTTAAAAATAAAGAATTTAGAATTAGACAATTTATTACTTGTAGAAAAATTTAATAAAAGAGGCAATAACTAAAATGTATTTTATTTCAAATAATTAATTATATTAAAAAATGTATCAATGAATAATTGTCGTGCAACTTGTCCACTTGCATTATCTTGAACATCTTGTGACCTTTGACTGATACTGTTTTCTCCTGGCCATTATTTCTGCATTTTCCCCCATTTTAATTGCAATATTGTGCAGAACTGCAAGTGAAACTATATACTGTTTAATGTTTTCCAATGAAACACTAAAACCATGTAAAAGACATCGAAACCTCTGTTTCCACACGCCAAAGCATCTTTCTACTGGGTTTCTAGTAAGTATATGAGCCTTGTTGTAGGCCTCCTCCTTAATATTAGCAGGATTTTGTACAGGTGTAAACAAGTAGCCTGTTAGTCCATAACCGCGTCACCCAATAAACGGCCATGAAATTCTCCATTTTCAAATCTTTGCCGTCTTCGACTTTCTCTAAAAATTCGGGAATCATGAGTACTTCCCCTCCAGTGTGCTACAATGTCCCTTATTAATAGTTTGGAATCGCATATCACTTGCACGTTTATTGAATAAACTCCCTTCCTATTTATGTAGTATTGTGCATTGTCACCACCAACCTTTTTAATTTTGATATGTGTGTAATCAATAGCACCTGTTACATTTATGAAGCCACATAGGTATATTACGAAATCCTGCTATGACTTCCTCTTCTATTTCAAGAGTTTGTGGCATATGTATGAATTGGTCTGCTCTCCTTGCTAGAGCAGTAGCAATTCGACGGCATATATTTGTTACTGATTGTTGACGCATGCCGTGAATGCCTGCGGCATCATCTTGCACTTCCTGTTTTCTTTCTGCAGAAAAGCCAACACCTCTAGCACTCAGTTCAATTTCGCCACGTATTAAATCTTCCACTTCCTTTGCATACACCTTCGTAAATCTATATTTACTTATAACTCATCGTCTTTTAAAATAAAAGGATTATACCGAGATTTGTAAGTCTTTTTCTTTCTTGGTGGTCCTTCACTATTAATCTCGTCAAAAATATCAAAATAATGTAAATAATATCTACTATCTATCCATATCTACAGAAAAATCAACACAAGTTTGTAGGTTATGCGCGGGTTATACAAGGTCTGCCGACTGTATAAGGGCTGTACAAAATTGCGTACAACTTACACAGCCGTTATAACATGTGTATAGCTCGAGCGCGTTTATTAGTAACGTTTTTGTTATAACCTTGTTATAAGCAGTGTGTAAATGTTTATTAGTAAGACCGTAAGTGTAAAAATGTATGGATCTGACATAAGCCTTCGGTATATCACGTGGTCAACGAAGAAGGAATTCCTTATGTTGCCATGGCAACCACGCGTTAGCGAAAGTAGATATCAGAGCGAATGCCGTTTGGCTAGGGCCTCTGATCATTTTAAATAGCAATCTGACGCACATTTTATTTAGTCGTAGTAAACAATCAGGCCTTGAGCCTGAACATACGTATCTAGCTAGATTGACATTCACGACGGCGCGTCCCGCAGGGATCTTTACTAGGGTTTTTGCCTTAGTTTGTGGTGTTTGTGTAAATGACATTGACTGGTGATCCATTCTGCACGTGTCTTGTATTTTGCTGACGACATGAATTTTTTTCTGTCGTCACCGATATGCAGGATGCTGTCGCCATGCAAATAGATCTCAAACGTCTCGAGGACTATTGTATTATTAATCATATGGAACTTAATCTATCCATATGTAACGTTATGACTTATGGGATAAAACGCAATATGTTACTATTCGATTACACACTGAACAGCCATGTTTTGCAAAGGGTATCATGTGTTCGTGATCTTGGCATCTTTCACGACTCTAAATGATTAGTTGACATTCATGTCGACACTATTGTTGCTAGGGCATATAAATCTCTTAGGTTTAATATGCGAGCCTCCAAGGACTTCGAGCATGCCAAAATGCTTAAAATCTTGTATTGTACTTTTGTTTGGAGTCACTTGGAATACGCCTCGCAAGTATGGAACCCAAGGTACGAAACATACGGTCGCGGTCTAAAAATGTTTACCACTTTTCAAATTACATTCTTTGTCACGCTTGTTTCAGCAAGGTCTAAAATGCTATATCTGAGTACTTATTACTTTTCAATCATTGGTAAGGCATCGATTCAAACAAAAAGAGTATGACTATTTTTAGGTCGATGAAATAATTTGACATAATGACAGAATTGCATTTATGCTGTGGCTGCTGAAGGAGGCTATATGCGTTATTAAAACTTTTATTAACAAAAAATTTGTGTTGAATTTATTTTTGATTATTTCTGCCTATTTTTTTATAAAGCACGATTCGCCTGTTTAAGGGCACACACTATCTAAACAAAAGCTCTGCGCTTTAACGTGACCATCATACCATCCACTATCATTATAGCTCACAGTATGACCGCGCTCTGATTTTCGCTAGACGATATCATCATCATCATCACCCTAGCATTTTCTTAGTTGCATCCCAAGCTTGCACTTCGGAGCCCAGGGCCTGCTATTTCTGGTCTACCGGGATTTGACTGGATATCAGTTTTACATGGAACGACTGCCATCTAACATCATTCTAAGGTTAGACCAGTAGTCAGTAGGTATATTTGAGGGCATTGACTTCCCACTAATGACTGCCGTAGATCATGACAGCCGGGACTGCTTAACGCGCTTTCTGATGCACGGGGTTGAAACACCGCCAACATTGGGCTAATTATTAAGAATTTCTTGACAGAAATTCCTAATAAATTGTCACTAAGAAATTCTTAACAAAAAACCTTAGCAACATTTTCCGAGCCTGACCCGCGAAATGAACCCGAGACCTCATGATCAGCTGTCGTATGCACTACCGCTAGACCAACGAGGCAGTCTTACGCTAGACGATATAAATAATATTGTATTTTTTTCAAAAAGGTTTTATATTCAGGATGTCGTATTTTCGCCATCCATCGCCATCCCTTTCATTATAATCTGTCAATGTAAAAGTCATTTGATAAACGTATTCATTACAAATACCAAAATCGTAAATAGCAAGTTTAAAATAACATTATTTGAAGACTACAAATATTTTAGTTTTATTGTAAATATCACGCTTGTAATAAAATGAACGTATATTATAAATGTGGAATAATAAATCGTTATTGACACCAGTTGCTACGCAACGCATGTTATCATAGATTGGTTGCCTAGTACAATATCGTCGTCCTTGTGTCATTGATGTGTTCATGCAATTATAAGCCTTAAGGTGGTAAACACTTTCAGACCGCGACTGTACATCTCTCGCATTGAGCTAGTCCAGCGCAAGTTTGTCAGATATTTATGCTTCAGGACTAATGTTGAATATCACTCCGATCGTTATATCGACATATGCAATCAACACCACCTCCTGTCACTGGTCAAACGTCGCAATATTGCAGATATATTATTTTTAATGAAAGTTGCAAGCGGTTTATTGAATTATCCAGAATTGCTGTCCCTAATTTCTTTGAAGGTGCCGATGATGGGCTTGCGAAAGGGACCACTACTAAGCCTTCCGCACGCATCCACTAAATATAGGCAGAATGCATTTGTACGGCGGGCGAGTAATAGGTTCAATAAAATTCATAATATTATTATATTATGAATTTTATTGAAATGAATATAATTCATAATATTTAACACTAGTGTTGCGTCGGCGAGGCGATTGCTTAGTACCTAAGTAAGTACATAGATTGTCAAGTTTTACTGTTAAACTACATATGTAGATATAGGTTGGTAGGTATGTATAATTTCAATGTACTACACTAAACTTGTAACCTACACTTTTCTAGCTGTGTTTGCACACTTTCATTTCTACGATTAGCCTTGTTAGTTGGTAACTAAGGCTCGACCGAGATGGGTTTTTTGTTCGGCCGAGACCGAGACCGAGACCGAGAATAAAATAATATCTCGGCCGAGACCGAGAGCCGAGACCGAGAAATGATAAAGCGCGGAAAAAAACATTTGAATGGTGTTATATTTTGAATACAGTACTAACTGTGTAACAAAATTAACCGTTTTAATAATCAAAGTTAAATAACATTATATTAAAACATAAAAAAGCAATTTTTCGGCATTTTCGCCCTTCAAAGAGTGTCGCCTCTCGTCATACAATTGTCCAGCTTTGCTAAACAGTTGTTCACTTGCTACGCTAGTAGGCGGCGTAGATAAAAACTTATTTGCTGCAGGCCTAAGCACCTTATAAGGTGACGAAAACCAATACTCAAAAATATTAGCATTTCTTTGCAGTCTTGGCTCTCTAAGAAAGTTTTCTAGCGCTATTTGGATCATAGAGCTTGAATTGTATTCGTGATTGGTCATTGGCTTGTCTTCCAACTCAATGGAATCATGAGCTGCCCATAAGTTGGATTGATTTGTTGCAGCCATGTTTGATGAGTTAGTTGAAGATGCCCATGTCGTCTCACGAGAATCTGATCCTACATTTTCATTGAGAGTGAGCGTCTCGATAATATGAAGCTTGGCTGAGTTAAGTTCGCTTTCAGTTAGATATTTGGTTTTAAACGTTGGATCGATCAGTGTTGCAGTAACAAATGGCAAACAACTTTTAACAAATGAAAAGTGCTGATTAAGTGCTCTCTCACGACTTATTACACCAATCGACATCGCGCTGAGGCGCGTGGCCGCGCGCGGTAAAATTTAAATGCCGATCCGAACAAAGTTACAATCTCAGTCATAACCGAGAATCTCGGCTATAATTAGCCGAGAACCGAGACAAATTTCTCGGTTGGATTTGTAGCCGAGAATGCCGAGACCGAGAACGAGAACGAGATCTTGGTCGAGCCTTATTGGTAACTTCATTGGTGGATCTTATTTATTATTATTTATTTTTCAGGGAAATGGCGTTAATCGCTTCGACGCGACGAACGCACATAGCTACGTCAACTATATTGGGGCCAACGTTTTAAATCCAGAATATTTGGAAGAGGTGAGACGTGTATTTAAGTACCGTTTTTTTGTTATAAGCCGCAAACGAGGAGATGGATCGCCTAACAGTAAGCGATTACCATCGCCCATGGATACAAGCAACATCAGAGGAGTCATGTTAATATTACTTTAATTTAATTTATGTTGCCGACCACCATATGATATTAGAGACTGTACTTACCTCATGTTTTTATTAAAGCCGCGGAAGAACTTGGAGTACCGGAATATCTAGTTGCTCTGATCCAATCGCTTTATCAGAATAGTCAGGGTGTGGTGAAGGTGGACAGGGTAACATCAGAGCCATTTAGGTTTGGAAAGGAGACGAGACAAGGTTGCATATTGTACCCAATTCTATTTAATGTATACGGAGAATAAATTATCAAAAAACGCTGGAAAACTGGAAGGATGGCGTCATTATAGGCGGCACTCGTATTACAAATCTCAGATACGCAGACGATACAACAGTTGTGCCTGCGGGTCGATCTCCAGAGACATTTTTTTTCGTATCGGGCGGGATAAAACCATTTTAAAATCGAAAAACGTTTTCAAAATATTTTTTTATAGACAGCTCGGTGTCTAATCTACATGGTATAAGGCTAATATTATGAATAAGTTAATTCTGATTATTAAAAAAAAATCTTATATCCTAAAATCTTGATCGCTCTCTGGGTTGATCCAACTCCCGATTGAATGAAAAAAATATTTTTTAACTTTTTAATAATAATAATAATTTATTTATGGTATAGTATATATAATTCTAAGGTAAGGTAAAGCAGCGATAGCCGAGTGGATATACCAACAGACTGTCATGCAAAGGGTATCGGGTTCGAATCCACGGCGCGCACCAATGACTTTTCGGAGTTATGTGCGTATTGAATTGTTAATTATCGCTTGTCCCGTGCCTCGGAGAGAATAGAAAAGAAAAGATCTTTGACAGTCGTTACAGATCGTCAGTACTTTCTAAATAAACTGACACTAGTCTAAACCATGGAATATCGCTATCCCTTCGGGTTGCGGAGGTCAGACAGGCAGTCGCTCCGTGGAAAAGCTAATATTCAGCCAAATCCGGTTAGACTAGTAAGCGGATCCCAGATTGAAACTGGGATAACGTTAAGAGAAAGAGAAAGAAGATAGACGCTTTAAATTGCATATTACAAAGCCTATCTCATTATAATAATGTTATATTAACCGGTGACCTAAACATAAATTTAAATGACGATACCTGTGTCGCCGGCACCCAAGACTACCTAAACCTATGTGCATACCATGGCCTTTTCCCTTCTCATGTTTTCCCTACACACCGGAGCGGTTCCTGCTTAGATCACGTCATGCTTAAAGCTAGATTTCCGTCAATAACACTTGTCACTAACTCCTCCATAACTGACCATTGCGCTGTCCTTATCATACTGGATTTAGCGCAGTCACAGAGCATTAGACGACCGCAAGTAAAAACTAGAATAAACATGAGTGGCTTAGAACATACGTTGAGCAACATTGACTTCAGCCCAGTTTTTAATAGTGCTGATGCAAATAATTAATTAGCCTATGTTATTAACACAGTGCAAAGCAGCGTTTTTAGAAATTCTACAATTAATTCAGTCAGTAAGAGAAACTATAACTTGAAACCATGGATAACTCCAGGTTTGATTAGATGTATTCGGCATAGATACAAGCTACATTTAAGAGCTAAACAGTGTCCCGACAACCCTATATTGCAAATTTCGTATAATAAAAGGTACCGAATTTTTTTTAATAGTCTGCGCAGGAAAATAAAAATAGAGTACGACAAACAACAACTAAATGAAGCAGGTAATAACAGTAAAAAGCTTTGGAAGTACCTAAAAACCGTTACCTATACCAGAAAATATAGTCGATACAAGTTTATTAAATTTAAAAGAATCGCTTCAATCGTCGGCTGACGAAGTAAATAATTTTTTTGTCAACGTAGGAACAAATCTTGCACAACAAATACAAAGTCAATGTGGCAACAACGTTTGTGATAATCACTCAAATGTCTCAACCCATTTAAAGACCGGCAGATCTTTTGTTATGCTAGATCCAGATGAAATCGAAGTTGAATGTCTTATACTAACTTTAAAAAATAACAGCGCAGCAGGATGGGACAACATTAGTAACAACATCTTAAAGCATTTTAAACATATGCTTGTGCCTCCACTGATCCACAATTACCGTCTATGTCTTGCTGAGAGCGTCTTTCCCACATATCTTAAAAAGGCAGTGGTAGTCCCAATTTACAAAAACGGTACAAAAGGTCTTATAACAAACTACAGGCCAATTTCGCTATTATCATCAACAGCTAAAGTCTTAGAGAAAATAGTCAACCGTAGATTAATGGCGTACTTAGAAAGTAACGCTCTGCTATCCATTTCCCAGTTCGGATTTAGACCTAAGTTGTCTACAGCAGACGCGGTACATCAATTAACGAACTATGTGACAGAAAAACTGGGTAAGAGAAAGCATGTCATTGGTATTTTCCTTGATTTAGCTAAGGCCTATGACACGGTGTCGATATCTAAACTTCTGAAAAAGCTGGCTTGTGAACTCCCCAGTATTCTTCATCTTTGGCTACGGATTGGAGACTTGGACGTTGATGAAAGCCGATCACAATCGCATAGACGCCTTTGAGATGTAGTGTTAGAGAAGAATGGTTCCAATGAATCCATCCTTCGCGTACTGGGCATCAAAACAAGGCTTTCTACTATTTGCCTGCGCAGGATTCTGGAATTCTTTGGCCATATTGCCCGGAAAAATGGTGACAACTTAGAACAACTGGGGAATCACGACCCTCATTCATGAGGAGAACGACTCAAGGAGAAGGATTTACAAAATACAAGTATAAATGTACAGATGTATGTATATCTATTGTCTAGAACCCATAGTACAAGCTATGCTGTGTTTGGGAGTAGGTGGATGGTGCTATTATAGTATATTATTATTTCGTAGGTAACACAACGTATCGATGGCACGATCTTGTCCGATGGTACCACACTGATGCAAGCGCTCATCACGATGTCCTGTTTCTTGACAAGCTACAGCCTTCTCGTCTTTTCTCAGAAACGACCGCTGAACCTCACGATGTTACCGATGTGTATAATAAAACGACTTGTAAGGTAATTATAATGGCAAATGTCCTAAAACACCAAAGTTTATTTTTGTGCATTCTCTGCGTTAGGAAGTTTTGGTATTCATAATCTGTTCACCTGTTTTGTGAGCTGTAAAGTTTGTAAAAGTCCCCGATGACACAGGATATGGATGCTTTTAAACTTTCGCGACTTGTAGGTACACATAGCAATATTTATTTAGCGGGTCCATGTCGCGAAAATATAGGTAAATAGGTAAAAATTTCCCTCGACATTTCAGCATGGGTTACACCAGCCGTGGCCAGGAGATGGGTGGCACTGAAATATAAGCTTTTTACCTATGTTTTAAAAGCATTACGCGATATACCTAGTCTTGCCATAAATATTGTAACAAAGAAAAAATATTTTTTTTATTTCAAATTACATTTATTACTTTTACAGTGTGTTAGTTGAATACATAAATATAAAAGAATTTAAAATATAAAAAGCTTATTCGAAGTGGTCTCCATTGGCTGCAATACAGTCCTTTAAACGTTGAGGCCCGTTATCAATAGAAGCACGCACGCTTTCCATGGGAAAATTCTTCACTGCCCATCGTATGGATTGTTTTAGGGTCTCCAAATTACCATGGCGTTTAGAGCAAGTCGTATTCTCTAAAACTGACCATAAATCATAATCCAGCGGATTAAGATCGGGACTAGACGACGGCCAGTCTTCAGCTCTGATGAAGTCCGAAACGTTCGCTTCCAACCAAGACTGCGTGGACCGAGCTTTATGACCCGGTGCCGAGTCTTGCTGGAAGCCGTGAAAGACCATACTTGGTTATTGAACATAGTGTTGTTAAGGGGCTTAACTACCTTCACAAGAATGGTATTTTGATACACTTGTGCCGATATTTTGATACCTTTTTCACAAAAAAATTGCTTAGTCACTCCTTCATAGCTAACACCCCACCAAACCATCACTGAAGTCGGATAAGGCCCACGTTGCACTCTGTCGACTAATTCGGAAGCTACCTTAGAGATTTGAGCATAAATACGGTCATTTTGTTTGTTAAAATGTTGCTCAATTGTAAAAATTATTTCATCCGTAAACAAATTTTTCTGTGACCTCCCTTTGCGTACCGCTTCAGTAGTTGTTTCGATTTTACCACCCTATCATTTTTAAATTATCAGTTAAGAAATGATCAGTGCATCTCTTATAGCACATCAGCAAGGTACTGCAACCGTTAGTAGGTAAGACGGTATCTTTCGTGAAGGACTCTCGCCATTTCATCGACATCATCAAGAGCGTGACAAAGGAACCAGACGAAGTGATGGTAAGTTTTGACGTGGAGTCACTATTCACCAATGTTCCAGTTCAGGATTGCCTTGAGGTCGTTGAGAGAAAATTAAGGGATAGCGGTCTGTCTAACGAATACGCCGTTCTATTGAAGAATTGCTTAGAGGGTTACTACTTCATATATCGTGGACAACATTACCTCCAGATTGACGGAGTGGCAATGGGTAGCCCAGTTGTGACGTCGTGCCCCTCCGTCTGAACTGTGACGTCGAACGAAGGTGGGAGCGAGCGCCTCTGCCCGCGCCCCGCACGCCATATATAAGCGTGCGACGCTGCTCAATCTGCCCCTCTGCTCCAGCTCACGGCCAGTTAAGTCTTCTTCCTATCAAGACCCTGGCCTTCGGAACACCAGTGAACACCTAACTATACTTGTTGGACCACGCCCTGAATTTACTCATGTTCTCAATTAGTAAATCTTAGTTTTAAAGTAGCTGCATTGTATCTACCTATATAGGCAATTATATTGTGAAGTGTACTATTCTAAAAGTGTTTTCATTTGTAAGTAAAACCTGATTTTCTTCTTTTTTTGATCGGCGAGTGATTGGGTCTGGCTCACCACCTACAAACCAATCACACGTGAGACATTGGCGCCCAATAGGATTTCTTTTTAAAGCTAAATTGGTGTTCCGAAGGTGAGTGGTATTTTTTTCTGTATTTTTATATATATTTGTGTATTTTTATATATTTTTATGTGTTAAATACGTCCAGGAGTAACCTATATCTTTTTCTTGTCAGCCACAAGTCACTTAATTCTATTTTCTAACTAATTATATGTTTAATTGAACTATCTGCTAGATAAATTGCATCGCGCAATGTTATCAAACGTAATTACCTATTTTATTCTCGGCCACTTGGCCTTGGCGTACGAGCGACGCCGCGCCGCGCCGGCTCAACGAAGCCACGTGTTTTATCTACCTACAATTTCAATTTCTCTTGGACGCATTTTACATTTTATTATATTCTCTTCCTACAATACGCAATTACGCACTTTATTTTCTTTCACTAGTAGGCATGTGTGTAATTTTAGTGAACATTGCAGTGTAATTTATCATAATTTTTTTTGCCATTATTCTTCATGGGTTCGTTTCTCTGTTATATTTTTTTTCATGCGATTGTGTGAAATAAACTGTTAAAATAGCTTTAAATAAGTTTAAAAGTCTTACTAAACTCTTTCTTAAATAAATGCTTTATACAAATAACTTTGCTCAAAATCTCGCATCTTTATATCATTAATGAAGGTACATAAATAATAAATAACTAAATAATTTACTTGTAAAAGTAATAAATCAATTAATTAACCTCTAAAGTTAATTTTCTTTTTCTTTCTATTGCTGTTGGTTTGCTGAGTTGGTAGCTTTGGGAAAGGCTATTTCTATTCTAGCCTTTGCTAGTCTTTGATATTGGGCTGTTGTCTGGCCTTTGGTCGGCTGTTTATTTTTTTCTGCTGTTTTGACCAGATAATTCTGAGTGCTTTGTAGTCCACGCGGCGTCTACTAGCCGTGTGTTGACCCTATTTGCTATGTGAAATCTGTACGGATGCTACTAAATGCGTATGGATGCTGCTAAATGCGCATGGATGCTTTTTGCTATCGGATTCCGATGGTGCTCTGTTTTGCCGTTTATATAATGGTCTCCTCCTCTTGCTAAATGGGAGAAGATTGGGTGCTGTTTGCTACCTGATTCTGATGATGTATGTGCTCTGTTTTGCGACTTTCTAATGGTACTTTTGCTCTTGCTAAACAAGAGATGAATGCTATATTTCTCTGTTCTTCTTGCTGTGAAGAACGGGCATTGTCGGGTTAAAAGTGTAATGGAGTCTGTTGTTTATACCGACAACGCCTCTTTAAAACGTTGGAGTTTTAACTTTGAATTACCGCGGTGGCTAGACTGCGAGGTTGCGTCGATTTATCGATGATTTTTGTTGTCTTTTAGTGTTTTTACCTGATATTTTTGTTCTATACCTGTTTTCACTACAATACTAACGTGGTGAAGACTCGTTCTTAAAATGTTCAAGTTCTACTAACGATTCTTGGCATTTCATTTTAAACTATCAAGTTCCGACTAAAGGTTTTTGGTGTTTAAAAGGGTTCCTAGGTAACCCTACTTATGTTGTTGTCTATCAGGTAATAACAATAAATTGTGTGATTTAATAAACAAAAAATGTGTGTTTAAAAAAAAAAGTGGGTTAAGTCGTTTTATATAAGATTTTAACCCACACTTACTAAATAATTTTAGTGTATGATGGTCATTCTGCCTGACCTTAGTGTCATATAATAATATAATATATGTAAATGTATATTTTTTATTTTTGGGTCACTAGATCCCAGTATCTTTTGCCCACTGTTGGTCAACTCTTTATGTGTTATATTATTCTAACGCGTTGCCTGCGCGTAATCACTAATTGCCAGGTGGCGGGCATTCGTTGTTAAATACCTACATAAACTCGTGCGATGAGTATTCGCTCATACTCATAAATACCTTCACAATACAAATGCCTATTTGTTGTTTTAAAATGTTTGTTTAACATAAATAAATACATAAACTTTAATAACAAAATGCCTAATTGTTGTTTTAAAATGTTTGTTGAACATACATAAATACCTACATAAACTTTATTAACAAAGTGATAAAATGAAATGTGTCGATTTTTTTGTGCGTGTTACTACATCCACAATCTATCTTATAATAAACAATGATTAATATTTATTGGCACTAATTTTAAAATCTAATGTTGAAATGAAGTGTTCTAAATGTAAATTATACGCCATTGTATAGGTACCTACCTAACTACCTACGCCTCACATTGTGCATAAACTCAATGGATATTTTGGTTCTCAGTATATTGACATGAAATTCAATTCCAATATGGTGCATGAGCCATGTGAAGTTTATGCCGAAATGTTGAACTATTTATCTTCTATTCTCGAGAAGGTACACTCAGCTCTGTTGTCGGCTCATCAACGCAATTGTTTATTTTATAATCTTCGCCGTAAACCGGTAGAATTCTTCAAAACTAAATGTTATGAATGTTAAACCACTTGGCGAATGGCTTATAAAAGATTTAAAAACACATAAAATTACATAAAAAGGAAATAATACTTATAACCTATACATTGTTTATTTTTCCAAACGAATGTTCTCTAGTTTGTTACCGTTTGTAGTAGTGTCTACTATAAATTAATATTTTTTGTTGTGGGTAGCAAATATTTTTTTTCTCGTAAAATACACTATTTTTTTAAATTGCTGCGCAGTTATGTACCCAAATGTTGTGTTAAACATTGTTTTAAAAAATCTTACCATAAACAAAATATATTGTTTTTTTACCCTGTGGATCAGTGGTTAAAAGGTCACTGTCAGCCGAGTATACAAGTTCGATTCTCGCTTGTGTTCTTTTCTGGAAGTCTATTTATTTTAATGTCTACTTTGTTGACGTATTATTTTTTTCGCTGTGCTTTGTTCTGAAGTTCTTTTTATTGTTGTTGTTCATAATTTTGTATCGATTTTATAATCGAATTGTTATTATAGGTACTTTTATAAAGCAATATTGTGTGTGATTGACCGGGCGTTGCGAACTCGGAACAGTCAAATAGTACTTATCTAATTAAAATATATCTAGCTTGTTATTGCGATGCACACGCGCTCACTCAGTGACGCGCTGGTAGATAGATACCGAACTTATGATTTATTGTTTACTTTAATAGTGTGTTCATTCATCTTGGACAATCGTGGTCTTTGTAATTAAATTGAGCAAAATAATTATGTATTTTGTTGTTCTTTTGTAATTCAGTAGTCAGTTTGTAGTCTGCAACTTGAATTTATTTTCGTTTAACTTTTGTATAAATTCTGTTTGTTATACCTAACTATGACTTAGTATTTTGTTTATCTAGTGGTCAAGGTGCCGAACCCAAGAATAATAATTCGTAGGGCTAGACATAGCTTCTTATACCTGTAACTCATTCTTAATGACGTCCCTTTTATCTCGTGTATTACCCTAAGCGCTTCACGCCTTTAATGGTTGTCTCTCATATTCTGTTTTTATGTTATGGCCTAAGCACTTATGTAGTGTGTGGCGGCTTTATGGATGACGGGTGTGTTAGTTTATCATAGGGCAGTTGCTGCGTGCGTATTGTGGGTAATATATTATATTTATAGCTAATGTAATTATGTAAGTTTGGTTGTTTACTTAAAATACTGACACCACTTCCACTACTTGATTACAGGTAATCCTCAACGAGCTGCTAGCCAAGGGAATTTTCCCTAGGAAAAATTCTGCCCTAAAGAGGGGGGTGTGTGACGTCGTGCCCCTCCGTCTGAACTGTGACGTCGAACGAAGGTGGGAGCGAGCGCCTCTGCCCGCGCCCCGCACGCCATATATAAGCGTGCGACGCTGCTCAATCTGCCCCTCTGCTCCAGCTCACGGCCAGTTAAGTCTTCTTCCTATCAAGACCCTGGCCTTCGGAACACCAGTGAACACCTAACTATACTTGTTGGACCACGCCCTGAATTTACTCATGTTCTCAATTAGTAAATCTTAGTTTTAAAGTAGCTGCATTGTATCTACCTATATAGGCAATTATATTGTGAAGTGTACTATTCTAAAAGTGTTTTCATTTGTAAGTAAAACCTGATTTTCTTCTTTTTTTGATCGGCGAGTGATTGGGTCTGGCTCACCACCTACAAACCAATCACCCGTGAGACACAGTAGCACCGGTGATGGCCAATATCTGGATGGAACACTTTGAAGAATCCATAGACATGCAGGCTTCAAATGTAAAGCTATGGAAGAGGTATGTCGACGATGTATTTTGCATCATAAAGGGCAACAAGTAAGACATATAACGATTCGCAGACAATTGAACTCCATACATCCGAACATCCGGTTCACATTTGAAATGGAGGTAGACGGATCGTTACCCTTTCTCGACGTCAAAGTGACGGTGAGAGCTAATGGTACACTTGGACACACTGTATACAGAAAACCGACACACACTGACAGGTATCTAAACGCATGCTCGCATCACCACCCGCGACATTTGGAATCCGTAGTGACCTCGTTAGTGAACAGAGCGTATGACCTCTGTGACCCTGAACACTTAAACAGTGAATGGTCACATGTTCAGGAGATACTAAGGTGCAATGGATACAAAAAGGAGATACCCTGTCGGAAGAGGAATGACCGCAAACCTGAAGTAAGCAGAGTATCGGCTTACATGCCTTATATCTGGGGAGTGACGGACAAAGTTGGAACAGTACTACAGAAATACTCTCCAAGGTAGCACACACCCTGCGTACCCCAAAGGACGTTATTCCTCTACAAACACCAGGCGTCTACAAAGTCGACTGCAGTTGTGGTAGTTCCTATATCGGACAGACCAAAAAAACGATCGCTGAAAGGGTCAAGGAACATATCGCAGCTGTAAAAAATCGACAAATGAATGAATCTGCCATAGCTTAGCATTTGCTAGAATCTGGACCAAACCACTGGATAGAATTACATCAACCACAAGTCTTACCCACCGATCGTCACTATTACTCCAGGATAGTACGTGAAGCGGTTGAAATAAAAAACCATAGAAATTTCAATCGGGAGGAAGGATACAGACTGTCGGCCACTTGGAACCCAGTCATTAACAAATGCAAACAACGCCGCAGTAACACAAATCATCAGTGTGTAGACGTCATAAGTGTAGTTTTTACCGACAGTGCGGATAAAAATCAAAAAACAAGTGAGGGTAGCTGCCGAAACCCGCGTTTCACAAGGACGGCGCTGAGCTGACATCAGTCCCTCCGCGACCACAACCGTTGCAAGCCGGTAGAAACGTAGGAAAAAAACAGAGGTATTTATGCCTTTAAATAAGTAAATTATCGCGACTAAGACCCCCTAAATAATATTGTATGATGGAATTGTATGAATTTATTTTGTATGATGTATACAAATCGCGAAAGTTTAAAATCGATTATTGTATGATGGGTTGGTATAGGGTTTGTTTTAAATTTTCCTTCTCGTACAGTGCTGTTCTCTGAATAGTATGGTCCCTCTGTCGGCTCTTACGACACCCATGGGATGACATGGGGTGGTGACATTGCGTATTCTTAATCCGTCACCACACGGACACATTACATAAAACATTACTTTACCTAAAAATGTCTGCGAAAAATTACCCTAAAAATACATACCTATCTGTTGTTTGAAGAAACCCGTTGTATCTTAGTTTCCTTGTACGCAGGTCCATTGAGAAGGTTTCTGAGCTGGAGTGGTTTCACTAAGATGTCGCGACTCTCTCTGACGGTGATGCTGCTGTACTGGTGCGTCAACAAGACGATCTCTACCAGACCATACGTTTTAAGCTCGTCTTTCGTCGATTTGGTAAGTGTTTTACATAAATCATATTTTGTTTTGCGTTTGGCGTAGTGGTTGAAGCGGCTGCCTCACCGCTTGACACTGCGCCTAGTGTTGTGGGTTCGATTCCCACACGAGACAACACTTTGTATGATTCATAAATTTATTTTTATTTATTTTAATTTATTTTCCACAATACACAATAACAATGTTTTGCTCCCATAGCTTACGAATGTGTATGTGAGATTCACTCAAACCTCTCGGGGCTTATGTGTGAAACGGCGTGTCGTATGACATACAAATTCGTAAGATATTATAACTAACTACACCTTTATACATTTTGGGCCAAATAAAATTTCTTCAATTTATACTTAAAACTTTTCGAGTTTGTTTTATAAATATTTTGTAATTCAGTTGAAATTTAGTTTAGATGGTATGGAATATTATAATTTGCAACTCTTGTACCGTATACATTATTATATTTTGGTAGTTGGTAATTATTTTGATATGATATACATCTAAAACAGCTTGACCTTGTGTTTTCTATTAGGATTCCTAGTTTCTGCAAGTGTAAAAAAAATTTTGCTATAGACGTTCATCACGTTACAATATTTCGTCATAATTATCTTTATATTTGTTTTTTATGTGTTTGGGTACATTTCAGTATTTTTAATTGTAACACGTAAATATCAGATAGGTATGTTTGATAACTGCTTAACCCATAGTTAATAATAGAGTCTGCCAGTGCCATATATTGCATTCTAAGTACTTTGTATTTCAATACGCTAATTTTTCCAATGATAGACCTTAATTTGTTACAAATGTAATCCTTATGTGGCCCCAGCAGAGTCTGCTATCAATTATTAACCCTAGGTACATATGACTGTTGACCACCTCTAGTACTGGACATTGGCAACTAATAAATGAGCTATTATGTAGACAAGAATGTTCATGAGCTTTAACGGCTGGTACAGTACAACTTTTATTGTGAGATGAACGTTTGTGAACTATTTTTGTTTTAGATGCGTTAATCACCAGCCCAACGTCATGAGCCCATTTACATAGTTGGTTGCAATAATACACGTGTCATCAGTAAATTGATATACTGACCCAGTGACTATGATATTACTCATATCGTTAACGCACAGAAGATACTCAGTCGGTCCGATAATTGAACCTTGTGCTGTTCCTTGAGTTGTAATATTTTTGTCACTATACTCATTGCAAATTTTTACAGTGGTCCGCCGGTTACTATGATAGTTTTTTAGTAGTTCTAGAAGTGGTCCCTGTATGTCATTTTTTGCTAACTTGTCATAAAGCACATCATATGAAACGCCTTGCTAAAATCAATAAATAAAGTCAAAACATGCATCTTATCATTCAGATATCCATTCACCTCATTGGTAAACTCACACAATAATTGTGTCGTACCCTTGTGTTTCTGGAATCCATATTGTTTTGTATTAATTATTAGATTTTTTTGTAGAAAGTTGTGTGTCGCATTGCCTATGTTGTAACGTTCTATTATTTTACCTATGCCTGACAATATAGTAATGGGGTAATAATTAATGTCATCACGTTTACCCAACGACAACCCAGCCTACGTTTACCCTTCTTGTGTACTGGACGTATAATTCCTATTTTCATCAAGTCGGGATATATACTAGTTTGCAAAGAACATTAATTAAGTGCGTTATAACTGGGACTAATTTATCTGAAACACATTTTATGTCCCTGGCTCGGATTTCATCGTAGCCTGGACTTTTTTAGTCATCCATTTGTTTGATAATTTGTGAAATAGTTTTTTTCCTGTGCCCTATTGATTCTCATCGTCCTATCAGGAATAAACTCGTACGATACTTTATCTAGAAGAGGTACATCACAAGAGTTTCATGTGTTTATAATGTTTTTATTGAATTCTGACATAAATTTATTCGCCAATGACAATAGATTTATTGGAAAAGTTGAAAGCAAAGCTCAATACATTGCATTGTTTTGCCAAATTGTTGTATTGAGTCTGGGTGTTCATTGTGTCCGTTGGTTGTATGATTGTAAAGTCCCCCGCGACACAGGATTTATTCCTAGTGCGGAAAGAAGACGGCCAATGTTCTAAGAACAATCCAGTTTTTAAAATAATGGCTTCTAATATGTTACTCATACGGACTCATACCGGTAATTCAACTAGATCGTTTATTCCTGAGATATTGGTTTAAAGTAACCATAAGACAAGACAATAAAATTACAATCTCGCGAAAATTTGCTTTCCGGCTTGCCAGGCGGTATGTTAAATAATCAAATACTAGAGGACCCGTGCTGCTCCACAGCATATTTTAATATTATAAAAAAGCCCTTACATATAGGTATAATGAGTACATTGTAGCCTTATTTGTACCAAAACTACTATTTGTACTAACACTATAATATCTACCATTTTTTCAAAACTACCATTTCTACCAAAACCGCCGGTGCTGTCAAAAGTACCTTTTCTCTCAAAACTACTATTCTTGCCAAAATTACAATTTCTACCATAACTACCACTTGCAATATAATTATATGACAATAGTACTATGAACCGCTGTAATATGTTCCACATAAAAAAAAATAAAGATGCCCGAAGAAAGTCCGTAATTTAAAAACACAAAAATGTTTCTAACATCAAACGTAATTTACCCGTCTGTAGGGTTGATTTTCCCAACGTTAGGTGGAAATTTCACTACATTTGGGGAAAATTCCTCGGAATTGATGACGTCGTTACCGCTACCCCGTCATGAGGGTCGATAGAGGAACACCGCGGTGTTTTGGTTGGTATGCCCCCCCGAACATCTAGGTGGGAGAGCCGAGCCACACATCCCCCCTCCACCTGCCCCAAACTCGGTACAGAGTTGCCGGAGGGGTCCCTTTGAGGGACAGTCCGAAACTGGATTTCATCGCGATACAAAAAAAAGGGGGAAAATTCCTCAACATCAGAGATCAGTTCACCCAACTTTAAGGGTTAACTGGTAATATTCGGGAAATATTACCTATCAGCGATAATTCACTATATTGCTAATTTGACCAACATCGGGTATAATTTTACACACCACCACACTCACACCCGTAGAAAGTAAGGCAAGGTCACCTTAACCCGGCGAGGATGTGGAGGGGTCATTCTGACCCTGTCAATTTTTTATCGCGTGTAGTTTTTTATTCTGCGATCGAAGAGTTTTGAACGTCACAATAGCTGTTGCTAAAGGACCGGTGTGCGCGCCCCGCGCCCCTGTTCAGTCGGCCGCTCCCTGTGACAGAAGCAACACGTGCGTGCAGTCAGAAAGGGTAAATATGACCCCGCGACAACCGCGATGTAACATTTTTATTAAGGTTTCAATTATATTTTTTACTTAATATTACTATAATTTTAGGTTTTTTCGTACACAATGAATAGCCAGGAGCTTGAGGATGAGCGCATACGTCTTGTTTTAATGCAGTCTGACAGTGAAGACGACTTGTTATCCGAGGGTAGCGAAAAGGAAGATTTGACAGCTACGCAAGAGAATCAGAATTCATCGGAGAACCTGAACAAGAAGCACCTGTTAGGATTTCAGATGTACGACAAAGGTGCCAAGTATGTCCTTATGCCCACCATCGTAAGACAACCAATGTTTGTGAAGATTGCCATAAGTATATTTGTCCAGAACACACTATTTCATTCTGCCAGGATTGTGCTGCAATCACAGACAATAATGATATTTTGTAGTTCATAATTGATGATAAGACTGTAAGTGCAACTAATTGATCTCTACGTATGTATCAAATAAAAAGTTAATCGTCAAGAAGTTAGTAACTTTTTGTTGTTTTTAGTGTAAGTTTAGAAAGTTTATGCACAAGTTGATTATTTTGTAGTATTTGGCTAAAAGTGATTTAATTATAATATTTTGTACTCTTATCTGCGTTTTATTTTGATAGAACCGTAAAAATAACATGTAATATAAATAATATTGATTAATATTTGGTACATTAATAAAAATTTAGATATTTTAAACCCAATTATATACAGGGTCAATAAGACCCTCCACAACCTCCACGTTACTATTTTCACCACATCCTCGCCGGGTTAAGGAGGCATAACGTTTTTTTCCTGGCAGTTACCGCAAGGATCTTATTAGATGCCATAAAAATATTTTTGAATTAAGAACCGTCCATGTAGAGAGAAAGCAATGGAATCTTAAGAAATTTATAGGAAAATATTTAAAAATAAGTTCAATGTCCACACCTATCTTCCTTCAAACTTACCCAATTTAAATGAGCATACCATCAAATGAAAGAGCTCTTTTCAGCGCGTGTTTTAGGCCTATAACGAAACGCCTACCTCAATGAGAACCAGATATATTGAAGCAGAAAGTCATTGACTACGGCTACGAAAACGTGAAAAATGTATGGGAGAAAACTGTTTTTGCATATAACTTGATGAATGTGCAATTTAGGTAATTTCTAATGCTTGATGACAAATCTATGCAGCGAGAGCTTTCATTTAAAAAAAAAATCATGCGAATCGGTTGGGTAGAACGGGCTGGCCGACTAGTATTATAAAACACAAATTCTTTTAATATATAGACTAGAGGACCCGTGCTGCTCCACAGCATATTTTAATATTATAAAAAAGCTCTTACATTATGGTAGTTTTGTAGCAATCGTAAGTAACATTACTACCAAAACTACCATATAATTATGCCAAAACACCATTTCTATCAAAACTACTATTCCTACCGAAATTACTATTCCTATCAAAACTATTATTTATACCAAAACTACTATTCGTTCTAACACTATCATATCTACCATTTTTTTTAAACTACCATTTCTACCAAAACCGCCGGTGCTGTCAAAAGTACCTTTTCTCTCAAAACTACTATTCTTACCAAAGCTACAATTTCTACCACTTGTAGTATAATTTTATATGATCCCGAAGATGCCCGAAGAAAGTCCGTAATTTAAAAACAAAAAAAAATTCCTAACATAAAACGTATCGCGTATAATTTTACACACCCCCACACTCACACCAGTATGAAAGTAAGGCAAGGTCACCTTAAGGAGGCATAATGGTTCTTCCTGGCAGTTACCGCAAGGAACTTATTAGATGCCATAAAAATATTTTTGAATTTTAGAACCGCCCATGTAGAGAGAAAGCAATGGAATCTTAAGAAATTTATAGGAAAATACTGAAAAATAAGTTCAATGTCCACGCCTATCTTCCGTCAAACTTACCCAATTTAAATGAGCATACCATCAAATGAAAGAGCTCTTTTCAGCGCGTGTTTTAGGCCTATAAAGAAAGGCCTACCTCAATAAGAACCAGATATATAGAAGCAGAAAGTCATTGACTACGCCTACGAAAACGTAAAAAATGTATGGGAGAAAACTGTTTTTGCATATTACTTGATGAATGTGCAAGTTAGGTTATTTCCAATGCTTGATGACAAATCTATGCAGCGAGAGCTTTCATTTTAAAAAAAAATCATGCGAATCGGTTGGGTAGAACGGGCTGGCCGACTCGTATTATAAAACACAAATTCTTTTAATATATAGATTTTAATTTATGTTTGATTGCTCGCGAATGATAATCAATTGATTTTTTATTCGTAATAAATGATGTTATAAATATTCATCGAAATAATTAATTTGCCAACATATACTTAATAAATATCAACTGTCGAGTATTTTATTATATGTGAATAATCAATTTCTTCCCTCTGGGACAGCTGTTATCTCATCATGAGACAACCGCAATTTGTGATATTAAGAAATAATGTACTACAGGATGAAAAGAAAGCTTACAGACCGCTTTGTGGCGAGCTGAATGTGTGTGGCGACAATTCGGTCCCGAATGCTTCATAGAGTCGGTCAGGGCCTCGTCTCCGGCTTCTCTTTATTGGCTGGTTGGAGTAGATTTCCAAAAGACTTTCGACTCTGCTTTGCCTAGAACTTTTTGGTTTAGGTTGTCAAGTGTCTTTCTCAAGGGCGTAACTACGGGGAACGAGATCCATGATGGCGAAACAGGTGCCGCACCGCTGGACACCCCTAGTCACAAATATTGCACTCTTGTTGCCTTTATGGTAGAGTTTCTTTGCCGTGTTGGTTATTAATAGTACAATTATGGAGGCCCCTTAATAGGCGTCCCATCACTTTCAAGACTAAAACGCTCAAAGGAGCTCTGCGCGTTGGACCTGTGTCATCCGTGTACACCTGCCAAAGGACTGGGTTTTTTTCCTTATAAATACACGTGACAGAGAAACAAATTCAAATGCTATTCAACATTAAGTATTTACTTATATATTATGAATAAAATTCCTATTAATCATAGGCAACGAGTATGTAGACTGATCGGCTGACAGTAAGAGATTACCACTAGCCATGTGCAGTTATAATCGCTTATTATAATGGACACCAAAGGAGTCACAAGTGCGTTGCCTTCTGTATGTCATCATTAGCCCTTTATACTGTCCCACTGCTGGGCACGGGCCTCTTCTCACTATGAGAAGGGTAAGGCCATAGTCCACCACACTGGCCAAGTGCAGTTTGGCAGACTTCACATGTCTTTCGAGAACATTATGGAGAACTCTTAGACATGCAGGTTTCCTCACGATGTTTTCCCTCACCGATAAGCAAGCGATAATTAACAATTTAATACGCACTTAACTTCAAAAAGTCATAGGTGCGTGCCGTGGATTCGAACCCGAGACCCACTGCGTAGCAGTCTGTCGGTCTCTCCACTCAGCTATCGCTGCTTGACATGTACGGGAAAAGGAATAAGAGGAGCGGGATGAAGGAGAAGGGAAAGATGATGGGGCCTATAGTATATATACTCTTACTTTAAGTGAATATTTTGAGAGAGTGTAGTACTTCCCCTGTCGGGCCGGCCATTCATAGTAAAATCCCCAAGATGTAAATGGTATAATGGTTATAGAATCTCCCGATTAAATACGATATTATCTTAAAAATAATTTTTATTAAAAAAAATGTTAATTATCGCTCGCTTCACAATGTGCCCGGTACATGGCAATAAGCTCGCCTCCTATTACATTGCGACCGAAACATAACTGGCGAAGTGTGGGTGTGTATTACACGTCTGCCTACACCATCGGCGATAAAATGTATATTTATTATGTATTTTTATCTGATGAAGTACATTTTTGTACCTACAATCTTTTATTGTAATACTTTTATTTGATTTTGTATACCTTGTTTCAGGTAGTGGACTGGGGCGCTACATATTTTATTAGCTACTTATTGGCGGTACCTATAACAGTTTTTGTAGAGATACCTATGCAAACATTCTTCAGGCAGATACTGTCTTAAATGTTCTGTAATTTATGTTAGGTTTGTAAGATATTTTATAAATTAATAACGCCATGTTGATTTTCTTTTAATGAGTATGTAACAAACTGTTTATACATAGTATTGATATCCGACATATAAATTGTAATTCCTACTAATAGTATAAATTCGAAAATGTGTATGTATGTCTGTATGTATGTACATACATACATACATAGACTCACGCCTGTTTCCCGGAGGGGTAGGCAGAGACTACGGAACGCCATTTGCAACGATCCAGACATATCTCTCTTGCTTCATTCACTCCCATCAGATTCCTCATGCATGCTCTTCTGTTCAGGGTACTTCTCACTTGTCCTGTTTTTAGGAGGTCTCCAATCTGATCAGAGAACGTCCGCCTAGGTCTTACCCTTCGTCCTGTCCCTTCCACACTTGCCTTATATATCTGCTTGGTCAGTCTTTCGTCATCCATCCTCTCCACGTGCCCAAACCATCTTAGCATACCTTTCTCGATGCTTGTCACTACATCTTCTTTTACCCCACAACACTCTCTTATCACACAATTCTTTACTCTGTCAGTCAGAGCGCACCTCCCACACTCTCAAAAGTCACCAGTGCGCGCTAGCTCGCACTGGTGACTTTTGTCACGAAGACAAAAAAGTTTATGTCACCGTCACGTCCGCCACCCAAGTGAGGTGCGCTCACGAAGGATGACAGTGACAAAACTTTTTTGAAATCCCAGCGTCATTTGCCGATATGAATTTCGAAGAGACGGTCGTTCTCTGTGAACTCATGAGACTCAGGAGAAAAAGAAAGCGCAGAGAATACTGGGTACACCCCCTTTGGAGTGACAGGCTACTACGTGGAAAGTTCTATACTATGTATTATAAAGTTCGAGAACATCCAAAGAATTTTTCTAGTTATTTCCGAATGAGTGTTAGAAGCTTTGATGAATTAAAGCAGGTCCTAAAGTGCGAAGTAATTCATCAAAGCTTCTAACACTCATGCGGAAATAACTAAACAAATTTCTTTGGATGTTCTCGAAAAAATAATAATTTCATAGGATGTTTATTTTAATCAAAATACAATGTTATTTTAATTTTAAATGTAAGGATTAATTTAATAATTTTCCGTGGTAATATTGTTCTACTGGCAAATATCATAAACTTCGGCATCATCATTAGAATCAGGTGTAAACTGTGAAATATATGATTGAACACTACTCGGGGCTGAGTCTTCATAATGTACCGGGTTTTGATTAGGAGGAGATGAATTCGACTGTGTGTATGTAGCCAAGTGAAGGTAATTTGGAGGACTCGGCCGTGGCGATGGTAAAGAGACTGTAGATGGAATAGATACAAAAGAAGGGATTGAATTCGGCTGAGTGTTTGTAGCTATGTGGAGTTGGTTTTGAGGACTCGACTGTGATAGAGACACAGAATACGTGGGTTGATTCAGTAATTTTGAGGATTTTCTATGTAACTTGTAGATGAATTATACATAGGAGAATAATTTCGCTGGGTGCTGTGGGAGTTTTGTTTCTGTACGTCTTGAAAATTTGTAAAATTTTAATCTGCACCGGGACTGCTTTTAACAATGGCACCAAGGATAACACAAACTGTTTTTCCCTGTCATCGTCATCACAATTTATTTTATTATACCTCGCAGTCTCAATGAACTTGTCAACCGATTTTTTATCTAAAATGTTTAGAAGCCTTTCTTCGTAAGACATTACTTTATACATTTTTTTCTTTCGGGGAAATTGGCTTCGCTGTGGTACATCGTCATCATCATCCCTACTATAATCTTCGCAATCAATGGCCTCTGCATTTCCGGAGGTCTCTCTAGTGTCCATGCTTGGGACAAGGAATAAAAGTTGGTCAAAATGTTTGTACTTTTTTCTGTATTTAGCGGCCTGACCAGATTTGGTGGTTTTTTGCTCGCGTAGCTCACGAGAAAAACAAGCTCTTAAATTTTTCCATATTTTTTGTACAAGTTTACCTGACAATAAATGTTTAAATAGTATAAAAACAATAATTTAATTAAGAAATAAAAATTAATTGTAAATAGTTATGAGCCAAGTTTTTGTGTATGTTTGTTTATTATTATCTTGTCGATTGTTTCGAGGGACAAAACTCCCTTTTTTCCAAATCCGTTGATTGCTCCAAGGGACAAAAGTCCCTTTTTTTCTGAAGCCGTAGTCTGTGCACAAGTAACTAATATCCCTTTTATTAAAACTTAACGGATTGCGCTATTTTATATATTAATAGACGCGTAATGAAATGAGCTTTTAAATGATACCAAATAATATACATGTAGTCCACGCAAGGGCAGTATAAAGTGAAAATTAGAAATATTTTCCCGCCATTTTTGAGCGCGATTTTATATTTCTGACATATTCCTTTTTCTCATCGTTTTTTATTAAGGGAGGTATATAAGTATTATACACGGTTAGAAAGGTTATTTAATTTACTTTTAGAGGAAATAAATATAATTAAAAGAAACATTTTAATTTGAAACATAAAAAAAAAACAAAGAATTGATTGTTAATTGCCGCCAATTTCCGTACTTTATTGTTTTAAATACCTTTTTATGTTATATATCTGATTCAAACCTACATAAGTTTCTTACCAAGTAGATTTCCAAGCAAAAGAACTATTTCCGATAAGAATCCGATAAGAATTACTCTTACTGGAATGTGCACAGTTGTTTACTTCTTCCCGCCAAAAATAACCTGAATAGCCGCAAAATTTTTCGATAATCAATATCTCATGAATAATATGAGTATTATACATCATATATATTTATATACTCATAATAAAAAAATAACACTGAGCATTAATGTAACCTTATCAACATACAAAATGTATTTACATTCAATAAAAAAGAAATGCCGTTTTTACCATAATTGTTTGTAAAAATCTCATAAATTAAAGTAATAATACACAATATTTATTATTGTTTTGCTATAACTTCATAATTAATTAGTTTATTCACAATAAAATTATTCACATAATTTTATATATTTGTTAAGATAATATTTTTTTATTTAAGTATATATTTTGTGACCATACAGATTTTATGTAACTACATACCTTCAATATTTAATTAATCCTACTAATATTATAAATGTGAAAGTTTGTGAGATGTACGTATAGATGGATAGATGGATGGATGGATGGATGGATGGATGTTTGTTACTCTTTCACGCAAAAACTACTGAACGGATTTGGAGGAAACTTTACAATAATATAGTTTATGCATCAGAATAACACATAGGCTGCAATTTATAAAGATTTTGTATAAAGTTGCCATAATATAAGGAAAAGTATCGACTAAGTCGGCAAAAAGCCTGAGCTCTGAAAATTATTAATTGGAATTTTACCCCCTTTCTGATGACAGATTGATCTGATATTTGGTATACACTCATATTGTCATCAAGATTAAAAGAAAACATTTAAATTATTGTAATTTCAAGATGGCCGCCAATACAAAATGGCGAATCATATTATATTACTGCACAACAACCTCAATATGGGTATCAAATGAAAAGCCTTGATTGGTAGAATAGAGCTCACTATGAAAAATCCAAGATGGCCGCCGCCACAAAATGGCGGTTTACTAATTTCCCACAAATACCTTAAGTTTAAGTTTATTTTCTCATTGAATTCTTTACAAATTGCTCTTATTTTATACATATGTAAGTATATAAGTATGACATATAAATGTGTTAGACTAAAAGAGGTCACCTTTGACGGCTGTACTAGTGTAAACTGTATATAACAAAACAAAAGGAACCAAGGTTCAACTCGCATTGTTATCACGATAAGTAATTGTTTCAAGTAAGTCGTTAAAAGTCGTAATTGTTTACATAGCATCTGGTTCGGCCTCTCGCATAAAGTAAACACTTCATTCAAACGTACTGTATTTGGGATCATATGAAAGAATCATTCACTAAGTTGAACAAAAACATTAGTTGAGGCCACAGAGGTGAACAAGGAGCGCACAAAAACTAATTTATCGACCGGTGTCAAGTGGCCGCGTCAGCTCGTCATTTTACACCTTGCGCGGTCGAAGCACCTTAGAAAATTATTTAGATCGCGCAAGCGAGGCAGAGGTTATGTGTTATTAATTTACAGTTTATTTGTTTCAGATATCTTGCAACAGGCGCCAGTTTCTACAACATATCATTTGAATATTTGTTAGGTGCTACCACAGTACGAGAAATTGTTAAGTCTACATGTACTGCAATATGGAATTTACATCCACTATACATGCCAGAAAATTCAGAAGAAGATTGGCTGATTATTTCTTATTAGTTTTACCAACGGACAAATTTTCCTAATATAATTGGTGCAATTGATGGCAAACATTTAAGGATGATTAAGCCGGAAATACCGGTTCGCAGTGTTTTAATTACAAAAAGTACTTTTCCACAGTTCTTATGAATGGGTAGATGCTGATTATCAATTTGTATACATAGACATTGGTGCTAACGGAGCCGCAAGCGACTCTAGTGTATTTCAAAATTCTGCCATGGCCAAAAGCTTGCAGCAAAATCAATTAAATATACCACAAGATCGTACTTTGCCTAATGATGAAAATGGGAAAAAAATCCCATTTTGTCTGGCAGCAGATGAAGCATTTGGCTTGTCGAGGCACATTTTGCGACCGTATACAAGAAAATCATTATCTACTATTAAAAAAAATTACAATTATCGACACACGAGAGCACGACGTATGGTTGAATGTACTTTCGGTATTCTTTGTAATAAATGGCGAATTTTGCACAGGTCCCTTGATGTCAGTCTCGATTGTGCTGGTATAATAGTAAAAATTTGCTGCATTCTACATAATTTTGTACGAGGCAGAGATGGCATTCAATTTATTGATACCTTTTATGAATGTCCATTAGAAAGTATTACAACAAGTCCGTCCGATAGAATAATATCAGCAGCAAATATACGTAATTATTATGCGTCATACTTTACTTCACCGCAAGGGACTGTATCATGGCAATATGACAAAATTTGAATTTTTATCTTATAGGAATTTAATGCTATAGATTACAGTCCGTTAATTTCTTGGTAGGTATAAATATACAGAGTATAAAGTAAAGCTATTCTTAAACTTTTATTACGGTACGTAAAAACATACCTATAATATACTGATTATGTATAAATTTGACTTTTCTACAAAAAGTGCCGTAGTATGAACGTGAAATGGGTAAGCGGGCCTATTAGGGATATATATTTAGGTAAGATCACGCACGACCCCGATGCTACCTGTATAATAATTTGTATGTTTGTTGTACCTACCTAATATACAATGATAAGTTATTGATTTTTAAAATAAAAATGTGATTCTTACCAGCGTCAGTTTTTGTTGTTGCGACAAGTTAGCCCAAGCATTGAAAAATATTGTTCTGCTTATCCCACGCTTTAATTTTCACATTAATATCTGAATACTCTTTCAACTTTTTATCATAAAGAGCAGGTCTCTTTTCCACTTCTTCTATAAGAACATCATTATCAATATCGTCTTCACGAATGTTTACATTTTGCGTAGGTTGTGACGCCATTTTGCGCGCGCCAAAGTCGGTAGTCAGAATGCAAATGGCGAACGACCGACGACGAGCGTGACAATAGGGTATTAAACTCAATCAAATATAAAATATGTCAGCTTATTTATCAAATAAAGCATCTTAAAACAAATACAATTTCATGAACTGTTTTCATAAAATAATTTGATTTATATTTTTTTTAATGTAATTTATCTTTAATAAGTTTGCTATTTGACGTCAAAAAGTTATGACGTCATTAGGTCAGTATTTCATACAAATCTCATAGAAAATTTTCGTTTTTCTATTGCATTGGACTTGTAGTTTAATACCCTATTTTGTCACCAGTGCGCGCACCGCTATGAAAACCTAACGGCGCGGTGACAGTTTCGTCACGGGCTTGTTCGCCGGTCGGAGTACACAAATGTCACCCAGTTGTTACGTCGTAACATGCACGCATCTCTATACATATCCACGGACTTGATAAGAGTGACAAAACAGTCACGCTGACAAAAGTCACCAGTGCGCGCTAGCGTTAACTTTGTTTAGCGACTTTTGAAAGGTGATGGTCACCTAATATGCCATTATGATAATCATTAATTTCTGGCGCATGTCATGTTGAGCGATTTAAGTACAATACGGTGTAAAGCGATTTTGAAGATCTAAATCTGGTCATCAACTTTTGATGCTGACTGTACATGCCACCACATGTACATGATAGCTGTCTGTGAGCGTGAATCCAAAAAGCTATGGCCCGTGTGTGCCGTATGGAGCTATGGGTTTAGCTGATGATGATCAAACAACAAATTGTTGTATGTAATTGTATCGAATAAAATAAAATCTATTTCATATTTATTATTCAAAATCAATGTAATTTTTATTCAGATACTTACATACATATTTACACAACATACGTAATCATAATTAATAATTGCTACTAAAACAGTAGTTGATGGAGGAACTTCTGTGCGGGTATTTCAACTAGGAGGACGATGGGTACAGCCAGGGTGTAGGTGATAGCGCACGTTGATAGCCAGTCCACGATCTGTAATAAATAAACAGTAGTAAAAGGGTATTTCTACAGTCGTCCTACCTAGAAGACTAGACTTAGATTAATTTGAGAAAATTCTTCAGTAAACGATGAAGTAGAATATCAGGCTAAAGGCATCGCCGCTGTCCGTGAAGGTGTGCAGGCGAATTTAGGCAAAGCAGTCGATTTAGCGTCGCTAATATGGCGTTCTCGAAAATGGTAATTTTGCACATCACATCTAGATAATTTTTGTATCTATAGGTTGATGCTGTGATAAAGATAAATTATAACAACTTTCTGAATTTTGTTATAATCATTTCAATCAAACTGAAATTTCATGCTAACTAGCGAGTGCCATACTGAATACTGAAGTGCTTACTACCGCCGTAAAAAACTAACATTCGTTGAGAGACACCATCAAAATCTTCCATATACCTTCGAAACTATTTGTACATATAGTCGGATAACCGCTCACCATTAGCCTGGATACAAGCTTGCTTACAACAATCCAGTAGTAAAAAGTTACTAACCATGTCTAACCCTGACGTGCCGTAAGCGACCGGTCTAGCCGCTATAGCCATATTGACGCACCAGTGCAGTAGCATCACTGTCAGAGAGAGACGAGACAGTATAGTCCAGCCACTCCAACTGTAGAATCTTCTCATAGGACCTGTGAACAAGTTCATGTATAGTTAAAGCTGTATGTAAGTGGGTAAATTGAAAGTAGACTGCCTCCATGGTCCAGTGGATAGCGTATGTGTCTGCTGATCGGAGGTCTTGGGTTCGATTCCCGGCTCTAGCAAAAGTGTTACTGGGTTTTTCTAAATCTCAGTAGCAGCACGGAGTCTGGTGATGTGCCTGGTAGCGGCAATAGGCTCGCCCCCTATTACGTGTGACCTAAAAATTCATGGCGAAATGTGGGCGTAATATTACACCTCTGCCTACTATAAAAAAAGTATGACCATCTGTCCACTTGTTAGACTGACTGCCACTCGCTACATATTTGCCAACGCCCTAGTAGGAATGCTTTCTCTATTCTTATCTCTCCTATGCTTCGCATACGTAAGCGAATTATCACTTTTCTATCGGTTCTGATCATTCAACTTGTACCGTAAACTCGTAGTAAGTTATCTAATCTTCATTGGAATGCATAAAACTATACTAATCGACTTTATTTTCTGTTATAGTGGAGGGGCCAACGCTGATCAGACAGAGTCTTTGATAGAAGATTTTTGGTTGTAACTGAGCTTTAACGCGTATTGTAACGTTCGTAACAATATAACAATGCAATGCTAAAGAGTAGACTTACGGTCTGGTCACGAGATCGGTCTAAGCGGCGAGCGGCGCGGCAGGGGCGATGTACATGACGCGTTTACTCTCAGGCGGTCGCGCGCCGCGTCACAGTAAACGCGCCATGTACATCGAAAACGCTCGCCGCTGCCGCCCGCCTGTGTAGGTCGTGACCGGGCCGTTAGTGTCAAGTTTAGACTATCGATATCCAAAATATCATTCAAACCATTCAATAGCTCAAGTGAATGTTAGTACTGGCTACTTACGCTCACTCAACGTTTTACTATTCTTCTATTCCGTTCCACTATTCGGACAAAAGTGCGATGTGTCTGTCTATCATGAAACTCTTATTGCCGGCGAGAGATCGTGAGAGAGAGAGAATGGAAAATAGATAACGATTGTTGCGCAAGTTCTGAGCCGCTCGTGGGTTTCATAATACAATATATTGATCTGCATTTACAAAATATTTTAATAATACAATATAGACAGTATACTTATTCACCTAAAATTATTTACCCTATTTTCATTAAATATTACTTAGATAGTGAATCAGAATAAACTTTACTGGTGTACGTTTGCTTGTGTGTGTTAGCTTGTGTTAGTGATCAGCTGAGCGGCGGCAGCGTTCAATACACCAAGCTACATTTTTTTACGTTTTAGGGAGTTATTTTTTCATTTATTTGTATTCAGTTATAGTAGTATATTCACCTCTGAAAATATTTTGCAAATGCGTATCAATTCACTGTATACAATACACTCATATGAATAAGGATTTCAAGAAAAGTACTTACTATCAACATGGGCGAGACCCAGCATTGTTGTACACGCAAATATGCAGTGCAACGGTCTGTCAAGCAGTATGTATGTGGCGTAGAATATGTTTGAGCTTTGTTTGAGAGCGTATAAACCGGTCAATGGCCAGAGCACGAAGCCAAGCAACATACAGTAATGGAGATACGCGAACCACTGAAAAACAAATAAAACGTGTTAGAAATATTAGCATAGTCATAGATACTGGGTGAGTCTCTTTTTTATCAAAAGAAGCATTTCACTAGCTACTTGCCATAAGTATGTTGTAGGAAAGAGGCAATCTCTTTTATTTCTTATGAACGTCTATTAAACAATATTTCTTCTCAGACCCACGGCGATTAACAGTGAAATAAGCACATAAGTGCGTATTTCACGGTTAACTTAAATTGCTTAATAATTGAAATGTCGTGGGGAAAGCTACATATCTGTGAATTCTCCAAAACATTTCGAAAGGCATGTGAAGTACCAATAGCTGAGTGTGGCGGACAGTGAGACTTTTCATAGTAAGGAGAGTCCCGCGCACCGACAGTTTAGATTAGTTTAAATAGCCAAAGTCAAAGTCAAAATCCTTTATTCATTTGGGCCACAATATGACGCTTATGAACGTCAAAATAATAAATTTATAAAATAATTACTTAAAGACTACATTTACATTTACTGCCACATTCGCAAAGCAAGGGCGTAGAACCATGAGAAAGAACGGGCAATAAGACACACGGTCACTCTTTTTGTCGTCAGGTTTTGCGTAATACACATAATTTACATTTTGTAAGGTGCTGCAATTGTTACACCTTCTATATCACTTGTATATATTTACTGTACATAATAATACTCAAGCATAATAATTAATTTTAATTTTGATGTTCATTTAGTATGCCTCCTCAAAATAGACATGGTGAAACAGGAGCATCCACTTATATTATATTATATACCTAATATACCTGCGGGCAATCCGCGAAAGTGATCAGAACCATGATGGAAATGATGCAGTTAAATATTAAAATTTAATACCAGCCTGCAAGACCGTCATCGACCAGTCATCGCAAGTAGCACCTGTTTACGAGTATTACGCATGGGTCAGCCATCATCCCTCTCGCCATATTAGAGGGACAGGGGGATCTCTGCCTTTTCGCCGAAAATTGTTCAGCCGATTATCACTTGCCAACTAACGTTTCGCAGAATTTTATTTCGCAGAATAATCATTTGCCAACTTGTGATATAATTTTGTTTTTATTTCCCAACCTCACAGTTGCCAACTTTACGTTTGGTCTTCCTTTTATTGTCGCAGTTCTAACCTAACCAATGTAGCATATTTAAATGCCCTGTGTAGTGAAATAAAAGCGATTTGGTTCTGGCACTTTGCTGGCCGCTGCCGCGGCACGCTCGCTTCGCTCGCTCGGCTCGTGCGTTGTGGTCGCAGTTCTAACCTAACCTAACCAGCCATTGTTTCTGTTTAAGAATATATATCTATACGGGAATTAACGCGAAAATGCATTAGGTATTTACATACCTTATTTTTGCTTGACGTTTCGAGACGGTTGCACGTCCCGTGGTTGCAAGCTGACTGGTGTAGCGATGTCACGTCTCCGAGTGCGAGGTAGAAGATTCTATTTCTACCCCCGCGTTGTTGATTTTCGAGGTGCCGGCGCAAAACACACTAACCGTATCTGTATTTTGAACATTCGCCGACTGCGCATTAAAGTAGGGTGTTGTTAACCGGATCACTGGATTCCACGCCGATGACAATTTGAAGCCCTCTTCCCGATTGAAATTTTTATGTCTTCTGATTTCGATCGCTTCACGCACAACTCTTGGGTAAAAGTGGCGTTCCGTGGAGAGGACTTGTGGACGATGAAATTCAATCCAGTGATTGGTGCCCGATTGAAGTAAATGTTCCGCAATCACCGATTTGTTCGTTTGACGGTTCTTTACAGCTGCGATGTGCTCCTTTATACGTTCAGCGATAGTCCGCTTCGTTTGCCCTATGTAAGAGCTTCCGCAGCTGCAGTTGATTTTATAGACACCTGGGGTTTGAAGCGGTAGAACATCCTTTGGTGTGCCCACCATGTTGTATACTTTGGCCCCTGGTGTAAATACGGTCGGAATGGAGTAGTTTTTTAACTTTGCTCCTATTTTATCCGTAACACCTCTAATGTAGGGCATGTAGGTAGGTAGGTTGTCTATTTACCGCCGGATGTTTATCTCGCTTGACAGGCCGCGTCATTCGACGTTGTATCTGGTATCCGTTCTTCCTAAGTACCTCCTGAACATGGTCTAGCTCTAGCTTCAAATGCTCAGGGTCACAGAGGTCGTGTGCTCTGTTTTTTAGTGACGTCACAACGGATTGCAGTTGTCGAGGATGGTGGTGCGACGTGGCGTGCAGGTATCTATCTGTGTGTGTAGGCTTCCGGTAAACATGCAACGCGAGTGTTTAAAAGTTTCCATTGTTTCTGTTGACGTGCATTGTTTATCAACATACTAACCTAACCTTACCTAACGGATTCCTTTCGATTTCACCTGAACTTCCCGAAACATCACCTGAACAGACGAAACGTTATTCGTCTAAAAGTTGTCTGGCCTAATAATTTGACAAAAGATAAATGCCTCAAACGTTTTTTGTCATTACAATAATCAGCTTAACAATAATTCTACCAAATGACACGCTGTCATACTAAACTTTGACAATCGTTAGTCGTCAAATTGAAAAATAGGCGAAACGTTGGTTGGCAAGTGATAATCGGCCAAACAATATTCGGCGAAAAGGCAGGATCCCGGGACAGGGATACCTACATAATAATTAATAATACTTACTTTCTTGTCAGATAATTTGATTTTCTTATCTTCCACTTCGAATTGAATGTGCGCCAAAATGATGCCTAGGAAACACGACGGTAAGGCTCCCCACGAGGATATGTAGAATTCAGTGAATGATTTTGATTCTCGGAAGGTGGTACGTATGTTTCTGTAAAGGCAAAACCAAAATCATTAATAATTATAGCTCTCTTTAACTGCTTACAGAATGCAAGGCTAGGAATATTTGTAGTTAAGACTACAAATATATTAAAAATATACTAAACTGCAAGTTTTACTTCTAACAGAACATCCAGATTCTAAAGGTGCTGATACATTTGAGCATTTACTTGTTGTACTTGCGAATGTTACATCACAGGCAAACAAACGAGAGCGTTTTTAGCGAGTATTCTAACGAGTGTTCTGCCTAGCATTCTAGCGAAACGCTAGTTACTTCGAGCGTTTTGCCGCGAGCATTCGCTAGAAAGATCGTGAAATTGTTCCTTGCGGTGTTTGGTTTGGGTCGTTGTCCAGTTGAACATATTTGAGTCACTAGTAGCTCCCCGCAGAATATCAGTGCCAGCAAGTCTGGTATTATGTTTAACGGGGTCCTATTACTGCCACGACCTAACCTTAGCGTGTTATTAGTTAACCATGATTTTCATTTTATTCCGTATTTTTGTATTTACCTTATTTTGTACTCTCTCGTTGTTTGGTTCTTTATCTTTGGCAGCAATAAAATATTTTCCATTTCATTTTTCATATTAATTAAATAATGCGATTCGTCGATGTTCGCATAATTCTTAATTCTATCAGCACCAAAATGATGATAACTCATTTAAGAACCACACCTCATGCACAATGCTCGACACAGGTACGTTAAATTACATGGAAATGCTTTAAAAAATGGATTATCATTAATAATTAATTCTATGATTATCAACCAACAACTTCATGTTATCAAAAAAATCAAATAGTAACACATTACCTTAACACTGAAAATCATTAAGAAGAAAGCACTTACTCTGGGGTGGTGATATAAATCATAGACTTATACTCTTTGATGTATGCTGTGACTGCCACCAGGATGCACGAGGCAAGGAAGAGAGCCGGGTAGAGTTTTAGAGCGGCGCGTCTGTACCGCCACGTGATCAACGTCAACGCGCAAGCCACAATGTACATATGCATATTTACGGCTAGGAACCTGGAAATGTAAATCCCTTTTGAGTAAAAAGCATAATGTTTTAGTAAAACCGCAGTTGGCAAAGTGTTGTAGTGGAGTTGTTCTATGCAGGTAATGATAACATGGCAGTAGAACAAGTAAAGTAGTTCCTTGACCCATTTCTTGTAAAAAAAACCGTAAGTGACTTTGAGATATAAGATCAAAAGTATCAAATTATATTAAACATTGACAAACACATACTTTCATTAGCAGGCAGGCGTTTAAGTTTCAAGTTGTTATATGTCTCTGTGTATTCAGTCAAATATCTCATTATCATTATTTTGAATAAAAAAAGTAAAGGCACATTTGTGGCACGTACGGCACCGAACGTTCGTATTGTCAAGTCATCTATTACACCGTGTTCGGCGTGGCAAACCTTCTGTTGAGCAATTATTGCACGCGACACGGTACGCGACCGAAAGTTAGATCATCATGCCTAGAGACGTCTACTGCTGGACATTGGCCTCCCCCAAGGTTCTCCAGATGGACCGATTTTAAGCCGCCCGCATCTTACCGCTTCCCACGATCTTAACCAGATCGTCAGTCCACCTTGCGGAAGGCCTACTCCTGCTGCGTCGTCCGGGACGTGATCGCCACTCCAAAAGCCTCCTCCTGCTCCAACGGCCATCGGTTCTTCGAGCTATGAGCCCTGCCCACTGCCATTTCAGCCTGGCTATTCGGAGAGCTATATCGGTGAGTTTGCTTCTCCTGCGGATATCCGACGGCAAGTTAGATGCCGCCTTTAAATCCTGTCGACTGTTCGATTGGTCTTGCCAATCGAATACTACGACCAGTTACTCAAGTATCGGCACCATACTTTCAGCATTTGTGTCGCTACACTTAGCCAGTCCAGCCAAGAATTTCAAATCAGAAATTCGTATGCCTATACTTAGGAGATAAGATAAGATCATCTTACCAAGAGGGCGTCACGCAATATTCAGACGGTTGCACGATGGTATTAACGAAAAATGCTTGAGACCAGAACTTGGCTTGGCAGTTTCTGCTCTCCGCGCCGAGGGTGATGGGTGCGAGAGCGCCTCCTCGAGTGTGTACCCACCAGGTTGCTGCAAATCCTACTATCAGCATGCTCACGGGGACAATTCTGAAAAAGGAATTTCGTTGATATAATATTTTTACCAAAAACGTTGATGCCTGGCACATTTTAATATATTCTGTTCAGTTGGCGACAAATTAATGGCTACTAATATGTAGCTGTAGAGGAAAGATGCGCGAATTTTTATACACTAATAAAGTGACTTCCTTACTTTGAGATTGACTATTATTTTACTAGCAACTGCTGCAAATTATATTAATGCTATTTTTATTAATATCAAATAATAGCCCACCTAGAGACTATTCAATGTAATTACCTTATTACTCGTTTTATAACATACTTCGGCAGCATGCGCAGGCTAAGCTCTTGCTTCCTGGAGCACGAGAGCAAGTTGTATGCGGCGAAGAAGCATGACATCGTGATGAGGATCTGCATCAGGGACGTACCGCCGAATATGTACGTGCTGCTGACTTGTACTACAAGCTGTACACAAAATATGAACGAATTAATACTTCCTCGGTATTGTTTTACACAGAAAACGTCGACATGCCTTGGATAAGAGTATTTGGTTTGGTTCTTACATGTGTTTGCTTTGTTATACCAAAATACATGAACTATGTGTGTAGGCATGCTACATAAAATATAGAGGTGAAGTTATGGGCCCTGATGCGTTATAGCTAGACCTGAAAGCCTGATGTTAGATCTGGTTCATGAAACACCACATTCACAAAATACGTACGAGAAGTACTGTTATAAGCAATTCATTTAAATGAAAGACCTTAAGAAATAAATTTGTAAATCGTTAAATTTCGACCGCTGTTTTTATGACGAATCATATTTTTTTGCATTAAATAGTTTTGCAGTCCTGGTTTATGTGCATCTAGCATAATTATGCATCTAGTATTTTTTTAATCAAGCCTCTTGCAATTTCGAGTGTGTTAAGAAAGCCCTTCCCCAGAAACTCATTTTGACCGTGTATTCATAATGTATTTTATTTTTGTTGGTGGTATTTGTTAAGAACAAACTAAACATTTCTTACCTTTTCCAAATACTGTGGGTTGATGATGAAGAACGCATAGTGAAATATGGTTGCGTGAAGAAACATCGTAAGCAGCATTGATGTCGCTCTGGAAATAGTTTACAGGATAGGTAAGTATATCTGGATTTTAGACTATTCACTTGCATCTTCTGTCCAGCAAGAATGCAAGTACTCTGTGATTTAAATTTTTACTGTCCTTTTGGTAGGGTGGACTGTGACAGCTAAGCTGGAGGCCCTTTTTTTACTTTCTCATGAACCCGTGTGTCGGAGGGTAAGGTATCGCCAAAGCATTCGTCGTTACCCCCCGACGGGTATTGGCCCGCCAGATGGTCAGGCGGACCCCAAACAAAACCCTCTTGGCGGCGGATTAAGGTGTTGGGCTCCGCCGTCAAAACACCCAGCGGCCGCAGAGGATAGGGAGGACGGCAACGCAACACCGCATCTCCTCTTCCTCTGCGGCCCACCGCGATACATCGAATGGTGCGCCCCCATTTGGTCGGGGGAGATAGGGCGCGCAGCAACGCAACACCGACACGCCTCTCCTCCCGCGACCGCACCCGACTGCGAGGGACAGACAACTGTCCCCCGCACCTTTGGACGCATCCTGCGCAGGCCCACTGCCAAGCCCACGCGGAGCGTCATAAGTCATAAGTAATTTATTTCGTAACCATAGAAATATTGTGTTGAAAATTTAAACATAACAAATTGCAAATAAATTAAATGAAAATAACATACAATATTACATTTAAAACAGATCCAAGTTCATTAAAATGCGTTTAAAAAAACAGTAACAGCCATTGATAGATCATGTGTTGGATTTTAAAACTAAATTAAATTGGATAAAAAATTTCATAAAACATAACATAAAAAATTACAAATAAATCAGATTTTAGAAATAAAATAAAACATAACATTAAAAATAACAGTTAAATCAGATTAAAATTCATTATAACACATTTAGAACAGTCAGTAAATAAAAACAACAACAGTCAATTAAATTAACAAGTAAGATGATTATTATGTCAATAGTAAATTTCAAAGTAAATGTAAATGTCAAAGTAAATAGTAAATGTCAAAGTAAATTATATAAATTACCGCTATACAATTACAAGTTACAATGTCTATCTTCCATGAATTCATTGACACTATAATAGCCTTTCCTCAATAAATAAGCCCTCAATTTATTTTTAAATAAATTGACACTATAAATACTTTTGAATTCTATGGGCAATTTATTGTATAAAACTACAGATTGATACCGTGGGCTGTGATGCACAACTTGTAATTTTGGTTGTATGTTGTAGGGCACATCTTTCCTCCGTGTACTAGCTCTAGCTACTCTCTGCTCATCGGTCTCAATTGTGTGCAATTTTTTTACGAAGCTAGTCAGTAACACCAATATATAAAGGCATGGCACTGTCAAGATTTGTAGTTTTATGAAATGCTCTTTACATGAAACCGTCTGTTTCATGCGGAGCATTGTGCTAAGAGCTCTTTTTTGAATAACTAATGCCATTTGCATGTTATAATTGTAACTATTACCCCAAAATTCGATGCTGTATCTAAGCCTGGACTCTACCAAAGCGAAGTACACACTCCTAAGTTGAGGCAAAGTTAATACTTCTCTCAGAGTTCGGATCGCGTAACATGCCGCGCTAACTGATTTAGTTAAAGCTAATGTCTCAACCTTCCAATTTAACAATGCATCAATGTGTACACCCAGGAACTTGACACTATCAACTACATCGACATTGCTTCCCCAAGATACAATATCTAACTTGACGTCATTCCGTGTAGTGGTCTTAAATAAGACACATTTTGTTTTATTAACATTCAGTTTCAAATTGTTCGTACTAAACCATTTTCAAAAGCGATCAGGAGAGCATTGAGTTTGGATTCTAATTTCAGTATATCGTCTGCAGTAACTATTGCATTTGTATCGTCGGCAAAGATAATTAATTGTGTGTCTTTAATACGGGTTTTTATGTACTCAATTAAATCATTCAGGAATATAATAAAGAAAATTGGACCAAGGACGGATCCCTGAGGAACACCACGGCACACAGTGACTAGGTTAGACCTACTAGTTTTTTCTTCTCCATCTATTACCGATTTAATCTCTACATACTGCTGTCGGTTATACAGATAATATCTAAATAGTTCCAAAACATTCTCACGTACACCATAATGTTCTAACTTAGCCAGGAGAATACCATGGTCCACTGTGTCGAAGGCAGAACTGAGATCTAGAAATATACCGGCAACTTTTTTTTTTATCGTCCACTCCAGGGATCCCTCTTAGCTTCACCGCGGGGTACGAAGCCACGGTTACTGACTTACTGTTACCCACCACAACAAGGTGATAACCACGGAACCACGGAAGGCACAAAAAATATATACAGAACAAACAAATAAATAGGTATATACAGAACGAAAAGAAAATGTTTTAGAGGGCATTATGAAATTCATCCACATCGCCGTCAACTGAAAGCGTGCCTAGAACGCTGGCAGTATTGCCACGTTGTATGGCGATACTGAACTTTTTGGCCAAATACAACCCAGCCTTCTGGTCACGCGAAGCGTCGACCAGTCTCTTTATCAATATTAAGCAAGGATGTTTATTGGTTCTCTGGTTACCATAGTATAGTCTCCGCCTAGGTTAGTATTAGATGATCGTATCTGAGTGGTCTTAGGATATTATTATTAATTGTTTTCAGATGATATATTGTTAACATACCTGAATCCGTTAAGAGGGCTGAAGTCTCCGTACTCTATGTTAACATTTTTCCGCACAGCTTTAAAGCTTTGCCAACTTTCCTGTATTGAAAATGCTGTGATCAACTTGTTTTCTGAAAAGAATACATTCAATAAAAAATAGAGAGGTAAATATCAGGACTGGGTGATTTTGTTTTTTAGACTGTGATATTAAGAGATCCGTGGTAGAATTTTGCAATAACACGCAACAGTGCCGAAATGTTGGATTTTCGGCATTAAAAGGGTGTGTGTCCCGAAAGACAACTAAAAAATTACGTTAATGACCACAATAGTTTAAATTCATATTGTATATAGTAGTGGATAGCATAATCAGAAAGTAACGTAAATGGGCATAAAGGATGCGACCAAAAGGCAATTATCAGTATGTGGTGTTAAGTTGTCTAAGTGTTCAAGTTTGTATATATTACTTATATAAACTTAGCATTGTTATGATAATGAGCACATGTTTCGCAATAAGTAGGTATTCTTTTTCTCAATAAACAAAAAAGGGTGCATAGGGTTTCCACCAACAACTTAGGGTCCCAAGCCAACCTCACCTGCAAGTGGTGCACCTGCCGATCAACGGACGAGGCTCTGGCAAACAAAATATCCCGATAAGCGGCAATAGGCTCGCCACCTATTACGTGGGATCAAAACACTGGCGAAAAGTGGGCGTTTAATATGCCTCTGCCTACCCCTTCGAGGAAATAGGCGTGAGTCTATGTATGTATGCAATAAACAAAACATTTCACTTACTTTTATGTTTATCCCCAACATAAACGTCGTATACAGTCGCAATAATATTAATAGCCAATATAGTGAGAACACACTGTAAGAAGAGGTGTTCTCCTGCTGTCGTTGAACGTTCAGCATATTTGTCAGCGCGAGTATGACAGTAGTAAAGCGTGTTCAGCGTAGCACGAAGTGTTCGTGTCCCGCTCCACTCATTAACGCAGTGTTCGAAGCGCTGCGAAGCATTTCTGACTGGTTCTTGAGGACACCGGGAGCTGACGCAGTACCCACGGTGAATGCGCGTTCGATTGAAGTGTTCATACGATTCATCTGAATATGTCTGTTAAATATGATATTTATTGAATCACACAATCGCTTTTATATCTATCCATAAACATATAATAATTCTTCAGTTCAATCTACAGAACGATTTTTTTACTGTTGTAAAAAAAATGTTCTGTAGATTGAACATATTTACAAAAGGATGTGGATGAATCATGGAATGAATCAAGGGTTTATTACCATGCGATATTTGTACAATTATTATACTTAGTCCACTTTTATAACAATGAAAAAATATACGAGCCGCTTTCTTAACAAAAGCAGAAGATTTCTTACATGAAATGTCGCACATCCTCGATTTTTCAAAATTGAGTTTTTTTGTATTTTCTTCTCTTAGAGACATATACCAGCTTGTATACAATGAAGCTGAAGAGGAAGACATTCTGCACTATTGCCGAAGGGCCCCTCCGTGGGATCTCCACCTTGTCGTGGTGGGGGGCTCAGTAACTGTGGCTTGGACACCCGCGGTGAACCTAAGAGAGATCTCGGGAGTGGACGCTCCACGTGGGCTTGGAGGGGCCTGCGCAGGATGCGTCCAAAGGCGTGTTGGTGTTGCGTTGCCGCGCGCCCTACCTCCCGCGACCAAATGGGGCGCACCATTGTTGCATCGCGGTGGGGCCGCAGAGGAAGAGGAGATGCGGTGTTGCGTTGCCGTCCTCCCTATCCTCTCCGGCCGCTGAGTGTTTTGGCGGCGGAGCCCAACACCTTCATCCGCCGCCAAGGGGGTTTTGTTCGGGGCCCGCCTGATCATCTAGCGAGGCAATACCCTTTCGGTGGGTAGTGAGGAATGCTTCGGTGATACCCGACCCTCCGAGACACGAAGAACACGGGTTGGTTTTTAGTCAGTAAAAGTCTGACTGTCCCCTTCGCCCTTCCCCCAGGGCGGAGGGACTCCATGAGGATTTTCCAACCCAACACGCAATAGAAATGGTTTAGAGAAAAGAAAATACAAAAAACTCACTTTTGGAAAATCGAGGGTGTGCGAATTTTCATTTAAGAAATCATCTGCCAAATCGATGCTGGTGTACTTCCTCCCATCTAGGAGGTCTGCCATCAGCGTTTTGTCTTTGGTATAACGACTCATATTCACGAGTGGATTGATAACCAATTACGTTAATGTTTGCTTGTAGGCGGTTGGAAAAACGCCTCACGTAGCCATTTGGGGAAAACCGGGAGACTTGCCCAGGTGGGAGAGTTGAGCCACCTTTCAAAATTGTAAGTACTTAAATTTAGCGCGAACGAAACGTCAAAGCGTTCATTGGTCGCACGCAAGAGGCCAATCATAAGTCATTTTGAACCATAGCGGTGTTGTTCGTCAGTGTCATTGTAAAACGTGTTTTTGTTGCTGCGGAGTATATTTTTTTGTTTTAATTAGTTTTGTGATTGCTGTCGTATTTATTGAGGTACGTATTGTGTGTCACTATTTTTATATTGCCAGACAAATGTAGTTTGAGAAAAAAACACTTAGCATAGTGTTTTTTTCTCTACGATCGGAGGTTTTTCTTTGTCATAACCTAAATGGGGAATTAGTGGGAGTGGGAGAGTTGCACCAGGGTGGTTGCGGGAGACTTGCTCAGTGGTTCATGTCTCCCTGTGCAGGGAAATTAAACTTTATTTTGTTAAATTGTTTTTTTTCGGTCTTAATATAATTTATTGTATTTGCAGTGCCAACTTGTACGATGCCTTTTCAATACAAGCCTCCTGAAAATGCACGCAAACGAAAAACACACACAAAATTGGAGTTGCAAAATGCCATAGATGAAATTAAGGGAGGCGCTTCTATTAGACAAACTTCAAATAAATATGGCATAGATAGAAGTACTTTGAGACGGTATAAATTAAATGAAGATAAAATTCATAAATTTGAAGAAAAAACAGTCAATACAAAGCATCACAGGTATTTATAACAGCCGAGGAAAAGCTTCTTGTCAATTATTTGTTGACATGCAGTAAAATGCATTATGGTTTGACAAGAAAACAAGCAATGCAGTTGGCATTTGAATATGCGATAGTAAAGTCAAAGAAATTTCCTGATAGCTGGACGAGGAATAACTCCACTGGGAAAGATTGGTTTCGAGGTTTCTTTTCCCGAAATCCAGAAATAAGTTTAAGAACCCCCAAAGCCACCAGCTTGTCTCGGTCCACCAGCTTTAATAAAAAAAATGTAGAAGCTTTTTTCACAAATTTTAGGACAGTTCTTGAGAGATTTAATTTGAGGCTCACAATATTTATAATTGTGACGAGACTGGATGCACAACCGTACAAAACTGTCCAAAAGTCAGCCAATAAAAAGTCAAAACAAGTCGGACAAGTTACATCTGCGGCAAGAGGAACTACTGTAACCCTTTGTTTTGCTGTTAATGCTATTGGAAACGTGATACCTCCCTTCTTCATATTTCCAAGGGTAAGGTATCAAGACTATTTCGTGTCTGAAGGACCAGAAGGGTCAGACGGAGATGCTCGTTCGAGCGGTTGGATGACCACTAAGAGTTTCGTGAAATTCCTTAGACATTTCGTGAAATATTCTCGTGCCTCCAAGACCAATCGCGTGCTCTTAATACTAGATAACCATGAGAGTCATGTAAATGTGGGGTCAATTAATTTTGCCAGAAACAATGGAATTACACTGTTAACACTTCCTTCACACTGTAGCAATAAATTACAGCCCCTTGATGTTTCCGTATATTCCTCATTTAAATCTTGATACAATACAGCTATGAGCAACTGGATGTTATCCCATCCAGGCAAGACCGTCACAATTAACAATATTCCAGGATTTATTAAGACGATTATGTCACAAGCATTCACCCAAAGTAACATCTTAAGCGGCTTTCAGAAAACTGGCATTCATTAATTAAACCCAGAAATTTTTAATGACGACGATTTTATGTGTTCTGCTGTCACAGACAGAGATTTACCTAAAGATCAAGCATTAAAAAGAGCGCGTCTAGGAACTCGGATTGAATTTGCCACTGAACTTGAAGAATCGGCTCAGTTTGGACAGAATGCTACGATTCCGATTGATTTTTCACAAGAACCTGAAAATAGTTTGAGTAATATTGATCACAGTTGTATAAGTGAGTTGTCAACTTCTTTACCAGTATCTCCTAGTGGAATCGAAAATATATCTGTGCAAAATGTTCCACATAATGCTTGTGAAAGCCTAAATGGTTCAAAATCAAACAATACTGTAACAGGTGCCAGATTTAGTCGAGCTAGTTCGGAGTCAAATCAAAATTTAAAGAAACAGGAAACATTCACTACGTCGCCAGTAAACTGCACGAGAAAACGTGCATCGTCTGTGCCATCACAAAAGGAAATATCTTTCGACTCATTTCAAGGTAACCAATTGAGTCCAAACAAACATGACAATATTAATTTACAATCCTCTTCTACTGCATTCATGGCACCTATACAACACCGCAACCTGGAAATATGCACTTCTCCATCGATCCCGTCTACTCCAAAAGATTGTAACATATTAATTACTCCAGAAAACTTAAGACCATTTCCGAAAGCAGCTCCTAGAAAGACAGGTCGGCGAGGTCGTCAGCCTGGCAAAACTAAAATATTAACATTGAAACCGGGTAAAGAAACTTGCTACAATGAAAGCCTTACTGTAACCCCAACGAAGAAAATATGCAACCCTAATAATGACAGTCATGCGAAATCAAATGATAAGAGCATGAAAACACAATTTAATGATGTGGTAGAAAGAGAAAAGTTGAGAACTGTTAAAAAGAGAGTTTTTGAGAAAAGTGACACTGAAGGTGGCGGAAACTGTCCTAATAAAAAAACTAAGAAGACTCACGGAAAAACTAAAGGAAAAAAAGATAACAAAAGTCAATCCGTCCAAAAGAAAACTAAACCAAATAAAACCATAATAAAAAGTAAAAAAAATAAGAAGGGATATGACAGCGACACGGAATCTGATAATGAAGATGTTGTGCCGTACGCTAATAGTTCCTCTGATGATAATTTTGGAGAGAATCCTGTCATGGAAGACCGTTGGTACTGCTTCGTTTGTCAAACGGAAGATGTTATGTCTAGATGCGTCTTTGTCTTTTATTTGGTAGATGTTCATGAGTTATGTGTATTTGCATGTGATCTAACTATGATGTTGAAATGGACACAAAAGAGGCTGATTGGACTGAATCATCATTAGTCTATCGCAAATAGTTTTGTCTCATGTGGGGCTCAAATCTATTACACCCAAGGCGAGAAAACGGTGAGCTTACAGAAGATATCGATGATTTCATTTGTCACGAATGTGATGAGAAATAGTTTTCTGTGCAATATTCAAAATGCCTATTTGATTGAAAATAATTTTAAGATTGTTTAAAGGTTGATTAGAAGTTAATACATTTTTGTTTTGAAAAAAAAAATTGAGACTGGTCAAAGATTGATTAGAAGATGGTTAATAGTTTTAATAAAAAGTAATAAATAATTAATAATAATGTTATCAGTATGAATGTTTGTTTTTATCAAATAATAACATTTATTGCGTAATAGGTACAAAACATATATATATATAGTAATAATTAAATATTAAAGATAAGAGCTAAACCTAAAACTAATCTACAATTAATAAAAAAAAGAACAAAAGAAAAAGAATGAAAACGAAAAAAAAAATTATAATAATATTGTTTGGTTATTTTGTTAAGATAATTATTTCTGAGGAAGATATAATTTAAAACTATATTAAGACTGGTAAATTATACCAAATGTTATAATAAAAAGTTGATATTAGCAGCTCGTTGTAATATGCTTGCCCGCAGGTTTGCACGGTGTACAAGGGAGGTGCAAGTAACTCTCTTTTTGGCTTATTGCCAGTCTTTTTACTCGTGCAGCCTGTGGGTGAGGTATACGCAGGGGGCTTACGGCGCTCTGCGCGTTCAGTACAATAACGCGCTTAGGATGTTGTTGGGGCTGCCTCGGTTTTGTAGCGCATCGGGCAGATCCGAGAGTTGACGACTTTTATGCAGTCATGCGCAAGCAATGCGCGTCGATGCTGTTTCCGGGGCAGTTCGAACGACATCCTCGCGACGTTGGCGGAAAAAATAGATGAGCCGTTTTTTAAATTCTGGGCCAGTAGACATGTGCGCCTAGAGATAAATGTGCCTAATTAGGTTAAGTGTATGATTTATGTTATGTTTTTTGATTTGTGTACTAACAATAGGCTAAGGAACTACTAACACTATGGATCTTTGGTCTGAAATAAATTAAATATTATTATTATTATTAAAAACACTGCTAAAGTTTAATTATGTTTAATTGTTTATATAAAAAGTTACTATTGTGATTTTGTTTATTTTGGAACAATTTTATTTGCACTTATTTGCACACACACAAACGCGCGCGCGCGCACACGCACACGCACACGCACTCACTCACATATGTATACTACAGTCTAATTATAAACATAATAATGGATTGTTTATTTTTAGAAAGCCAAGATGCCTAAACCGAAACTATCAGAAGAGGAGAGAGAGAAAGGAAAGAAAAAGATTGGCAGAGCAAAAGCGACGTGAAAAATTAAATGAAGCGACCCTGTTATATTATATAAAATTAAGTATATATTGTTAGCAATAGCCATTGCATACTTCCGAGAGAATACTCCCAGAAACCCAGTTTGGCTTCCGACCCGACCGAGGCACTTGTGAAGCGATCTTTTCGATACGTCAACTGCAGGAAAAGAGTCGGGAACAAGGCCGCCATTTATACATGTGTTTCGTTGACCTTGAGAAGGCGTTTGACAGTGTGCCTCAAGAAGCTTTGTGGGTAGTACGGGGTAGACTGGGATGTACAACAAAGTTTGTTAACCTTGTGAGACTTCTGCATGACGACATGAAGTGTTGTGTGCCAGTCGACGGTGAACAGACCGGCTTCTTTCCCGTCACCTATGGGGTAAAGCAGGGATGCGTTCTTGCGCCAACACTCTTCGCGATGTACTTTTCTGTCGTTGTCCTCGAGGTTATACAAGCACTTCCCGAAGGAGTCCGCATCCGCTTTCGGACAGATGGAGAGTTGTTTAACCTGAGCCGACTCCGAGCTCAGACCAAAGTGTCGTACGCTTTAGTTACGGATATCATGTATGCGGATGATTTGTGCTTCGTTACTGATTCCCCAGATAGCCTGCAGCAGCTTATGTCCGTTTTTGCCGAGTCTTGTCACAAATTTGGTCTTAAGATCAACGCCAAGAAGACAGTAGTAGTGACTTTGGACTCACTTGCGTAATGTTAGATCGGGCGACTTAGCACTTATAAAAAAAACAGCACTGAAGGTCAAACAACGTTTATTTACTTTAATACAAAGTTACCAAAATTCTACACAAGGTCAATCACACAGTTAAGTAGTTCTTGGACTACACTCACAAACTTGGTCGCGAACTTAGATTTCAGCACGACTGTCCTGCGAAGGACAGGATCACCCGAAATTATTATTCTAGGTTTAGCAGAACACCAACAAGTTGGGTATTGGTCCTAATGACCAAAATTACAACTGCACTAGAATAATAACAAGCGCGTTTTACTCAAAGACACCGGCTTTTATAGGAAAAATATTGCTGAATTGCACTAAGCTATTGACGTCAATCGGCATAATGCAAGTCAGCAATTTTATATAGGAAATAGGGATGTGACACCTCCCCCCTTTAGAACGGAAGATCCGGAAAATAGAAAAGGATGTGAGTATAATCCAAGAAAATAATTAAAATTAAATTACTTTTAATAATACAAATTGTAATACACTGAACTACAAATTGAAATGAGGATACAAAAATGAAATTGGAAATAGATTGTATAAAATAAGGTAATTGGAAGTACAACAGCCTTAATAGCTATATTATAAATCTAGACTTAAGTGTATTAAACCCTTAATAAAATAACAAATAACAAAGTAAATAGGGTTGAAACGAATACAAATTGTTTTATAATTAAAACTCGAGATTTCGTCTCGGTGAACTATTTGAGTCTAAACTTTCTGTGTCGTATTCAATATTAGGCATTTCAATGCTGGATCTAGTACGAATATTTGTATTAGGTTTCGTCATACAAGTATTGATAATTTTAACACAGCAAGATGTACTATTACTATTTCTTCGTTTACAACAGAAACATTTGTAGAGCTTATATGAGATATATGCAAATACAGAAACAGAAAGTGCAGTAGTCATAATGCTAAAATAATAACTATATTTGATATGATATGGTTGGTTTTCAATTTTCGTTAAATCGTCATTAAATTGATCTAGTCTATGAGAAGCATACTGCAGAGAATCTAAGTTTATATGAGACAGTTTAATAGGAGTTAGATATGGAATACTATTATTCAATTTGCTTGTAGAACAACAATCATCATAAATTATATTAAAATTACGATAATAATATATAATTGAATTAAAAGCGGCTGTTTGGTTTCAAATTCTTGAGTCGGAATAAACTGAAGTAATTTATGATAGGCTTTACAATATTTAGGTAATTTCAAAATACTTGTACCAACAATATCATAATCTTCTAAATTACCATTACAATTAATAGATATCTTAGCGATATCGGACTGGACATATATCCATCTATTATTACTACGTTTTTGCCAAATATCTACTTCGCCTATAATAATCTTATAATTACACGACTCCGGGATACCTTTCACGTGATCACTTAAAACCGTCACTTCACAGATTGGATTCGCAACACTAAATTCGATATTTCCGAGTTTACACAAGTAGTAGTTGTTGTTTATAACTTTACACTCACTTAGATCTTGGAGCACGGAATACATTAATTTATCTTGTGTCAATGCTAAAAACTTTGCGGATGGATTGATCAATGCGAAAGTGTTAGGGCTACGAATGTCATGAGGAGTCGGTAGTGAATACACATGGTATAGATTGTAATCTACGAAAGATATAACTAAAGGAATTTTAATAGCGAATATTAGCTTATTATTACTAATAAAAGATGATATTTCAGCAATATCTATAATTGCATGAATATTATCTAATGTTAAATGTAAGGGTAAACTTAAAATTATATCATTATTTTTAGAACTAAGTTCATTGTACAATTGTGTTGGACTTAACACTGAAGGATGAACTATGTTTTGTTTCCCAAATAGAATAGCATCAATAAGGTCTTTTAAACTGAAATTGAGGATCATTAGAGAGCTTTCTAATGCGCTAAAAGTCATGGACAGATGAGACATAACTTCCAATTTATTGGCATTCTGTGAAACAGTGTCTAAAATATTGCGTAAATTTTGTATATTATTATTGAGAACATATTCATTTTCATTAAGTTTAGAAATAGTACTATTAAATGATGAGATAGTAGAAGTCATTATGTGAATATTTTCTTTCATTATGGTAGCTAAGTGTCTTTGATCATCTTGAACCGAATTAATAGCATCAGTAAAAGTTTTAGCATCATCTTCATCAAGTGAGCCAAAGAGTTGTTTTAAAATTGGACCACCTTTACCAAACCAAGCAGATCTTTTAACTCTGCGAGTATTATTAGAATTAGTTAAATGAGATAGAGACATATAGTTACTTTGAACACTAAGAAATAAGCTTTCTAAGGGACTTAGAACATTCCAACAATCGGTTTTAACCTTGGTAGATTGGTGAGTGGTACAAATTTGCTTACAAGTCTCTAGAATTCTTTGAAGGGTATTCATATGGGGCTCTATATAGGATAAGTCAGAAAATGTAACAATATTCCAATAATTATTATAGTATCTTAAAATACCGATTGGATCATAGAAGAGACCTGGGCTATCAACGATTGGAGTAGTCATGTTTGATCTGGCGAGGAGTCCTGGCGCGATGGCCCTGGAATAGAATCACCATGTGCTAGTTTAATTTCGTCAAAGTGATATCTAACATGTCTACGATTTATTAACAAGGTTACATTATTATTATCATGGACTTGTATTATTTTGTATGGACCTTTCCAAACACTAGAGAGAGCTTTACGCAGTCTATGATGGTGTTTTACATACACCATATCTCCAATATTGTAAGACATACTACGAGTATGTTTATCGTAATATCTTTTAGAGTTTTCCTTGCTACGCAGGATATTATCTCTGGCTATATTTCGAGTATTGATTAATCTTTGTTTTAATATCTTAATATAGTCGGGATAAGTAACCGTGGGGTCAATGTCATAGATAGAACTAGAAAGATACGGTTTACAACCGAATAATAATTCGTGAGGTGTGAAATTAGTAGAGGAATGGACAGTTGAATTGTAGGAAACAAGAGCAGTAGGAAGATATTTATGCCAATCGTCTTGACTGTCATTAACATATGACTTCAAATATTCTTTTAAGGTTGCATGGCTTCTTTCAAGAGCGCCATTCGTTTGAGGGTGGTAAGGGGTAGAAAAGAGATGTGTTATTTTGAATAATGTTGTTATTTGTTTATATACCTCGGCGATAAAGTGGACACCTTGATCAGAGAGAAGAGTTTTAGGAATACCGAAATGACTGATAAATTTGACAAGGCAGTCAGCTGTTTGTTCAGCTGTAGAATTAGTAATAGGATTACCCATAGAATACTTTGTTAAGTCATCTTGGAAGGTGACTATATATTTAAATTTTTCAGAACCAGATTCGGGTAAAGGGCCAACTATATCAGTAAATATTCTTTGAAGAGGTTCATGAGAAGTAGAAGTGATTTCCATAGGAGCTTTATTACAAGCACGTAAAGCTTTATTTTGTTGACATTGAGGGCAACGTTGAACATAAGCTTCTATGTCCCTTTTCATGCCCTTCCAATAATATGAGTCTTTTAGCTTATTATACAATCGCGTGGAACCAATATGTCCACCGATAGGTGAATCGTGATTATCTTTTAATATAGTAGGAATTTCGTTAGGCTTAGGATAAATTATTTTATTATGATAAATATTAATTTTAATTCCTGTATTCTTAAATAGAAAGCAAATCATTTCGTATATAATAATGTACTGAAGATTATCAAACGGATTAGAAAAATCAGACATAGAAATTTCTTTTACATCGGGATGAAAGACAATTAGTTCATTACGAAGATTGTTAAGAATTCTATATATTTCTCTATAAGTGCAAGTATCGTAATGATGGACTTTAGTGAACATATGAAAAAATAATTTATTGTTGGAATTGGTAGTTTTAATAGAATATAATTCCTTTTCGGCGTTTACAAAAGCTTCTTTATCATCTAAAAGGTCAAGAATTTCCTCGCAATAAGGATTAGAAGGATCTAAATCGATTGAGGTTGGATAAACTATGGCGGAACATGAGGTTTTTAATAAATTTTGATTATAATCACAAATTTCGGTATTAAAATTAGTAGGATTAGAGCGAGATCTAAGGAAATCATTGTATGTAAGATTATTATTAAGGTCTACAACATTAATATTATATATGGGAGGATATGGGAGGACGAGATAGGGCATCAGCATTTAAATTTGTTTTACCAGATTAAAAATAATTTCATAATCATATTCTTCCAATTTTAGGTGCCATCGGACTAGTTTACTACTAGGATCTTTACAGTTAAACAACCAAACAAGAGGATGATGATCGGTGACGATCTTGAATTTGCGTTAATATAGATAGGGTCTGAAGGTTTTAACGCCAAATAAAATTGCTAGAAGTTCCTTTTCTGTGGTGCTATAATTTCCTTCGGCTCTATTAAGAGTCCGAGAAGCATATGCGATGGGGAGATCCTTGCCTATCTCTCCTTGGGATAGTATTGCGCCTAAGGCATAATTCGAAGCGTCAGTAGTAAGAATGAAGTCCTTGGAGAAGTCAGGATATTGAAGAATGGGAGCACTTGTTAGCATAGATTTAAGAGTATTAAAAGCGTTTTCTTGATTTTGTGACCAATTGAATACAGTGTCTTTACGAAGTAATGATGTTAGGGGCTTAGTAATTTTAGAAAAATCTTTTATGAACTTCCTATAGTAACCTATTAGCCCTAGAAAAGATTTTATCTCTTTAGGGGTCCTAGGAGTAGGATAATTTGTAACAGCCTTGACTTTGTCGGGATTAGGCGATACACCCTTGTCTGTAATGATATGACCTAGATATGCGACTTCTTTCCTTAAAAATTCGCACTTGTCAGGCTGCAATTTGAGATTGTGCTTTCTAAGAGCTTCGAATATTAGTTTAAGCTTATCAATATGCGAGATCAGGGAGTGCGAATAGCAGATAATGTCATGCAAATAAATGAAGCAATGGAGACCTTGAAGACCAGAGAGAACAGTATTCATTAGTCTTTGGAATGTAGCAGGCGCATTTTTTAAACCGAAAGGCATTCGAGTATATTCAAAGTGACCATTAGGTACTGAAAACGCAGTTTTGGGTGCATCCTCCGCACTCATACAAATTTGATGGAAACCTGACACCAGGTCTAATGTACTGAAATATTTACTGTGGCCTAACTGGTCTAAGATGTCTGTAATGTTAGGAATAGGATAGGCATCTCCGACAGTAATGTCGTAGAGCTTCCTATAATCCACAACAATACGCCATTTCTTTTGACCAGACGCCTCTTGCTTTTTGGGGACAACCCTAATGGGAGAAGACCAGGGAGAATCAGAGGGTCTTATTATGCCTTGTTCAAGCATTTTCTTTACTTGTTTATTAACTTCATCCTTATGGCATTCGGGATATCTATACGTCTTTACATGAATAGGCTGAGAACTAGTGGTTTTTATTTTATGCTCTAAGGTATTAGTACAAGTTAGAGGGTCTCCATCTAAATAGAATAAATCAGAATATTCATAAAATAAACTAAGTAAAGCATCAGCTTCTTCAGAATTGAGATGTGAAGTCCGTATTTGTTTGCGGATTTGATCACACCTATTCGAAATATTTTTATTACTATTTGAATTGGAACTAGAAGAATTAATTGAATTGATAGAATGCGAGAAATCATCTTGGAGGTCACATGGAATTAATTCGACATTGAGATGTTTGATAGTAACACTTTTATCATTGGTATTTAGAACTGAAACATTAACATGATTATTTTCTTTTAAAGTAACTAGACAACTTGATAAGAATACACCTTTCTGGATTTCAGTTTTATTTATATACCCAATATTTGTTTCAGGGTTTAGGACGTTGCATTCTATGATCATTTCAGAACGTGCTGGAATGTCATATTCAGGTTTAGTAAAATAAATTTGAAATAAATATCCTTTTATGTCAAGGATTTTGTGTTCATAATTAATGCTACAATTATTCGAGTTGAGGTAATCGCTACCGATTATACCGTCGAATTCTATGTCAATACAATCTGTTATTAAGTGAAATTTTCCTAAAACAGTGTTATTATCATTACATATAAAATCTAATCGAAAGTGACCAAGGCCTTTGGAAAGTTCTGCATTCTTATCAATTCCTTTGAATTGAATGATTTCAGGAATTAGTGTGGGCTGGAAATGTAATGAAGATTTCTTTATAAGGGATATGCCAGCCCCAGAATCAATTAATAGGACTAGCATTCTATTAGAATACTTAGATTTAATGTAAACGTGGGGTAAATGTACCCTTTTATTATAACTAATTTCAAAAACTGGAATTTGAAGTTCATTTTTACAAGGTAAATTCTTATTAGAGTTTATATTATTATAAGAACTAGAATTAGATTTAGTAAAATTCAGTTTCACATTGGGTAACTGAGATAAGGAATTAGTATTAGAAATAGTAGGACTCAGCTCCGTTTTGGGCAACTGAGATGTGAATGATTTAGAAATATAATTGCATTTAGGACTCAACTGCTTTGGTTGAGATGCATAGGGAATAGTAGAACTCGGCTTAATAGCTCGAGATGTAAAAATATTATTATGACTCAACAACTGGGGTTGAGTTGTACATGTAATAGAATTACTCATGTTTCCTTTTTGGAGCTGGTTACCCTGTCGTGTAACATGAAATACATTAGAATTAGAAGAATTAGTAGAATTAGTATTAAAATAACTAGGCTTAATAAAATTATAATTAGATTGCCTAAATGGAACTAGAAAATCGTTAGCGTCGGTGTGAGTTGACAATTCCGTACGACGCGGGACCGGAACCATATTTAGTTTAAATGATCATGATCATGTGAACCGGGAATAGCATCATTAAAATCGTTACAAGGGTTAGAATTATATGAATTAGGATAGTTTAAATTATCTGAATTATTTAGCTCTGTGAGGTTATGTACCTGCCTTGGCATAGGAGAAGCGGTTTTTTGATTATTATTATTAAATTCGCGTTTTTTACAATGCCAAATATCATGGCCAGGATTTTTGCAATAGCGACAGAATAACGAGGTAGATGGCTGAGAGAGATTGGGAGGAATGGCATTAATAGGACGCTGGAAGTTTTTGAAACAAGTTTTGTCTGTATGACCTATTTTACCGCACACTTTACATTTTGGTTTGGATTCGGCAGGCTTATAAGCATTCGGTGTAGACTGAATGTAATTCTGTAATTTTTCCTCTTGTATAGCCAGGTTAATAGCCTCCTGCAAGGTAGAGGGATTGCGACACCTTAGAATATTCGAGATATTGCTAGGCAATCCTAATAGAAATGCGTGTAACGCCATGTCCTCAGTACTAGCGATACGCCCTTTAATCTCGCAAGTATCCCTAGTAGAGTGCATAATGTCCGTTTGTAAACGAGTTAAATATGTCTCTACTCGTAAGCTAAATTGAGATATGGTTTCATTCGCTTTAATTTTGCAACTTTGGAGGTCTAATAATAGATGGTCTCTATGTTTAGTTTCACCAAAAGTTAGTTTTAGAAACTGTTTCAGCTCTGACCAATTATCAAAGATTTTTAGGGAACAGGCAGACTCGGCTTTACCTTCTAATTGGGAAATAATATATTTAAATAAAATATTTTGTTGCGACGTAGTGGCTAAATTGAGGGCATTTTCGCAATTTCTAATAAATGGCGATAATTTATTTCTATCACCGTCAAAACTTTTAATGAATTTCGTTAGAACAGAAAAGCTTAACTCCTCTATGTTTGTGCACTGCGAACTTGAACCTTGTACGGCTTTCTTTTCAAGTTTGGCACTCTCGTTAACCATTTTGACTGTTTATTAGGAGAAAGATATAGAAAAAAAACGCGAGAGAAATAGTAGGATATGGTAAGAATAAAGAGAAAATAACAATAATCCAATCGCAAAATTACGTGAATAACACAAGTTATAATAATGTATTATAAACGGGCAAAACACTCACAGTATTAGTAGTAGTTCACACGATGACATTGAAGCGGCGGCGCGTCGGGTTACCGAAGCGGCGGCGACGATGTGGCGAAGGAATTTGCAGCGTCGTAGATTTGGCTTTTCGGGTCGGTGTTGAGTGTATGGACGGCGTGAATACGTGTTCGGTGCTGGGCCGTAAACCGTCAGGCACGTTGGGCACGGCGACACGTCGTAGATGCTATCTAAATTCGGGTGACCTTGGAGAGTATCGCACCTCGCGGACTGCGAGACGGCGGATACAGCGAAGACAGCGGTGACCTTCCTAGTAGCCCAAATTCGTGGGCCTAAACCAGGCGATGTGTAGAGCAGGCGGACCAGAGGACTTTACAAAATCCCCTTTTCTTCTGAGACCAAAAGTTAGATCGGGCGACTCAGCACTTATAAAAAAAAACAGCACTGAAGGTCACACAACGTTTATTTACTTTATACTGTGGCCATTAGTGCTGTGCACTCCCTGAGGTATGCGCGCGGCGAGACGGGGGGGGAAAATCGGCTGCTGCGCTCTGTCAGTGCGCTGTCAACCATAGACTTATATATTATAACTGGAAATAGACTGGCAACTTTGACATTTTAGGCGACGCAAGCGCCACCTTTTTAACTTACAGGCTACTTTTTGCCGTCTGTTTTACAAAAATTGCCGCTAGAGGTTGTTTATGTTAGTCAAGTATTATAATTATAGTCAAAATTATTTTAGAAATATAAATAAAATAATATAAATAATCACCAAATAAAAAAAAATTATATACCCATTTATTAATTTGTTTATTATTTTATTTATTTAACTTTAATCATTTATTTAATTTGTTTTGTATTAGTCTAAGAGCCAGTGCTCCGCAGACTTACGGTATAGTAGCAAAGTTCATATTAATGCTAGTTGTACTAATTCATCTGCCGTAGATCAAATGGGGGTTCACTATTCCAATAGAGGGTTCCTTTAGGCGTGCCCAGAAATCGAAAAGCATAAAAATCGACTTCCAAAACGTGTTCACAGCATGTCTGCCATTTTGATACTTAAAGTAATATATATATATATATATATATATATATATATATATATATATATATATATATATATATATATATATATATATTTTAAAAGAAAAACTTAATGGCAGACACTGGTTCCGGTTCGTACTATATTTTATAATTATAATATCATAGTATCGAAAATTTCATAAAATTTGTGTTAATTTAGCAAAGCTTAAAATTATACACCGCTATTTTTTAATTAGTACAAAAAATTTAATGGGGCTCTAGGCATCTTTAACTAATCACATATATGTATGTAAAAAATAAAAATACTGAGTTCCAAAACTGTCCCAAAACGGTCCACAAAAATACGTAATGTTTGGTAAATGCATAACTAAATACTAATTTGTCGTAGTAATTTTACGCGCCACTACTCCATTGATAAATTTGTGCAAACTCGAAGCTCGTCACCCCCTGTCCCTCTGCGTGCGCGCCACAGTACTAAACTGAAAGCGATAGCGAGCGGATGTTTTTTCGTGGAAAAATTATTGTTTGTTTACGTTTGCCCAACGGGATGGCTTATTAGTTCACATCACGCGAGTGCAGCTATGCGTTTGTACAGGGAAGTGTTTGGAAGCCAGTGGATCCGTTGAGGCGGGTCGTAGCTTGGCCTCCATGCTCACCACTGTGTACAAAAATGAGCCGTTGTGAGTGTGAGTGTTGAACAATTTAAACAGCGCATATTGGACGCTTTTGACGCAGTGAAAAGTCAGAGAAGCTTACTTATCTCGTTAAAAAACAATTAAATAAAACGTACTGTGTATTGACAATAGTGATGGATATTTCGAAGAACAATTGAAATACTTGTAAGTAAAGTAAATATTACCTACTTAACTAAATAATAATTTGATGCGGCCGGCTCAAAATCGGTCTGTGTGGAGAACCTTGAGGGAGGCCTATGTCCAGCAGTGGACGTCTCTAGGCTGACATAATGATTATGAAATAGTAATTGTAAATAGCAGCCGATTCTAACTTCATAAATACGCCAAAATTACTCTTTTCTTTTATTACAGAATACCTTCTTTTATTTTGATATGTGTTTGCTTTCTAATTACATACCTACCTCCGTATTTAATTACTTGTAAAACAGTAAATTTTGCCGGTGAAGTATGAAGGAGTGGGTAGAATTTAAAAAAATAAAAAATATCTACCTACACTTATTATTTTGCTTCTTTTTATTGTCTACGGCTACCTGCATTATAAGTGCGACGGAAAGAATGCGTAAGAGTAGGACGGAAAGTAAGTAGGTACTATCAATGAAGTAGTGAATGGATTGTAAAATATGTCTATGATTTGGGTGAGATTTTCTACAAACAACAAATGATTATAACTTTGCTATTTATAGATATTATGAAATTCTTACGTCACTTATATGATAATTATGTCTTCGCTAATATGTCCTCAAAGTTTTTGTACTAATTAAAAAATAATGGTGTATATGTTATTTATATTTGTTTCTCTTTCACGGGTATTATTCTTGTTAGAACAATAATTGGCCCTTTGGCAGGCGTACTTGGAGACATAGGTCCAACGCGCAGATGCCCTTTGAGAGTTTTAATCTAGAATGTGATGGGACACCTACTTAGGAGCCTTCATAACTGCACTATTAAGTACAGTCACGGATTAGCCGCAACAGGTGAGGGACTATTGCTACTTTTATGGAAACTAATTGAAGGGGTAAGTGGACAAAGGTGTTATTTGACTAAACTGAAAAAATCGAGTTTGTAAGCTTTCTTTTCAGCTTGTAATACATTTTTTGTTTATATCGCAGGATGAAGGTGATGTTTGAAAGCTGTTACTCTGCCCACTGAGATTGCGTTAGTCTCATGGTGAGATAACGACTGCCCCAGAGGGGTATTATTTATTATTATTATTTTTTTGTTTCTCTTTCTCGGTTATTCTTCAAACTTATGATGTAAGAAGAAAAATCGGCCCATTGCTTGGCGTACACGGAGACAGGTCCAACGCGCAGAGGCCCTTTGAGAGTTTTAATCTAGAATGTGATGGGACACCTACTGAGGAGCCTCCGTAACTGCACTATTAAGTGTAGTCACGGATTAGCCGCAGCAGGTGCAAGACTATTGCTATGTTTATTTTTCATCAACAATGTATCGAAATCCATGTACTCACGAACATTCAGGAACGAATTTAGTTACGTGCGAAGAATAAAGAGGGAGCTAGTTTCAATGATTTTACATTAATATAGACAAGATTCCGACGCATGTATCGGACTGTCAATGTCAGACGCACATGAGATAAATATTCAAAGATGGGTCGTGCGTTATCTCGTGATATGAAGACTGTAATTTTTAAGGTGGCTGAATATTTTAAGAAAAGAAAAGCAGTCAAAGAAAGCTTTGAATTTAAAAATGACGTGAATATTGCTAAAATCGTTGCGGAGGCTACGGGGTACAGCAAAAGAACCGTGCATAATGTGATTTCTGCGGGTTATTTATCAATCGAAAATTCAAGCCAATTAAAATTTCAATCGCCAAAAAAACCAAAAGTTCTAAAGAAAAAACACGTTGTGGATGATTTTGACCTTGGAGTTATCAGAAGAAAAATTTATCAGTTTTACGAAGTTGAAAAAAAAAAAACCAAGTGTCCGTAAGTTACTATCAAGTTTGAGACAGGATGGCATTTTGAATTGTGGACGGGAATATTTAAGACAGCTTTTACACAAAATGGGCTACCGTTTCAAAAAATGCAAATCAAAGAGACATCTCCTTATAGAGCAGCCTTATATTACAGTGTGGCGGAAAAAATATCTTACACAAATCAGAAATTACAGAACGCAAAACCGCAACATATATTTTCTTGATGAAACATACATCAACGCCAGTCACCATGCCAGCAAATGTTGGCAATCATCGACAGAACCCGGAATTCATGCTGATATTGGGAAAGAACGGCGATTGGTAATTCTCCACGCTGGGTGTCGAAATGGCTTAGTGGATGATGCATTGACTATATTCAAATCAGATGCTAGAACCGGTGACTATCATGGAGATATGAGCGGACCTACTTTTTTTAAATGGGTAGATGAAAAGTTAAAAGATCAGTTGCTGCCAAATTCTGTGGTTGTAATGGACAACGCGTCTTACCACAGCGTTCAGATTGAGAAGAAACCGACTATATCAAGCCTCAAAAGTGAAATGCAGAACTGGTTGCTACGCCATAATGTAGAATTTTCAGGAACCATGTCAAAGGTTCAACTCCTACTTCTTATCAAATATACACAAAAAGAACTCGTGTATAGAATTGACGAACTCCTGAAAGCCAGTGGACACACTGTTCTTCGTTTACCTCCGTACCATCTAGATTTAAATCCAATTGAGTTGATCTGGGCTTATATTAAAAACAACATAGCCCAAAAACTATATTAATTCGTCTCTAGACGAAAAGATAATCTTATTGGATAAATTGTTTTCGGAATTCACGACGGAAAAATGGCAGAGATGCGACGATCATGTCCAGAAAAATGAAAATGATTACTGGACTCGCGATAGTAGGTTCGATAATGTTATCGATTCATTCAAAATAAATTTGCAAGACTCTGATTCAAGTTCCGGTGGCGAAGTGGAAGATGAAGATGATGACGAAATGGAAGATGAAGTTGAAACAGAATCGATGTCAGAATAACTTTCGTTAGAATATATAATTGTTTGTAAATATAAAAAACGTTCAATAAAACACGTCCTGCTTTGAATTATAAGTTTAGTTCTTATTTATCACCTACATATTTTTAATAAAATATGAGTATATTTGGGTTACATTTTAATCAACTAAGTAAGTATAATATATTACAGATAGATAGCCTCCAACCATCGTCCCGCCACAAGTCTTGCCTTAGAAATGCAAACTGATATCGTAAGATCTGTCCGACATGTATCGATCTCATGTGAACTCATGCACATTTTTCTTCGCCGCCCACCTCGCCGCGCATACCTCAGGGAGTGCACAGCACTAATGGCCACACTTATAATACAAAGTTACCAAAATTCTACACAAGGTCAATCACACAGTTAAGTAGTACTTGGACTACACTCACAAACTTGGTCGCGAACTTAGATTTCAGCACGACTGTCCTGCGAAGGACAGGCTGACCCGAAATTATTATTCTAGGTTTAGCAGAACACCATCAAGTTGGGTATTGGTCCTAATGACTAAAATTACAACTGCACTAGAATAATAACAAGCGCGTTTTACTTAAAGACACCGGCTTTTAAAGGAAAAATATTGCTGAATTGCACTAAGCTATTGACGGCATAATGCAAGTCGGCAATTTTATATAGGAAATAGGGATGTGACAGTAAGATCATGAATATCCGATGGTCAGATCGGGCGCGGAACACTGACGTGCTGCGACGAGCCAAAGTGAGTGGCATCGAGGCATATATTATGCGGCGACAACTTCGGTGGAGCGGCCATGTATCACGAATGGCGGAGGAGCGTGTGGCTAAGCGTCTTCTTTTCAGAACTCCAATACGGTAAGCGAAAACGCGGTAGCCAGTATCTGAGATATGGGTGGGGATTGTGTGGGTAAGGATGTTCTGAAAAGACATTTTAAAAGATGCAAAATAGAACCTACGCATTGGGAGGACCTGGCAAATCGGCGCGCAGAGTGGCGTATACTTGTTCACGATAAAGTGAATGAGTTTGAGATGACACGTAGGTCTGATCTGGATCAGAAAAGGGACGACCTCAAGTCCCGTCCACCTGCAGCCGTCCCATACAATTATATTAACGGTGTGCTAACGTGTGCTCAATGTGGGCGCACGTTCACAGCTAAAATAGGCTTTGCAAGCCATTGGAGAGCACACTTACGAGCTGCAACATCCAGCTCTATAAATTAATAAAGAGTCCAGGAAGATGTCGCTGTAGCCGAATACGGCTGTGAGGCTATATGCATACTTTAGAAAAGTATCTTAATATTTGTTAATTTCTATTCTGTTAATTTTCGTGTGAAAGAAATAAAAATTTCTATTAACTTTTTGTTTAATTTTACTCCGATGGGAGAATGTTATTGAGAAGAGGGTAAAAAAAGCGTATGTGTGTATTGTGTATGCCTTTCTCTTTCAGAGCCAGGGGTGTATCTATTTCAGGTAAGTATATTATATAAAAAATATCAATATAAATATGTGTTGTTGGTTTTTTTCATTACAGTGGATTGATTCTATCATTCCCGTGGCACAGTTCTTTCATTGCCGTGGAAGCATGTTTTATTGCCGTGCACGCATGTTTCATCGCCGTGTAACGAAATTTTTAATCTTGTATATCTCGTTAGTTTTACAAGCTATCTGCTAGATATTAAGCAAGAATACATATATTATCAAAAACTTCAGTAAACACTATTTTTTCTTGTTCTAAAGTTGAAGAATAAAAATCCACGGAAATGAAGATTTTATTGGACCTGTTGAAATTCACCCTTGTACGTCAAGTGTAGTAAAAATTTATTTTAATAAATTATTTAAATTTTCAGAAAATCATCCAAATATGTAAAGTTTCGTCACTTAGGACGCTTTATTTCTATAATCTTGATATATTTTAAGCAACATTTTTGTTTAGAATAATAGCTAGTTAACAAATTTTCCAAAAAGTAACAATTTTGAGCCAAAAAGTGAATAGTTTTATTTAATGACTACATAGTATAAAAAACAAATTTTGTCTTCTGACTGTCTGTCCCTATGTATGCTTATATGTATGCTTAAATCTTCAAAACTACACAACGGATTTTGAGGCGGTTTTATTTAATAGATAGAGTGATTCAAGAGGAAGGTTTAGGTACCTATATATGTATAATTTTGCACCATGCGATTTTGCAAACTTTTTAGTTTAGATTACTTTGATGACAAGGTGGAAAATTTCAAAAAATCTTTAACGCTCGATATCTCATAAACCGTTAATTTTGGACTCCTAGTTGACGGGGTAAAATTGTTGCAAATAACCTCAAATATATCCTCCTTCAAGGTATATAGCCCCCTGTATATAGCATCAAACAAGCTGCGATGAAACTAACTACACTAATTACAGGCGATGCAGAAGTCGAATCTAACGTATACAGGCCATTGATCGATGATACAGACACATATCCAGCATACTGGGCACGTTGTCTATGCCTGAAAGCCTTAATGAGCTAATAGGCTAATAAAATGATTCTATATTATTATAAGCTTTTTTTGCGATGTTCCTTAAACTTTTCTTCAAAGAAAGCACGGTCAGTTTGTCGGATAATAAAATCGATATTCTTTGGAATAAAATGTGCTTCAATTCAAAGCATACCTACTTTTAAAAGTTCATATGTGGGGTTAGGCTGCATATCTGACGTTAGATCGAAGATGCCGAGACAGTACAGCCCGTCTTTCTTCGTCAGACATCGATCGTAGTCGTCTAAATCAAATAGAGTTGGTAAACTGGATAACTCCTCATCTGAAAAGAGAATATTTAATTTTAATTATTTGCGATGTGAGACGGCTATGCAGAGCGTATCGGGTTTAAGCTTTCGGCACGGACCCACAGACTTTTCAACATTATTTGTGTATTAAACGGTATTTATATAAAAAGCGCAGTTTCTTAAAAAGGCTCTCACAGCCATGGAATAAATCCTGTGTCACGGGCGACTTTATAAACATACAACGGGCACAATGTACCTACATCCAGACTCAAAACAACAATATGTGGATCACACAAAGTTTTGTGTCACATAGGGATAGAACCCACAGTACCTACTCGGCGCAGTGCGGTGAGGTTGTTGGTCACTATTGCATTCCAATGATTGAGGCCCAATAAAATATATGATGTCACTCTCACTTAAACCTATAATTAAAGCATGTTTGGCAAAACGTGGAAGAAGGTAAGGCCTTTGGATAAAATAGGCATAACTACAATTTTCAATCAATACTTTTCAGGAGTCCAACAAAGAGAATAGACTAGCATTTTAACTGAGAAAAGCGTCATAGTTTACCTGTATATTCCCGAGCAGTAACAGTAGCTGTTAACAAGAATATCACACTCAATACCTCCATGTCTAGAGTAATACTGAAACTGAGTACAATGTTTTACAATGTTCAAGCCTCATTTCGTAGTCTGTTATGTAAATTTGATTAGGACATTAGTGTATTATTACTTATTTATTATAATATTTTTTGTACTTTGCGGCATTTTGGTTAGTGCATGCGAAAATGACCTTACGAGTATATTATTATCGCTAATTAACACGTTTTGCTAAATAAATTATTGACTTCCATTGATGCTTTTTTTTTAATCTGTACTATCTCATTGTTGGTCAAAGATCTCCCATACACTTCTCCGAAGCTCCCTGTCTCCAGATATTACTGTCCAAGTTTTTGAGAACGCATCCAGCTTATCTCGCCAACGTTTCCTAGGTCTACCCCGACCACGACGTCCCTGCGGTGTCCACGACGTCGCGATATGTGCCCATTTTGGGATGCACCCTGCAAACATGACCTGCCCAATCCCTTCTTGCCAACTGGTAGCGCCATCTACCTTCCTATCTATAACTAATCGCATCAACGTCAATCGTTCCACGCTTGTCTAGTGCGAGCGATACCATATTTCCGTCCCTCTCTATCCCACTCCCTGGAAGAGGCACTGCCTTTCGCCTGATTGGTCGCCGCGATCGTCGACGCGAGTGAGTCCAGAACTTTCGAGAACATTCGATTCGCGATACGCGTCCGCTATACCGGATCACCGCGCCGCTCCCACTATAGTTATTACCTATATTACCTATAGTGAAAACAAGCAGCTGCATCACGAAACCACCAGGAGACTGCCCTTCGGAAACGAAGAAGATTGCCGTATAAGGTAAGTGCCCTCCATCCTTGAAATATCCTATACCCACTCACAATCATCTCTCCCATTACAATCCTAGGCGGCTAAAACCCGCTATCCTTGTATACAGTCCATTTCCTTCTCCAAGTCGCCTAGAACCACGGTTTCGGTGTATCGCCGAACTACCAACATCACTGATGTCAGTTTTAAGGCGTATGGTTGTGTTACGGATTCGGTCTGATGACGCATTTAGTTTATCATAATTATAATGGTTTTATTGGTATCTGGGCTCATAATTATATTAAGGGTTTTATTTTAGAATATAGATAATATTAATAGAAACCGGACAAAAATCGCAGTTTTATCCAATATATTTACTTCACTTTGACTTATGAATTATTTCTAGTGTAAGAGTAAGATACGTATACAAATGACGTTTCGAATTTTCGTAGATTGACACTAATTTTAATTAGACGTGATGGGCTTTCCCACAATGAATATCGATAGAATGATGATCGATCCTCAGTTTAAGTAAATGAAGGAATTAATGAAATATAAATATCAATAAATAAATTTGAACGTAGGAACACACAACGCACGCATTGTATTATTTCTGCCATGACTAACCCACACGCGTGCTACAGCCCTAATGTTTTTTAAAAATTAACATTTCACGATGAATAAAGTATTTATTATAACACCGGTAACCCCCTTCAGCAGTGGTAGAGTCTGTGACAATATTATAAAACCCCTGTCACGCATGTCTGACTTCTGGAAGTCATGTTCAGTAATTTTTAGGTAATTATCGCTAGCTATGATGAAGAAAAAGATCGCAAGGAAAACTGCATAGCTTAGTAGTTGTTTGCCACAAAGGGTTTTATAAATAAACTGTTATGAACGCGAAAGTTTTTATAGATGAATTTGTTACTCTTTCGAACATTTTTTTATGAGATCTTGCAATAGCTTATGCATCACAATAGCGCATAGGCTACCCTTTTTTGCGATAACTGTCACCCACATCGGTGGAGTTGTGGGCGGCAGCTAGTTTGTAAAATAAAAGTATCGATAAAATTATAACGTCACTAAGAATATCAATACAATCCTTATACGAATAAATCAAAACGTCTAAGACCGAAGTCTCAAAGTTTTAAATGAAGTTCTATTTAATTTTGACGAATAATATGTAGCCATGGCCATAGATGTCAGATTGTCTTAGTGATGATCTTGCAATAGTATCCCTCCATCTAATAGTTATATAATCCAGGAGTTTTTTAAAGTTAAAGTCCGTGCCTTCAGTAATGAAGAACGCGACTATGATGAAAGTCCGTGCCACGAGAACATAGACGTTTTGTAAACAAAGAATTTCTACTAAGTAACTTAGCGACAGTTCTGTCAAAAACAAATAATGTCAAATCCAATGAGCGCAACGGTAAATATATACAGGGTGTCACAAGACCCATCACCAAGCCGAAGTCTACTCGTTGTGAACATCATGCCAAGTCATACTAACCAAAAATAATACCTGGGAAACTACTTTTTTTTAAGTTTTCACATTTCTTAAACCGTATTTAAAAGCGCACTCGTGCAATGCTCGAAATACCTACTTATCCATGGGGTCATAGGGTATCTAAAGAACATATTGGCGGGGTAAATGCATCGATTTTGTACCTAATTAGAAAAATTCCATACTAACTTTGAGCCTCAATATCTCCTGAACCAGTAATTTCCCAGGTATGGTGCCGAAGTAAAAAATGTTCGTAGTGATTGGTATAACATGGGCTTTTAGTTTTCGTTAAGAGTCTTTTTACACCCTGTATGTGTCATTGGTAAGTAATAACGTATTGAAATAATAGTGATATTATAATGTGTATAATTTGTTATTATTTATTTGCGTATGCGCAGTGACTTTATTATATTACTAGACGACGCCAGCAGCTACACCTGCAATTTTTTTTAAATTTACCCGTTTTAACATTGGCTTTTAGTTTTCGTTAAGAGTCTTTTTACACCCTGTATGTGTCATTGGTAAGTAATAACGTATTGAAATAATAGTGATATTATAATGTGTATAATTTGTTATTATTTATTTGCGTATGCGCAGTGACTTTATTATATTACAAGACGACGCCAGCAGCTACGCCTGCAATTTTTTTAAATTTACCCGTTTTGGCCGATCCTGTGGGAATTTCGGGAAATCCCTTCTTAGTGCACCCCTACGGTCCCCAAAGCACATACATGCCAAATTTCAGCTTCCTGCGCCCAATAGTTTCGGCTGTAGCGTGTCTGTCAGTCAGTCAGTAACGCAAGGATTTTATATATTAAGAAGATAAGTTTAGGTTTTGTGCAAACTGACGATATTACGACGATATTAGTTCAACGCGCCGGCGGCTTACGCTTGCCGAGGCGTGGTCTCCACTCTAGGATACGCTTGCTCCATCGGCCACAAGTCCTTCTACAGATATGGCCAGCCCTCTGCCACTTGAGCCTACTGATTCTGTGAGCTATGCCGGTAACTTTGGTTCTTTGTCGGATAACTTCGTTTCGGATTTTATCCTTCAAAGAGACGCCAAGCATAGCCCGTTCCATAGCTCGCTGCGTGACTTTTAGTTTGTGGACTAGTCCCACTGTGAGTGTCCACGTCTCGGCACCGTACGTCATAACAGGTAGGACGCATTGGTTGAAGACTTTGGTCTTCAGGCATTGCGGTAGGGGCGAAGAGAAAACACGACGTAGCTTGCCAAACGCTGCCTAACCCAACTGGATCCTGCGGTCGATTTCTTTCTCGAAGTTGTTTCTACCAAGCTGGACTACTTGCCCAAGGTAGACATACTCTTGAACAACTTCGAGCATCGATCCGTCGACGTAAACCGGTCCCGGCACAATGTGTTCGTTGAACATAATCTTAGTTTTATCCAAGTTCATGCCGAGACCGACTCGTCGAGAGGCTCCATTTAGGCTGTGCAGCATCTCGCTCAGCTCTTCCAGGCTTTCTGCCACGATAACGATATCGTCGGCAAACCGAAGGTGGGATATGTACTCGCCATTAATGTTTATGCCCCGTCCAGTCCAGTCAAATCCAATGAGTGCATTGGTGAAGAGCTTAGGGGATATTACATCCCCTTGCCTCACCCCTCTACGCAACTCAATGGGGCTGGTTTTACTGTCCTGGAGCTGGACGGTCATAGTGGCCGTGTCGTACAAACATTTCAACACTTCGATGTAGTGCCAATCGATGCGACACCGCTGCAGAGCATCCAGAACCGCCCAGGTTTCGATGGAGTCGAAGGCTTTCTCGTAGTCCACGAAAGCCATACACAGCGGCTGATTGTATTCGTTGGTCTTCTGTACAATCTGCCGAACAGTATGGATGTGGTCTACGGTACTGTAGCCTTTTCGAAACCCGGCTTGTTCCGGTGGCTGGAAGTCGTCGAGTTTTCTGGCGAGGCGGTTTGTTAGGACTCTCGAGAACAACTTGTAGACGTGGCTCAGGAGTGAGATGGGTCTGTAGTTTTTCAGCAGGGTTTTGTCACCTTTTTGAAAAACAGAACCACCGCACTCCCACTCCACGCCTGAGGTGTTAGGCCTTGGTGGAAAACGGAATTAAACAGGCTCGCCAGCTCTTTCAGAACTGCTGTCCCACCTGCTTTTAAGAGCTCTGTGGTGATTCCGTCATCCCCTGGAGACTTGTTGTTCTTGAGCTGCTCGAGAGCCACTCTTACCTCGCCCTGGTTGACATCAGGGATGTCCTCCGTGTAATGGCGCGTGAGTTGGGCTCTGTGGTTATCATCGCTGGGTCTCGTGGGTATAGGCATCCGTGATGCGTATAAGTCCTTGTAGAAACTCTCAATCTCAGCGAGAATCTCGAACTTGTAGGTTACGGTTTTGCCATTCGCAGTATTGAGTTTCGAGAGATGAATTCTACCAAGCTGGCGAGCCAAGACTTTGGTGCCTCGATTCTGTTTAATCGCAGCCGTAATGGCGCGGGTATTGGAACATCGGAGGTCACGTCGCACTAGCTTCCGGATCTTCCGGTTTAGGTTTCTTCCATCTGTCGAAGACGTCTGCGCATATGACATTCGCCTTCTTTGCCTCATAAGTTCGAGAGTCGAGTGAGAGTTTACTTTGCTTGTTAACGCTTTTTCCGGGAAACACCCTTCGAGACACATCCTGTAGCGTTTTGACCACAGCGTCGGCTTTCTCGTCAACAGTGCCATGGGTTTCCAGCAGTCCGAAACGGTTTTGAAGTTCCAGTTGAAACTTTTCGGATCCTACTGCTAGCTGAGGCGCAGTAGGTCTAAGAGTAGACTTCATAATGCGAAGCCTCTCAGCTCTGAAGTCTATATTTAGAGTGCCTCGGACAAGTCGGTGATCGCTACCGGTATTAAACGTGTTGATCACTGAGACGTCTCTAAATATATACCTCCGATCAGACTTGATGAAGTCTATCTCGTTCCTTGTCACAGTATCGGGGCTTCGCCATGTCCACTTTCTATGAGGCTTCTTCTTAAAGAAGGAGTTCATTAAGAAGAGCCCCTGTGACTCCAGAAAGTTGACCAGCATTTGCCCCCTGTGATTTCGGCACCCCCCGCCATAGGATCCGATTCTCGTTTCGCCGCGTTCTTGTACTCCCACTTTGGCATTTAAATCCCCCATAACAACGCTGTAGTGTGTCTTGGTGGTATGATGTAGAGCCTTAGGAATGTCCTCATACATGGCTTCGACTATATCATCGCAGTATGTCGAAGTCGGCGCATATACCTGTACCACCTTCAGGGAGTACCTGTCGGTGATCCTTAATATCAGGTACGCTACCCGTGTCGACACACTGCTGATTTCTACAACGTTGTTAGTGAGAGATTTGTTAACGAGGAAACCGACACCGTCCTGAGAGGGCTGATCGCCTTCTCGAAAGTAGAACAGGTTGCCTGACTCAAGGGTTATCGTGTCCTCCCCCTGTCTTCGGACTTCAGACAACCTCAATATATGCCAGTTTATATGACCTAGTTCTACTTCGAGTTCGGTGATGTGTTGGTCCAGCCGTAGAGAGCGTCCATTGTACGTAGCCAGGGTCAGTTTCTTGTGGTAGCCGTTTGCCGTAGCCCGGAGATTCTTAGCACCCCTGCCCCGCTGTTACCGCGACCGCTACCGTAGTTGCGGACAGCGGGACTACCGGGAACTGGGGGCCTTTCATTCGTTGGTGCGCTCATTGGGTGGTATTTGGCCTACTATACCGCGCTGGCTAGACGAGTTGGTATAGGGTTTGGTTTCAAGTTTTCCATCACTTCATAAAGATATTATTCGCTTTTTGCAATTTCCTTAGTCGCCTTTTACGACACCCACGGAATGAAATGGGGTAGTGACACTAGTGACACTTGTATTCTTTATCCGTCACTACACGGATAATATATATAAAAATATAGATATATATATATATATATAACCTATTAATAATTTGAACACTATATACGTATATATTTGTATATATAATTGTGTGTATATATATAATAATTTTTCGTTATTTTATTCTTATTTCATTTACTTATAGGTAAATTTAAGCTAGTAAAATTATAATTGCATATATAGGCCTGCGAGAATACCAGCCCGGACAAGCGTTAAATAATATTAACAATCAAAACTTAACATTTGTTAATTCTTTGAAACCAACAAAGTATTAGCCTGTTTACTGCAAGTGCAGGCAAGTGACAGAAATCTACTGTCCAACAAAATTAATAGTTTCATATATATTGACACAAAAACAAAGTTATCAACGTTGAAACTTCAAATAAGTTAATTAATTATTTGAAACAGACAGGCTCACTGTGTTATTTGAGATATACAATAGTAATAGTATGTGTTACCTAACAAAATTATCAATATATTATAACAAGGTTTATCAATGTTTATCAAAAGTTTGGTTGTTATAATGTTTCAACTCAATATAATATATTTAGTTTACACTTAGTGTATTGCATATTATGCATCTAACCATTAACTAAATTAATTGATACATATACTTAACTGTTATGTATCCAAACAAACTGACTTATTAATACTAACAACAACAAGTTATTGCTAGATTTCAACAATACAAGTCAAATAATTACTGATTGAGGTTATGTATGTATTGTATATACATGTGTTTCAAGTTATGCAGGTCAACCAATACAAATAAATATTATGTATTTTAGACAATACTGACCTGAGAACACCACAACACTGTTAACAAACGAGATATATAGCTCAGATACAAGCTTATACAATACCAAATCTGAGATTAGATACAATCAACAGCGGCAAATGTTACTAAATCGATATAATTGACTTGACTTATCATAAAACTATTTCTATTTCAAACAGTTTAAGTACTTATTTAGTTTGTAGTTTTCGCTAAAGTTAATTTAGATTAATTTTATTATCTTATCGCTGTCTTAGCCTATTGATGGGTTATGCGGTAGTACACCCAACATAGCTAAGTTCAATTTTATAAATTTTTTAAAGGCAACCCTTTAGGGCCGGGGGGATATGGTAGCGCCATCTACCTTTCTATCGAGAATTAATTACATCAACGTCAATCGTTCCACGCTTGCTCGTCCAATGCGAGCGATCTTTTGTCCCCTTCGCTCCCCTCCCAAGGCACGCCTACAGGACAGTCTAGAATAATCCGTGTCGCGACGAACACATGTATCGCACCGCTATATTTTTTACCGCTCCCGGGATATATAACGAGAACTAAACTACGCGCGAGTGTGGTGGAGTGATTTGGTGCAGCTTCAGGATTCCCGAAGACACCAGGATTCTGCCATTTGTGAAGAAGAGGACTGATGTGCAAGATAAGGTTCCATACCCCATACCCCCGTCTCCTATTCCTCCCATGAACCCAATTCATTCACTTTTCCTATCCTAGGCGATAAGAACCAGGATGTGGGTTCTTTCAAAACTTTTACAGTCCACAATATTAATATTTTTGCAAATCGCCTAGGAACATTCGGTTTCGGTGTAACGCCGAACCAAATGGATAAACATACATATAAGTATACTTTTTTTTTGTTAATACATACATATTATACATAGAAAAACCCAGATCAAGACTATTGTCAGGATCGTTGCAAATGGCGTTCGTTAGTCTCTGCCTTCCCCTCCGGGAAACAGGCGTTTGTATAATGTATGTATGGTCCACTATACTGGCCCAGTTTGAAGGCCCATTTCTTTAAACGAGTACAACAGGCCGAGTTTAACTCATACTGTCCAGCAGTGTGATTCTATAAGACTTCATTTTAAACTTCGAATCTGAATCCGCCGTGAGTTTCTTGATTGGCATTCTAAAACTCGGTTGATAATTCGAATCTACACTAGCGCTACTCTTGCGAGCGTGTTTGCGAGTTGAACTAAATTGACCTCGAGATATTGATAAATAAAGTATGAGATGACGTAAAAAGTGGCATTCTATAAGGTAATTCCCCCGTCACTGCGACGCTCACTTCGCACTCAAAATCAAGATCATTTTGAACCTAATGCGAAGTGAGAGCGAATAGCGACGTGACATGCGAGTTGTAGTTTGAATTTTACAGAATCGACGTGCAGCTTATTCAGTTTTGTTATACTATACCCTAATTCATAGACGATGAATCTTCTCTAATCAGCCATATTAAGTGCACGGTTGGCGTAATGGTTTTAGCTGCCGCCTCGCCGCCTGACACTGAGCTGAGTGTTGTGGATTCGATTCTTACACGAGGCAACACCTTGTGTAAACAATAAATTGCTGTTTCGAGTCTGGGTGTTCATTGTGTCCGTTGGTTGTATGTTTGTAAAGTCCCCCGCGACGCAGGATTTATTCCTAGTGCGGGAGTTGTCTTAAAAACAAAAATGTATAACAACATCATCATATCAGCCGAAAGACGTCCACTGCTGTACATAGGCCTCCTCCATGGCTCTCCACATGAACCGATCCTGAGCCACATAAGTATACTACTCGGTCAAGAAAGTACCGACCGGGAAAAGATCAATAATACACAAACTGTTTGTTATTCATCCAAATTGATTTTATCACCTTCGAAGTATGCTCCTTCAGAAACGATACGATGAGCGTTATGCGGCGTTTAAAAGAGCAAAATCGCCGAAAGAGGCCAGATTTGAGGAAAGAAAATTCTTGGATTTTGCGCCACGATAATGCGCCTTCGCACAAGGCCATCATTGTGAACGAATTTTTGACCAAACACTCAAAAAATCCCATCGAGCAACCGCGATATTCACCAGATATGGCTCCAACCGACTTATTTCTTTTTTATTAGATACTCCGTTGGCGTAAGTGTATTGTTTCTGAAGGAGCATACTTTGAAGGTGATAAAATAAATTTGCATGATTAACAAACAGTTTGTGTATTATTGATCTTTTCCCGGTACTTGACAGAGTAGTATGATATATAATGTAATGATAGTATTTACTCTAAGGTCCTACCACAACTACGTAATAATGTATATATTCATAATCCAAACGAAAACGAAAGGCGCCGTCATAATTCACGGACACGACGTAAAGATGATTTATATTGATGACAGCTTAAAATAGTATTTGTTTACAATATGTAAATGCATGCAAATAGCAACATCTTTGTGAGTATAAATTACCATACATTTAGAGCGTTCAATATTTTTTTTACTTTTTTTTTTAATTTTAAGATTCAAGTGCTGCTGCAAATTATTCCAGCACGTGTTTTGGGAGATGCGCCTTTGCAGCTTGAAACTAGAGCTCTTTATAAGCCTATAGTGGGACTAGATTTCAAGCAGTAGCCAGTAGCTACCGATTCGTAGTGTCGTCTAGCAACTGAACCTGTAATTATATCTTTGCAAAATGTTGTAAGCACCAGAAAGACCCTAAATTGATTACGCACTAAAGGGTTGGATTTCAGTTGTCATGACTATATTATATAGTTGGTGCCACGCAAGGTGCCATGAGAAGATAGACTTTTTGTAAACACACATTCAGGGCTTCACAACATTTGTTTCAAACTATAATTGTGTAGTTAGTACAGACTAATTGTAGTGTTTGAGATTTTATGCTTTAGTGAACTTTTATACTTTTTGAACAGTAGTTTTTTTTTTCAAAGCTTAATTATGTATTCGAATTTATATTTTACTAGAGGACGCCCGCAGCTAGGTCTGCATTTTTTTTAAATTTACCCATTTTGGCCGATCCCGTGGGAATTTCGGGTAATCCCTCCTTAGTGCACCCCTACGGTGCCCGAAGAACACATGCCAAATTTCAGCTTCCTGCGCCTAATAGTTTCGGCTGTAGCGTGTCTGTCAGTCAGTCAGTAACGCAAGGATTTTATATATTAAGATTATCTATGACTTCCTGTCGTGAACAAAATTTTCTATTCTTTTTTTAAATAAACATATTTGATTTTGTGCTTAAGTGGTCGAATTTCCCGGAGGTATTTTCATGAATTTGCCGAATTTTTGTAGGTTTTAAGGTAATTCTGTAAATGCCAGACAATAATAGAGAACCATGTATGTCTATGATAGAGTACACACATGGCTTATAATTATGACAATTGTGGCCACAACAATAGCTATAGTTGGGGCCACGAGAACTTAGAATATTTGTAAACATCCTGACAGGGCTTCACAACCTTTGTTTCAAACAGTTGTGTTTTAGATTTTATGCTTTAGTGAACTTTCATAATTTTTTAACGGTAATTTTTTTCAATGCTCATTTATGCTACTAGGTATTTTAATTTATTTTTTTAATATCATATTATTATGTATGATGATATCTTTTCTTCTTTCTATTAATAATTTGAACACTATATACGTATATATTTTTATATATAATTCTGTGTATATATATAATGGGGGGGGATTTGCCATAATCGCCACGCTTGGCAGGCGTATTGGCGATCGCAGTGGCGGAAGTTTTTAGTGCTGGACGCTGCTGCCCATCTAGCATCGTGGGATTTTCTTTCGCCAGGTTCGGATGGTTTGACCGTCATATTTCGGTTGACTGCTTGCGCTGGGGGAGATACTATGACGAGTATCTACTCGTCAGATTAACTCTCCCAGTGGGCGGTGGGGTCGTCACGTCCCGACGCCGTCGAATACCGACGACCTCGTCAAGATCGCGGGAGGCGGTTGGATGCGGGCGGCTCAAGACCGGTCTGTGTGTAGAACCTTGGGGGAGGCCTATGTCCAGCAGTGGACGTCGTTTGGCTGATATGATGATATATATAATAATTTTCGTTATTTAATTTTTATTTCATTAATCGAGAATACCTAATACCGAATAAAGTATGCTCCTTCAGAAACAATACACTTACGCCAACGGATAATCTAATAAAAAAGAAATAAGTCGGTTGGAGCCATATCTGGTGAATATCGCGGTTGCTCGATGGGATTTGTTGAGTATTTGGTCAAAAATTCGTTCACAATGATGGCCTTGTGCGAAAGCGCATTATCGTGGCGCAAAATCCAAGAATTTTCTTTCCTCAAATCTGGCCTCTTTCGGCGATTTTGCTCTTTTAAACGCCGCATAACGCTCATCGTATCGTTTCTGAAGGAGCATACTTCGAAGGTGATAAAATCAATTTGGATGAATAACAAACAGTTTGTGTATTATTGATCTTTTCCCGGTCGGTACTTTCTAGACCGAGTAGTATACTTATGTGGCTCAGGATCGGTTCATGTGGAGAGCCATGGAGGAGGCCTATGTACAGCAGTGGACGTCTTTCGGCTGATATGATGATGTTGTTATACATTTTTGTTTTTAAGACAACTCCCGCACTAGGAATAAATCCTGCGTCGCGGGGGACTTTACAAACATACAACCAACGGACACAATGAACACCCAGACTCGAAACAGCAATTTATTGTTTACACAAAGTGTTGCCTCGTGTAAGAATCGAATCCACAACACTCAGCTCAGTGTCAGGCGGCGAGGCGGCAGCTAAAACCATTACGCCAACCGTGCACTTAATATGGCTGATTAGAGAAGATTCATCGTCTATGATATTAGGGTATAGTATAACAAAACTGAATAAGCTGCACGTCGATTCTGTAAAATTCAAACTACAACTCGCATGTCACGTCGCTATTCGCTCTCACTTCGCATTAGGTTCAAAATGATCTTGATTTTGAGTGCGAAGTGAGCGTCGCAGTGACGGGGGAATTACCTTATAGAATGCCACTTTTTACGTCATCTCATACTTTATTTATCAATATCTCGAGGTCAATTTAGTTCAACTCGCAAACACGCTCGCAAGAGTAGCGCTAGTGTAGATTCGAATTATCAACCGAGTTTTAGAATGCCAATCAAGAAACTCACGGCGGATTCAGATTCGAAGTTTAAAATGAAGTCTTATAGAATCACACTGCTGGACAGTATGAGTTAAACTCGGCCTGTTGTACTCGTTTAAAGAAATGGGCCTTCAAACTGGGCCAGTATAGTGGACCATACATACATAGACAAACGCCTGTTTCACGGAGGGGAAGGCAGAGACTAACGAACGCCATTTGCAACGATCCTGACAATAGTCTTGGTCTGGGTGTTTCTATGTATAATATGTATGTATTTACAAAAAAAAGTATATATATATGTTTATCCATTATCAAGTACCCATAGTACAAGCCCTGCTTAGTTTGGGACTAGATGGTGTTGTGTGAATGTGGTAGAATATGATATTTTTATATGTATATTATATCTCTCGTACTTCATTCACTCCCATCAGATTTCTTATGCATGTTCTTCTGTTCAGGGCACTTCTAACCTGTCCTGTTTTTAAATTGTCTCCAATTTGGTCAGGGAACGTCCGCCTAGGTCTTCCCTTAGTCCTGTCCCATTCACACTTGCCTTATATATCTTCTTTGTCAGTCTATCGTCATCCATCCTCAAACCATCTTAACATAGCTTTCACAATGCTTGTCACTACATCTTCTTTTACCCCACAACACTCTCTTATCAAAGACACACCACACATACTTCTCAGTGCTCTTCAATTTCTACAGCATTTATTCTACTTTCAAGTCTCTTCTGCCATACCCAACTTTCACTACCATACATATGTAAGTGTAGGTACTTACACCCCTCTATGCACGTCTAGCCTAACGTGTCTTTTTCGACACGTTTTGGCTGTTTATAAACGCCTAGAGAGCTCCATTCATTATTTCCTGCATTAACTCTTCTTTCAATATCTTCTTCATCCTTACCATCTCTTATAAACAGCGTATCTAAATATAAAAACTCATTCACTTGCTCCACTCGTTGTCCATCGATCATAATAATATATTACAAGACGTAACGTATTCCTCCTTTTCAAAAACCATAACATTCGTTTTACTTACATTCATTTTATTTCCTTTCCTCTCTAACGCACCATGCATGATTGTTACCATCTCCTGCCCTCCTCCGCTGAAGACTCAAGTATTACCTGATCATCAGCATAAAGGACGCATCTGACACATTGATCATTAATCCACAATCACTATGTTTCAAATCTTTCAAACAACTGTCCATGAAGAGGTTGAACCGCCAGGGCGACGCTACTCATCCTTTTCTAACACCTTCGTCGACGGTAAACCAGTCAATGTATGCCCCGTTTATCCTTACACAAGCTCTAGAATCCTCATAAAATTGTTGGGATTTCAAAGCTCGAATGAGCCTGCTGTTCACCTCATACATCGACAGTACCGACCACATTTCTTCCTCACCAATTTATCGTAAGCCTTTTCCAAATCCACGAATGCGTAATAGACCTTTTGACCTTTGGCCAAGAATTTCTCGGCTATGCATCGTAAGGAAAAGCCTTGATCCATACATCCCATACCCTTTCAGAATCCCGCTTGTACATCCCATATTTTCTTGTCGGTTACTTTCATAACTCTTTCATTCAGTAGGTATCTTTGTATACAATTTGCCAACAATGCTGAGAAGGCTAATGCCTCTATAGTTTCTGCAGTCTGGTTGCGAGCCTTTTCTTTTATAAAGCGGCACAACTACGGCTGTCGCCCAGTCATCAGGTACGCGGTCGGTGCTCCAGCACAAGTTAAATAAGCGCTGCAGCTGACTAACTATGATGCCCTCTCCAGCCTTCAGCATTTCGACTGTAATCCTATCAAATCCTGCAGCCTTACCTAAGTTCATACTGGCCAGAGCCGTCAAAATCTCATCCACGCCAATATCGCTTTCATCATTGCTATCATTACCATTCAGTTCACCTGTTGATGTCTCTGTCGTCGTTCTTTCAAATAATCCTTCTGTTTGAAATAGACATATTATCTATAATAATTAGTCGAGCAACTCATAGCTAACGAGTTGTTGGCATTCATACAACATGCCATCGATACCGTGGACGAGGTCAGCATTCTGCATATCAGTGCTGGTAAAAAAGTACTATATCAGACGCTGAACAAACTAGACCAGATGCCGTCTCGACGAAAAGATGGCACGGAGAAGAGCATCCAAGACATCATCACCTTATTGAAGGTGACCGACCCTGACGACGTGCCTGCTTTCGTGGCGAAGGATCTCCACAAGCTGCCACCCGTCACGTTCGACCATGTTGACGGAACCAGGCTGTTAAAGGACATTACGTCTCTAAAATCCAGCCTGGCTGAGGTGCAGTCCAAATTACAGTCATCGGATAGCACCATAAGTGAGCTGCGTGCAGAGATAGTCTTACTACGAAACGCTATGTCAGCAAGTAAGTCGCCTTCAAACGTCAACACTCGACGCGGGGCTCAAAATGCATCTGTCGGCAGTTTTGAGTCAGCGAATTTGCTTGCATCGCCTAACGCAAGCGTTACGGCGTGTGCTGTTGGTGACCTCGGGTCATCGACACCTATCCAGGTTGTGATGAGTGTGAATGCGTCTAAACCTAAACGCGCCTACGCCGATGTTACTGCCGTATGCAAAACGCAGCAAAATCGGCAGGAGAAAAAAGAGGGTAAACAAAAGCAAGGTGAACCCTCCCAACGCAAGGTCGAGGAATCGAGAGTCCCAGAAAAGGATACGTGCGACAAGGACGGCTTCATCAAGGTGGCGAGGAAGAAGAAGAAGCCTAGTTGTCGGAACCATTGTGGTACTGGGTTAGCAGGACCTAACATGCTGCTGCGTCCCGCAATACCAACCACACTGATGTACGTGTCCCGGCTGCATCACTCTACGAAGGACGAGGAGGTCGTGGAGTATCTACGCATGAAGACCAACTGGACCTTGAGAGTCGAGAGATTGGAGTCTCGCTACAATACGAACTTCAAGTCGTACGTGGTTCGGGTGCCGACTCATCATCTTGACACTTTCTTCAAGGAAGAGTTTTGGCCGAAGGGTGTGGTGTATCGGCGTTTTCACGGAAGGTTGCGAAATAATACTCAGCCTAACTTGAAGACAATGTAAACAACAACACCCTGTTTTAATTTTATTACACATACATACATAACGTCACGCCTTTTATCCCCGATGGGGTAGGCAGAGGTGTATTTCTACACCCACTTTTCGCCAGATATACTTTAGTCCCACGTAATAAGGGGCGAGCCTATTGCCGTAACGGGCACATTTCCAGACTCCGTGCTGCTACTGAGAATTTCGTGACAGAAAAACCCAATAACACTGCCCGACCCAGGAATCGAACCCGGGACCTCCCGATTCCACGCGCACATTTATGCCGCGAGACCAATGAGGCAGTCGTATAGGGTTTGATGTCGAGTTTTCCGTCTCTACGCAAAGATGGTATTTGCGTCGCGTTATCACTTAGTCGCCTCTTACGACACCCACGGGAAGATTGGGGGTGGTGACACTTGTATTCTATGCCGTCAACCACACGGCATTAATTTTATTATTATTATATTTTATATGTATTTTAGTCTTTAAGATATATATCTATATGGGTTATTGTTACCTGAAATAAATGAATATTATTATTATTAAATCAGTTTAGTAACATTTGTTATCTATGGTAATTAATTTTTTGATACTGGTCACATTGTATGAAGTGACAAGTGATTTCTTCCATTTGAAAAAAGTTGGATTGACCACGCGTGGGGTGTTCATTGAAGTAAATTTTGTAAAACCTATTTAATTGCCGCTATTTGATTTGCCCGGCACGGTTTATTGAGCCCTTGGTGAACTTTGTGATATTATATTGAACATTGACATTTTGTCAAACTGAAAATTGTGTGAATCTTCTCCTCGTGTTGAAGACGTCGCGTTTGGGGTCTGGCAGCTAGGTAGATGTACCACTCTCTGTTGTGGCCACTTTAGTTGTGTGTTTATCTAACTTAGTTCCAGGCCTGACACCAGTGAAGATCCAGGTAACTGCATATTGTATTTGATTGTTAGCGCTGAGAAACTCAGTCATATATGTCAGACACTTCTTGCATTGCCCTGGTCAAGTGGATGTATGTAGGGTAAAACTTGGTATTACGCCCCAGTTGACAAAACGCCCCACGCACCTAGCACGCACACGAGGAAAGCTACACAGCACAGGTATAGCGCTGCGAGTAGCCATCAGTCGCCAAACAACATGACTGACGTGCACGTGTGGTTTATTAAGCTAGGTTAAAAAATATTGATAAATTAAGTTTTTCGATGAAGATACAATTTGTGGCAAGTTGCAAACATTTTTTTATATATTCAAACTCATTATAGTTAAGTCAAATTGATCTCAACTGTGAAAAATATATATAAATACCCTTTATTATTCTCGTTCACTCAGCGTTATAACCTTGAGATTGCGGCTTTGTCCTTGATGGGGCGTTTTAAGCAGCAAATTGTACAATACGCTCCAGTATTCAAATTACATGTGTAATGTCATCAAAAAGAAAGCAAAAAGCTATTATTCTTACATCCGCAGATAACATTGAGAAGAGAAAAAAAGGAAACAAAATGGCATGGGAGAACACAATTGAAAAAGCAAAGAAGAAAATATCTAAAATGATAAATGACAAAAAGAATTATAAAAATTAGAACTGGCATTCAGATCAAGACGAAAAACATAAACAATTAACCAACGTGCACGTGAAAGAAAACCTAAGAAAAAAGACAATAATCTGAAATTGATGGATGTATCTGAAGGTGAAATATCAAAAAATGACCGAGTAAAACCCAATGAGAAAACGAAAATAGCAATGAAGAAAAAACCTGAAAATAAAAATGATTCAGAAGATGACGAAGATAGAACGGATGCATCTTCAGATGAGAATTTACATGATAAATAACCGAGCTAAGAAATATAGGCATGTTGAAAATACAAAGAAGAAAATACCGGCAAAGGAAAAGAGGGTCAAGAATAATGAAAAAGAAGAAATCGAAAAGAAGTAAAATAGTTAAAATTTCGGTAGAAAAGAAAAAGCTGAGGAAAGTTCATCCAAAAAACAGAAAAGTATTTTATTCATCATCTTCTGAAACAGTCGATGAAACCAGTAACAGAACTAACATTTCTGAAGAAGAATTTTCGGATATGGATGATAACAAATGCATTGAATGCACAGAAAATTGCTACAAAACAAAGTTTTCTGAAGACTGGATTAAATTTTTGGCTTGTTCAGGGTGGTTACATGAGTTTTGCATCACTATGGAAGCTGTTAAATGTTTTTATCGTCTTTGTGTAAATTAATGTATGTATATATTATATACTTACTGGGGCATTTTAAATTACCCGGGGCATTTTATAATACAAGAGAGGCGTATTAGGCGATGTTTACCTGACAAAACGCCCCACTCCATGTCAAAACAATATAGAAATAAGTCTTTAACTAACGTTCCTATTACATTTAGCTTTTGTTGTATTATGGTCAAGTAACCAAATAACGTCCTAGTAACAAAAAAACGATTATATATATTATTATTTGAGATTTATTGAACTTAAAAAAAAAGCGGGGCGTATTACCAAGTTTTACCCTAAACTAGTTTCCACTGCCTTCTGCAACAATTCCCACCTGCTAGGGTAACTTCTGAACACCTTCAAAAATTTCAAAATACTCTTTCCATCTCTTCAGCACGTACGATTCATCAGGCAGTATCTTTCCATTCTTGTCTCTGATTTCAATTTATTCTGAGGATTGAGTTCTTCCTCGAACTCCACGAACGGATTTCCAGAAAAAAAATATGTTTCTCCGAAAGTCGTCAGATAATCTACTATCAAACTCATCTTTCTTTTTACCTTTTAACCTTTTCTTTCACTATTCTTTTTGATACTCTACTTCCCTCCCGCGCTTCGTACAGTGTGGTGCGAAACTAATCGCTATGTTTTTAAATACTTTTTTACCTATCTTGTGATAATTTCTTAGCTCGTGAGTTGCTTCTGGTTGTGTATTTTAGGGTTTAGGCTCCGTGTATTGTAAGTTTTTACTTATTATATTGTAAATAGTGTAAAAAAGTGTAATTCATCGATCGGTGCGTCTTTTATTTTCTTAATATAGGTACTGCGAAATAAAGTAGGAAGTTTTATTAAATTATTTTTAATTTTTTTTATGACTCACGCCTTTATCCCCGGTAGGCAGAGGTGTAATATTACACCCACATTTCGCCATTATTTTTACTGTTATATATTTTATCGTGTTAAGGTTTTCTTTTGCGGATATAATATAGTATAGTTAAATAAGATAGGTCTTTATTCCGTAATGGATGACCTGATCGTGGTAGCGGCATGGATTTTTGCATACCGAAGTCACCAATGACTAAACGTTTATTTAGTGATATTTTACCATCGTTTATTACGCCAGATGATAGGTCGAAACGTTTTCAAAGTGGATCATTGGTAAACAGTGTCAATTATTCTGATCGTTGTTGTGATTTAGTAGCTCAGGCAACTAGTTATTTGGCCAACATAAATGAGTTAGTGGACGATCAAGGATCGCGTATTAATGTCTCTAATAATAACCATAATGGATTTTACACAGTATATTACAGGCATAATCTTCATACTAGCATTAAAATCGTCTAGCAACGAAACTAGGATGGCTAATATGGATCGAGAGTTAGATAGCTTAAAAAACAATCAGCAAAAGCCGACGTACGCACAGAAACTTAACTTTCGTCTTCCAGCGAAGTCAGTGCCGGTGGCGACCGCGGTGGAATCTCTGCGTGTCCAACGCCCTGCTATTGTAGCTTACCCGACTACGGAGCGTTCAGCTGAATACGAGTCATCAGCCGCTACGAAGCAGGCACTGATGAAGGCCATCAAACCTTGCGACAAAGGCTTTTTGAAATAATAGGTGTCAAAAAAACAGCCAAGTCTGGGGTAGTGCTACGGGTAGCCAACGAAAACAACTCAAAAAGCTGGAATGCGTAAGCGCGATTAGGTCTGCCGGTCTACGCCTAGAGAAGCCGAAAGGGTGTAAGCCACGCATTCTTGTCAAGGACGTACCCGGTGCTATGGAAGATACAGCATTTGTCACGGCGTTATATCGTCAGAATATTAAAGACGAAGTAAGCGTAGACGAGGAAACGTTTATTTAAATTCTAAAATCACTCGTAGACGTAAATTAGATAGTGGTTGGAAATGGATAGGCCTGGAAGTAGAACCAGACATTGGTAAACACCTTGTTAGCACAAAAGAAAAATTGTTTATAGACTGGGCAACATGTAGGTTTATAGACGACATAGAAATAGTGCGGTGCTCAAAATGTCAACAATTTGGTCATGTGTAACAGTTAGTACGTTTAAAACAGCTGCTTGTGCTCACTGTGCTGGGAAACACGAAACAAAAACATGCATAAATAAAGATCTTCCTGATTTTAAACCTTTATGCGTAGTATGTAAACGCCTTAAGAAACCGCATGACTATCGTTGCGGATCTCAGGTATGGCCCAAATATAAGTTGAAATTAGAACAACTAATTCTTAATACTAACTACTGAATTAATACTTTAGGGAACCTCTTACTTAGGTAGGTACATCATGGATACTATCGTTATAGGACAATTAAACCTTCACAACGATAGGGTGGCGACATTAAAGTTAGAACGCTTAGTTATAGAATATAAATTAGACGTAGTTCTCGTTCAAGAACAATGTGAAAATACAAGCCAGAGTAATAATATCATACAGCTGGACGGCAAAGCGCGAGCTGGGATATATGTCGTGAATTCAAACTGAACTGTAACATCTACAAGTAATCTTATGACGTCATACTGTGCGGTTGCGGAGGTATATTCTGCGTCCTTTAGAGTTTATGTTGTAGTAGCTGCTACTTTCAGTATTCACATCCGGTTGCCCCTCACCTACACCATCTTCGCTTCGTCTGAAGGTCCCTTATGAATGCATCATCTACGTTATGGTCTGGCAAATATCGTTCCACTGATAGGGATCGACGCTGCGCCGTCGAGGATTTCATTGCAGAAATGAATGCGAGTCTTCTATTGACGTCACATTTTCTAGTGGGGACGTTCGTATAGATAGGTGACCACCGCCTAGTCGTGTACGAATTCACGTCAAGGCTGCCATGGGACTCGACATGTATCTCCTCTATTAATTTTAGATGTAAAACAAAATGAGCTAATTGGGATCTTTTTGGTTTACTTTTCGCGTCACATGTCAAATACTTCACTTGCTGTAGTCTTTTTTTTAGATGAAAGTACACACATCAACAAAGTCTAGGGATATTTTATATTTCATCAAATATCTAAAAATCTATGAAGAATTTTCTGATACAGTAAATAGAAGAATCATAGATTATTTTAAGGTCTTTAATAAAAATAAAAAACATTTCGTGTTTTTTTTTGTTTTAAATAAAAAAAATAATTTTTTTAATCATCATGGAAAATTCGTATGATAACAACAAACATTTCTTCTTAAAAAACTATTAATTTTAATAAAAATGGAAAAAATCTTGTAAAATCTAATCATTAATAATCAGTGTTGCCACCTCTTACATTGATTACACATCGACATCGATTGTTAATACTTAAAATTAAATTGTCAATGTCTTGCTGCGGTATGAGGTCCCATGTCCTTTGCAAGTGTTCGTAAAGTTGTTGTTCAGTCGTCAAATTTGGTGGAAAATCTCTCAAAGCTTTTCGTTGTAACATGTCCCAGGCATGCTCGATAGGATTTAAGTCGGGCGACTGTGCAGGCCAATCCAAAACTTGAATATCGTGCTCTCGGAGAGCGGTCGATACCAGCCGCGCCGTATGGCAAGGAGCATTATCGTGCATGAGTAGAAATTCATGGCCTATTTGAGTTCTGTGTGGGACAATAACGGGCTCTACTACCTCCTCGTGGTATTTTTGTGCAGTCATGCTGCCTTGGATCCAAACGAGTTGGGTTCGTCCGCCAAGACGAATTCCTGCCCACATCATGATTGTCCCGCCTTGGTATGGGTGGACCTCCTGAGGGTGCCGTAGACGGCTAACTCTCCCTGGAGCTCTCCAAACGCGTGTTCTTCGTGAATCCGGGTGAAACCCAAACCGGGACTCATCGGTGAACAGCACCAAAGACCATTGTTCGTCACTCCATGGTAAATGCTCCCGAGCCCACGAAAGCCGCCGACCGCGATTGCCACGTCGCAATGCTGGAACACGCAATGGTCTTCGAGCATGAAGATCAACTTCATGTAACCTTCTTCGCACGGTTTGGTCGCTTACCAGCAGCTGGTGGTCCTCCTGGAGCCTTTGCACTAGTTGCAGCGCTGTGATATTGGGTTGTCTTCTGGCGGTCATTTGGAGAAATCGATCCTGTCTCTGCGTAGTAACACGATATCTACCTGTGTGCTGTTCGGCCACATCTCCAGTACTGCGATAACGTGACCACAACCTTGATATCACATTTTGACTGGTATGTAGGGCCTCAGCAACGACGCGTTGAATTGCACCATTTTCTAACATGCCCACGGCTCGTAACATTTCATCTCGACTCAAATGACGACGTGACATGACTTTTAAAGTTCGTACGTCACGTTAAATTAAAAAAGAAAAACAATTAAAAACCCTTTTCATTAATAATTATAATAAAACAGTTTTAACTTTCTTTAATGTAACGAATTACTAGCAAATTTGCCGCCATATTTTGTTTATTATTTTGTTTTTTTTCTTTCCATGTTCAAATTTTGAAAATAGAATAAAAGAGGTTTTAATCTGTATATAAACTTTTTGTGGAAACTAACAAGGTTCTAAACTATAAACTCGTAAATAATTTAGGATTAAGATATCCCTAGACTTTGTTGATGTGTGTATATATCCAATCTCTTTGATGAAAGTGCTGAAATCATGTCTAACACCTTCATATATTGTGCAGCATTGAAGTAACATAGCAACTGTCAAGATGTTTTCATTGGCCGTGGTTCTATCAGCAACACTCGTAGATGTGATTGGTGGAATAACAACTTGGCTGAACTTCGCAGAGCCTTTCGCAAAGCACGTAGAAAGTTAAATTTATTAAAAAGACGTCAAATAGCAGGTGACGTGTATGACACTACCTTCATTGCACTTAGAGTTGCCAGATCTCATTATAGGTCTGCCGTTGAAAATATGCAAAAGAAATTAGTTACATAAGATTGTTGATAGACTCGATAGGGAGGGTCCGTGGTCTCCTTTATATCACGAATTTAAAGCAAACAGATCTATTGAGTTAACTTATACCCAAAACATCAAAATTTATGGTAAATATTCTACTGATATCGAGCAGACAACGGATTATCTCTTGCATTCTCTCATACCCGACGATCGACTTGAGAATGACACTGACACCACCGGCAGATCCGACAATGGGCTGCTTTACAACCGTTTCACCAGCGTCAGACCTACCATCCTATGACGAATTTATAAATGCTGTCGGATCTCTGCCGCCTAACAAAGCTTCAGGTGAAGATAAAATCTCCAACAAGATGATAAAGGAAGCTTGTAAAACATCTGGTGAGTCAATGTTGTTTGTGTTTAAACGTTACATAGCAGAAGGTATTTTTCCTCGTATATGGCGCAGTGATAACATTAAGTTCATACCAAAAAGAGGAGATAAATCGTCCGATGACCCTAAGTCATATAGGCCAATAACTTTGTTACTAACATTAGGAAAGCTTTTAGAAAGTCTCGTAGTTGCCCGACTTCTGCCGGGCGGTATTAGATTTAGCGATAGACAATAAATAATTTGGCTTCACAGTAGGTAAACCGACAGTCGACGCAGTTATAATGGTTAGGCAGATAGTCTCGTCATCAACACAACAATATGTGCTAGGTATATTCTTAGATATATCTGGCGCTTTCGACAACGCATGGTGGCCAATGCGTTAAATTAAAGTCTCATGGATGCGTTAGTAAAATATATTCCCTCATTTATACGTATTTTCTACGTGGAACAGTAAAGTTTAAATTAGGCTACTATGCTGTGTCGAACGCTGTGACCATGGGTTGTCCGCAAGGATCAGTGTTAGGCCCGTATTTATGGAACCTAGGTTTTGATGACTTTCTTAGCATACCACTACCACCAGGTTGCTCACTGACCGGATACGCAGATGACGGGCTTTTGCTTATTCAATCTAATACTAGCGTAGGACTTGAAAGGTTAGTTAATCAATGCTTAGACTTAATCAACAATTGGGGTGAACGCAATCGTTTATATTTTTCTCCACAGAAAACGTTCAATTACTTTTGAAAGGGAACTTAAAAACACCGCCACGAATTAAATTCAATAACATCACTATTAAAAACAAAGAATCAGTTTGTTATTTAGGGTTAGTTTTAGAGAGAAACTTTTCATTTGTCGAGCACAGTAAAACAGTAGTTAAAAAATCTAAAAGAAGTTTTTATGCCTTAAAGTCAACGTCTCGCGTTGATATTTTTGTGCAAGGGTTATAGGACAGTTAGTACTGAAGCTTTGCCAGTACTGGCAGGTGTATTTCCAGGTGATCTTAAGGCACAACGACAACAGCAATGTATTACGTAACACATCTCGTGTTACGTAATACATTGCATTGTTGTCTTGCAGCAGCATGGATCTAAATTTTCTAGCTCCACGCGACAGACATAAGATCGCTAGGTTGTTGAACCATCAATCCGCAGTCTATGACGATCTTCTTGAAGAATGGCAATGTCACTGGAACACATCTACTAAGGGCCGTCACCTCTACCAGTTCTTCCCATGCGTCCGAGAGCGGCGAAGAACTGGTTGGAGGAGGATCACTGTGTTGCCTAATTTGTTACAGATCATGGTAACTTTAAGATCAAGTTGTATTCATTTAAGCTAGTTGATACACCGCTATGCCAATGTTCAACATTTGGCAACAATTGTGAACAATCTGCTCATCACATTCTATGTAGTATATGTAGAGAGTGTTGTATATGTATGAGTGTAGTCTTTGGCAAATCAAACGTAATATCATGCTTAACGAATTAGAGGTATCTTCTAGAGTAGTATGCTATACCGATCTTGTGGCAAGTAGGACGAATTTCCGTGCGTTTAGTCGTTTCTGCCATACATATTAGGTACTGGAAACAGGTTTAGTTCACAAATTAGGCCCCCTCAATGCTCATGTTCGTGGGGCTTATCTTTTCTCACTATTATATTTCTTCGTTGCTTGTCTCCCGCTTTGTTAGGGACGAAGGTGTTTATTTTCCAACTCCTCCAATGCACTTCTGATTAAGTTCGTTGCGGGTTCCAAGACATTTTAACTTTCCCCAGGACTTCACGAGTATCAAAACTCGTTGTCATCAATGGTCACTGCTGCTGAACCTGGCTACACAGGTGACACAGTAGTGGGAATGAGGGTGGGACTGGTCCCTAAAAAAAAATATATTCTTTTTGATCTAACGAACTCATTTCTAGCTTCATCTATGTCCTCAATCGTTGATTTTCCCATTCTTTCATTTGCTCTGATTAACCAAGCTTTCTTCTTCTCTAAGACTGCTGTTTGTACATCCTTGTCCCACCACGTATTCTTAATCTTTCGTATTTTTCTTCTCTTGAACACACCACATACTTCAGATGCTACACATACTACCTCTTCCTTAAGAGACTGCCACAATTCTTTCATATCATTTATGCTATTGAACCTCTCAAATTTTGCTATCAATCTTTGTTTATACTCATTTTTCACATCTTTCTCTTGTAGGTTTTCAACTTTTATTCTTTCCAAGACCCTCTCTTGATTATGTTCTCGGTGTCGCCATCCTCTAAAGAGCCCCCTTATCCGGCTAAACACCAAAAAGTGGTCTGTATGGATGCCGGTCCCTCGAAACATTCTCGTATCCAACACATTCTTGCTCAGTCGTTAATTTACTATTACAAAATCAATAATACTTCTAACATTTTTCGCCTCACGTGTACACATATGTATCATTTTATGATCAAACATGGTGTTTTTCACACAAAGCTCCACTCCAAACTAACCACAAGCAGTACTTTTTTATTTTCGTTCACATTGTTATCACCGAATCCACCTTAAACCCTTTCAAATCCACCTCGCTTTATTCTCTCACCCGTCCATTGAAATCGCCTAACAAAATCGATCTTTCGTTATCCTTACAGTGCCTCAAAATCTCTCCCAAAACTCCTACCTTTCGTCTTTTTCTTGTTGTGACATATCCGTTACTATACTATAGTGACCGGGGCGTAAACCCCTACTATAAGGAGATGAGTAAGTCCTATTCTCATTCTCATCCATAGTAACCTAGCATTTACACATTCAAACTCTTTTACGCACTCATTCATTCGCGCAGACAGTATTAAACCAACTCCCTTGCCGGCTCTGGTGGTACTATCTACTCCGGACCAATACGCCGTGTAGCCGCTATGCTTGGTAGTGTTACAACCTTTCATTTTCGTTTCATTCACACAAAGAACATTATTCTTTCTATCATCCATCATCTGGCATACTTCATCCAATTTTTCTTGGATTCCACCTCCAACATTTAATGTTGCAAGACGTGACGGGTTGCGAACCGCGTCGCCGCCGTATAAAGAATTATGAAAATTTGTTCTCATAGCGTTGCCACGAGTTATAGGGATTTAAAATATCCATTCCCATAAATCCCTTTCCAGGGATAAGGTGGAATCCAAGCTGTGTCCTGTGACCACCAACACAGGCACCAACGTACGTAGTGGATCATAGTTGAGAAATTTCATTTTTTTGTGTCACATTGTTACTCTTTTCGAGCTATCTTAACTCTACCACTCGGCCGAGTTCGGGCTGGCAGAAGTGGTGTGTCAGAGTCTCCCTTGGCTAAAAGTAATAATAACAGTATCTGAGAACCTAAGGTTAGGCCGACAATGACAGGAGTGCCAAGGTATTTTTTTGACATTATATTATATTACTTATCTAATATTAATAATACTAAAAAAACAGCGATAGCTGAGTGGAGAGACCAGTGATCTCGGGTTCGAAACCACGGCACGCACCAAGGACTTTTCGGAGTTAAGTGCGTATTAAATTGTTATTCATCGCTTGCTAATTGGTTAAGGAAAACATTGCAAGGAAACCTGCATGTCTGAGAGTTCTCCATAATGTTCTCGAAATACATGTGAAGTCTGCCAACTCGCACTTGGCCAGCGTGGTGGACTATGGCTTTGCCCTCCTCAAAGTGAGAAGCGGCCCGTGCCCAGCAGTGAGACAGTATAAAGGGCTGATGATGATGAATACTAATTAAAATATAAAGCTGAAGAGTTTGTTTGTTTGTTTGGTTGAACGCGCTAACCTCAGGCTGGTCCGATTTGAAAAATTCTTTGCGTGTTAAATAGCCCGTTTATTAAGGAAAACTATAGGCTATAAGTTAGTTAGTTAGATATACTTTATTGCACACCAATACATAATTGAACAGTACATTAATTATAAGTAACTTAGACTATGGTATATGTACAATCGGCGGCCTTATCGCTAAGTGCGATCTCTTCCAGGCTACCTTTGGATGGACAGGAATGATGTTAGCAATTTTTCGTAGCGATGGTGTAGTACTGGCTGGCTTGGATATCAAGATAATTTAAAATAAAATACATACATACAATTAAATAATACTATGGAATATGTACATAGACAATACATACATAAATAAACATATACATACAATTTAATAATACTATGGAATATATACATAGACAATACATATATTAATAAACATATATCATATATATTACTTTGAATATATATAAACATACCCAGAACAAACAGATACAGTAAAAAAAAAAAAAAAGAAAAATCAGACAACCGTTAAATCAACAAGTTAGTAAAAAGTGATTTTTAACTAGGTTTTTAAATATAGGTTGAGATTTTGCCCTTCGAATTTCTTATGGTAAACCATTCCACAGGCGAACAGCCCGAACAGCAAAGGATTTGGCGAAGTAATTTGTGGAATGCTTCGGCATCTCCAGCGTTAGATCCTCAGACGACCTCAAGGACCTTACATGTGTGTCATTAAGGAACTTAAAACGTTCTTTGAGATAAAAGGGAGTACAAGGATTGAATAGAACATTATATAACAATGTGAGAATGTGTGTATTCCTGCGAAGACGAATCGGCAGCCACTTGAGCTTATTACGAAAATCTGAAATGTGATCATATTTGCGCAGACCAAATATAAATCATATGCAAAAGTTTTAGAGACGCTCAAGTTTATCTAACTGCTCCTCGGTGAGGTCAAGATAGCTGACATCAGCATAATCGATTACGGGCAGAAGCAAGGATTGAGCAAGCGCAATTTTAGTGGCTGTAGGAAGAAAATTGCGTAGTCTACGCAACGAACCTGCTGATGCAAATAGTTTGCGACTCATTTCTTGAATTTGCGGTCTCCAACACAAAGTTTCGTCCAAGTAGATCCCCAGATTTTTCACAGTTTTGCTGAAGGTCAGATCTTTGCCATCAAAGCTGATTTTAGGTAATTCGGACCACCTAATTTTCGAGACCAGTTTGGGGCTGCTAATAATGATGAGTTGAGTTTTCTCAGAATTTACTTGAAGACCATATTTATTGGTCCACTCACAGATGCGCGCCAAGTCCGTGTTAACGGTGGTACAGGCTTCAGATAACTTATTTAAAGGGGCTTGCGTATAAATTTGCAAATCATCTGCGTAAAGGTGGTAGGATGAAAGTAATTGGTTTGAGATAGAATTTATAAATATCGCGAAGAGTAAAGGAGATAGCACGCCACCCTGTGGCACACCGGCATTAGTATCAGACCAAGTTGAATAAGAATCTTCAATGCGTATACGTTGCCGGCGACCAAACAGGTAACTATGAAACCAGTCAATTGCCGATGGAGATACGTTAAGAGAGCGTAGAATGCCAAGTATGATGTGAAAATCTACAGTGTTAAAAGCATTGCTAAAATCGAGTAAGGACAGAACTGTAAGATTGCCACTATCCATACCTAGCCGAATGTCATCAGTTACGCGAACCAATGCAGTGGCAGTACTGTGGCAGGGACGGAAACCGGATTGATAAGGATTTAGGAGGACATTTTTGTGCAGGAAGGAACTCAATTGTGAGTGAACTAGACGTTCAAGGACTTTCGACAGGAAGGGTAGCATTGATATGGGTCTATAGTCTGAGAAGGAACAGGGTTTAGGTTTCTTGGGCAAAGGAATGATCAGTGCATCCTTCAAATCAGATGGAAAGATGCCACAGGCCACGGAATGATTTAGGATGTGACAAAGGATTGGAAGAATTTCTTCTAGGATGGGGAAGATCATTTTGCGGCTGATACAGTCACTGCCGACCGCATTAGACGCAACTGCCAGTAAACTCTTCTTAACATCACAAGCGGTGAATTGCGTGAAGGCAAAGGGAGAGTAATCTGGGGTTGGCAAGGAAGAAAATTATTCTAATGTAGATTTTTTCATATTTCCATCAAATTTGGACGAAGTAGTGAAATGTCTATTGAGAGAATCAAGGTTAACTTTGTTTGGGATGGATTGTTGCCGTGTTTTACCAACTCCCAAAGTTTTAAGAAATTTCCAGATTTTTGCTGGATCACCATCTTCAACAGATGTATGAATATATTGGCGTTGCGCTTTCCTACACACCTTGTTGCAGAGATTCCTTATGGCCACGTATTTTTCTTGATTTATAGGAGTAGGTCTGAGCTTCAGTTTGGCCTTGGCAGCAGATTTTTTGGACATAATCTTTTTGATATCCTCTGTTAACCAAGGAGCTGGTAAATGTTTTAGCTTAATGGTGCGAAGTGGTGCATGAACGTCATATAATTCAATGAGTTTATTTGTGAAAATCTGGACTTTAGTATTGACACACTCTGAGGAAAACAGAGGCTCCCAGTCTATATCAATGGTATCCGCACGCAACTTGTCAAGATCCATGCCACCAAAATTGCGTCGCAATACTATCTTCGGCTTCGATTTAGGTGGGCGTAGTCTGTACGATACAAAGACGAGGTCGTGGTAGGAAAAAGCGTCTGCTGTACACTGAACATGCTTAGAGACGAAATTAGGAGAAGAGACAAAGATAAGGTCAAGTAGAGAAGGAGTACAGTTTGGGAAGTAATGAGTAGCGTTAAGGTCTAAAATTGACAAGTTACATGACTCTATAGTATGTCGAAGAGAGGCAGCACGAGAATCCTGTTTAAGGAGGCAAGTGTTAAAGTCACCCATTATGATAGTGTGGTTATATAGAGGTGTTAAATTTTCTAATAGTAGTTCGAAAGATGAAAAAAAGTTATGGCGATTTGAAGGTGAATAGTACCTATACGCCTAGTAGTACTTTAAGGTGCTGAAGTTCTACCTCCACGAAGAGATGCTCGCCTGTATTTGGCAGTGGCGGCTGCGGAGACATAGAGACTATGTTAGAAGGGATCTGATGACGTAGGTATATGGCTACACCACCCCCACTGCCGCATACGCGATCATTTCTTATTAGGTTGAATCCTGGAAGAGAATAAGATGCTGAAGGGAGACATGGTTTTAGCCATGACTCTGAAACGAGGATAGCATGTATGTGTTTGCAGTCTAGGTTGGCCAGCATATCAGGGCTGGAATACTTTGTGCGTTTATATGGACTACATTAAAGTTTTGTGGTACGTCTGAGAATTGTGACTGGAGAATGTCGCTTAGTGAAGGAACACTTTGAAAACTATCATTTAAACTTGTCGCAGAGAGGAACGTATCTTCATCGTTACTTAAGTCTGTATCTGACATTCTATAACTTTATGAATATCATAAAATGTATAAAATAAATATTATATATATAGATTTACGGTATAATAATAAATATATCAATAACTATGTAAATAATAAAACAGTTAAGCTTCACATTGTGTCCACCCGCCAGTAGCGTATACAAAGGTTACATAAAAATAATGATTTTAAATGTGATACTAACAAATTTGTCAAAAAAAGAAAAAAAAAAAAGCAGAAATATACATACATATAAACACAAAAACAAGTGGAACGAGATAAAAAAACAAGTATTCAAACTTTATGCACCTAGTGTGGAACGGAACGTCAAATGTCATTGACATTGACATTACTAGCTTTTGTAAAACACGGTACACAGTAAATAAAGTAAATAAACAATAAGAAATGAGTGAAAAATGAAGGTGCATAAAGATTGAAAGTGAACACTGTTAAAATAATACATACAATAACGCTTACGGATACCATGGAAAACCTATTTCTTCGAAGCTGCAGCTCTCTTGGATTTTGCGGTGGTTGGTTTGGCGACCACTTTCTCAGCTTCGGCGAGTTTTATTTTGCTGAGATCTCCGACGGAGGTGATGCGATAGCGCTTATCATCAGGGCCCAAGATGTGTATAACACCTTCTCTCGTCCAGCACTTGGCAACTCCAAACTTCGCCCGAGCAGTCATAAAAACATCGTGTCGCGAACGTGTCAAGAATTCCGACACGGTGATGCCCGTACCTTTGAATTTTGTCTTCGCAAACCAGATTTTGTCACGAACCACAACACTTGCAAATTTAACAAATATGGGCCTCGCCTTATTGCTTGAAGTTTGGCGTCCCATCCTGTGGCAACGCTGGATGTCATCAGCCATGAAGGAGTCAATTTTGAGATGCTGCTTGACAGCCTGAACCACCAAACTTGATGTCTCTTCGTCCTTACGCTCCTCCACACCGTGAAGCAGCAACATCTTACGTCGGCTACGCGTTTCAATTTTGTCCATCTCACGGCCAACAAAATCAAGCTGCTGCGAGAAAAACTTCAATGTCTGCATTACGAAGGACTTGAATGATGCGAATTCATCTGCCAGAGTCTGGGTACATTGTGGTGACTTCTTATGCAGCTCAGCTTCAAAACTTGCCATCCGCTCCTCAAAATAAGTCTGCATATCCAGTATTTTTGACGTGTTGAAAGTTTCCATTTTCAGTGTTTTGGTGAAACTTGTTAGTTTTAAGGAATAACGCTAAACCAGCAGGTATTTATTACAAGCTTTAACTTTTATGCATTAAAAAAATTTAATAATTGAAATGAACTAATTTATTTAAATTTTTCTAACGAGCTATTTTAAATTCGACTTTATGTTCCAACTATCCACCAATATTAGTCTACCAAGCTACGGGAGCAGAGCAGTAGCTTAAAAAAAGCGGGTGTAACCGCGGGCTCATCTAGTTATATAATATAACTAGAGGACGCCAGCAGCTACGCCTGCATTTTTTTTAAGTTTACCCGTTTTGGCTGATCCCGTGGGAATTTCGGAAAATCCCTTCTTAGTGCACCCTTACGGTCCCCAAGGAACATAAATGCCGAATTTCAGCTTCCGGCGCCCAATAGTTTCGGCTGTAGCGTGTCTGTCAGTCAGTCAGTAACGCAAGGATTTTATATATAAAAATGAGAGCAAAAAAATAAAAAAGATCGGTATCGAATACGAAGATATACCTGCGTTTTGCTATTAAAGCTTTAACTATTAGAAAAAAAGTAAAATACTTCTTCGTCGGCACAATTTCGTCAGAGAGTCATGCCATGAGCTCAGTTGCAAAATTGTATTACTTGTCAATGATGCTAAAGGTGATAGGTACTATTAATGTGCTTTGGAGAGGTATGCAGTGATATCACTTTGAGAAAACCAATGACTATTGTGTCTGTATCGAATCCATGGATCCATCCATGTCTCCATCAATGTTTCGATCTGCCGAAAACACCGCAAATCGCAACATAATATTTCTATCAAATCTGTAGTGGGTCCTATATTTTAAAGATTCTTATTTTTACAGAAATCTTAAATAAAACTAAACATTTTTCACAAATAAGACGCATTAATTTAATTATCAAAGATTTATTATAAACTTATATTTCAAGCGCCATATGTACCGCCCCGCCCTTATAGAAATATTTATTTATTTATTTGCAATTAAATTAAAAGTAACTATAACTAAGTGACTATTTACACATAAAATAAAACAATAATTTCTATACTTAAATAACGAACAAATAAAAGAGATACATACAAAAAAGAAAATCAAATTTAAAGGGCGTCCGCGTCATCGAAATCCTCCACATCGCCGTCAATTGGACGCGTACCCAGAATGCTGGCAGCATTGCCATACAACGTGGCAATGCTGCGAGCATTCTGGGCACGCTGATCTTTGGTGCCAAATACAGGCCAGCCTTCTGGCCACGCGAGGCGTCAACCAGTCTCTTTGAGAGATCTCTAAAAAGAGATCTCGCACTTGGACCCCATGGTCCCAACGTTTCGACTAGAAACGGCTCAAATACATAATCTCCTACTAGATTTATATATTTGTTCGGTTTGAGAGTCTCCACTGTAGCTGCAGCAGTGCCCATACAACCCGCTGTGCTAGGAAGATGAGATGGCGCAAGGGTGTCGACACACGTTGCGTCCCACACCAAAGGCCTACCCAGCTTCCGTGGCAGTAAAGACATACCGTCCAGAGTTTTGCCATTGTCGCGTGCCAAGCCCTGAGGTTCAAGTTAGGCTGGAACGGCAGCGGTAACAAGAGCCCTGCGAAGTATGTCATTGAAAGGGGGGAGTTTCGTGAAATACGACCTGCGCTCCTGCTGCATGACAGACCATGGTGACCAAGGATGTCGACAGCCTCTCCACAGTGACAGCGATGTGGATGGCATGGCGCACGTAAACGAAGGCAAGAAGCAAGTTAGTTATTTAAGTAGAAACTTTTAAACACTCGCGTTGCATGTTTAAGAATATATATAGATATACGGGAATTAACGCGAACATGCATTAGGTATTTACATACCTAATTTTAACCCTGAGCATTTGAAGCTAGAGCTAGACCATGTTCAGGAGGTACTCAAGAAGAACGGATACCAGGTACAACGACGAATGACGCGGCCTACCAAGCGAGAATAACATCCGGCGGTAAATAGACAACCGACCTACATGCTCTACATTAGAGGTGTTACGGATAAAATAGGAGCCAAGTTAAAAAACTACTCCATTTCGACCGTATTTACACCAGGGGCCAAAGTATACAACATGGTGGGTACACCAAAGGATGTTCTACCGCTACAAACCCCAGGTGTCTATAAAATCAACTGCAGCTGCGGAAGCTCTTACATAGGGCAAACGAAGCGGACTATCGCTGAACGTATAAAGGAGCACATCGCAGTTGTAAAGAACAGTCAAACGAACAAATCGGCGATTGCGGAACATTTACTTCAATCGGGCACCAATCACTGGATTCATATCACTGGATCACTGGATTCATATAATATTTCATATCCTGTGTCATATTCTAAATTATTCCTTATCCCGGGGCGTATTTCCATCTGCATGGAAAGACGCTCAAATTATTCCTTTACCTAAAAAATCCAAACCCTCGTCCTTTTCCGAGTTTCGTCCTATCTCCGTGCTACCTTTCCTCTCTAAAGTGCTTGAGCGACTTGTCCATATCCAACTTAGCACATTCCTTAACAAGAACCTACTCCTCAATCCTCTCCAATCCGGATTCCGACCTGGTCACAGCACCGTTACGGCACTGATCAACATTACCGACGACATAAGGCTTGGTATGGAGAATAGAAATCTGACTGTACTTACCTTACTTGATTTTAGTAACGCCTTCAACACCGTTGATTTCCATATTCTGCTTGGCATACTACGCTCTATTAACATATCTCCACAAGTGATTGATTGGTTTCACAGTTACCTGTTTGGCCGCCGACAACGTATACGGATCGAAGACTCTTTCTCTTCGTGGTGCAATACCACAGTCGGCGTTCCACAGGGTGGCGTTCTATCTCCCTTACTTTTCTCAATTTTTATAAATTCTATCTCTTATCAGCTTCAGTCATCCTACCACCTTTATGCAGATGATCTTCAAATTTACACTCAAGCACCTGTGGTATGGCGTGGTGCCGAAACCGTGGGGTAGGGTTCTAGGCGACTTGGAAAAGGTAATGGACTGTATTAGGGCGAGTTCTGGGTCGCCTAGAAAGGAATAAGGGAAGAGGAGATGGATACGGGAGTATAGGATATTTCCAGGATGGAAGGCACTTACCTTATTCAGCCTTATTCGTTTCTTGTCTTCCTGGTGGTTACGCGATGCAGCTGCTTGTTTTCACTAGCACTCACGAGCGGGTTTTCCTTGGTGGAAGCGGCAAAATCACATACAGCGGCGCGGCGCGGAGCGGTATCGAGACGGCGTTCTCAGCGGGAGGAATGTTCGAGACTGTCCCTCGCGTTCACGATCGCGTCGACGAAATCAGGCGCAAGGCAGTGCCTCTTCCAGGGAGAGGGAAAGAGAGGGACGGAAATATGATATCGCTCGCACTAGACAAGCGTGGAACGATTCATATTGATGCGATTAGTTGTAGATAGGAAGGTAGATGGCGCTACCATATCCCCCCGGCCCTAAAGGGTTGCCTTTAAAAAAAATAGAATTGAACTTAGCTATGTTGGGTGTACTACCGCATAACCCCTCAATAGGCTAAGACAGCGATATGACAATAAAATTAATCTAAACTAACTTTAGCGAAAGCTACAAACGCAATAATAGCGAAAACTACTAACTAAATACTTAAACTAAGAGGTAAGTCCAACTTCAGGCTAGATCTCACTGAGTTGGAAGCGGACAGAGACGTACAACAGGGCGCACGTAACTCCCCTTGGCGGTTTTCACGGTAACAACGCGCGTTGTACCGTCCTTGGAAGTATGCAATTTCTCTACGATGGCTAACGGCCATGAAAGCGGCGGAGCATTATCATGTATTATGACGACCAACGTACCCTCCTGTATAGGGGATGCAGGACTATTCCACTTGGATCTAGCCTGAAGCTGGTGTAGATATTCCGCACGCCAGCGCCGCCAGAACGACTGCACGAGTTTATCCAGCAGAGTATGTCTCTGGAGCAAGCTTGAAGAGTCTGCTTCAGGAGCCGGAAATGACGATAATGGCACTGTGTTCAGAAAATGTGCAGGGCTTAACGCGGATGGTTCTGCAGGGTCACTACTCAATGCCGTGAGCGGACGCGAGTTGATCAATGCCTCGACTTGTGCAAGGACAGTTAAAAGCTCTTCGTAAGAGAGGATCTGTTGACCTATAACCTTGAAGAGATGCGTTTTAATTACTTTGACCATGCTTTCCCAACATCCACCGAAATGCGGTGATGCTGGTGGAATAAACTTCCAGTCGATATGATTTATGGAAAGTTCCTCCTGAAGACGAGTACGATATTCTTCCCTGAGAAACTTATAAAGGTCGCGTAAATAAGAGCTTGCGCCCACAAAACAAGTGCCGTTATCCGTGTACAAACACTGTATAGGGCCGCGCCGTGAGAGAAATCGTTTAAGGGCTGCCAGGAATGACACCGTGCTTAAATCTGTCGCAACTTCAATATGCGTAGCGCGCGTCGTTAAGCATGTAAAAATACATAGCCAGGCTTTACGGCTCTTAACACCTCGACCACGCACTGGCGTATACTGCAGTGGTCCTGCGTAATCACAACCGGTGTGTGTAAACGCTTTAGCAACCTGGTTGACGCGCTGGCTAGGGAGATCGGCCATGGGAGGGAAAGTCGGACGCGGACGAAATTTGAAACAGACGTTACATTTATGTATTCTGTGACGAATTATTCGTCGAGCGGCTAAAATCCAATATTTATGCCTAAGTAAGGACATAAGCAACTCCGGACCGGCATGGAGGTGCTTCTTGTGATAAAAATCAACAAGAAGGTCGACAACATGATCATGTCGCGGCAGAATACAAGGATGTTTGTAGTTATAAGGTTCATCCGAATTTGACAGACGACCCCCAACGCGTATGACGCCATGTTCATCGAGAAACGGCTTGAGTCTAAGGATAGCGGGCGAACAAGGTACATTGTCCTTTAAATTTTGAATGTCGTTACTAAAATGAACAGCTTGTACAGCTCGTAGTAACTTACATTCTGCGAATTTCAGATCAGTACTTGATACAAAAGTCTCATTAGGTAGGTGCCTAAGAAACCTATAGACATAAACGATGGCGCGGAGTAACTTAGACCACGATGACATGCGTAGTGCGAGTGCATAGATGGGAGACTCCGCAACCTCAGCAATCACGGGATAAGAAACAGACTTCCGCTCGGGTACATCTTCGTCTTCTGCACTGTGGTCAAAGGGTTGCATGGGCCATTCTGACGGATCATGGGAGATCCAAGAAGGTCCACGACGCCACAATGGATGATGCAGAAGATTGAGTGAAGTGACACCACGAGACAAGCAATCTGCGGGGTTCTCAATACCCGCGACGTGATTGAAACAAGTAGCAGGAACCAGTTCAATCAATTTGCTAACGCGGTTGGCGACAAAAGTCTGCCAGCGATGAGGAGAAGAATGAATCCAAGCGAGCACTACTTTGGAGTCGGAGAATGCGTATAATTTATTAATGGGGTAGTGGGGCAAAACTGTGTCTTGAACTTTGCGGAGCAACTGAGACAGCAGAAGGGCCGCGCACAACTCCAGTCTCGCAACTGAAACGGTTTTAACAGGCGAGACCTTAGACTTGGCACAAACTAACTGCACCGAGTAGTTAGAACCAATGCGGACTTGCAGATATACGACTCCGCCGTAAGCACGCTCGCTGGCGTCAGCGAAACCTATCAAGTTGATGGTACATCCATCTACCAACCCAAGATGACGCGGAATAGTAACTTGATTGAGCGCGGTAAGCTCAATACAAAACTGGCCCCAAGCGGCGACAATATGGTCAGGGGGTGTTTCATCCCACTCACACTTTGATAGCCAAAGCTCTTTGATCAAGAGCTTGGCGTACAAAATTGTGGGAGCCACAAAACCCATTATGTCCCATAGTCGAGCCACTGTGGACAGCATAGTGCGTTTGGTGCACTTATCATCTGGTGGTGAGACGTCAAACCGAAAACTATCGCAGGATTTGTCCCAGCGTAAACCGAGAACCTTATGCGGTACAGACTTCTCAAACTCAATGTCTGGAGAAGCCTTATGAGAATCTGGTATGCGTGCGAGAACCTCCTTAGAGTTGCTTGTCCATTTGACAAGATCAAACTGGCCTCGCTTGAAAAGCTGAATAAGCTCTTCACAAAGCGAAATTGCTAGCGGAGTGGATATGACACTACAGGCAATGTCATCCATGTACAAAGCGGAAGTGGCAACAGCCGCTGCGGCGGGAAAGTGATCGCCTTCATCAGCGATCAACTGGCGAACAACTCGTAACGCGTGATATGGGCTAGACTTGAGTCCAAAGCAAACACGATTGAACTGATACACAGATAAAGGTTCTTTCTTGTCAAAACGATAAAAGACCCGTTGAAATCTACGGTCAGATTCGCGAACGCCGATATTGAGGAACATTTGGCGGCAATCAGCTGACAGAGCGATTTGGAAAAGACGAAACTTTATTATGATGTTAAATAAATCACCCTGTAGATTGGGGCCGGCATGCAAAATGTCATTAATCGACTGACCCGATGTAGTCTTACAACTAGCGTCTAAAACCACACGAAGTTTAGTAGAGGTTTTATCTTCGCGAACTACGCCGTGATGCGGGATATAATATGAGGGCAGAGAGTTGCCCTCGTTGTTTACAACTACACTCAAAAAACCTTTATCTATGTAGTCACGAATGACTTCATTATAGGCGCTGCGTAACTTAGGTGATGCATCAAGTTTACGTTCCAAACAATGGAAACGTCTGAGCGCAGCAGCGTACGAGTCGCCTAACGAATAAGGGTCACCACAGAATGGCAACGCCACAACGTATCTGCCACTGTCGTCACGAACAGTGGTAGCGCGGAAATGTTCTTCACACTCGAGATCTTTATGGCTCATCGAGGGCGGTGCGGTAACCTCTTCAAGCTCCCAAAATCGCTTGAGAAGAGAGTCAATATTGTTTTCTTGAAGAACAGAACAACAGCAAGACGTAACGTATTGAGAAGTATGTAATGTAGGTACGGTACCCATAATTACATACCCGAATACCGTCTCAATAGCGGGCGGTAAGTTATTTTGCTCACTACGTACCACTTTAGTAAGTAGCAAGTGCGGGAATATTGCGGCTCCGATCAAAACATCAATGTCTGCCGGATTCGCAAACTCCGAATCCGCTAGTGGTAGTGACTCAAGATGTGTGAGGAGCGACACGTCCACATTAGCGTTTGGCAACGTGTCTGTAATACGTTCCACGATAAGCGAAGAAATGTTAAAATTAATGTCCCTATTAAAACGCGAATGTATTTTAATATCTACGGAACCTTTGCAATGTTTTTCTGATCCGCCTATCCCTCGGATTATTGAGTTCGTATTTTTAAAGTTATTCCATAATCCGAGGCGTTTGAACAATTCTAACGTTATTAAATTGGTCTGAGATGCGCTATCTAGCAGACAACGTACCATGTGCGGCGACCCATTGACATCATATATGATAACTTGCGCTGTCGCTAACAGAACAGTCTTAGACGCCATACATGGCGGCCAAGCACTGCTCTGATCACTACAAGCGCGCGAAGGCCGTCCGCGCGTGCGTGCCGCCCGCGCAATGGATGTCGTACACAACGATACTTCGCCCTCAGACGCGGAAGGCGCAGCTACCGTGGTCTGCTGCACCTGCGGCGTACTCGTAAGTGTGTCAAGGCTAGCGGCTTGACTTGGCAACCGGTTATTTTTATCATAATGTAACAGTGTGTGATGTTTTTGTTTACATGTGCGACATCTCGTTCTACTGGAACAATTACTCGTTTTATGTTTTATGCTTAAGCAATTAATGCAAGCTTTGTTATCTTTTACGCTTTTAAAACGAGCAATTGGATTTAAATCATTAAAGGTGGGACACTTATAGTAATGGTCGTGCACTATATTACTGCACAGACACTTCTGTGAATTATTACTATTAGATTCCGAACATGTTACGTAAGATTGTGGATTAGGGACTGAGTTATTATTACTATTTCGCGATTTATTCAACCTTTGTTTGTTGTTGTTAGTGTTAGACGGGCCAGGTGAACCAGACTGCGTATTATGAAATATTCGACACTGATCTTTGATGAACGAAATAAAACTATCTAGTGTAGGTATTTTATTATTGCGTTCCGTCATCTCGAATGCGCGAATTGTATCAGTGTCAAACTTTTTTAAAGCGAGTTGAAGCAACATAAAGTCGGAAAGATCTTCTAATTTTAAATTCCTAAGAGAATTAACCGCGGTTACGAAGTTATCAATAAACAGCTGGAAATTCGAGACAGACGCGTTGCTGGACAGTTTGAGATTTAAAGCTTGGTCAAAGTACGTAGACGCTAGAACGCGCGTGTCTTGATATCTGTCAAGTAGTGACTGAAATATGACCTGATAATTCTCAGCACTGGGTGTGACACCTGCAAATACGGACTGGGCCTTCGGTGACAGTTTACCTATTAAATAGTACAACCTGTCAGCATCTGTCAGAGAACCATTATCGTGCACTGTAGACTTAAAACTTGCATAGAATAACGGCCAATTTCGTATATCTCCGTCAAACGACATAATCTCGATTGGCGGTAATCTCGGTTTGCGGGCAACGGGCTCTGCCGAACATTTACCCTCCAATTGCGATTGTATACGCTTAATAATACAATAAAGATCTTCGAATGCGGTATATGCCTGATAGTTCGGTTTTTCATCAGGATTGATAGAAAGTAATCTTGCGTTATAATCGTCTAACAACTTATGAAAATACGTTCGAATACTATCTACTGTTGTACAATAACTGAGAAATGCTTCGCTATTACTGTCAGACATCGATGCGGTTTTTGATCTTTCATAGATATTTTGAATGCGCTCAAATAAAATATTGCGTTTTGCTTCTAAGATTGTCATCTCTTTGTCTTCCGACACGCGTGACTTCTTTTGTTGTGACATGCTTACGTAAGTATAAGCAAATGAGAACGAAACAAAATAAGAATATCTAATGTATCTATTATTTTACCTAAGTAGGCAACACTTTAGAGCTGAGGAAATAAAAGTTGATTGAAATATGAGATTTATAAGACAACTATGATAGTTGCAGAAATAATAATTTAATAAGTAGGTAGCTACATAAAAGTTTACCTACTAATGCGGGCGGAAATAACCATGTGACGGTTATATGAATATATTAGGAGTATAGCTAGGTGCTATAACTGCCTAGGTATAGCGGTATAACGTATAAAACGTAAATAAATCCGACTCGTATGGATCAAAAAAAATGGTATGGCGTGGTGCCGAAACCGTGGGGTAGGGTTCTAGGCGACTTGGAAAAGGTAATGGACTGTATTAGGGCGAGTTCTGGGTCGCCTAGAAAGGAATAAGGGAAGAGGAGATGGATACGGGAGTATAGGATATTTCCAGGATGGAAGGCACTTACCTTATTCAGCCTTCTTCGTTTCTTGTCTTCCTGGTGGTTACGCGATGCAGCTGCTTGTTTTCACTAGCACTCACGAGCGGGTTTTCCTTGGTGGAAGCGGCAAAATCACATACAGCGGCGCGGCGCGGAGCGGTATCGAGACGGCGTTCTCAGCGGGAGGAATGTTCGAGACTGTCCCTCGCGTTCACGATCGCGTCGACGAAATCAGGCGCAAGGCAGTGCCTCTTCCAGGGAGAGGGAAAGAGAGGGACGGAAATATGATATCGCTCGCACTAGACAAGCGTGGAACGATTCATATTGATGCGATTAGTTGTAGATAGGAAGGTAGATGGCGCTACCATATCCCCCCGGCCCTAAAGGGTTGCCTTTAAAAAAAATAGAATTGAACTTAGCTATGTTGGGTGTACTACCGCATAACCCCTCAATAGGCTAAGACAGCGATATGACAATAAAATTACCTTATACAAAACTTGTATGTAACTTGTTGTAGACATGTATAGAAAACTTGTATGTAACTTGTTGTAGACATGTTTACAAAACTTGTATGAAACTTGTTGGTTGAAAACTTGTAGTTGTCTGCATGTTTATGATCTCATGTTTTTGTCGTAGCTAAACTTGTAGAATTCAAGACAAATTCAAGCAGTAGTTTTATTTTAAAAGAAAGAACCTGACTTCGTTTTTAATTTATTTACTTCCCTATTAACCTGGTTCTTGAGGTTCGTTATATTTTATCAACATCTTTAACACTGCCTCCGTGGTCCAGTCGATAGCGTATGTGACTGCTTAATAGAGGCCCCGGGTTCGATTCCCGGGTCGGGCAAAAGTATTACCTACTGGGTTTTTCTGAATTCTCAGTGGCAGCACGGAGTCTGGTAACGGTACCTTAAAATTCATGGCGAAATGTGGGTGTAATAAGTATTACACCTCTGCCTACCCCTTCAGGGATACAGGCGTGAGTCTATAAATAAAAAACATTAATGTACATTTGCGAAGCAATTGCTGCCAATGCGTCTTTTTTCTTCTGACGATCTTTATATATTTTATTTTTCACATTCCTCAGACATTCTTGTACATGCAAAAGCTCAATGAGTTCTAAAGTTTGTTTTTTTAACCACTCCATTCTTCTTCTTATTTCATTTACACGAAGTAAAAAGCGCGGTTCGTCCGGTATGTTGAAAACTATATTTTTTTTATTTTTTTTAAATACAACTCCCGCATTAGGACTAAATCTTGTGTCGCGGGGGACTTTACAAACATACAACATACGGGCACAATTTATGGATCACACAAAGTTTTGTCTCGTGTGGGAATCGAACCCACAACGTTCAGCGCAATGTCAAGCGATGAGGCGGCCGCTTAAACCACTATACGTATATCTGTATAATCTATGCACTATACGCCAACCGTGCAGTAAAAAAAAACTTTATCCAACAAGCATGGATAAAGTTTAAAACTTGTCTAATACTTGTATCGTACAGAAATTGCAATAAAATAAACAATACTTGTCTAAAACACGACTGTATTTTGTAGGTGAGAACGCTATCAATGTATAAGACATGTTTTAAACTGTAACAGACTTCAGTGTAAACGCAAATGTGTTTTATACTTGTAGAGATACTTGTTGGCTACACAGTGTGAACGAAAGAATGTTTGAGACATGTTCAATACATGTATAAAACAAATAATTATGTTGTCTACAAGTTTTGTATAAAACATGTATTGGACATGTTTCTTGGTGAAAACGAGGGGTACGACTATATTATTATCTTGAGCTAAACCAATTTCTGTGATTGTCACTCAATGTCAAAAATATTGCAATACGCGGAGAAAGAGAATATTAAAGGCAGGTGACATAATTATGAGCGACCTTTCCCAGGGAAATGCATTAGTTCCTTTACTTTGAAGAATATCGTATGCAGAATCTTTTGTTGGAAATTATCTATTGATTTAAAGAAAAGTTATTTTATTCAATTTCATTAATTTTAAACCGACTTCAAAAAGTAAGAGGTTGTATGTTAGTTCCAAACATTTACAATGTTAACGGATTTTAGATGAATACTATTCTTATTTGAATTCAATCAAGATCTGAAGAGTAGTTATCAAGTTATACTTAAAAAATATTTTTAGTTTATATGTATTTATTTGAGAAGGTTTTTAAGTCGGTTTTCTAGCGAATGTGTTTGCAGTTATCTTACCAGGAAGGAAGTACGCAGAATTGGTCACGGTCAACAATATTGTTGTAGAAAAACACATGAGACCAGAATTTATTTTGGCACGCAGCGGTCTCAGGTGCCACTGTGATTGGTATCAGAGGGCCGTCGCATACAAAGTGGTTCCACCAGGTCGCTGCGAAACCGACAAACAGCAAGCTCAGAGGCGCCATCCTGAAAAATATATTACAGTTAAAATAAATCTAAAATCAATCTATATATATAAAAGAAAGTCGTGTTAGTTACACTATTTATAACTCAAGAACGGCTGAACTGATTTGGCTGAAAATTGGTGGGAAGGTAGCTCAGAACCAGGAAAAACACATAGGATACAATAAAATGCAAAAAAATAACCTGGTAGGGATTTTGGAGAGGGTCGAACTTTGTAGGGACAAACCTCCTACCTAGTAAGAACGCATGCGCTGTAATAATTGACTACTGCGCATGTGCTATCTGTCAGTATTGTCACATTATACATTGTCATATGGTGCACTGTCATTCCTTCGTTCGCTTACTTATATAAACTAATAGTTATTGAAAAAGCCTTGGCTAATACCTACTAATATAAGGTATAAATGCGAAAATGTACTAAACCGGCTGAACCAATATTCTGTACTCATAAATGCGAAAGTGTATATAGAGATATATCGTATCGGACCATGGCTTTGACATTTGACTGTATTTCGGTAGATAATGTCATGAATACTGGCCAAGTTTCTTCGTTCCCCATAGAGTGTCTGAACTCCTTACATTTATCAGGAGTATGGAGTACCTTCACGCAACTTGAGACTGATCGTTGGTGTTCCAGTTCTATTAATGCGGAATCTTAATGCACCAAAGCTTTGTAATGGCAAACGGCTACGAGTAACACCTAGGAGGAAACATTATAAAAGCTATTCGCTATGAAGGCTTCCGTAGTGGAGGTATCCACTTACCATAGCCATTATCTTCGACTAAATATTAATAGTATTTGTATAAACGATAAAGCTATATTTGCGGTTTTTAAGATGTGCTTTATTTCAAAAACTGTTTATTTATTATAAGTTAATTTTCGTTGGAGGTTTTTATAACGATCTACAGCATGTATTTTTTTTAGATTTGTCCCTCTCTTACTTTAAAAGTTAGAGGGGTTAGTCACACACACCCATTTTACCACTTTGAACCCGTATTATCTTTCAAACGATTGACTTCGAGAAAGAATGGTTTTAGGAACCTCAAAACAATATTTAACAACCCATTTTCTACATCAGTTCCATGTATGTAAAGCCTTAATATTCAATATTTTTTATTTTCTATAACGTAGAATACATCTAGCTACCAATTTTCAAATGTGTAAACTGAATAGTTTCGGCATAAAGTGGCTAAGATATACGGATAGACTGACAGACATAGCGCGTCAATAAGGATTCCATTTGGATTCCATGTTTAGCGATTTTTGACTACGGAACTCTAAAAATACTCTTTACAAAAATGTTTTAAATACTTCTTGCGGTTCTATTTCTTATTAGTTCGTATGAACAGAATTAAAACGAAAATTACTATCGAACGATGAAGGAGTTTTGTGTTACCCCGAATTTAACGTGAGCGAAGCCGCGGGCAAAAGCTAGTCATCAATAAATATAAAATTCTTTCGTTGCCGACTGACAGGCAACGCACAGTCGAAATTAATGGACGTATGAAGATGAACAAGGCGTGTACTATGTTCTACATTTAAAATTATTAGTTTAATAATTAGCGTTGCATAGAAAACTAATCCAAGAATCTGTCTACCGTAAGCAATAAAATATGAAAAAGGAAGAGAAAGGCGATGAAAGTGGACAGCATGACTGGATCTTCTTGCCTCTCCACCTACCTTATATATCGTTTTATTATGCACAGCGGCAGCATGAACAGGTTGAGTGGTCGTTTTTCTGACTCGATGAGCAGATAATAAGCGTTGAAGAAGCACGACATAGTCACTAGGGTATGCATTAGCGAGGTCCCAGCGAAAGTAACTACGCCATCAATACGCTGAGGTAGCTGAAAAATGATTGAATGGTCATCATCACAGGCTTTCGGAATCCACTGCTAGTCATAAGCTTCTTCTAATTTGTTTCACAATAGCATCTTAAGTCAATTGAAGATTTGGCTTTCTATATCACGTTGGTAATTTGGTATACGCTTTGATGTTGAGTTTTTCGTCTCTTCCCAAAGAATATTGCCTTCGTGTCTTCTCCTTGGTTGCCTCTTACGACACCCGGAGAATGATAAAGAGTGGTGATACTATGTACTACATAAATATACATAACACTTGACTATAGCAACCAAAGGCACTTGTGAGAGCTGATTATTTTAGCTCCACTTCTTTGTCATAATATATGACATCGGCTAGGACCATATACTTATTACATTCAAATATACACTTTGATCAGATGATATGAGGTAGAACAATTTGACTTACACAAGTTTATTCGACTTAAAGCTTGGCAGAGCCTTTATTATGGTAACCGAATCATAAAAAATATATACATATATACTCTAAAAACAGCGGTTTAAACTTTTACAGAGATGGAACCCTTTTGCATAACCAAATATTTAGCGGAGCCCTAGAACGAAACAAAAGCTAATCCTATGTGTACTCTAAAACCATTCTTATTACTTACATATATCTTCGTATATTTTATATACTTCGTAAGTTCTTAAATGTACATATTATTATTATGTATTGTCGCAAGGGCAATTGCCTATGGTAAAGTAAGTAAGTAAATAATTTATTGACACACCAAATAAAACGCAAAATACAGTACAAACAGCTAGGTATACAATTCACAATAAAACAAATACAATATATACATAGTAAACTAACACACATTATCCTACATGCACAGCTATTATATATAATTCGTTTTAAAGTTTGTAATCTCATCATCAGCCTTTAGTTGTCCACTGCTGGACTAGGCCTCTCCTTTGAAAGGAGGAATTGGCCTACTATACCACGCTGGCCAAGCGGGTTGGTATAGGGTTTGTATCAAGTTTTCCTTCTCTTACAGTGCTGTTCTCTACATAATATGCTCCTTCTGTCTACACCCATGGGATGATATGGGGTGGTGACAATTCGTATTCTTAATCCGTCACCACACGGACAAAGTTTGTAAACATTACTATAAATAAAATAAATAATAATGAGAACTAAGTACGCCGTCTCATTAATATCATCTCATCAATCTATTGTAGTCCACTCCTAGACGCAGGCCTCTCCCAGAGTAAGCCACACCACTCGCCCGTTTTCAATTCATTTCTCAAAGCATCGGTTCATCAATCATTTCGCTTGCCAAGACATGGCCTTCATTGAAAAACCTGCTTCTTAATCTCACTCACCATTGGTTCTGAATTTTAGAAGCACACTTTGAGAATGGCTACTATAAAGTATTAGTATTTACTATAAATACGGTTACGAATGGCAATAATTGAAAATAACGCCATCTATCGGTGAATGGGAGAACTAGATGAGATTAGATGTACCGGTTGTTTAAAGATGTTTCATCTTTCCTCTAATAGATGGCGTTGCTGTAAATAGAACAACAGGGCCGTGAAAGTTCCCTACATGGGTAAATTTCATATAAATCAGCACCATCTATCAATGATTGTAAGAACTAAAGAAAAAGCAACAACTGAACGGTAATTTCGCCAACTTTCTTAAGATCTACGTGGTGCAGTGGAAAGCGTGCTGGGCTCATATCTTAGAAGTTGGTGGATCGAATCCACGCTTACCACGAACTACATTTTGTGATTTTTATATTTTTTTACTTTTAAATTGCATATTTTACATAACAGTTGTAATTTACTTATTTATTAACACCGAAATTAAACATTTATTTTATTCTGAAAAATGAATCCACTACTAACGCCATCTATACGATCGAATAAAAATACAATTGATTTGTACGCCATCTAGAGTCGAGGTCAGTCGAGGATGCCTATTGAACTTCAATTTCGAACTGAGAGTTGCGCATCTATACCAGTATAAGTGTATAATCTATGTAGAACAAACTAGAATGACCGCAAGCTACCAGAACTTTCGTGATGCGTCTCGAAAAGACTAGTTATGTGTTACGGCCGGTATAAATACCGCGCAGACGGGCGAGAAGAGTAAGTTACAATTGAATATCGGAGCGATAAACAAGAAGCGAAGGGAAGTAAGTTCGGAAGTGTGAAGTGGAGTGGAAAAGTGTTTGAAATAAGTGTGTTTTTATTAGTGTTGAGAATTAAGTGTGAAAAGTGTTTGTGTAAGTAAATAAAGTACAGTTTAGTGGCATAGTGAGGTTTAATTTATCGTCGAACCCCAGCTCGTAACAAGTTGGTGTCAGAAGAAAGGGATAAATTATGCCGGTTATGCCGAAGGAAGAAACTGAAGGAGTGCGTACCAGGAACCAGCGCCAGCAAGACCTGGACCAGAGACGCTTCGGAGACGTTCAATCTCCATCGTCTGGTGCACCAGGCGACTCCGCGGCTGCAGTGGAGCCTGCAAGCGCCACACACTCCGTGACGGTGCCCGACATCACAGCTCTGATGACGTTCATGCAGGAGCATGCGCGCCGCCTGGTGGAACAGCTACAGCGCGACAAGGAGGAGCAAGACCGCCGTCAACAGGAGCAGGCTCGCCGTCAAGAGGAGCACGCACGCCGCCTGGAGGAACAACTACAGCGCGACAAGGAGGAGCAGGCCCGCCATCTGGAGGAACAGCTGGTAGTGATGAAGGACCTCAGCGCCGCTGTAGGGAAGGACCTGAAGGTGGTAAGGGAGGAGCTCCAGCAGCACGAGGCTCGTATCAGCGACGTGGAGAAGCTCGTACACGACCAGCTTGAGACTCGCGTCGCCTCTATAGAGAAGCGTATACACGACCATCACGAGACCTGTGTCGCTGAAGTGGAGAGGAGATTGCGTGGGCTCGGATCCAACGAAGTGACATCTGCGACTGTAGCGCCCTCACCTCGTGGGATTAAGGTTCCACCATTTGATAGCTCGTCATCATGGTCTGCATACAAGATACAGTTCGAGGCTGTGAGGCGATCGAATGGGTGGACCAAAGAACAGGCCTTAACCGCCCTAACCTTGGGCCTTCGCGACCAGGCCTTGACAGTGTTGGAGGCACTCGGGCAAGACGTCACCTACGAAAAGCTCCTGGAGGCGCTGGAGGCAAGATACGGTGACGCGCACCTTGAACATGTGTATCGTGCTCAGCTGAAGGACAGGACACAACGCACCGGAGAAACTCTGCAGCAGTGGGCTCTGGAGGGGGAAAAGCTGGTCAGGAAGGCATACCAGTCGTCGCCTGCGCTTATAGACGGGAACCCCGTACAGGCGTTTACGGATGGGATCCGGGACCTGGAGGTAAGAGCAGTAGTGAGGCTTGGGCACTTCAAAGATCTCAAGGACGCCTTAGCCCACGCTTTGGAGGTGGAAGCAGTGCGACGCGACGATCGAGGTCACCGCATCAGGGAAGTTGTGTCGTCACCTCGGTGCTACAACTGCGGAGAAAGAGGCCATATCCGTTTGAGCTGCCCAAAGCGTAGGCTGTCTGGTGACACCCTGTCTCCACCAAAGGGGTCGCCTGATGTGCCTGCCAGGCAGCGAGAGCAGGGAAACGAGTAGAAGCCAGGACTGCGGGGCGGGTGCTGGCTGGTAATGGAAGAGCCCAAAGTATCTCGATCTCGCAATCATGTGACGGGAACAGCCTGATCATCGAAGGCGAAATTAACAGAACACTATGTAAGCTGACATTAGACACGGGTGCTTCTCGGAAAGTCGTCGGTTTCCATCTGGCAAGACGGGTTCTTCGGGGCTGCTTCAGGAACAATGAAAGTGTGAATCTGAGAACAGTTACCGGTCAGCACATAACCGTCGGAGGTGAAATGGAGGTGGATCTGAAGCTAGGCAACAAAGTTTACCGTCACAAAGTCATCGTGGCTGATATAGTGGACGACTGCATCTTAGGCCTAGACTTCATGCGGAAGTATCGCTGCGAGATCGATGTTAACCAGGGAGTGTTGAAGTGTGGCTCGGAAGAAGTCTTCATGGAAGGTGCAACTTCAGGAAAAGTGTACTGCCTGAAGAATGTCATTCTTTACCCGCGGTCCGAAACGGTTGTACCAGTTTGTTTACTAGGGAATTCTGGTCGAGGGAACCGCTGCGTACTTATCGAAGGCCTAGAGAAAGAGGCCTCGTGGAAGATTGCTCGAACCTTGGTAAGGGGTACCAAAGTTTCATCTGTACGCGCACTAAATGCAAGTGACAAGGAAGTGTTGCTCAAGAAAGGGACGGAATTGGGCACCTATGAAGGTGCGGCTTGGATGCGTAGATGTCAAGAGCTACCTACCAGTGCCAAGGTTCAGAGTGCACGGTTCGACGTGTCTTCACTTTTAGAGGACTGCCAAAGCACCCTGTCGGAAGAAGAGAAGACCAAGGCTGAGAAGATGTTGGACCGGTTCGCCGATGTTTTCTCGACCAGTGATGCCGACATAGGGAAGACAGCACTAGTCCAGCACAAAATAAACACGGGAAGTGAAGCACCGATTCGTCAGCGACCAAGACGTGTGCCAGTGGCACGGGAACGAGAAGTGGAAGCTATGATCAACGGTATGGTGAAAGAAGGCGTAATCGATCCTTCGTCCAGCCCGTGGTGCTCTCCGGTTGTCCTAGTTAAGAAGAAGGATGGCAGCATGCGCTTCTGTGTAGACTACCGCCGATTGAATGACATCACGAAGAAGGACAGCTACCCGCTGCCAAGGATCGATGACACACTGGATACGCTGAAGTGGTTTTCTACCTTAGACCTAAAAAGTGGCTACTGGCAGGTGGAAATTAGGGCTTGTAATATCGGAAGATATTGAATTCCGGAACTAAGTTACGATATTGGAGTGTCAATTCCGGAATTCCGGAACTGGTGCCGGAGTGGTCATGTTCTAGAATGATTTAAATTTCATTTTATATTTTTTAATATTTTTTTTTTAATGAAAGCTCTCGCTGCATAGATTTGTCATCAAGCATTAGAAATTACCTAACTTGCACATTCATGAAGTTATATGCAAAAACATTTTTCTCCCATACATTTTTTACGTTTTCGTAGTCGTAGTCAATGACTTTCTGCTTCTATATATCTGGTTCTCATTGAGGTAGGCGTTTCGTTATAGGCCTAAAACACGCGCTGAAAAGAGCTCTTTCATTTGATGGTATGCTCATTTAAATTGGGTAAGTTTGAAGGAAGATAGGTGTGGACATTGAACTTATTTTTCAATATTTTCCAATAAATTTCTTAAGATTCCATTGCCTTCTCTCTACATGGACGGTTCTAAATTCAAAAATATTTTTATGGCATCTAATAAGTTCCTTGCCAGGAAAAAACGTTATGCCTCCTTAAGGTGACCTTGCCTTACTTTCATACGGGTGTGAGTGGGGTGGTGTGTAAAATTATACCCGATGTTGGTCAAATTATCACAATAGTGAATTATCGCTGATGGCAGGTAATATTCCCCGAATGTTACCAGTTAACCCTTAATGTTGGGTGAACTGATCTCTGATGTTGAGTAATTTTCCGTTCAGAGTTTTTTACGTTTTATGTTAGGAAAATTTTTGTGTTTTTAAATTACGGACTTTCTTCGGGCATCCTATTTTTTTTTATGTGGAACATATTACAGCGGTTCATAGTAGATACTATTGTCACATAATTATATTATTACAAGTGGTAGTTATGGTAGAAATTTTAGCTTTGGTAAGAATAGTAGTTTTGAGAGAAAAGTACTACACTTTTGCAGCCCCGGCGGTTTTGGTAGAAATGGTAGTTTTGAAAAAATGGTAGATATGATAGTGTTAGTACAAATAGTAGTTTTGGTACAAATAGTGTTTTGATAGGAACAGTATTTTCGTTAGGAATAGTAGTTTTGGTAGAAATTGTATTTTTGGCATATATGTATTGTAGTTTTGGTAGCAAGGTTACTTACGATTGCTACCAAATCAGCCATTCCTACCAAAACTACAATTTCGACCAAAATTATAAACGTCATTATTACATTTCTAAATTATGATGGATTAATCACATCCATACACAAAACGAAATAAATAGTGCTTCTCACAGAAATATTTAGCTGGATAACGAATAAAACCTATTTTCTTACTTATAAAAAAGTTGTTTATCTATATTTTTAATATTGATGATTTTGATAGTAAAATATTGACAGATAAAGAAAAACGTGAAGTTAGCGTAAGAATTTCTGATTTAATAACGTATTTTTTGTGAGTAGTTGTGTTTTCAATTATAATGATGGTTCTTGGAAGGAAATTGAAAAATGCTCAGAGGAAGTTTGAACTACTGCTAAAAAAATACGGGTGGAAACGGGTTCAGATTTGATTAATTCTACCATCAACAATTTTCATGTGATTTCCATTCTTTGTGACGGTAATTGCTTATTCCGCGCAATTTCTTATTGTTTATATGGAAGTGACAATAAACATTATGAAATTCGTTTGGCCACTGTTGATAACATTGTCAATAAGTGGGATGTATATAGTAACTTCATTGTTGGGGACGAAGCATTATGGCCAGACCATTACAAATGCAACAGATTACAAACGTTTGATGGGTGCCAATGGACAGTATTCAGGGCATGCTTAACTTTAGAGTATAAGTGAGCTTCAAAGTACTCTGAATTGACACTCGGGATATAGAGTGACCTCACCTTCACCTTTAAAACAGTAATGCGATTACTGACTATGGTACTGGCAAAATTGTTCATAACTTGCTATTTTCTGGGCACCTGGACGAAGGACATTACAGTGTCCTAATGTAAAGAATGGTAGGGCAGCACAGTCATATTGAAGAACTTTCTTTCGTCAATGTTCACTTATACATATTATATATATCCCTATTGCGCGGTGAACCATTCAGTAATGCCCAAGGTCGAAATTTCACGATACCTAAGGTGCAACGCAAATCCAATGTTGTGAGAAAATAAGTTTTGTGATATGCGTTTTTGGTAAGAATATCATCTTTTTTAGGGTTCCGTACCTAAAAGGTAAAAAACGGGACCCTATTACTAAGCCTCCGCTGTCTGTCTGTCCGTCTGTCTGTCTGTCACCAGGCTGTATCTCATAAACCGTGATAGATTGAAAGCTGAAATTTTCACAAATTATGTAGGTATTTCGGTTGTCGCTATAACAACAAATACTAAAAATAGAATAAAATAAAAATTTTAAGGAGGGGTCCCGTACGAAAAACGTGTTTTTTTTTTCGTTTTTTTTGCTCAAAATTACTAACTGTAACAGGTAGACGCTTTAAATTTTCACAATATATGTATTTGTATATTACCTTTCAAAATAAATAATTAAATAAAGAAAGAGTAAATAATAAAGGGGGGCTTCCATACAACAATCGTAATTTTTAAGCAATTTGTTACTCGATCTTAATAAACAGGTAGAAACTTAAAAAATATTTGAGTATACATACAACGAACGTGATTTTCTTTAATAGATGATGGTACGGAACCCTTTGTGCGTGAGTCCGACTCGCACTTGCCCAATTTTATACTTATGAGATAAGGCTACAATGTACTCACCATACCTATATGTACCTAAGAGCTTTTTTATAATATTAAAATATGCTGTGGAGCAGCACGGGTCCTCTAGTTGAATATGAACAGCTGAACAATTTTTACAGTTTTTATTAATTAACAAGCCAGGAACATTCAAGCCTAAGTAGTAAAAAGTTCCGAAGAATAATAGTAAAATTAAACATTGTTATATAATTAGGCAATCTAAAATGCAACATTAAAATAATAAAATCAGACCGATTCTCAAAATTCCTAGCTCATGGTTTGCCAACGTAAAGTAGCGTGTTAGTTGTACCGTGTAAGACGGACAGATAAAATTCAAAACACCGATATACACTAAAAAGACAGGCATAATCGAAGTGGGCGTCAAAGCAGCGAAGTTCAAATAGGATTCGGTAGGATGCATTTCGAAAAGTGTTCACCACACAATAGAACCCTGAAGGCGATACAGGAGCTAGCCGAAAAAACGATAGAGGCATGGCTTGATATTTTGCTAGCAGACTGTCAAAATAAAGCCTAACATCAGCATTTATGGAAGAGTGTGGGGGAGACCTGCTTAGCAGTGGGACAGTAACGGTTAAAATAAAAACAAATGTTACTAAACTTTAAAATAACATTTGGGAATAAAGTGACAGTTTATGCCAGTTCCTCGTTTTATGGGTAGGTGATTGATTCAATTATTAAAAATCGTGGGGCCAAGAATCAATAAAATCTTTGAAATCGATTTTATTCCTATGAACTTGTTCAATTTCCAAAATAGTGATAATCTATTAGAGGAAGTGACTTGCTCTAGGGAGTATTTCGCAATCTTAATCTCAGCTCTCTCTAATTTAGCGACCGTTTTTCGCAAAGTACCCATGTAATCTAAGTGTTCGTTGACCTCAAGCAGCAGTAGACGTTTCGGTTGTTTAACAGGCACCTTTCCATCATTGTTTGCAATTGTTGACAGTGAAATTTGCTACTGTAATATGCTGTCCAAATCCTGGGAAGCTGAAGTGCATGATACCAGCACTGTTTCCACAGACAACAAACAGTTATTTTTCTGAATGAACGTTCCTAGTGCAGGAGTTGGTCGGTTCACCTTGGTTCAAGCACTTTGATGAGCGATTCCCATTGTCAGACCGGACCCATTTTTTCATTACAAGAAACGATAGGTTTCAGTATTCCCTTTATATTGTGACGCTTGAGTAAACTCACATAGCACTCAATGCGTGTTTGTTAGTGTAATTCGCTTTCTTATTTCTGCAATTGTTTGCTTTCTAATTTAGTTTAAAAGAATTAGAATTGTTTCATAAATCGTTAACACTGAAGCTAACTCTGATGTGGTTAGCTCCTGATCTGCTTCCATTTAATTCTTCATTGTCAACTATGGTCTCGGGTCTTTCACGGAATCAGCAACATGTCGGGGACATAGGAAACACTCAAGAGGGAGCGCGGTGTCGCTGGGGAAGGAATGGTGACCTAACACTGTGTATTATTGGCCACGTTCTCAAAAAATGTTATCTAGAAAAGTCATTTTGTATTATTTATGAATACCGGAATTACGATATTTGGGCTCTCAGTTCCAATATTATAATATCGGGAAAAAACCTCCGAAATTTCGGAATTACAAAATCTGGGAATTCCGGGATCCATGCCCTAGTGAAAATAGATCCTCGAGACAAGGAGAAAACGGCATTCTCCACAGGAAAAGGATTATGGCAATTTAACGTCATTCCCTTTGGATTGTGCAACGCTCCGGCTACTTTTGAGAGACTGATGGAGCGAGTGCTTATGGGACTGATTGGAGACGCCTGCCTGGTCTACTTGGATGACATCATCATCGTAGGGCGCACCTTCCAGGATCACCTTCGAAGCTTGTAGCAAGTGCTGTCAAAGATACGAGGAGCTAATTTCAAGCTGAGTCCGAAGAAATGCGCTTTATTCAGACGGCAAGTGAACTTTCTAGGACATATGGTCTCGGAGAACGATATTCAAACTGACCCGGATAAGATCATTGCCGTGAAGGAATGGCCAGTTCCAGAGAACAAAACGCAGGTCAGAGCATTCCTTGGATTATGCTCCTACTACCGCCAGTTTGTGAAGAATTTTGCTGACATTGCTCGACCTCTTCATAAGCTCACCGAAGACAGAGTACAGTTCTGTTGGAATGAGAGCTGTGACGTTGCATTCCAGAAGCTCAAGGAACATCTGTGTACTGCACCTATTCTAGGCTACCCTGACAATGAGCATGAATTCATAGTTGACACAGATGCCAGTTACACCGGAATTGGCGGCGTGCTATCACATAAAAAAAGGTGATCAGGAAGTTGTTATAGCATACTTCAGCAAGGCCTTATCCAAACCCGAAAGAAACTACTGTGTCACCCGGCGGGAACTCTTGGCTGTAGTAAAGACATTGCAGCATTTCAACAAATATTTGTTGGGACGTAAATTCCACCTGCGAACCGACCACGCTGCACTGCGATATGACAGGAGAAATGGTTGGATGTGCTTGTCCCAATCTCTTTGTTTGCTCTCCACGACCTTCGCCAGGTACCTTTCCAGTGATTGGTTAAACCGTTCAATCATGCCATCTGATTGCGGATGATAAGCTGTGGTCCTGGTTTTATGTGCACCCATTACGCGACAAGTCTCCTTGAACACCTCAGATTAGAAGTTCCGGCCTTGATCGCTGTGGATTTCCAAGGGCACCCCGAACCGACAAAAAACTTCATGCACCCGCTTATCGGCCACTGTGGTAGCTTCTTGATTTGGAATTGCAAACACTTCAGGCCACTTTGTGAAGTAATCCATCACAACCAAGAAGTATTTGTTGCCGTCCTGGCTCTCAGGAAATGGTCCAGCGACATCCAACGCTATGCGCTCCCATGGAGCTCCTACATTGTACACCTTCAACGCACCTCTGCTACGAGTGTGTGGCCCCTTCACAGCCGCACAACTTGTGCATTTGCGGCACCAATCCTCGAAGTCAGGTGCACCGAAGATAGTTCATGTGGACCGGTTGGCTCGTTACTATGGGTCCAACGATGTTTGAGACGAACACGTTTAAGACGGAGGCCGTGTTACGAATGGCAATAATTGAAAATATCTATCGGTGAATGGGAGAACTAGATGAGATTAGATGTACCGGTTGTTTAAAGCTGTTTCATCTATCCTCTAATAGAAGGCGTTGCTGTAAATAGAACAAACTAGAATGACTGCAAGCTACCAGAAATTTCGTGATGCATCTCGAAAAGACTAGTTATGTGTTCCGGCCGGTATAAATACCGCGCAGACGGGCGAGCAGAGTTAGTTACAATTGAATATCGGAGCGATAAACAAGAAGCGAAGGGAAGTAAGTTCGGAAGTGTTAAGTGGAGTGGAAAAGTGTTTAAAATAAGTGTGTTTTTATTAGTATTGAGAATTAAGTGTGAATCGTGTTTGTGTTAGTAAATAAAGTACAGTTTAGTGGCATAGTGAGGTTTAATTTATCGTCGAACCCCAGCTCGTAACAATTGCCACGCTGCGCTGAAATGGCTACTTCAATTTAAGGACCCAGAAGGACAAGTAGCCAGATGGATTGAACTACTGCAAGAGTTTAATTTTGTAATACAACATCGCAGCGGCAAGTCCCATGGTATCGCGTAGGCCGTGTCCCGACCAGTGCAAGCACTGTAACCGACAGGAAGCAAAACAGGCAGCATTAGTGAGGATGTTGAAGATGGATCTGAGCGACGAATGGAAAGAAGCTTTGCGAAGTGCTCAGCAAGACGACAAGGATATACAGCCGATTCTTGAAGGGAAGAAATCAGACGCTCCGAGGCCCAAATGAAGTGATATCGCAGCAATGAGCCCCATTACAAAGTGTTATTGGGCACAGTGGGAAAGCTTGGTTGTCCAGGATGGAGTTCTGTGCCGCAAATGGGAAAACGCTCGCGGTAACCAGTGCCATTTGCAAATGGTAATGCCTAAAACTAAGGTGCCGGAAGTCTTGCAGCTCTATCACAATGGTGCTTCGGGAGGTCACATGGGAGTTAAGAAGACGCTTACTAAGATCCGGGAGCGGTTTTATTGGCTCCACTGTCGGGATGACGTCGAGGATTGGTGCCGCAAATGCACAAGTTGTGCGGCTGTGAAGGGGCCACACACTCGTAGCAGAGGTGTGTTGAAGGTGTACAATGTAGGAGCTCCATGGGAGCGCATAGCGTTGGATGTCGCTGGACCATTTTCTGAGAGCCAGGACGGCAACAAATACTTCTTGGTTGTGATGGATTACTTCACGAAGTGGCCTGAAGTGTTTGCAATTCCAAATCAAGAAGCTACCACAGTGGCCGATAAGCTGGTGCATGAAGTCTTTTGTCGGTTCGGGGTGCCCTTGGAAATCAACAGCGATCAAGGCCGGAACTTCGAATCTGAGGTGTTCAAGGAGACTTGTCGCGTAATGGGTGCACATAAAACCAGGACCACAGCTTACCATCCGCAATCAGATGGCATGATTGAACGGTTTAACCAATCACTGGAAAGGTACCTGGCGAAGGTCGTGGAGAGCAAACAAAGAGATTGGGACAAGCACATCCAACCATTTCTCCTGTCATATCGCAGTGCGGTTCACGAACAACACACAGGAATAACACCAGCTTTTACCAATTTCGGTAGAGAACTACGTTTACCTGTAGACTTAATCACCGGTATTCCACCAGAATCTCCACGCAATATAACAGATTACGCGACCGAGCTACGCAACAAGATGAACGACGTAAACGAGCACATCAGGGAGTCAGGACAACAGATGTCTGAAAAGATGAATACTCGCTACTATCGGAAGGCGAACAACAAAGGCTTCGATGAATGATCATTGGTGTGGCTTCATAACCCAGTACGAAGCAAAGGAAAATCGCCTAAGTTACAAGCCAGATGGGACGGGCCATATCGCATAATTACCAGGATGAACGACGTCACCTACCGAATCCAGAAGGGGTCGCGAGGTGCACCGAAAATAGTTCATGTGGACCGGTTGGCTCGTTACTATGGGTCCAACGATGTTCGAGACGAACACGTTTAAGACGGAGGCCGTGTTACGAATGGGAATAATTGTAAATAACGCCATCTATCGGTGAATGGGAGAACTAGATGAGATTAGATGTATCGGTTGTTTAAAGCTGTTTCATCTATCCTCTAATAGATGGCGTTGCTGTAAATAGAACAAACTAGAATGACCGCAAGCTACCAGAAATTTCGTGATGCATCTCGAAAAGACTAGTTATGTGTTCCGGCCGGTATAAATACCGCGCAGACGGGCGAGAAGAGTTAGTTACAATTGAATATCGGAGCGATAAACAAGAAGCGAAGGGAAGTAAGTTCGGAAGTGTTTGGTGGAGTGGAAAAGTGTTTGAAATAAGTGTGTTTTTATTAGTATTGAGAATTAAGTGTGAATCGTGTTTGTGTTAGTAAATAAAGTACAGTTTAGTGGCATAGTGAGGTTTAATTTATCGTCGAACCCCAGCTCGTAACAATACAAACATATTTTAGGAGTTATTTTTTAACGATCTCTACTAATGTAGATTGAAATCTTACCTTTTCTAAATGTTCCACATTAGAAACGTAGGTTAGGAAGTGCATAAAAACAGTGTGGACAAACGTAGTTCCAAAGGTCCCAAATATTCTGAAAACAATAAACACTATGTTTGAATGCAATGACATTAGCTGGCTTGGACCGTTTGGAATACAAGCACAAATTGTTCACTGATCGCTCCTACATATTAAATATGATTAGTTAAAAGCTATAATTATAAAATTGTTTTACTGTATTTTTATTTTTACTGCTATTTTCATTATATAGCGCCTATTCAAGAAATATTATAAACTACAGAAATGCAACACAAATTCGTTTTGCGACCAAAACTGAGACGATTGTGTGCAGGGCCGACTTAGAGCCACCGCCGACTAGCTTCTTTTAGCATCGGCGACCGGCGATTTTGCAACTGTATCGATGCTGCATCGCGTTTTAGCGACTCCCTGCGTTCGGACGCGGCGACCGTAGTGCTGTAGTGTATTGTTGGTGATCGGCCAAGTCGAATATCGATAAATTCATTTATTTTTTCAACGTCGTAATACAATAATTGTACAATATCAATAATATAGGTTTCTATAAAAAAACATAAATATACCAGTATAGTTAAATGATGTTCGTTACAATGATGTTAAATTATGTTCTATTATTAATAGACTTATACTATCGAAAACTGGCAAGTACCTAGTACTCTACATTTTATGCTCTAAACAATAGATGGCATGGACAGTACTGCACTCATTTCTTCGTATTAATATTAACGTATGAATTGATAGATGATGCTCACTGAAAGTAATACGAGAACTGGGTTTTGGATGTAGGTAAAAAATACTGACATTAGCTTGCTTAATATTTTCATCGGTATAAAGAAAGCAGTAGGTAATGTAGCTTTATCATAACCTATGACAAGAATCGCGTCATCAATATCTAGTACATCACCCTAGGTAGTGTACTGCCTAAATGAAAACTTACATATTTATTATAAGCGCTATCATATTTTTATCGACATTTATTCTGTTTAAGCCAGTCACTAGTCAAACCCTATAATAACATCCTTATTTTCGGTTACAGAATAATAAATTAACTTTGGGGTAAATTACCCCAAACGGCTATTAAAAGTTGTAGTGCACAAAATAAATTATTTTGTAGTTTACATACATACATACATATACTCACGCCTTGTTCCCGTCGGGGTAGGCAGAGACAACGGAACGCCACTTGCTTCTATCCTTACAAACCTCACGTGCTTCCTTTACATTCATTACTCTTTTCATACATGCTCGCCGGTTGCGGGTGCTTCGGACCTTGCCGTTTTTCAGAACGTCACCAATTTGGTCGACGAATGTCCTACGAGGTCGGCCGCGACCGGCTTGCCCATACACGTTTGCCTCATATATTTGGTGCGTCATTCTTTCTTCACTCATTCGCTCCACGTGTCCAAACCATCTCAGCATTCCTTTCTCAATTCTTGTCACAACATCTTCTTTCAGGCCACATCGCTCTCGTATTACTGCATTCAGAATTCTATCAATCAGTCTCACCCCACACATACTACGCAGTGATCGCATCTCAACTGCGTTAATTCTGCTTTCATGCTTTTTCTGCCATACCCAACACTCACTACCATACATTAGCGTGGGCACAAGTACACCATTATGAACCGCCAGTCGCGCCTCTTTCGGCACAGTCTCACCGTTCATAAAGGCATGCAGCGCTCCATTCACACAGTTTCCCGCAGTCACTCTCCTTTCAATATCTCCTTCACATCTTCCATCTCTTGTAAACATGTAAAAAAGTCTCGTCCGCTCCGGAAACTTATCCACTCAGAAAACTTAATAGGTTATCTTAGGTTTTCTTGTGACGCTGCACACAAAAAGGAGCTTTGCAGGGCTCTGTAAACTTAGTTTATCAAACATTTGACTGAATTGATGAGAAATTAATGCATGCGTAGCTGACACCCTGGGGTAATTTTCTCACATAGCTAAGCAGACTAGATGGAAGTTTTTTTTAACGCCACGTGACTGACAACTTTAGGAGATGATACTACCATCGCAAAAAAATACAAGTTGTGCCCCTGGGGTGAAGAATTTTAATAGCCCACGGTGTTATTTAAGGGTTAACAAATAAGTGACAACCTATAGTAAGGAGTCGTCCTTTAATCACGTGAATCTTGATAGGTGGAAGGGACAAATAAGTGTATAGTCGTATTTTTAATTAGACGAAGCCAATTGACAGTAGCTAATGTCACTTTGTAAAATAATGTTGCCATATTTAAAGTAATAGTGATGCGTTTAGTTCTCGTTCAATCAGATGAACGAACAATGAGTGTGAATAGTTAATCATTTCAAACTATAAAAGAATATTATTTCCATTTTACAATAAAATTGTATAAAAGTGCTTCTTAATAACTTTATAATACTTCATATTTAGGCCACTTCGTAATAGAATTATGTTTCCTAATGGTAGGTTCACTTATACTCATAGCGCCATCTGCCAAATGTGTGTTTAGAACTATGTGTTGAAAAGAGTTTGAACATATGAAACTCTTTGGACACGAAATTCAACAATATTTTCATAAAGATCATTTTTTAAATGTTTTGTCACATCTTTCTATTGTCAAAAAAGAAACATCAAAAGACAGCTTGGACAATATTTTATAAGGAATGTTACGTCTATCGTTAGAATATATGTCAATGGCTTCTAGCCTCTGGTCTGATAGCACGAATATTTTTCTGCACTCACGCTGTTTAGTGTTTAGTTATTGATTTTGTTAAGTTTTTCGTTACGTTGTGTTTGTGGTAATTGTTGTGTTCATTTTTTGCTATATTGTTTCGTTTTCACTAGACAATCGAGGCAATTTCATTCAATTAAGAGTTTTTTCAATCATTCACTTTGTCACAACACTATTTTTATTTCATCATAAACTGACAACACAGTAAACGTCAGTTGACTTCGTCTAATAAAAAATACGACTATAGACAGATATCAAGTGTCCTTATTTTTCGTGAGCCAGAGATTTTTATCCTATACGCATCATAAAACAACGATCGTTCGTTCGATGGGCAGGGATTCAGAAAAGTCCTGTATTAAGATCTTTCGTTGCTTTTGGATGCTCTAGGATGCTTTAATCAACCCATTTCAAAAAAGAAGATGTCCTCAGTTTGGTCTGGATATTTTCTTTTTATGTAGGTACAGCGGTCTCTGAATTTTCTGATCCATTTCTGGAATTCTTTATGTGTGATATGCTTTTATAGTTTGCAAGATCGAATTGCAATTATTGCGAGTTAAGACTTAAATGAGCCAGTGTACTTTTTAAATAGCGTTCTTAAAGGACCTTTAAGAACGCTATTTTAAAAGAATGCATGATATATTTATAATTTTTTACCATGCCAAAATAGAGAAAATACCTATCAAAGTAGTCTGCAAGTAGCGTCCATGGATAAAAAGATTTGCATTTTAGAAACATCTTATGAGAAGAGTGGATAATTATGTATTTAGGTAAATAAGTGGTAAATAGGAGGGTAGAGAGATAAAGGGAGGGGGCGACCAAATAAAAGATGGAATAACTGTGTGAGAATAGATATTATTATGTAAGAAAAGGGGGAAGTGATTGGATGACTGGTGACATAGAATAATGGAAGAGAATGTATGTCCATACAGCGCCGACCCAAACAAATTGAAGTCAGGTAAGAGATGAAGAGAATAATGAGTGTAATATTTTTTTATTTTAGCTTCAATTTTGACACCAGTAGCTCGCAATGTCTTTTTTGGATAAAATATTTTTATTTAGTTTGTATAAAAAATACTTTTGAAACTGACTTTTGAAAGAATGAGGAGAGGTGGTAAAGCCTCAAATCTACCCAGGTATCATCATCACAGAGTAAGTTTAAAATTTAAAAGACATAAAATCACGTTATTAATGGACGATCCCTTCGTTATTATTTTAAGTGACAGTCGCCGCGATCGGCATCTTCCAGTGTGCGGTGTAAGAATTCGGACGATGCATTTGGATGCTAAAAAGCGACTTAATCGCCGGTCGCCGATGCTAAAAGAAGCTAGTATGCGGAGGCCCTTTAGATATTTTATAAACCAGTAGTTTAATAAAATCACATTTAGGGAATCTAATGGCAATTGTAAAGATAAGAATAAATATATAAATAAACAGACTCCAAATTAATAGACGTTGTCACTTTTCTTAGCACGCAATAAATAATGGCTGTTTTTATTCATAATAATGAATATTTTATAAAAAAATAATCTAATTATGTAAATCGATTCGCTCAGCTGCCAGGCCTAGAAGAAAACAAAAATTAAAAATAAAACATACTTCATTCCGTTCAAAGGCTGTAAAGCTGCGAGTCGGTGGTCTTCACCTTTGTAGACACACGTTACCCTTCTCCAATTCGCTGGTATTGAAAACGCCATTATTAAAGGATTTTCTGAAAACATTGCAGATATTAAGTAGCTTATTACGACTACGGTTAGCCAGCTGATAAGTAAGAAGCTCTTATTAGCTAAGTCAGAGATTGTATCATAAATCACCTTTGTTGTACGTTTATGTATTTATTCAATATGTATTATGTATATTATGTAGATTTATGTTATATTATGGATCTATGTTTTATTTTGAACATATGTCCGATGTATTTAATAATTGTAAGTATCCTATAGTCTAAACATTTTTTGGGAGACGTTCAAATATGTTCTCTGAAAAGCATACTACTCATAACTACACTAGATGAGCCCGCGGTTACACCCGTGTTATTTAAAGCTACTGCTCCACTCCCGTGGCTCATAGCGTGATGTTATGTAGCCTTCTTCGATAAATGGCGTATCTAACACTGAAACAATTTTTGAAATCGGTCCAGTAGTTCCTGAGATTAGCGCGTTCAACCAAACAAACAAACTCTTCAGCTTTATATATTAGTACTAGAGGACGCCAGCAGCTACGCCTGCATTTAATTTACCCGATTTGGCCGATCCCGTGGGATTTTCGGGAAATCCCTTCTTAGTGCACCCCTACGGTCCCCAAGGAACATACATGCCAAATTTCAGCTTCCTGCGTCCAATAGTTTCGGCTGTAGCGTGGCTGTCAGTCAGTAGTAACGCAAGGATTTTATATATTAACTAGAGGACGCGAGCAGCTACGCCTGCATTTTTTTTTAAATTTAACCGTTTTGGCCGATCCCGTGGTAATTTTGGGAAATCCCTTCTTAGTGCACCCCTAAGGTCCCCAAGGAACATACATGCCAAATTTCAGCTTCCTGCGCCCAATAGTATCGGCTGTAGCGTGTCTGTTAGTCAGTCAGTAACGCAAGGATTTTATATATTAAGACTAGATGACGGCCGCAGCTACGGCCGCACATTTTTTTAAGTTTAACTGTTTCTGCCCGTCCCGTAGGAATTTCGGGAAATCCCGTCTTAGTGCACTCCTACGGTCCCCAAGGAATATACATACCAAATTTCAGCTTCCTACGCCTAATAGTTTTGGCTGTAGGTTGTCTGTCAGTCAGTCAGTAACGCAAGGATTTTATATATACAGATATATTAGTATAAGATAATTATTTTCTCTCCGACCACCCTAAGGTAGACTGGGAGATTATGCGCTTGTCTTAAAGAGATAGCATACAATACATATGTCATAGACTAATGATTGGTCTCACTCTGCTCTACTAGACGGAGCCCTCATACTTGTAAAATGAGGCAGAAAAAACCATGCCAGCTGGCATGGTTGAGCCTGTCACACTGACAGCCGTATACCTATCCACCAAATTAATTAAGGAAATAATTCGCTGCACAATGGCAAGTTGCGCTTTTATCCTGGGTAAAAATAACTCAGCAAAAAATAAGAAGGTCTCTGGTATCACATACTATCTGTAAAATAAGAATAATTATGAAATTTCAACATAAAATTACAAAAAACCGAAAACGCCATTCAGTGTTGCTGCTAGCACAAGAATCAACTTCCCCACAGTTGAGATTTTTATTATGTGAATCTATAGTTATTGTATTTCGTTATATTTTACTATTTCTTTTATCTAACCTATTTATTATATATTTTACCTTTTTCTATATTATTTTGTGTTAATACCTTTACAAATAAGGTCAAAAATGTTAGTTGTTAGAAACTAAACATCTTTCCCAAGAAACATGGTTTACCTAATTATATGTGTAATTAAGTGTGTACGATTGTTGTTTTATTCAAAGTAGTTTTACGACTATTCATGTTAAATTAATAATGTCTAACTAAATTGATATGGTCTAGTAGCATGGAAATAGAAAGCACTGTTTTGGAAACACCTTATTTTCTCTATGGTTATTTCTAATAATAATTTGCAAAATACTATTATAAAACAAACCATCATAATAAAATTAGGCCTAATCATTGGATTATATACCCACCATTTTTCTCATAAAGGAACTTACGCGGTACCTATACACAAATATATTGATGCTTTTAATGAATTGTAATTTTTAAGAATTTTCTTAACTGATTTTTAGACCAAGAACTTGTCCACTAGACCACAGGATAAAATATTTTCCCATTTACTCGGGTAACTGTTGAGAAGCTGACAACACAATTCTTCACGCATGCGTCTTGTTGCTTTTGTTTGACACACACTGTCATAATGAGTTGCCTCATTTACGGAGGTATTTTTCTTAGGCAGCGCGGAGTCTAGTATAGCGAAGCGATACCAATCATTTGTCTAAGACATATGTATACAAAGTGCTTTTCGCAGGGGACCCTGTTGAATTTAGAACTCTCCTAATTTTCATCTAAATAGCATTGTAATCCTATTAGTAGGATTAGGTCTTCTATACCACGCTTGACAAACGGATTGGTATAGGGTTTGATTTGAAATATTATTTCCACCTATATTTTCGGTGGCCGTCTTTTACGACACCTACGGAATGAAATGGGTTAATGACACTGTATTCGGTTCGTCACCATATGGACATGAATAACTCTTACAGCAATTCACAGTCTAAAGCCTATATAACTAGAGTAAAGCCTCTTCTAAGTTGCTTGACAATAATCCTTTGAGTCAATAGAAGGACTTGGTCTACCATACCACGCTGGCCAGACGGGTGAAATAGGGTTTGATGTGAAGTTTCTCATCGGTTCGCAAAGATATTATTTTTATTTTTCAATTAGAGTAGTCTCACGCCTGTATCCCCGAAGGGGTAGGCAGAGGTATGTTGCTACACCCACTTTTCGACAGCTTTTATTTTAGTACCACGTAATAGGGGTGAGCCTATTGCCGTACCGGGCACATTCCCAGACTCCGTGCTGCTACTGAGAATTTCCTAACGGAAAACCCAATAACACTTTGCCCGACCTGTGGATCGAACCCGAGACCTCCCAATCCCACGCGCACATTTATGCTGCGAGACCAAAGAGGCAGATATTATTTGTTGCGTTTATTTTCTGTATGCGACACCCACTTATATTGTATTTTTTATTTGTCACATGTGGTGACATTAAAAATATGCATATTCATATTCTTCGGATAACGGTCGCTTCAATCTGTGCACTTTTTTATACCGGATAGTCATTTTACGATAGATCATTAGGTACCTACCTACCATAGACACTAGATATTCTAATTTATTGCTAATATATTTCTACGCAATGTACTTGACCATAATCTTTCGCCATATTTAGATAAAGCTGGTTTTAAATGGCTCACCTATATCTATTTCTAAAATTACTATTCTCCATATTAATAAGTACAGAGGCGTCATAAAAAAGTCTGAGAGCATAAAAATAGAACAACAATTTGCAAATCAAAATACTAGGCACTAAACTTTAAAATGCTAATACGCACAGGCTAAGATAAAATCAATGTTCATGCAACTACTTAGTTGGTTAGGTAAAAACTAAATATAATCAAAATACCTGTTTATAATGACAACATATTTATCTAGGAGTGCGTGTCGGGTCACGCGCAATGTAGGGTTCCGTAGTTGCCCATAATGGCCATTATTGATAATAACTTCCGTTTCACATGGGACTAAAAACGGGCATCTTTAAGATTAAGCCAGCGCTCCCAATGTAAACTCACAGAAATAGGTATTTATAAGTTAACCGACGATTACTCGTAAACAAGTGATGTCTAAGTAGACATCGGCGAATTTAAAAGGAAAACTATCACGGCTAAAGCCAGGATCAAACCAACGCGTTCAGCTCGCGTCGGCGGTGGCGAGCGCGGTGGCGATTATTGCGCGTGCAAAAGTTGTGCACACTGTCGCGTTCGTTCAGGCGTTCACCAGGCTGTAGTCGCGTCACTAAAATGCTGTCTGATACAGATAGTGAAATTGAAGAAGCTTTACTTCTGTCTGCTATTATTGAAGACAAAGAGGAACAAGAAGTGAACTTGAGGTGGGTATGATATACTGTGCCAGTGAAGTAAATACCTACCTAGCATCATTCGATAACGCCTTATTATTATTTTTTCAGAAAAACAAGAGTCTGATTAGTTATCTTACAACAATGGGTATTTGTGGACCTCATTTATAATTTCTTGCGTTTACACCATACTTAAAATCTACAAATCACAGTGTCCTCAACAAATAATAGCTGCGTGCAGCGTCCTAACGTAACAAGCGCGATCTGATCGCCACCGCCGCGTGCAGACGCTGCACCGGACGCCGCATCCAATCAGAGGACGCGTAGATGTGAACACGTCGCTATAAGTTCGTACACAACATCTGATCGCCACCGCGCACGCCACCGCGGACGCGAGCTGAACGCGTTGGTTTGGTCCTGGCTTAAGTACCCGTGATAGTGTTCCTTTTAAATTCGTTATATGTACTACATTTGTGATTTTTTTCACCTCTTCCAAATTAATAGTTTAGCCGGCAGAGGGGTGAGGGGGACACTTGAGTCTAACAATTTTTTCACTTCAAAGCTTGATATTTAACAAACCAATCACTTGATCGAAAAATGATTTGAGCAAACTAATAATATTTTTTTTAAACCTATCCAATGATACATCACACAATGGGGTACTCAACCAGAAAAAAATTCAACCCCACTATATATGTAGGGGAGATACCCTTAAAAAAAATATTTTCCTAAATTTTATTCTACGGTTTTGTTGCAATATTGTATGTCTATATTCATGTCAAATATCAGCTTTCTAGCATCAGGCGTCTTTGAGCTAGGCTGCGGACGGACAGACGGACGGACATGACGAAACTATAAGGGTTCCTTGTAGACTACGGAACCCTAAAAAAAGTAAATGATTGTGCTCATCAAACAAATATTAGTTGTTTCGGGAAGCAATCGAAACCATGGCCTCCTACTTATTGGTCATGGCAGTATCCGATCATAAGATCAGTATAACTGAAACGTATTATTAAATGTTTTTGTGTGACGGTATTTGCTTATTTGTGCCGACTTGTCTCCAAAATGGTTAGTAAAATTTTGACGGGCCTTTCACCGACAGGTGGACCTGCAATCTAGTTATATATAAATATGTAGTATTTAATTTTAAAAGACTGCCTCCTGCCTGATCCAGTGGATAGCGTATGCGTCTGTTAATCAGGAGGGCCCGGGTTCAACTCCCGAGTCGGGCAAAAGTGTTACTAGTTTCGCTGAATTCTCAATAGCAGCTCGGAGTCTGGCGAAGTGCCCGGTAATGCCAATAGGCTGCACCCTATTACGCGAGACCTAATATTCATAAGGCGAAATATGGGTGTAATATTAAACCGCTGCCCATCCCTTCAGTGATACAGAGTACAGACGTGAGTCTATAAAAAAAAAGATCACTAATATACTATCCCCTTGACTGCCTTTGTGGTGCAGCGGTAGTGTAAGCAAGCGGTTTTCGGGTTTTATATCCGGATCGGGCTAGAACTGTTAATAGGATTTTCTTTTATTATACACTACAACTACTTGTGTACTACAATGTGTCCGCGCAGGACACAGACAGTTGGCTGATTGAGGCTGACCGCCGTTGCCTAAATTCGGTTTCGAGAATTCCACAGTATTTGTGTGAGCGTGGAGTTATGTATTCAAAATGTTGTGTTTGGGATGACTTCTGGATACCTATAGTCTATCGCCCGGTTTCAATATTCGATCTATCCATGGATTTTGAGATTCGTGTTTGACATATTTTGTATGGAGCTTATGTCAAAACAAATCTAAAATCTCAAAAAAATGGATAGATCGAATATTGAATGCCGCAATAAGGCATATCACAGAACTCTTGAAAATCGTATTGGAAATTGATTCCACAGTTATCTTATTACGCCATACTAAATTACCTCCTTATTTGAAGATTTATGACCTATATTTGTATTAAAGTCAACTCCCGCACTAGGATTAAATCCTGAACGGAGGGAACTTTACAAACATACAGCTAACGGACAAAAAGAACACCCAGACATTAAACATTTATTTATGGATCACATAAAGTGTTATCTTGTGTGGAGGTCGAATTGATCTAATGGTGAGGTGACTGGTTAAAACCACTACAGCAGTCTGACTTTAGATAAGTAATCTGAATGTATAAAATCCTTGAGTTACTGACTGACTGACAGACAATGCACATCTAAAACTATTAGGCGCAGGAAGCTGTGGCATGTAAAATCAAATAAGTCGGCCCTGGACCAGTTTGAAAAAATCCCTTGGCTCGCTCATAGAATCGAGAAACTGGTTTTGTATACGAGTGTCAATGTGCGTGTAAAGTAGCACTGGAAGCGACGATGTCTTGCTGAGATTCTCGCCCTTATGTCGGTCTAGCGGGAAGTTGTTCGACTGTACGTTCCTTGGGGAACGTAGAGGTGCACTAAGGAGTGATTTCTCGAAATTCCCACGGCATCGGGCGGAAACAGAATATATGTTTCAGTATAATCTGCGTATGATTATACTGAAGGTATAATCTATTCTGATAATAGTTTCTTACGACTTTATGTAAGGGCCAGAGCTGACTGATGACTGACGTCGCGGCACGGCACGTCAAAGAATTTTATTACTGATCAAGCTATTTTTATTCTTATTTCAATGAGTTTAGAATTAATATTACTTTATTTCGATAAAATCGTATCGCGGCACGTCGTTACATGAAGTGAGACGCCGCGGCACGTGCTGCGTGCACGCCACTTTAGTGTCGTTTCACTTTGAACGTGGCAAGCTAGAGGAATGCACGTTCGTACATCATATTGTAAATTACTTTTACCAAATATAAGCGGCGAAAGCCCAATGGTGTACGTAACGGACTGCCGAGACGATGATCTCGGGTTCGATCTCCAGGTACCCCGGCCACACACCTCTAACTTTTCGAAGTTATTAGTGTACTAAAAAAATACAAAATATCGCTCGTTAAACAATGTGCCCGGTAAATGGCAATAGGCTCGTACCCTATTATATCATCAGCCTTTCAAAGTCCACTGCTGGACTAAGCCTCTCCTCTGAAAGGAGGAATGGGCCTACTATACCACGCTGGCCAAACTGGTTGGTATAGGGTTTGTATCAAGTTTTCCTCCTCTTGCAGTGCTATTCTCTGCATAGTATGCTCCCTTAGTCGGCTCTTACGACACCCATGGAATGATATGGGGTGGTGACATTCAGTATTCATAATCCGTCACCACACGGACTTCTTAATCCGTCACCACACGGATTACCCTATTACATTGGGACCAAAACATAACTGGCGAAGTGTGGGTGTGAAATACCTCTGCGTACCCCATCGGGCATAGAGGCGTGAAGTACGCTATGAAATATAAGTACGTAATAAGGGACAAAGAGAAATTAATAAATCTTGTTCATACGCATGAATGCCTATCAAATCTGGCGTGCCACGACGTGACGCGGCGTACTCCTACATGCCACGGCGTGCCGCGTCATACTGAAGCGTCCTGCAGGCTACCAAAATATGCCGTGCCGTGCCGTACCGTGCCGTGCCGTCAGTCAGCGCTGGCCTTAACAATAGTTTCAATGGCATGTAATCAAAAAGATACTTAATTACTCGATAAAGTAGTCGCAAACCAGAACGAATAGATAGTATTTTTTTATTTCTAAGTGATATCAATAATAATATAATACGCAAACAAAAATCAAGACAAATTATACCATAAACCCGAATGAACTCATATAAAAACATTTTGAAAGAATTTTTATAGCAATAAAGGCCTTTTCAGACCTAAGCGGTATTCGCTACCGTCTGCGGCAGAGAAAACCCAGTGGGTATGCGGTAATATTACTGTTCAAACCTAAGCGGTATTCGCTATCCTTGTGGGTAAAATAACGCGCGGTAGTCGAGTTTCGCTCAGAGAGGTAAGAACTAGCCGCGGTATTTGATACCAAATACCTGAGCGAAACCTGCGCGGTATGTACCTCTACCCACAGCGGCAGCGAATATCGCTCAGGTCGCTCTAGCCGCGGTACTTGATACTAAATACCTGAGCGAAACCCGCGCGGTATGTACCTCTACCCACAGCGGCAGCGAATATCGCTCAGGTCGCTCTAGCCGCGGTACTTGATACTAAATACCTGAGCGAAACCCGCGCGGTATGTACCTCTACACACAGCGGCAGCGAATATCGCTCAGGTTTGAATAGTCCTTAATGTTAGATACTACAAAAAATGAAAATGGTGGAGTAAAAATAAAGATGATCCGATGGCGACGGTGAATAAAATTATCATATCTGAATTAAATAAAGTTTAATTAAGTGATATTTTTGTTTTTTTATAATAAAATCTAATACTAGTATATTGGCCTATAATTACTAAGCCATTGTAATTGGAACGGATGGATGCAAGGAGATTTACGAAATAAGTGTATCGAGTAAGAATGAATGGAGATGTAGGTAGAGGACGCCCAAGACGGACTTACGCCGACCAAATTGGTGACGTACTGCGGTAGGGCCAAATCAAAAGTACCCATAACCGACGAAGTTAATGAATGTCAAGGAAGCGAAAGAGGTATGTTTGAACCGGAGCATTTGGCGTTCCATAGAGTCTCTGCCTACCCCAATGGGAGACAGGCGTGGCGTTTAGATAGTTAGATAGATACTAATATATAAAGCTCAAGAGTTTGTTTGTTTGTTTGCTCGAACGCACTAATCTCAGGAACTACTGGTCCGATTTGAAAAATTATATTATCAGTTTTAGATAGCCCATTCATCGAGGAAAGCCATAGGATATATGACATCACGCTATGAGCCACAGAAGAGGAGAAGTAGCCTTAACACTGGTGTAAACGCGGGCTCATCTATTCTAATAACATGTTGTAGCGTTTATGGCGTGTGTTGACTTGCCGTTCAGAACAAATCATAGTATAAGCGAATTGACCACTTCGATGGGGCAAAGGTTGCTGTGACTTTAACATCAGAGCGCTACCGTGCTCCGAGAGGTACGTAAAGCCGCTAAGCTAATTCGGAGGCCTTTTGGCCGAAGCGGTTGAGTATGATATCAATAGTTACTAAAAATTTTACTAGTAGATATCTAACAATGTGAAACAGTTGCAGCTCCTTACAATATAAAATGTACAACCATTATATTTGATTGAAAAGTGTGGCCGTTCTTTCTCGTAGTTCTATCTATTGCATTGCGAACTTGGCAGTAAATGTAGAATCATTAAGTAATTAATAATATTTTGACGTTCATAAGCGTCACTTTGTGGCCTAGATGAATAACTGATTTTGACTTTGAATTTGGCGGTTTTCCCCTCTTAGGGCTGCACAGTGAACCACAAAGAATATTATGCTTATAGTTTCATCATGTCAGTTTGTAAGTCAGTACGCCAGACTGTTGATGGTTTATATCTAAAGCCAAGATGGAAAGGCTTTTTACATTTTGGCTAAGACTGCCCGTAAACGCAAACTTCAAAAGTTTGGGTTTAACATAATGATCCATGCAAAAATTGATTATAGTATTCTTCTATTTATAGTTTCACGTAAAATCTTTGTCTATCCAGGAATTAGTTTGCTGTGCTGCGTTTTAAAAACTACAGACCCATAATAATTATGCGTGGTCCGATGCTTATTTGGTCATCTTTATTATATGCACCTTAGATTAATGATTGGTATCGCTTCGCTATACTAGATACTGCGCTGTCTAAAACAAATAGATCCGTGAATGTGGCAACTCAATTATGGCAGTATGTGTCAGCAAAAGGAACAAGACGCATGCGTAAAGAATGGTGTAGTCAGCTGTCCAACTGTTACCCCAGTAAATGGGAAAATAGTTTCACCTGTGATCGAGCAGATAAGTTAGTGGTTACTAAATCAGTTTCGAAAATTCTTAAAAAATCCAATTAATTAAAAGCATACATATATTTGTGTATAGTTTAGACTTACCGCGTAGATTCCTTTATCAGAAAAATGGTGGGTATATGATCTAATGATTATATCCCATTTTATTGTGATGGTTTGTTTTATTTACTTATAGTATTTTGCAATTTATTATTAAAATTAACCATAGAGGAAATAAGGTGTTTCCAAAACAGTGCTTTCAATTTCCATTCTACCCGCCCATTATTTGGTTACACATTATATAGTATCTACTACAACTTTTTAAAACTAGGCTTACTTAAGTTAATAATCTACAATGAATAGTCATGAAAACATTAACTACTTTGAAGAAAACAATAATCTTACACACTTAATTACACATATAAGTAAACCATGTTTTTTGGGGAAAGTTGTTAAGTTTCATGCATAGTATCACTGATTAAAATAGTGCCAACTAACATTTTCACCTTATGTGTAAAAGTATAAACATAAAATAATATAAAAAATAGGTAAAATATATAATAAATAGGTTAGATAAATGAAATAGTGAAATATAACGAAATAAAATAACTATACATTCACATTATAAAAATCTCAACTGTAGGGAAATTGATTCTTGAACTCGCAGCAACACTGAACTGAACTGCGTTTTCGGCTTATGCCGATTATAATGTATGCACGTCCGTCGTGGTTTTTATTGCCGCATTTTACAAGTATGCCGGCGATATCTAATATAGCGAAGCGATACCAATCATGAATCTAAGATATGGTCTTACTTTAAATTTTACCGTGCAAGTGGCTTAAACTACAAGTAATGTACCATCGGCGGCCATATCGTTAAGTGCGATCTCTTCCAGGCAACCTTCGGATGGACCGGAATGATGTGACTCATGGCGATGGTGTAGTTAATACTATGAATAATCAATAATGAAGATTTAAATAAAATACATACATACATTAAGATATTTCATAAAATACTTCAGCATACATAGAATAAATATCAGTTAACTTACTTTCGGTATTCTCTCCGGCGTACATATCATATAGAGTTCCCACGATATTCAACACGAGGATGGCACAGAAACATTCCAAGAATAATTGTTGTGCCAGCGTCATAGGTTGTTCAGCATGTCTGTCAGCGTAGGTATGACAGTAGTGAAGTTTGTTTATCGAAGCACGAAGTTTATACTTTCGGGCCCACTTAGTAGCGCACTCTTCGAAGCGCTGCGAAGCATTGCTGGCTGGTCCGTGAGGGCATCGGGAGCTGACGCAGAATCCGCGGTGGATCTGCGTTCGGTTGAAGTGTCGATCGGTTTCATCCGAGTATTCCTGTATAATATGGTATCGTTAATTGTAAAGGTTATTACTGTGCAGCCTTTGGCAGAATGGTGAAAATAATTGCCTGGGAGTGATTTTTTTATATTTCGGAAAAAAATCTAAATATTCAGAATACATCGATATTTAATTTGAATTTCTTATTATATTATTTAGTTGATTGAATCAAGCATTACTTGGTGGAACTCCATTGTGTACTCATCATCATCAGCCTTCAACAGTCCACTGATGGACTAGGCCTCTCCTTTGAAAGGAGGAATTGGCCTACTATACTACGCTGGCCAAACGGGTTGGTATAGGGTTTGTATCAAGTTTTCCTTCTCTTACAGTGCTGTTCTCTTCATAATATGCTCCCTCTGTCGGCTCTTACGACACCCATGGGATGATATGGGGTGGTGACATTCCATATTCTTAATCCGTCACCACACGGACCTATTTATATATTCTATTAGTACACGGATTGTGTACTAATAGAAGGAAATAGGAACTCACCTCGCTACCCCTGGAAATAGGAACTGACCATCCCAACCAATGCAATAGAAAAAGGTTGACAATACCGAACTCCTCTAATGACAAAGGATAATAGGGATATACACCACAATTTTTTAATTAGTACCAAAACTTTAAGGACATATTAGCGAAGTTATTATCATATATGTGACGTAAGAATTTCATAATATCTTTAAATAGCAAAGTTATAATCATTTGTTTTTTGTACAAAATCTCATCTAAATCATAGACATATTTTACAATCCATTGACTACTTCATTGATGGTACTTTCTTTCCGTCCTACTCTTACGCATTCTTTCCGTCGCACTTATAATGTAGGTAGCCTTAGACAATAAAATGAAGCAAAATAATAAGTGTAGGTAGTTACTTTTAAATGTTCTAAATTCTACCCTCTCCTTCATACTTCATCCTGTCTTAGGACCGGCAAAATTTACCGTTTTACAAGTAATTAAATACGGAGGTATGTAATTAGAAAGCAAACACATATCAAAATAGAAGAAGGTATTCTGTAATAAAAGAAAATAGTAATTTTGGCGTATTTATGAAGTTAGAATCAGCTGCTATTTACAATTATTATTTCATCATCATCATGTCAGCCTAGAAACGTCCTCTGCTGGACATAGGCCTCCCACAAGGTTCTCCACATAGACCGATTTTGAGCCGCCCGCATCAAATTATTATTTACTTAAGTAGGTAATTTTTACTTTCACCACCATTGTCAATACACAGACGGGCTAGTTTTATTAAATTGTTTTTTAACGAGAGAAGTACGCTTCTCTGACTTTTCACTGCGTCAAAAGCGTCCAATATGCGCTGTTTAAATTGTTCGACACTAACCGGCTCACGTTTGTACACAGTGGTGAGCATGGAGGCCAAGCTACAGGACGCCTGGACCGATCCACTGGCTTCCAAACACTTCCCTGTACAAACGCACAGCTGTACTCGCGTGATGTGAACTGGTAAGCCATCGCGTTGGGCAAACGTAAACAAACAATAATGGTTGCCGCGAAAAAAGGATCCGCTCGCTACCGCCTTCAATTTAGCACTGCGGTGCGGGCGCAGAGGGACAGGGGGTGGCGAGCTTCGAGTTTGCACAAATTTATCAATGGAGCAGTGCCGCGTAAAATTACTACTACAACATAGTATTTAGTTATGCATTTACCAATCATTACGTATTTTTGTGGACAGTTTTGGGACAGTTTCGGAACTTAGTATTTTTATTTTTACATACATAAATATGATTAGTTAAAGATGTTTAGAGCCCCATTAATTTTTTTGTATTAATTAAAAAATAGTGGTGTATAGAAAAATGCGGAAATGGTTTCCAGGAAAATATCTGACACGCAGTAACCCGCTCTAAGCGGCCGACCATGGGACACGTGTTTTGCCTCTGCACGATGTTAAATTTAATATATGTAGAATACTTTTCAACCATTGAGCAGATGAGTGAAGGTGCAGACTTTGACACATCTGCTTAATGGTTGGTTCTACGGATCTTAGACTACTAATAGAATTAAAAAAAAAAGACAATACCTTTAAGAGTTCATATGTTGAATGAGGCTGCACAGCTGGTGTCAGATCAAAACTTCCAAGGCAGTAAAGACCGTCTTTTCTCACCAAGCACCGGTCATATTCGTCCAGGTAGTAATACTTGGGAAAACGGGACAGCTCCTCCTCTGGAAAGAACCTTAATTAGTTTGTGACTGATTCGTAAAAGTGCACTTGATGGTACACTTTTGATAGAGCAGCCGCAGTTACTCTGACGGTGCAGATACATGATACGGAGGCCCGGTGATTAAGTACATGATACGGCGGTTTAATTTTCCGGTAAAATCTAAGTATGAATCAATTTGTCTAAAACCAGCAATGTGTATGTACACGCAGCCTCGCGCTATCAGCTGTTACGGACCTACAGCGGGGCACGGCGGCCCGACAGTGGCAGCATATACGATGTACATGGCGCGCTTACTCCGCCGCACATGTTAAATTGTTAGAAATTTATAAAAAAAACTTAAAAACTTCATGAAAACCGAAAATTTAATGGTCTGTACACACACACAGAGAGATCACAGAGTTTTAAACTCCGATATTGAGTGGTAAAAAGAGTCGAAGCAGATTTTCAACCGCGATATAAAAAAGGTTAATTATGCTACAAAAATATTATTAACTGCTGTCATGATTATATCACGTTATGTAATGCCTTATGTTAATAAAATTTACGTTACGTATTTATAATTTACAGTTTCAAATTTTACTTAGCTCCTCTATATTATTCATTGTCGTAGGGTTAGCACACACACATATACTTAGCACAAAGCTTGTTTCAACTTAATGTATAAATTTATGTATCTGTATACACAGCTAACAGAGTTAATAGCTTATCAGCTGTCTCTGATCCCAAGATGATATATCAGCATTGTCGTAGGGTTAGCACACGCACACATATAGTACAAAAGCTTGTTTCAACTTGTAACACTTAATATAAGACCTGATTGTTAACTTTTCTGTGTGAGAGAGTAATTAATAAACCATTTTTATTATTATTATCATTGTTCATGAGCGTTTTTCGAGCGTACGCTCGGCGTCCGTTTTGTACTACAGAATGAACGCCGAGCGCGCGCACCGGGCGTGCGCTCGAGGAACGCCGTCACCCAGTGTGAGGTTGGCCTAACTTCCTTAACTTCCTCATAAACTAAACGTCGCTTGGCGCTTATGTTATGCCAATATGTGGAAACTGTTACTGGATTGTGTATGGTTTAGTTGTAAGTAATTTTATCTGTATTGTGTCTGTTTGTTTCCCAAATAAAACAAAACAAAATATATCGACTATATACCTACTTTTTGCTAGAAACATTTTATTACATCCTGACATATTTAAGTAAAAGTTCATTAAAGTCCTTTAAAAGAAAATTACTTCCTCTATATAATATGTTTATATTTTAAATACTGTTAAGAGATAGAAATAAAGAAAAGATATTTGAAAATTTTCGAGGCACGGAAGCCTATAATTAATAAATCTTGCCTACATTAGATTTATGTAGATTGTGAAATGTTTCAATGTCCAATTAAGGGTAGTAACGTATGGAATAAAACATTTTAACATAAACAATAATACATTAGATAATCTTATCTAAAGAAATAATACATACATAGGTACATAAAATATACACCACTATTTTTTAATTAGTACAAAAACTTTGAGGACATATTAGCGAAGACATTATTATCATATATGTGACATAAAAATGTCATAATATCTATAAATAGCCAAGTTATAATCATTTGTTTTTTGTAGAAAATCTCACCTAAATCATAGACATGTTTTACAATCCATTCACTACTTCATTGATAGTACTTACTTTCCGTCCTACTCTTACGCGTTCTTTCCGTCGTACTTATAATTTAGGTAGCCTTAGACAATAAAATGAAGCAAAATAATCAGTGTAAGTAGTTACTTTTAAATTTTTTAAATTCTACCCTTTCCTTCATAGTTTATCCAGGCTTAAGATCGGCAAAATTTACCGTTTTACAAGTAATTAAATACGGAGGTATGTAATTAGAAAGCAAACAAATATCAAAATAAAAGAAGGTATTCTGTAATAAAAGAAAAGAGTAATTTGGCGTATTTATGAAATTAGAATCATCTGCTATTTACAAATATTATTTTATCATCATCATGTCAGCCTAGAGACGACCACTGCTGGACATAGGCCTTCCTCAAGGTTCTCCACACAGACCGATTTTGAGCCGCCCGCCTCAAATTATTATTAACTTAAGTAAGTATTATTTACTTATCTTACAAGTATTTCCATTGTCAATATTTATTTATTTATTTATTTTCGAATTTTGAAAACTTACAGCTAGTTAACAAACATGTATATCTACTAATATCCACCACCATTGTCAATACACAGATCACATTATTTTCACTTCGTCAAAAGCACTCAATATGCGCTGTTTTAATTGTTCGACACTAACCGGCTCACTTTTATACACTCTCAAAATTATGTAGCGTATAAGAAGAAAGGTATGAAAGTGAATGTTAACAAAACCAAAGTCATGGTCATAGAGAGGGATGATAGTGTAACTGAATGTGAAGTAATGATAGGAGATGAAAAAGTGGAGCAAGTGAACGAGTTTGTGTATTTAGGGTCTTTGTTTACGAGAGATGGAAAATGTGAGGGAGATATTGAAAGGAGAGTGAAAGCAGGAAATTGTGTGAAAGGCGCCTTACAGTCCATCATCAGCAATGATATTATCCCAAAGCAAGCTCGCCTTGCTATACTGCAGGGAGTTTTGGCGCCAACACTGATGTATGGTAGTGAATCATGGATATGGCAGAAGAAGCATGAAAGCAGAATCAATGCTGTGGAGATGAGAGCTTTAAGGAGTATGTGCGGAGTAAGGCTGATTGATAAAGTGAAAAACAGTGTGATACGAGAGAAGTGTGGTCTAAAAGAAGATGTAGTGACAAAGGTTGAAAAAGGAATGTTGCGTTGGTTTGGACATTTGGAACGGATGGATGAAAGAAGGAATACGAAAGGAGTGTATCGTGCGAGAATGAATGGAAATGTCGGTAGGGGACGCCCTAGGCGGACGTACGCCGACCAAATAGGTGACGTACTGAAAAAGGGCCAAATTAAAAGTACCCATAACCGACGCGCATGCATGATGAGGTTAATGAATGTCGAGGAAGCGAAAGAAGTATGTTTGAACCGAAGCATGTGGCGTTCTATAGTCTCTGCCTACCCCAATGGGAGACAGGCGTGACGATATAGATAGAGACAAAATTATGTCCATGGGTACACAGCTGCACTCGCCATTCCTCCACTTAAAAAGTACGCACAAAGCATAGCTATATACTCCCGTGATATGAACTGATAAGCCAGATCGGGCAAACGTAGACAAACAATTAACAGTTGCAGCGACAAAAATCGAAACGCTCACGTCCGCTAGTAATTTAGCACTGTTTGTCGCATCGGAGTGGGGCGCGCGCGCAGAGGGACATGGGGGAATTTATCAATGGAGTAGTTTACTACTAATAGTACGCGGGTCGGTCATAGTTTTAGTTATGCATTAAACAATTATTACGTATTTTTGTGGACAGTTTTGAGGCTGTTTTGGGACTTACTGATTTTATTTTTTAAATACATAAATATGATCAGTTAAAGATACTTAGTGCCTCGTTAAAGGGTCACGGTCAAAATGGGCGTAAAACCAACAGCTTTAAAATATATTTTATGTGAAAGCTAATGACCATTACTTAATTTGATACTATGACGGCAATCACCCAAACAACCGGTGAGCAGAGATATTTAGTGATGTTCAAACGTATTTTTTAGAGAATCCAAAACAATTGCTAATACAACGGAGATAACACGACACGATGTTGTGCAGAGCTAGGCTACAGAAACCAATTTATTGGTTTGTAATCTAACGGAATTACTACATACATTCCATCCCTTTCTAACTTCTCTCTTACTCAGGCGCCGACTTAAAAACAAGCGTGCGGGCAGGCCAGGCAATGCGCGTCAGTTGTTATTCTATTTAATTGAATTATATAGAGAGGAGTCATTAGATGATTTAAACAGATGTAATATTCTGCAAACTAATGTGTGGTTGCTTCGAATTAAAATACAGTCGCGGCATGTCAGATCGCGCACATAATACTTACATTTTGATCGATAGAGACCAAATCGGTAAAAATGCGATAGTTGAGCATTACTGTACTTACTTAACAGGCAGAAGAACAGTAGGAAGTTGTGCCCACATATTTTCAGTTTTGTGGTTTTTAGGGTTAGGACGGCGCGAGCCTTTCATTGCACTCGCAGAACATTTAGTAGATGTTATAGTTGATGATAACCATTGATATTTAAATAAAAGTAAAATCAATATAAAGTAGTTTTTAACAAATATGTGTGTATTATTTAACCAATCTTTGGATTTTTTTTGCAGTGATACCTGTCGATTTTGGGGTTAACAAGTATTTAGGGGGTATTCAGAAGTACAATAAAGTAAATTACAACACATTTTATTTCTGTTGGTTTTACGCCCAGTTCTCGTACAAAAATGCCCATGGTCCTTTTTTGTACTAATTAAAAAATAGTGGTGTATACATACTATAAATATTATACTAATAAATACACATATAGTATACATATAATATATACATACATATCCATATATACTCTATTATTATAATACATACCTATTATTCGGATATTATAGCTGGACTACAAATCTTTATAATGACAAGTTGTGCTTCCTGACAAGATTTTTTAAATATTGACAGTGACTTAGCATGTTTTATTGTTTCGGGTAGTGCATTCCACAAACGTGCAGCTAAGACAGTGAAAGATTTGTCAAAAAACACTGTAGAATGCACAGGTAATGATAATTTTAAATTTTCCGATGATCTCAAGTTCCTAAAATGTGTATCATGCAGAAATGCGACCCGTTTCTTAAGATAGGGGGGAGATGAAGGATTAAATAGAATGTTATACAAAAGACAAAGGATATGAGTATTCCGGCGAAGGCGGATGGGCAGCCATTTGAGCTTGTTTCAAAAATCTGAAACATGGTCATATTTGCGTAAGCCAAAAATTAACCTTATACAAAAATTTTGGAGACGTTCAAGCTTGTCTAGCTGGTCCTCATTGATATCTAGAGAGCTGGCATCGGCATAGTCAAGAATATGAAGAAGGATATATTGCGTAAGCTCAATTTTAGTAGCAATTGGAAGGTAATTTCGTAATCTTCTTAATGATGCCGCAGCAGCAAGAGTTTGCGACTGGTATTTTGCTGCTGAAAATTCTAAGAGAACGTTTATTCAATATATATCCCCAAGGTCTTTACCTTGTCACTGATAGGAACTCAAATGCCATCAAAAATACGAGGGGAAGCATCGACCAGTCGACCATAGAAATGATCCTTGAACTGCCTACTACTAGCACCTGAGTCATCGTAGGATTATGCGTAGCATTTAAAAGATTTTGGAATTTCGCACTGATACACTATAGTTTGCGGGACATCGTGTAACATATTTCTACAAACAAATCTATCTTCGGAGAGTCCCAATAGAATCGGTTAATACGTTCCAAATATTGTCCCGGATAAATATAAAAATAAAACATATAAAACAATTAGAACAATTTGTCAATGCTTTGTCAATATAATAAGCACTTGACATATAGAAATCACAGACACTTACATTTATTTATTTTGAAATCACAGACACTAAAATTTATTTATATGTTTAGATTTATTTTACTACAAAGTTAGTTTTTGTTTATCTTCCATATAATGGATTGAATATCCTAATGAATATTATTAGAATGAATTTAATTAATTTTAATGATGCCTCGAAAATATTCGATTAGGTAAGATAGGTCGCATTCAGAAGTCCGAAAATGTTAAAGTACATACTGTGATGCCTATCCTATACCTTTATTTGCATTATGTGTATTTTGGATTAATCTCTTAGGGCCCCGATCCCCGAGGCAGCCGTTCCGAAGAGCCCCGAAAACGACAAATTTGATTACATTTATATGTTTCATTTTTTTATATTATTTTCTAATTGTACCGTCGACATAAACAGTGTATAAATGTATCCGTTTGAAATATAAAAGACGAAAGTATTTAATTTTAAATTTTGTATTACATCAAGTATTCATTTATTGCTGTACATATTTGAAATGAATAAAATGTTTCAAATAGAAAACTATATTATTATAGCTTTATAGGTAGGTACTTATGTTGTTGATTTTTGAAGAATTATGAATACTTAGGTATTTAAAAAGTATCTTATATTTTCTATGTAATCAAAAAATATGTAAATGAAATTGTTTTTTTTTAGATTTTAGAGTTAATTATATACTTTATAAAACTCGCCATGTCCAATTTTGCCTATTTCTTAAATTATGTTGATTTGCCATTTAGTGTAGGTATTTTGTGCCATTATGTTTGTGTATTGAAAAGGAATGATTGTGATAAAATTTAAAACCTGTGATTGTCCTAAAAAACTCTACATTGTATTTTCTAATTATATTATTTACCCTAACTAAGCAAAAATTTTTATTTTTTCTGATTCTTAAAGTTAAGTTTAGGCATTTATTATATAATTAACTACCACATACACACGTCACACAAGCATACTACGAGTACAAGATAATGAATAAACATACACATCAATTGTTTTTTTGAAATACGTTCATATTATTATACTTAAATCTAAAAGCTAAATTGACTTTTTATTGAGTTTACCAAGACATATAAATAAACCATGGCCCTCCGGGACGGGTGCCTCGGGGATCTGGGCTCTAAGGGAATAACTGTGCGTCTTTGTGTATGGCCTTGTTAGATATCTAAGATAAATGAAATTAATAAAACTTGGCTAAAGGAGAAATACCAAATACGGCCTGTAGCGGCCAGAAAGTTGTGAATCGTTGAAATTAAACATATAATTTTTAAAAATTTTACATCGTTTTCGTTTCTTGATAGAGTATCGGTGAAAGAATGTAGTTTTTAAAGATTAATTATTTTGAATAGGCTATGGTAATAGCGGATGAATGTCTTATGTTGCCAGCATTAAAAATAAAATGAAGTATGGTAGGCAGAAATTGTTTTAAGGAAATAATATTTTTATTTTTATATTAGAAAACAATATATTTTATTTACTTTATAAGTATATTTGTAAAAAGAATCAAGAAATATATAATTTATTATACATTCCATAATTATTAATCGGTAAAAATCGTTTTGTTTTTTAATCGATAGTAGAAATATTTTGTCAAACCATTTGCAACACTTTTTTTATCTGTTATGTCATTCGTGTTGCTACTGTGTATCGTAAATATTTTGCTTTGATTTATTGGTGTTTTCGTACGGTTTTAATGTAATGTAATTGAATATAAATTCAATAATAATGATCAGTACCTTCTACCCATGCTAAGAATATGCAGCGGTGTTTGTGATTGTGGTAAGCTTATTTGGACGAGTATTCATAGTACGAGGTTCCCTAGTACACAGGTGATTATTCATTATTATTGGCCACTCTTTATGTAGTTTTTGTTCTTTAAGACGCAAAGACATACCTTTATTTACATCTAGGTATTATATTAATGTTAAAATTCAATTTTGAGGTATATTTAGTTGCGGAATAATTTCCATTTCAAATATCTCGTATCTTATTTCCACCAAAAGTTATTTAAAAAGAAATTATACAGGTTAATAGAGTAGTCATTTATCTTCAAAACACACATGGTGTCGTGTTTGGCCGTGCCAGGCCCATAATGTATGGCCAAATGGTACATCTCCTTTGATGTAGACTTAAGAGAAAACACTACGGGCGAGAGAATTGAAAAATAGGTATAAATCTATTGCTGTCGCGCAGCCTCAAGCCCCCGCAGAGCGCGATAGAGACAACTGCAGCTTGGACCAAACCTAAATCAACGTTTCGTATTCCCTTGATTCCTTCTCCAAAACTTCATCAATTTTATTAGTTTTTTCATATTAAATTAAAGAAAGGGTTTGGCCGTGTTCTTATGTTTTCTTTTTTTTTTATAATCTAGCCAAATTTGTTTCTTGGATGTTTGAACACAGCGGAAAATCTGGCCAATTTTTGAGGTATTTGAAGGTTCATATCTTTTTTAATATTTAATTTATGAGAAAAAGGAAAACATAGGGACATGCCAATCGGGGCCATACATCTTATGGAATAAAATAATTGCTCTACTGGCATTATCCAGGGAGAAAACAGGAGACTACTTTTGTATGAAAAATTGGCCGTTGTGTTTCCACTTAACTAGAATCCTAAGATACACACAGATCCAAAATTAACTTTCGTTGTTAATTATTTGCTATTAATGTAAATTGCTGATATTAATTATTTATGGAAACAAAAATATGTACCTACATAGTTTGTAATTGATTTTGGATCCTTCGTTTTATGCCATTAAGTAAAAGCCATAAATAAGCCTAAATTACGAGTAATTACAATAACATCCGCAAAAGTTAGATAACTGAAAATTACACACTGATTATTGCACTTATAATTTTAATTCGTGTATCATAGCGTCGGAGGGGACACGGTTATATTTTGTGTGCATCACACGTACTTTATATCGTTATTTTTGACGAGGTGAATTGTTTAAAATTTTATCGTGGTTCTACCTATTGCATTGCGAACGTGGCAGTAAATGTAAATGTAGAATCATTAAATAATTAACTTAAATTTTGAGGTTCATAAGCGTCACTGTGTGGCCTAGATGAATAAATGATTTTGACTTTGACTTTGACTTTGACTTATTATACAGTTAATACATTATACTGTTCCATTAAGTCTGCATGTATAGGTTGTGTAAATCCAGATTAAATAAATTAATAAATTATAGTTATTACAAATAAAATGGTACCTGTATATTCTCGAGCGGTGACACTGATCGCTGCTGCTATCAATAAAACCAAACCCCGTATCTCCATGTCTGGTGTGACACTGAATCTGCCCAAATTCTGCCCACACTGCCTTCACGTAATTTTATCTCCGATGAGTCTTGCTTCACACGTACCACAACGATAGGACACCGTCGCCGCGTGCCGTCGTAAGTCTACTAAATGGTAATTCGTTCGACGCCCGCTTGGCACCCTCTAACGCACGTTCGCCAGACCGGCTATCGCTTCACAACAAAAAGTACATGTAGCTTAGTTGATGTTAGTGATTGCGATGTGGTTGTGTAGCATGCAGACGGTTCGTTACCGTAGCCTGCAGAAGAAACACGCCTTGGCTGAACGAACTCATGGAGCATGCCTAACGTCAAACAAGTGAACGCCTCAGTAAAGGTTAAGAATGATGTGTTGGATCTTGTGGATAACACCCAGTTTTTAGGCATTACGTTGGGTTCTAAGCTGCAATGGGGACCACATATTAGTAAATTGTCGAATAGACTCAGCTCTGCAGCATACGCAGTCAGAAAAATTCTCCAGTTAACTGACATTGACACAGCCAGGCTTGCATATCATAGCTATTTTCATAGTGTAATGTCAAACGGTATTCTCTTGTGTGGAAATGCTGCTGACATTCAGGCCATCTTTGTTCTGCAGAAGAGAGCTATATATAATATGGATTATGGGGCTTTGTTAAGGAATAAATTTAAAGAAATAAATATTTTAACAGTTGCAAGTCAGTACATATATTCCAATCTTATACACCGCGATTCTGTAATATATGCCAAAATTATAATATGTTATCCATGGCATTAATAACATTTATGTAAATTACTTTATTAATATCATTCAGTACAAAAATATTGAGATATTGAGCCGCAAAAATGTCTGAGTTTATGGACACTACGTTACGTAAGTACTGTTTATTCTGTGACTACGTTACCACGCGCGCTCTTACACACCAGTCCCGTACGGTATATCGAATTACCCTTGAACGATATAACTGTCTACAGAAAGCATGGTTCACCGACGAACGGTAGTACGAAAAACTATTAGTCTGCCTATATCATTATTTAGCGACAGCACGTTTCTGCCGATGCCGATGTCATGGTTCGCCGCAACATACATACATACATAGACTCACGCCTGTTTCCCCGAAGGGGTAGGCAGAGGCATATTAAACGCCCACTTTTCGCCAGTGTTTTGATCCCACGTAATAGGTGGCGAGCCTATTGCCGCTTATCGGGATATTTTGTTTGCCAGAGCCTCGTCCGTTGATCGGCAGGTGCACCACTTGCAGGTGAGGTTGGCTTGGGACCCTAAGTTCTTGGTGGGAACCCTATGCACTAAATAATCCTTTACCGATAGCAATTTGCATCGGAAGCACCTTTTCTTACATCACTTCTCATTGTTACCTAGTCGCCCAATAAGCTAAGTCGACAGTGCCCTGCTTCGCAGGGCTCCTATGTTCGAGTGCGGGGTCACAAGAAAACCTAACATAACCTATTAGGTACTTACCTACACATAAAAAGGTGCTTTCGATGCAAACTGCTATCGGTAAAGGATTATTTAGTTAAAGCATGTTGCGGCGAACCATGACATCTGCAAATCTTGGTATCGGCCAACCATTCATTCTTTGTAGCGTTATTCGGCGAAACGTGCTGTCGGTAAATAATGATATCGACTAATAGTTTGTTCGTATTACCGTTCGTCGGTGAACCATGCTTTCTGTAGACAGTTATATCGTTCAAGGGTAATTCGATATACCGTACGGGACTCCTTACACACAGAGTACCTACGAATATGACAACAAACTGCTCCGTCCCGCTACTTCATTTCATTGATAAACTTAGCAGCATTCCTAAGTCGCTGCCGTCATACGTTATAAAAGTTAAATTTAGATACCCTTAAATTATATACAAAATATCTATGGTATTAATTACGATTTACGAACAATATTGGTATTAATTTCGTCTGTACAAAATAGTAAAACAAATAAGTAAACCAAACCCAATAATTAAAAAAATATACTTGCCAAATCTTATTCTGCGATGTTTATTAAGCTGAGACGGCGCGGCGGCCAGCCAGGCGTCGCTGCCATCACTTCATCATTTCATTCATAACGTTCATAAGTTGCAATTTTTTCCTTCATACTTTATACGGGCTTAGGACCGTCAAATTGCAAAGGCCTTTGTTGACTGCGATTGCTGATTATGATTATTAAACTTAGAGATAAATGTAACGATACATGCCGACAGGCCTTTTGCAATCCGGCGTATTTAAAAAAAAATAATCAATTTATGTACAATGATTAAAATACAATCAAAAGTTCCTTACCCAAATACTTTCTAATCTTTTTTTAAAAATTGTTCGAAGTGCAAAACGTTTCACTCTAAACAGAGTCTCGCACGTTTTTGCACATTATGTTTTAATTTGTTAAGCACTACACTATCACTTCGCACTTGGTCAAGTGCAGATTGTATTTGCCCTTTCAAGTCCTCGAGGTTTCGGCCTCTTCCACATAAACACGTCTTTTGAGCTCACCCCTCAAAAAAAAGTCACATGGCGTAAGTTCTGGTGATCGCGGCGGCCATGATAGTCCAGTCAAGTTAGACTTAAAAAGGGGGTCGTGCTTGCAAAAGGTCGGACAATCACGAATTTTTTATATGTTGTTAAGACCTGGTGGACTGGTAAAGGTACACCAGTGTTAAAAAATCAGATTTGCAATTTTCAAAGTCCTGAGCGAGAGGTAGGGTGTCCAAAAAACCATGAAATTTTTGGATTTTTTTCAGTTTTTCTCAATATTGTTACGAATGGCAATAATTGAAAATAACGCCATCTATCAGTGAATGGGAGAACTAGATGAGATTAGATGTATCGGTTCTTTAAAGCTGTTTCATCTATCCTCTAATAGATGGCGTTGCTGTAAATAGAACAATTACACAAATCTAGAACACGTTACACGTCACCAGAAATTTCGTGAAACGTCTCGAAAAGTCTAGTTATGTGTTCCGGCCGGTATAAATACCGCGCAGACGCGCGAGTCAAGTTAGTTACAATTGAATATCGGAGCGATAATCATCAAGCGAAGGGAAGTAAATCGAAAGTGTTTAGTGGTGTTTCTAGTAGTGTGAAATAAGTGTGTTTTTATTAGTGTTGAGAAATAAGTGTGTATAGTGTTTATGTAAGTAAATAAAGTACAGTTTAGTGGCATAGTGAGTTTTAATTTATCGTCGAACCCCAGCTCGTAACAAATTGGTGTCAGAAGAAAGGGATAAATTATGCCGGTTATGCCGAAAGAAGAAACTGTTGGAGTGCGTACCAGGAACCAGCGCCAGCAAGACCTGGACCAGAGACGCTTCGGAGACGTTCCTTCTCCATCGTCTGGTGGATCAGGCGACTCCGCGGCTGCAGTGGAGCCTGCAAGCGCACACTCCATGGCGGTGCCCGACATCGCGGCTTTGATGGCGTTCATGCAGGAGCAGGCCCGCCGTCAAGAGGAGCACGCGCGCCGCATGGAGGAACAGCTACAGCGCGACAAGGAGGAGCAGGCTCGCCGTCAAGAGGAGCAGGACCGCCGTACACAGGAGCAGGCTCGCCGTCAGGAGGAACACGCGCGCCGCCTAGAGGAACAGCTACAGCGTGACAAGGTGGAGCAGGCTCGCCGTCAAGAGGAGCAGGACCGCCGTCAAGAGGAGCAGGCTCGCCGTCAAGAGGAGCACGCGCGCCGCCTAGAGGAACAGCTGCAGCGCGACAAGGAGGAGCAAGCCCGCCATCTGGAGGAACAGCTGGTGCTCATGAGAGACCTCAGCGCCGCAGTGGGGAAGGACTTGAAGGCGGTCAAGGAGGAACTTCAGCAGCACGAGGCCCATATCAGCGACGTAGAGACGCTCGTGCACGACAAGCTTGAGACTCGCGTCGCCTCTATAGAGAAGCGTGTACATGACCACCACGAGACCTGTGTTGCTGAAGTGGAGAAGAAATTGCGTGGGCTCGAAGTGACACCAGCGGCTGTAGCGCCCTCACCTCGTGGATTTGAGGTTCCACCATTTGATGGCTCGTCATCATTCAGACGCTTCGGAGACGTTCCTTCTCCATCGTCTGGTGGACCAGGCGACTTCGCGGCTGCAGTGGAGCCTGCAAGCGCCACACACTCCGTGACGGTGCCCGACATCGCAGCTCTGACGACGTTCATGCAGGAGCATGCGCGCCGCCTGGAGGATCAGCTACAGCGCGACAAGAAGGAGCAGGACCGCCGTCAACAGGAGCACGCTCGCCGTCAAGAGGAGCACGCGCGCCGCCTGGAGGAACAACTACAGCGCGACAAGGAGGAGCAGGCCCGCCGTCTGGAGGAACAGCTGGTGCTGAGGAAGGACCTCAGCGCCGCTGTAGGGAAGGACCTGAAGGTGGTAAGGGAGGAGCTCCAGCAGCACGAGGCTCGTATCAGCGACGTGGAGAACGGGACGGGAACCTCGTACAGGCGTTTACGGATTGGAGCCGGGACCTGGAGGTAAGAGCAGCAGTGAGGCTTGGGCACTTCAAGGACCTCAAGGACGCTTTAGCCCACGCTCTGGAGGTGGAAACAGTGCGATGCGACGATCGAGGTCACCGCATCAGGAAAGTTGTGTCGTCACCTCGGTGCTACAAGTGCGGAGAAAGAGGCCATATCCGCTTGAGCTGCCCAAAGCGTAGGCAGCCTGGTGACACTCTGTCTCCACCAAAGGGGTCACCTGATGTGCCTGCCAGGCAGCGAGAGCAGGGAAACGAGTAGAAGCCAGGACTGCGGGGCGGGTGCTGGCTGGTAATGGAAGAGCCCCAAGTATCTCGATTTTGCAACCATGACGGGAACAGCCAGATCATCGAAGGCGAAATTAACAAAACTCCATGCAAGCTGACATTGGACTCGGGTGCTTCTCGGACAGTCATCGGTTTCCATCTGGCAAGACGGGTTCTTTGGGGCTGCTTCAGGAACAATGAAAGTGTGAATCTGAGAACAGCTACCGGTCAGCACATAACCGTCCGAGGTGAAATGGAGGTGGATCTGAAGTTAGGCAACAAAGTTTACCGTCACAAAGTCATCGTAGCCGATATAGTGGACGACTGCATCTTGGGCCTAGACTTCATGCGGAAGTATCGCTGCGAGATCGATGTTAACCAGGGAGTGTTGAAGTGTGGCTCGGAAGAAGTCTTCATGGAAGGTGCAACTTCAGGAAAAGTGTACTGCCTGAAGAATGTCATTCTTCACCCGCGGTCGGAAACGCTTGTACCAGTTTGTTTACCAGGGAATTCTGGTCGAGGGAACCGCTGCGTACTAATCGAAGGCCTAGAGAAAGAGGCCTCGTGGAAGATTGCACGAACCTTGGTAAGGGGTACCAAAGTTTCATCAGTACGCGCACTGAATGCAAGTGACAAGGAAGTGTCGCTCGCTTGGATGATGTCAAGAGCAACCTAACAGTGCCAAGGTTCAAGGTGCACGATTCGACGTGTCTACTCTCTTAGAAGACTGCGAAAGTACCCTGTTGGAGGAAGAGAAGACCGAGGCTCAGAAGATGTTGAACCGGTTCGCCGATATTTTCTCGAGCAGTGATGCCGACATAGGGAAGACAGTACTAGTCCAGCACAAAATAAACACGGGAAGTGAAGCACCGATTCGCCAGCGACCAAGACGTGTGCCAGTGGCACGGAAACGTGAAGTGGAAGCTATGATCGACGGTATGGTGAAAGAAGGCGTAATCGAGCCTTCGTCCAGCCCGTGGTGCTCTCCGGTTGTCCTAGTTAAGAAGAAGGATGGCAGCATGCGCTTCTGTGTAGACTACCGCCGATTAAATGACATCACGAAGAAGGACAGCTACCCGCGGCCAAGGATCGATGACACACTGGATACGCTGACGGGGATGAAGTGGTTTTCTACCTTAGACCTAAAAAGTGGCTACTGGCAGGTGGAAATAGATCCTCGAGACAAGGAGAAGACGGCATTCACCACAGGAAAAGGATTGTGGCAATTTAACGTCATGCCATTTTGATTGTGCAACGCTCCGGCTACTTTTGAGAGACTGATGGAGCGAGTGCTTATGGGACTGATTGGAGATTTACTGTATTGATATTGGTTCGGCGTTGCACCGAACCCGTACTAGGCGATTTGGTGATATGGAAAAATATTAATTATTGTGGACTGTATAAAAGATGGCTGATAAATCGCCTATAGGAGTGGGTTCATGGGAGGAATAGGAGGCGGAGGTATGGGAGCACACCTTACCTTGTAAGTTTTCTTCTTTACAAAATGGCCGCCGCCTGGTGTTTTCGAGAATCCTGAAGCTGCACTGATAACTCCACTACACCCGCGGGCGGTTTAGTTCTCGTTTATAGTATAAAATAGCGGTAAAATATTGCGGTGCTGCAAGTATTCGTCGCGGCGCGGAGCTACACCAGGACGCAGCCAGTCAGCGGGACCGTTGATTTCCGTCTCCGTCGCAGCGTCATTGAATTCTGCGACCTATTAGGGTGAGGCGTGCTTTTGGGAGGGAATTGGATAGAAAAGGATAAAAGATCGCTCGTTTGACACTGCGGTATGCAAAGGAATTTATTAGCTAGGTGTTAACATAATTAACTAGCAATGGAAAAGATAGATGGCGCTACCATATCCCGCCGGCCCTAAAGGGTTGCCTTTAAAAAAAATAAAATTAAACTTAGCTATGTTGGATGTACTACCGCATAACCCATCAATAGGCTAAGACAGCGACATGATATTAAAATTAATCTAAATTAACTTTAGCGAAACAATTATAACGAAAACTACAAACTACATATCTAAACTAAGAGGTTAACTAACTTCAGGCTAGATCTCACTGAGTTGGAAGCGGACAGAGACGTACAACAGGGCGCACGTAGCTCGCCTTCGCGGTTTTCACGGTAACAACGCGGGTTGTACCGTCTTTGGAAGTATGCAGTTTCTCCACGATGGCTAACGGCCATGAAAGCGGCGGAGCATTATCATGTATTATGACGACCAACGTACCCTACTGTATAGGGGATGCAGGACTATTCCATTTGGATCTAGCCTGAAGCTGGTGGAGATATTCCGCACGCCAGCGCCGCCAGAACGACTGTACGAGTTTATCCAGCAGAGTATGTCTTTGGAGCAAGCTTGAAGAGTCTGCTTCAGGAGCCGAAAACGATGATAATGGCACTGTGTTCAGAAAATGTGCAGGGCTTAACGCGGATGGTTCTGCAGGGTCACTACTCAATGCCGTGAGCGGACGCGAGTTGATCAGCGCCTCGACTTGTGCAAGGACAGTTGATCAGCGCCTCGACTTGTGCAAGGACAGTTAAAAGCTCTTCGTAAGAGAGGATCTGTTGACCTATAACTTTGAAGAGATGCGTTTAAATTACTTTGACCATGCTTTCCCAACATCCACCGAAATGTGGTGATGCTGGCGGAATAAACTACCAGTCAATATGATTAATGGAAAGTTCTTCCTGAAGACGAGTACGATATTCTTCCCTGAGAAACTTATAAAGATCGCGTAAATAAGAGCTTGCGCCCACGAAACAAGTGCCGTTATCCGTGAACAAACACTGTATAGGGCCGCGTCGTGAAAGAAATCGTTTAAGGGCTGCCAGGAATGACACCGTGCTTAAATCCGTCGCAACTTCAATGTGCGTAGCGCGCGTCGTTAAGCATGTAAAAATACATAGCCAAGCTTTACGGCTTTTAACACCTCGACCACGCACTGGCGAATACTGCAGTGGTCCTGCGTAATCACAACCGGTATGTGTAAACGCTTTATCAACCTGATTGACGCGCTGGCTAGGAAGATCTGCCATGGGAGGGAAAATCGGACGCGGACGAAATTTGAAACAGACGTTACATTTATGTATTCTGTGACGAATTATTCGTCGAGCAGCTAAAACCCAATATCTATGCCTAAGTAAGGACATAAGCAACTCTGGACCAGCATGGAGATGCTTCTTGTGATAAAAATCAACAAGAAGATCGACAACATGATCATGACGCGGTAGAATGCAAGGATGCTTGTAGTTATAAGGTTCGTCCGAATTTGACAGACGACCACCAACGCGTATGACGCCGTGCTCATCGAGAAACGGCTTGAGCCTAAGAATAGCGGGAGAACAAGGTGCATTATTTTTCAAATTTTGAATGTCGTTACTAAAATGAACAGCCTGTACAGCTCGTAGTAACTTATATTCTGCAAATTCAAGGTCAGCACTTGAAACAAAAGTCACATTAGGTAGGTGCCTAAGAAACCTACAGACATAAACGATGGCGCGGAGTAACTTAGACCACGATGACATGCGTAGTGCGAGTGCATAGATCGGAGATTCAGCAACCTCAACAATCACGGGATGAGAAACAGACTTCCGTTCGGTACATCCTCGTCCACTGTGGTTAAAGGGTTGCATGGGCCACTCTGACGGATCATGTGAAATCCAAGAAGGTCCACGATGCCACAATGGCTGATGCAGAAGATTAAGTGGAGTAACACCACGAGACAGGCAATCAGCGGAGCTCTCAATACCCGCGTCATGATTGAAACAAATAGCGGGAACAAGTTCAATTAATTTACTAACGCGGTTGGCGACAAAAGTCTGCCAGCGGTGAGGAGAAGAATTAATCCAAGCGAGCACTATTTTGGAGTCAGAAAACGCGTATATTTTATTGTTAGGGTAGTGGGGCAAAACTGTGTCTTGAACCTTGCGGAGCAACTGAGACAGCAGAAGGGCCGCGCACAACTCCAGTCTCGCAACCGATATGGTTTTAATAGACGAGACCTTGGACTTGGCACAAACTAACTGCACCGAGTAGTTAGAACCAATGCGGACTTGCAGATATACGACTTTGCCGTAAGCACGCTCGCTGGCGTCAGCGAAACCTATTTAGTTGATGGTACATCCATCTACCAACCTAAGATGACGCGGAATAGTAATTTGATTGAGCGCTGTAAGCTCAATACAAAACTGTCTCCAAGCGGCGACAATATGGTCAGGGGGTGTTTCATCCCACTCACACTTTGTTAACCAAAGTTCTTTGATCAAGAGCTTGGCGTACAAAATTGTGGGAGCCACAAAACCCATTATGGACAGCATAGTGCGTTTGGTGCACTTATCATCTGGCGGTGAGACGTCAAACCGAAAACTATCACAGGATTTGTCGCAGCGTAAACCGAGAACTTTATGCGGTACAGACTTCTCAAACTCAATGTCTGGAGTAGCTTTATGAGAATCAGGTATGCGTGCGAAAACCTCCTTAGAGTTGCTTGTCCATTTGACAAGATCAAACTGGCCTCTTAAAAAGCTGAATAAGCTCTTCACAAAGCGAAATTGCTAGCGGAACGGATATGACACTACAGGCGATGTCATCCATATACAAAGCGGAAGTAGCAACAGCTGCTGCGGCGGGAAAGTGATCGCCTTCATCAGCGGTCAACTGGCGAACAACTCGTAACGCGTGATATGGGCTAGACTTGAGTCCAAAACAAACACGATTGAACTGATACACGGATAAAGGTATTGTCAAAACGATAAAAAATCCGTTGAAATCTACGGTCAGATTCGCAAACGCCGATACTAAGAAACATTTGGCGGCAATCAGCTGACAGAGCGATTTGGAAAAGACGAAATTCTATTATGATGTTAAATAAATCACCCTGTAGGGCCAGCATGCAAAATGTCATTAATCGACTGACCCGATGTAGTCCTACAACTAGCATCTAAAACCACACGAAGTTTAGTAGAGGTTTTATCTTCGCGAACTACGCCGTGGTGCGGGATATAATATGAGGGAAGAGAATTGCCCTCGTTGTTTACAACTACACTCAAAAAACCTTTATTTAGGTAGTCACGAATGACGTCATTATAGGCGCCGCGTAACTTAAGTGATGTATCAAGTTTACTTTCTAAACAATGGAAACGTCTAAGCGCAGCAGCGTACAAGTCGCCTAACGAATAAGGGTCACCATAGAATGGCAACGCCACTACGTATCTGCCACTGTCGTCACGAACAGTGGTAGCGCGGAAATGTTGTTCACACTCGAGATCCTTACGGCTCATCGAGGGCGGTGCGGTAATCTCTTCGAGCTCCTAATATCGCTTGAGATGAGAATCAATATTATTTTTTTGAAGAACAGAACAACAACAAGACGTAATATAATGAGAAGTATGTAACGTAGGTACGGTACTCATAATCAGATACCCAAATACCGTCTCAATAGTGGGCGGTAAATTATATTGCTCACTACGTACTACTTTAGGTAGTAACAAGTGCGGAAATATTGAAGCTCCGATCAAAACATCAATGTCTGCCGGATTCGCAAATTCCGCGTCTGCTAGCGGCAGTGTCTCGAGATGTGTGAGTAGTGATACGTCCACATTAGCGTTCGGCAATGTGTCCGTAATACGCTCCACGATAAGCGAAGAAATGTTAAAATTAATATTCCTATCAAAACGCGAATGTATTTTAATATCTACGGAACCCTTGCAGTGTTTTTCTGACCTCCCGATACCCTTGACTACTAAGTTAGTATTTCTAAAGTTATCCCACAGTCTGAGGCGTTTGAAACAATCAGAAGTAATAAAATTACTCTGTGACGCACTATTGAAAAAAACAACGAACTATGTGCGGCGCGTTATTAATATCATAAACGATAACTTGCGCTGTCGCTAATAGAACCGTCTTTGACGCCGTACACTGTGGCTTAGCATCGCGCTGAGCACGACAAGCGCGCGAGGGTTGTCTGCGTGTGTGCGCTGCCCGCGCCATGGACGTCGTACACAACGATACTTCGCCTTGAGACGCGGAGGGGGAAGCCACTGTGGCCTGCACCTGCGATGTAAGTGGGTCAAGGTTACCGGATTGGCCCGACAGCGGATAACTTTAATCAAAGTGTAATAATGAGTGATGTCGTTGATAACATGAACGACACTTCGTCTTACTAGAACAATCACTCGTTTTACGTTTTATACTTAAACAATTAACGCAAGCTTTGTTTTCTTTTACACATTTGAAACGAGCAGTCGGATTTAAATTATTAAAAGCGGGACATTTATAGAAATGCACTGCACAGACACTTCTGTGAATTATTATTATTAGATTCCGAGCATGCTACGTAAGATAGCGGATTAGGGACCGAGTTATTATTGCTATTTCGCGATTTATTCGACCTTTGTTTTCTATTATTATTATTAGACGAGCTAGAAGAACTAGACTGCGTATTATGAAATATTCGACACTGATCTTTGATGAAAGAAATAAAACTATCTAGTGTAGGTATTTTATGATTACGTTCAGTCATTTCGAAAGCACGAATTGTTTCAGTGTCAAACTTTTTTAAAGCGAGTTGAAGAAACATAAAGTCGGAAAGATCTTTTAATTTTTAGTTTTTAAGGGAACTAACTGCGGTAATAAAGTTGTCTATAAACAGCTGGAAATTCGAAACAGACGCGGCACCGGACAATTTAAGATTTAAAGCTTGATCAAAGTAAATAGACGCTAGAACACGAGTATCTTGATACCTATCAAGTAGTGACTGGAATATGCCCTGATAGTTCTCAGCACTGGGTGTGACACCTGCAAATACTTACTGGGCCTTCGGTGACAGCTTACAGACCTATTAAATAGTACAACCTGTCAGCATCTGTCAGAGAACCATTATCGTGCACTGTAGACTTAAAATTCGCATAGAATAACGGCCAATTTCGTATATCTCCATCAAACGACATAAGCTCAATTGGCGGTAATCTCGGCGCTTGAACCGTCGGTGAGGCAGAAACGGGCTGCGCGGAACACCTACCCTCCAATTGTGATTGTATGCGCTTGATGATACAATAAAGATCTTCGAATGAGGTGTACGCCTGATAATTCGGCTGTTCATCAGGATTAATAGAAAGCAATCTTGCGTTATAATCATCTAACAACTTATGGAAATCTGTTCGAATACTATCTACTGTCATACAATAACTAAGAAATGATTCCCTATTAATATCGGAAGTAGCGGCAGTTTTTGAGCGCTCGTAAATGTTTTGAATACGCTCAAATAAAATATAACGTTTAGCTTCCAAGATTGTCAGCTCTTTTTCTTCCGACATGCATGGCTTCTTTTGTTGCGCCATGTTTACGTATGTATAAGCTAATGAGACCGAATCAAAATAAGAATACCTACCTAAAGTACCTCCTATTTTAGCTAAGTAGGTGTTTATGCGGTAGTTATTCGTAAGTAGGCAACAACTTTAAGGCGGTGGAATTAAAAGGTGCTTGAAATATGGAATTTACAAGACAACTATGATAGTTCCAGTAATAATAATTGGGTTAGTAGGTAGCTACATAAAAGTATATTACCTACGGAAGCGTGCGGAAATAACCATGTAATGGGTATGTAAATGGACTAGGAGTATAGCTAGGTGCTATAACTACCTAGGTAGGTACTTCTAGAGAATACCTACGCGATATAAACGAGAGGTTAAGTATAAACGTAAATGACACCGACTCGTACGGATCAAAAAATGGTTCGGCGTTGCACCGAGCCGTATGTACTAGGCGATTGGGTGATATGGAAAAATATTAATTATTGTGGACTGTATAAAGGATGGCTGATAAATCGCCTATAGGAGTGGGTTCATGGGAGGAATAGGAGGCGGAGGTATGGGAGCACACCTTACCTTGTAAGTCAGTCTTCTTCTTTACAAAATGGCGGCCGCCTGGTGTCTTCGAGAATCCTGAAGCTGCACTGATAACTCCACTACACCCGCGGGCGGTTGAGTTCTCGTTTATAGTATAAAATAGCGGTAAAATATTGCGGTGCTGCACGTATTCGTCGCGGCGCGGAGCTACACCAGGACGCAGCCAGTCAGCGGGACCGTTGATTTCCGTCTCAGTATGCAAAGGAATTTATTAGCTAGGTGTTAACATAATTAACTAGCAATGGAAAAGATAGGTGCTACTAATTGAGTTGGAATGAATTATGAACATAACAAAAGTACTAAATTATACAAGATATGTAGGTATGCAAATAGTACCTAATATAACTCTTTCGATAACTTTAGGTCATAATATCTTGTGAGGTGGTTAAAATTAACTTATCTTACGTTAAGTTACTTTTAACCACCTCACAACATCGTATCTCTTAAATACTTACGGAACTATGCATATAAAAAAGAATTATACCTTTGATGGCCAGCCTATTATACAATCAAGCAAGCTTAAAAAGATAACAGATACCGTACCTATATACAAGTGATGCAGAATTCGTATCTAATAGCGCTGATACACCTGACCATTCACTTGTAACAGAACAGCGAGCATTCGCCGTTTTGTCGAACCGACCATTTTCACGATCATTCTAGCGTACACTCTAAATTCAAATAGTCCGTAGAATAAAGAAAAAATATAGAAATCGCACTACAACAGCAGTTTTACCCAATATGTTTTACTTTAGTTTCACTTATGAATTCTTTCTAGAGTAAAAGTAAGATACATAAACAAATGACGCTTCTAAATAATAAAATGCAGATTTTAATTTGATCAGGTTTAATAAATCACACAAGTGTCTGTTCCTACGTTCAAATTTATTTAATTTATTTTATCGATATCGAGAGTTTATCATCATTCTGTTGAAATTAATTCTGTTGAAAGTAACATTCGCGAGAATGCTCATTACAGCTGAATGCTCAAGTGTATCAGCGCCATAAGGCAAATAGGCACAAATCCAGCGTACTGGGCACGTTGGGTATGCCTAGAAGCCCTAATGTGGCTAATAAAATATTACTATAAAATATTTTTTTCAGCTGCGATGTTGCATGACCCTTTCAGAGATCGCTCGTTTAGTTTGTCTGATAAAAAAATGAGATTCTTTGGAACAAAATGTGCATCAATTCATACAAACTACCTAAATGTGGAAACATACCTTTAATAGTGCATATGTGGGGTTAGGCAGCCTGTCTTTCTTCGTCAGACATCGATCGTAGTCGTCCAAATCAAATAGTGTTGGCAAACTGGATAACTCCTCATCTGAAAAGAGAACATTTAATTTGAATTATGTTCGACGTGAAGCGGCTATGCAGAGCGTATCAGGTTTAAATTTTCGGCACGAGTCATTGACTTTTCAACATTATGTGTGTATTAAACGGAATTTATTTAAAAAGCGCAGTTTCTTAAAAAAGGCTCTCCCAGCCAAGGAATAAATCCTGTGTCACGGGCGACTTTATAAACATACAACGGCCACAATGTACCTACATCCAGACTCGAAACAACAATATGTGGATTACACACAGTTTTGTCTCACATGGGGATGGATGCAGTACCCGGCGCAGTGCGAAGCGGTGAGAAAGTTGTTGTGTCACTACGCCAGCAGTGCATTCGAATGATTGAGGCACAATAAATTATATGACGTCACTCTCACTTAAACCTATAAAGTATGTTTGGCAAAGCGTGGAATACTTTACGGAAGTCCAGCATAGAGAGTAAAATAACCAGTTTACTAAGAAAAGCGTCATAGTTTACCTGTATATTCCCGAGCAGTAACAGTGGCTGTTAACAAGAATATCACACCCAATACCTCCATGTCTAGAGTAATACTGAAAGTGAATGTTCAAGCCTCATTTCGTAGTTTGTTATGTAAATCTGATTAGGACATTAGTGTTTATTTATTATAATACTAGCAGACCGCCCCGGCTTCGCACGGGTGGACATTTGTTTTTCAAATATCCAATTAATATCCAATAATCGATCGCATCAAGAAAGTCTCGTCCCGACGGTGTGAAAGCGGTGAATTTATTTTCTCACGCGTTATTTTAATTTTGCTTCATCTTTTAAGCTATTCATTATAATAATATACACACATCAACAAAGTCTAGGGATATCTTAATCCTAAATTATTTACGAGTTTATAGTTTAGAACCTTGTTAGTTTCCACAAAAAGTTTATATACAGATTAAAACCTCTTTTATTCTATTTTCAAAATTTGAACATGGAAAGAAAAAAAAACAAAATAATAAACAAAATATGGCGGCAAATTTGCTAGTAATTCGTTACATTAAAGAAAGTTAAAACTGTTTTATTATAATTATTAATGAAAAGGGTTTTTAATTGTTTTTCTTTTTTAATTTAACGTGACGTACGAACTTTAAAAGTCATGTCACGTCGTCATTTGAGTCGAGATGAAATGTTACGAGCCGTGGGCATGTTAGAAAATGGTGCAATTCAACGCGTCGTTGCTGAGGCCCTACATACCAGTCAAAATGTGATATCAAGGTTGTGGTCACGTTATCGCAGTACTGAAGATGTGGCCGAACAGCACACAGGTAGATATCGTGTTACTACGCAGAGACAGGATCGATTTCTCCAAATGACCGCCAGAAGACAACCCAATATCACAGCGCTGCAACTAGTGCAAAGGCTCCAGGAGGACCACCAGCTGCTGGTAAGCGACCAAACCGTGCGAAGAAGGTTACATGAAGTTGATCTTCATGCTCGAAGACCATTGCGTGTTCCAGCATTGCGACGTGGCAATCGCGGTCGGCGGCTTTCGTGGGCTCGGGAGCATTTACCATGGAGTGACGAACAATGGTCTTTGGTGCTGTTCACCGATGAGTCCCGGTTTGGGTTTCACCCGGATTCACGAAGAACACGCGTTTGGAGAGCTCCAGGGAGAGTTAGCCGTCTACGGCACCCTCAGGAGGTCCACCCATACCAAGGCGGGACAATCATGGTGTGGGCAGGAATTCGTCTTGGCGGACGAACCCAACTCGTTTGGATCCAAGGCAGCATGACTGCACAAAAATACCACGAGGAGGTAGTAGAGCCCGTTATTGTCCCACACAGAACTCAAATAGGCCATGAATTTCTACTCATGCACGATAATGCTCCTTGCCATACGGCGCGGCTGGTATCGACCGCTCTCCGAGAGCACGATATTCAAGTTTTGGATTGGCCTGCACAGTCGCCCGACTTAAATCCTATCGAGCATGCCTGGGACATGTTACAACGAAAAGCTTTGAGAGATTTTCCACCAAATTTGACGACTGAACAACAACTTTACGAACACTTGCAAAGGACATGGGACCTCATACCGCAGCAAGACATTGACAATTTAATTTTAAGTATTAACAATCGATGTCGATGTGTAATCAATGTAAGAGGTGGCAACACTGATTATTAATGATTAGATTTTACAAGATTTTTTCCATTTTTATTAAAATTAATAGTTTTTTAAGAAGAAATGTTTGTTGTTATCATACTAATTTTCCATGATGATTAAAAAAATTAATTTTTTTATTTAAAACAAAAAAAAACACGAAATGTTTTTTATTTTTATTAAAGACCTTAAAATAATCTATGATTCTTCTATTTACTGTATCAGAAAATTCTTCATAGATTTTTAGATATTTGATGAAATATAAAATATCCCTAGACTTTGTTGATGTGTGTACTGTTACAGACAATTTCTATAAGCATTAAATACAAAACATATCTAGCGTATTTAATTGGATAAGAAGTAATACTACATTGCTTAAAATCGCTTCCAAAATACCTAATCCATTATATTTTTCTAATTTTTAGGGTTCCGTAGTCCACAAGGAACCCTTATAGTTTCGTCATGTCCGTCCGTCTGTCCGTCCGCAGCCTAGCTCAAAGACGCCTAGTTCTAGAAAGCTGATATTTGACATGAATATAGACATAAGATATTGCAACAAAACTGTAGAATAAAATTTAGGAAAATATTTTTTTTAAGGGTATCTCCCCTACATACATGAGTGGGGTTGAATTTTTTTTGTTGAGTACCCCATCATGTGGGGTATCATTGGATAGGTTTTAAAAAAATATTATTAGTTTGTTCAAAACATTTTTCGATCAAGTGACTGATTTGTCAAATATCAAGCTTTGAAGTGAAAAAAATTGTTAGACTCAAGTGTCCCCCCCCTCTGCCGACTAAACTATTAATTTGGAAGAGGTGAAAAAAATCACAAATGTAGTACATATAACGAATTTAAAAGGAAAACTATCACGGCTAAGTAGATATCACTAGTTGACGAGTAATCGTCGGTAAACTTATAAATACCAATTTCTGTGATTGGGCGCGCTGGCTTAATCTTAAAGATATACGTACTTTGGTATGTAATGTACTACGGTACTACGTATGTATAGTAGTAGTGGTAGTAGTATATCTTGGAAACCACATTTTATGTTTACAATACAAAACTAGATACATACCTAGTATTTTTCTAAACAAAACTTAGGATCTTATAATAGTGTTATTAAAATTATTTTTTCAGCAAAATAAACAGTCGGATTTGTTGTACATTAATACCCTTTGCAGCAAGTCATTATGGGCAACTACGGAACCCTACATTGCGCGTGGCCCGACACGCACTTTTTTATTGATAAAAATGGTTACTGTGGATTTTCCTTAGGAGATAGACCTATGCTATCGCGGACTTTTTTGTAGGTAATAATGAGTACTTTAATAATGTAGTAGGTACATTATTTTACTGTATTATTAATAGTTTTAGCAGCGCACGCCATGAAAGACATTTTCTGGAAAAAATCTTACACCTTGGGTTACATTATTGATGTTTTTGTAGCGATCCCTATTATTTTCTAGAAATAAATATAGCATGTGTTACTCAGGGATAATGTCGCATTACAATGATGAAAGAATTTTTAAAATCCGTCCAGTACTTTTTTAATTTATTCGTAACAAACATACAAATATACAAAAGTACAAATCTTTCATCTTTATAATATTAAGTATAGATATTATAGATTTTTGTACTTACTCTACGGATTTTTTTGGTTAGCGCATGCGAAAATAAGCTTACGAGTATATCGTTATCGCTTATTAACACATTTTGCTTAATAAATTGTTTACTTATATTGATGCATTTAGTTTATCATAGTTATATTGGTATCTGGGGTCATAATTATATTGGTTACGGGTATTTTGCATCCATGCACTGAAGATTTTCTGAAATGACGCCCACTTGGCGGCAGCACTGAGACGTTAGGTCCAGAAACCTGTCAATAGTGTCAGAGCGCCTATATTTCCGTACGCGTGTGTTTGTTTGTTTCGTGTGTGTACGAGCAATGAATACAGATTTTTACATAGAAGGCAGTCCTTAACACTTTAACTGCCAAGCAAAAATGATTGACAGCCAATCCTCCGCTACCGTAGGTCACCGGTGACCTACGCGGCGGTTATAGTTTAAGGATTTCGTCTGCCGATTGCAAGTGGGTCTGGTCCCAGTTTAGTTCGTAGTTGTCGCCGTTGGCGGCGCTGGCATCTTTCTCCGTCTCTCTTGCTCTCGTAGTTAAGATACACCGTCTTTCTTGCTCTTACACTGGGCGAACGAATCCCACGGCGCCGTCAAGCGGCAATTTGGGTCGCGGACAGTTTGTCTTCAGAGCGCCCATAGGAAGTGCGCCTCTATGTAAACATCTGAGCAAGTATCTGAGTATTTTGGTACGAATCTGTACATATCTGACAGCTGTTTGGACCTGACGAAAGGGACAAAAATTGCATTTTTATCCAATATATTTACTTTACTTTGACTTATGAATTCTTTCTAGTGTAAGAGTAAGATACATTTACAAATGTCGTTTCGAATTTTCGTAGGTTGTCACTAATGTTAATTTGACAAGTGATGGGCTTTCCGACAATGATTATCGATAGAATGATTCAAATCAATCCTCAGTTCAAATAAATTTAGGAATGAATCAAATATAAATATCAAAAAATAAATTTGAACGTAGACTTAGTAGACTGCCTCCGTGGTCCAGTGGATAGCGTATGCTAGTGATGTAACGAATGTGATATTTGAGACATTCGCGAATGCGAATGCGAATACCTGCTGCCAACATTCGCGAATGCGAATGCGAATATTCAGTTTTGATCAAAATTGGCGCCATTGGTCTATAGCTTGGTGACCTTGGTGGCGGTCCCGTTCGAACGAAGTGCGTTCCGTTTCTTTTTTGTTCCGAGAAAAGTTGATAGGGAGAAGAATTGATACGAACGCATCTGACTGAAGTGTCATTGTTGCCAGATGGGGATATTTAGCGCCATTGGGACTCTCTCTTGCCTGGTGGAGACAATATATTATCCGTTGGCTACAAGTTAGGCTATCTCGGGGCTACACGCGCACTCCACCAAGGTGATTCGAGAAAAAATATTCTGGCAACCCTGATTCCGCTCGTGCCGACTGGGTCGTTTCGGGTTTTTCGAGAAACGAACCGAGACGGATTTTTAAAGACGCAAAACAGTTTCTAAAGAACCATTTTTCTCCTACATACAAGCTAATGTCCAAAAATTATATAGGTGCAATTTCCTATCAATTTATATACCTATATAAATTATTCACTCATTTCACACATCCAAAATTGGAGGGCGAATATTGATCATGAGTAATCGTGAATCTTCTACTAAAATAAATTAAAATATTGAACATTTTCAAACTACATAAACGGGCACATGAACTACGACCTAGAAGCCAGATTAATAAAACCAGTTCTTTTTAAGTACCACACATAATCTGTATATATCACATCCTTGCGTTACTGACTGACTGACAGATAAGCTACAGCCTAAACTACTAGACACAGGAAGCTGAAATTTGACATGTATGTTCCTTGGGGACCGTAGAGGTGCACTAAGAAGGAATTTCCCGAAATTCCCACGGAATCGGGCAAAATAAAATAATATGCGGGCGTAGCTGCTGGCGTCCTCTAGTCATTTATAAAAATCGACTTTATACACTATTTAATTTCTCAGCATTGTTGGCAAATTGTATGCAAAGGCACTGATTGAAAGAGTTATGAAAGTAACCGACGAGAAAATATGGTATTTACAACAAGCGGGATTCCGAAAGGGTACAGATCAGGTTTTTTCCTGCGAAGCATAGCCGAAAAGCTTTTGGCTAAAGGTCAAAAGGCACATTTGTGGATTTGGAAAAGGCTTACGATAAAGTGGTGAGGAATGAAATGTGGCCAGTGCTGTCAATGAATGGGATAGACAGCAGCCTCATTCGAGCTCTGAAATCCTTGTATGAGGATTCTAGAGCTTGTGTGAGGATAAATGGGGCATACACTGACTGGTTTACTATCGAGAAAGGTATTAGACAAGGATGTGTAGCGACGCTGTGGCTGTTTAACCTCTTCACGGACAGTTGTTTGCAAGATTTAAAACATAGTGACTGCGGATTAAGGATGAATGGGTTACTCGTCAAATGCCTCCTTTATGCTGCTGATCAGGTAATACATGCGTCGTTAGCGGAGGAGTTGCAGGAGATAGTAACAATCATGCATGCTGCTGTTATAGATACATATTGTACCCTTTCTCGCGCACCATACATTCCTTTCGGCTTACTCAACATTTATCAGTAGTAGCCATAGAAAGCCCTAAGATGCTCCTCAGTCTCTGTCTAATATCCAAACCAGACGGTTGCCTTAACCTTAACTAAGTATTTTATTTAAAAAAAAAACCATTTTCCTTGAGGCTCACAACATTTGGTGGCAGCGTAAAGGGATTTCAAATAATCCCCGGTACGTCTCTGAAAATTAAATAAACACGACGCGACGCGTGTGCATTTAACCGTGCCGACTCCATAGTGCATTACGAATATTGCACCGATTTTCGAACCAGCCCGGACCCTTGAACATCAGTGTTGGTGAAGTGTAAAGGCCCATTGCTGCGCACTGCTCGTGCTGCAGCCGGTCTCGAACATGCAAGTTATACCCACTGTCGCGCACAATTCTGTGTTGCGACCGGTATAATCTCCCCGCCGACGACGCAACGACCCGGAGCTTATCACGCCGCACATCCCGTCGCATTTACGAAGTCACTATAACTGACACAGAGGAGGAAGGTCAAGGCCACTGCCCTCCGCCTCCGGGACCTTCGACAAGGTCTATTTCTAAAAAGAAAGCTGTAACGACCAAACCCGAAATCGAACTTTCGACCCTATTAAAGTTTATAAAACCATATGACGGTTATCGAGAAAAATTAAACTCCTTTTTGCTAAATTGTAGTAACGCATATGAGTTGGCCTCAGATACCCAAAAAGATAATTATCCTTTTTAAATACATCCTTTGCCAACTGTAGGGCAAGGCGGAAACCGCTTGCTCCATTAAAGAGTTTACCAGCAACTGAAGGAATTCCTAAAAACCCAATTTAGTGAAAGGAAGCATTACGCTCATTTCTTAACCGAAATGCAAGAATGCAAACAACAACTAAATGAAAACGTCAGTCAGTATGCTTTAAGAATCGAAACATGTCTTTCTCATTTGTTAACAGAGATATCCATCTCACATGGTCATAAGAATCGAGAGATGATAGGACGAACAGCAGCCATGGAGGAACTAGCCCTCCATCATTTTCAAATGGGACTTACGCCCCGTATCTCCCACATAGTCAGATGCAAAGCAGTTAAAACATTGAATGAAGCCATTAACATAGCCATGTTAACGGCTTGGAGATAGCCATCTCAGAAGAGAAGATACACTAATCCTTCAATTCAATTCAATTCAATATCTTTATTTGTGGAACATAGGTTACATAAGGTGTAATAGTTTGCAATATATTTTGATGCGTCTATGCCCTGCCATGCATCAGGCATACAAATTAATAATTTTAATACAATTTTCAATTTTAATACAATACTAACAATTTAATAACATGCATACAAACATAGTACCTATTTTAAAATTCATAATTAAATTTATGTCAGTCAAATAGTCAAAAAAAAACTATAATATTAATGTCAATAAACAATAAATGTCAATGAAAATAAATTTAAATTTACAATAACAATATCATATTTATCAATGATTACCATAGTTTTTCCTCTAGAAATTCTGTGATTGAATAATATGCTTTGTCCACCAAATATTGTTTCAAGGATTTTTTATACTTGCCTATACTCTCTATGTCATTTATTTGTTTGGGTAGCTTATTATATATTTTTGGGGCCATGGTAAAAACACTTTTACTAAAAAGCGCTGTACGTGAGCTGGGTATTTGTAATTTGTGCGGATATCTTTTATTATTACTATTAACATAACTGTCTATACTACTTTTGACAAACACCGCACTCTCGTAAATGTATAGACTAGGTGAGAATGCTCATTTCCTTAAAATATGGTTTACAGCTATCAGTCTGTTACAAATTACACATCGAACGTATACATCTTTTTTGAGACTTGAATACCATATTGATCCCGCTAGAGTTGCCCCAGAAAATGATCCCGTATCGTAACAAAGAGTCTACAAATCCGTGATATGCTGTCTGAACTGCGTTTTTATTGACTATTTTGCGTAACATATAAAGTGCATAAGAGTACTGGTTTAATTTCTTACAGACACTTTCTTTTTGATTCCACCAACTTATATGTTTATCTATGTTTAGTCCTAAGAACTTTGTGCTATCAGTCTCATTAATATTTTGGTCCTTATAGTGGATATTACTAACAGTACTTATTCTATTTTGTCTTGTTGTAAATGTCATAATGTTTGTCTTACCGAGATTGATAATGAGGTTATTCGAATTAAGCCAGTCTATGATGGCAGATCTACAGTCGGTTCTAGGTGGCCTATATATGCATATTATAATTACTTTAAAATCTAGAAGCTCAATACCACAACATTCAATTACATTTTCAATGCTAAATTTTTTTATACCAGTAAGTTGTTTAAAATTAAGATAATATTTAATTAATATACACGATCCACCATGTCTATTATTCCGGCAGTACTGGGCAGTTAATTTATAATTTGGGATCGTAAGCTGTTCAATGTCCTTTGTAACGTAATACTCCACGTATTGCGTTATAATATCTCGCAGGCGCTTAACCCAGTTGTTACTGAAACAAATTTTTGTCAGTTATCTTTAATTTTTTTTTGATATTGTTGCCTTGGTGTCGTGAGTAAACACAGAAAAATATTTTAAAAAATCTGAGTTTCTTGGAAAGCTCGGAAAATGAGGATCGTTATAACGATCATTAGTAATAAGCGGGTAGGTTGACGGTAATACAAGTAGTATACATATCATTACCATTTTCAATAAAAATCGCTATTAGTATTACGAATTTTTTTTATTATTGTAATAAGCTTATAATTAACCACTTACAATACAATACAATATAAATCATCTTTATTGTACACCAAAGTAATACAATTTACTATACATTTGTAAAATAAAAGTTAAGGTACAAATGGCGGCCTTATCACTTATAAGCAATATCTTCCAGGCAACCTTTGGATGGACTAGAAAAGCAAGGAGCCTGGAATAAGGACAGTTTGGCAATACTAATGATTTATACAATTTTATTTACAGTTAACACACTAAAAATTAAACTAATATTTACATACATAGTGTTAAAAATACACACATAAAATACTAAAAAATATACTCCATAAACATACATAAATAATTATTATAAAATATATAATACATACATAAAGGTGTAGAAAATGGAATTAGAACAACAAAGAATGAGTTTGACAATAGATAGAAAAGATTAAATAGATAAATAGTAGTCTTTTAATAACTTTTTAAAGGTATTTAACGTTTGAGCCTGCTTTATGGATATAGGCAAAGCATTCCACAAGCAAACGGCTTGTACCGTGAATTACTTGTCATAAAAAGAAGTCGAATGCATTGGACTTGCCAATATTAAATTCACAGATGATCTGAGCGATCTTGAATGTGTGTCACATAGAAAATTGAAACGTTCCTTTAAATAAGGCGGAGATGAAGGATTAAAAAGAATGTTATAAAGTAAAGAAAGAATGTGAGTATTCCGTCGAAGGCAAATTGGGAGCCACTTGAGCAATTTGCGGAAATCAGAAACGTGATCGTATTTGCGTAATCCAAATATAAATTTAATACAAAAGTTTTGAAAGCGCTCAAGCTTATCAAGTTGCTCCTCAGTGAGATCTAGATAGCTGACATCAGCATAGTCAAGGATAGGCAAGAGAAGAGAATTTGCGAGCGCAATCTTCGTGACAGTCGGCAGAAAGTTCCGCAATCTTCGCAACGTCCCAGACGCAGCGAATAATTTGCGACTGACTTGACCAATTTGTGGGCACCAGGATAATGTTTTATCTAAATAAATACCCAGGTTCTTTACGCAGTCACTAATGGGTATGGGGATACCACTAAAGTTAATTTGAGGTAGACGAGTCCAGTCCACACGTGAGATCATCTTGGGACTGCCAACAACAATAACCTGCGTTTTTGCAGGGTTGATTCCTAGACCAAATCTGAGACTCCATGCAGCTATCCGGTCTAAATCTGTATTAATGATGCGGAATGCTTCAAACAACTCGTGTACAGGAGCTTGTAAATTTGAAGATCATCTGCATGAAGGTGGTAGGATGACTGAAGCTGATAAGAGATAGAATTTATAAAAATTGAGAAAAGTAAGGGAGATAGAACGCCACCCTGTGGAACGCCGACTGTAGTATTGCACCACGAAGAGAAAGAGTCTTCGATCCGTATACGTTGTCGGCGGCCAAACAGGTAACTGTGAAACCAATCAATCACTTGTGGCGATATGTTTATAGAGCGTAGTATGCCAAGTAGAATATGGAAATCAACGGTGTTGAAGGCGTTACTAAAATCAAGTAAGGTAAGTACAGTCAGATTTCCATTCTCCATACCAAGCCTAATGTCGTCGGTAATGTTGATCAGTGCCGTAACGGTGCTGTGACCAGGTCGGAATCCGGATTGTAGAGGATTGAGGAGTAGGTTCTTGTTAAGGAATGTGCTAAGTTGGATATGGACAAGACGCTCAAGCACTTTAGAGAGGAAAGGTAGCACGGAGATAGGACGAAACTCGGAAAAGGACGAGGGTTTGGATTTTTTAGGTAAAGGAATAATTTGAGCGTCTTTCCATGCAGATGGAAATACGCCCCGGGATAAGGAATAATTTAGAATATGACACAGGATAGGAAGGATTTCATCTAAGATGGGAAGGATCATCTTTCGACTGACACAATCATTACCGACGGCATTGGAAGAAATAGATAGTACGCTCTTTTTAACATCACACTCAGATAATTGATTAAAAACGAAGGATGGGTAAACTGGGGTTGGAAGCGATGAAAGATCGTGTAAAGTATTAGCTTTAGTAGTCCTATCAAATTGGGACGAAGCAATGAAATGTCGATTTAATACGAGGGTCAAACTGAAAGTTCTTAGAACTGGCCACTTATAAACAATATAATAAAAAAAATATTCTAAAATTTGAAAATAGAACTCTTTGCCAATATTACTGAGTATATATTTCATTCATTTGTCATTTGTTTTACGATTTGGCGGCAAATTTAAAATTGTCTGTGTCACGTCAACATGAATTTAACACGAGAAAATTTTCGTGCAATGATTTTTTATGACTTTCGATGTCATTTAAGTCAACAAGAAAGTTATTATAGACTACGATTGGCCTTTCACGATGAAGCCCCATCTCGTGCGACTGTTTACAACTGGTTTAATGAGTTTAAACGTGGTCGCACTAATCTCACTGATGATGTACGTGAGGGACGGCCTTCTACGGCGACGACTGAAAATAACATCTGTGTTGTGCGGCGTATGATAGAGACTAACAAAAGAGTGACCTATCAGCAGATTCGGACAAGCTTAGGCATCGGTATGAGTCAAGTGCACAAAATCCTCCACGAACATTTAGCGGTCAGGAAGCTTTGCGCCCGGTGGATACCTCATAATTTGACTAAGGCTCAAAAACTCCATCGTGTGGATTGGTGCCGTAAAATGATTGAAAGATTTAACGGAGGTGACTCAAATGCTGTGTTCGACATACTAACAGGTGACGAAAGCTGGATTTACTGTTATGATCCTGAAACCAAAAGACAATCTGCTCAGTGGGTGTTTCCTTTCGAGGAGTTGCCAGCTAAAGTGAAGAGAGATCGAAGTGCGGGAAAAAAAATGGTGGCCTCGTTCTTTGGAAGGATAGGTCATTTCGCAACAATTGTGTTAGAGGATCAAAAAACAGTTTCTGCAGAATGGTACACTACCAACTGTTTGCCACTTGTCTTGGAAAAAGTTCGAGAGAAACGACCTCGCAGTAGGATCCTCCTTCACCACGACAACGCCTCGTCGCACACCGCCAAGCGAACGATCGACTATTTGGCGACATCAAACGTTGAATTACTGGGTCACCCGCCGTATAGCCCCGACCTCGCGCCTTGTGATTTTTATTTATTTCCAAAAATTAAAGAAAAACTTAAAGGAAAGCGGTTTATGAATGCTGAAGAAGCGGTGGCTGCGTATCGCGATGCCATTGAAGAGACCCCTAAGGACGAGTGGGCAAAGTGCTTTTCCCAGTGGTTCCATCGCATGCAGCGGTGTATTGACGTCAATGGACAATATTTTGAAAAGATATAATAAAACTAATAACTGGCTAATGTAATCAGTTTTTGATTTTCTAAGAACTTTCAGTTTGACCCTCGTAAATCAATATCAATTTTATCAGTAGAGAGCTCATGTGTAGACTTCCCAACTCCCAGAGTTCTTAGAAATTTCCAGACCTTAGCTGGATCCTCATTCTCAACAGAGTTATGGATATATTGGCGTTGTGCTTTCCTACACACCTTTCTACAGTGATTTCTAATCGCGATATAGTTATCCCAATTACCAGGAGTCGCTCGACATTTATATTTTGTTTTAGCTGTTGCCTTCTTCGTCAGTAACTGTTTGATTTCCTTAGTGAGCCAAGGTGAAGGTAGTTGCTTGACTCTGATAGCACGGACCGGTGCATGAACATCGTACAACCGAGTAATCGTGTTTGTGAATGTTTCGACTTTTTCGTCAATGGATTGCGCACCCAGTAAGGAATTCCAGTCAATCATGCTGGCGTCGCTTCGGAGACTTTCAACATTCATGCCACCAAAATTGCGCTGCAGAAGAATTTTGGATTTTGTCTTAGGAAGACGAAGCTTATAAGACAGAAAAATTAGGTCATGGTAAGAGAAAGCGTCAGCTGCAAGCTGACCATGCTTGGCGACAAGACTAGGTGAAGAGACAAACATAAGATCAAGAAGAGAAGGAGTAGTATTTGGAAAGTTATGTGTAGCACTTAAAGGAAGGATGGATAGATTACAAGATTCGACAATACTACACAAGGAAGAAGAATGAGAATCATTTTTTAACAAGCAAGTGTTAAAATCGCCCATCACTATGGTGTGACTGTAAGAAGGGACTAGATTTTCCAAAATGCGTTCGAAAGAAGAGAAGTAATTTACGCGACAGCTAGAAGAGTAATACACACCAAGTAGAACCTTGGTATAGGACAGATCCAATTCCAGAAAGAGATGCTCACCGGCATTAAGCGGTGGTGGCTGTGTAGACATATTAACAACATTGAAAGGAATATGGTTACGGAGATAAATGGCAACACCACCACCACCACTCCCGGTACGATCATTTCTTACTAGTCGATAATAAGGAAGAGAGTAGGTCACAGAAGATAGACACGGTTTTAACCATGACTCGGAAATTAGAATGGCATGGATATTCTTACAGTCAAAAGTGGTCAGCATATCCTGGAAATGGGCTGGAATACTCTGAGCGTTTATATGGACAACATTCAAGTTACCGGGTACATCGGCAAACTCGCACTCAAGTGTCTCAGCGAGTGAAGGGATGCTTGCAAAGCTGTTATTATGGCTACTTATAGAAAATAAACTGTCATTATCACTACTTTGTAGTTGATCAGACATAACATAAAATATATAGATATATAATAAATATAATAACTAAAAAATAAAATAGTAAGATATTCTTATATAGGTACTTCTAAAGCACGCTATCAAAATAGAATGTCCACCTGCCAGTTGAGTGTCAACAACCAACAATATAGACTAATACATATTGCAATAACAATAACACAGAAAATAAAATACAATTACTTACTACAAAAAAAAAAAAAAAGACAGTTGCATTGCAACATCCGCGCGTTTTCTACAAATCATAGAATATAATACATATTTTTATCTTATTATATCGGTTTACGAACGAAACATTTCAGTCGAGTAGAAAGAACGAAACGTATTATTTTGACAACGTTGACAGTTGTCCAAATGTCATATAGTCACGTTATAAAACATTATAAAATGCTAATCGTTGATTTTATGCAAGTAAATCGAAGGTATGAATTAATGTTTAATACGGAAATCGGAAATAAGCTAAGTGAATTCAAAAGTTACGAAGTAGGGGGTATAATTAAAGTTTTTGTGCAATAACGATAGGGTATAGTGATACAATACGTATACGTACATAAAAAGCTGTGATAAAAAGTAAACAAACCCGCGGATGCTGCAATCACTATGAAAGCTGTGTACAAATTACTTTTTCGTGGCTGCGGCGCGTTTCGACTTCGGAACCGTAGGTTTCTCAGTAATAGGTGTCTTCTGAGTGCCAGACTTAATACGGTTCAGTTCGCCGAGCGACGAAATACGGTGTTGTTTCCCTTCGGCGTCCACGACGAAAATATGGCCCTCCCGTGTCCAACTACTTGTGACTCCAAATTGGTCTCGTGCAGCCATAAAGACATCGTGCCGAGCCTTGGTCAGAAATTCAGACAACGTTTTGCCGCTTCCTTTCAATTTCGTCTTGGAGAACCAGACCTTGTCACGCACCGCAACATGCCGAAACTTGACCAATATGGGTCTAGGTTTGTGCCCGCTTGAAGATCGACCCATTCTGTGACAGCGTTTGAAGTCATCAATGACAATATCAGACAGCTGGAGATCCTTCATGATGCCTAAGACAGACTGACCAGGATCTTCGTTCTTCTGTTCTGGTACGCCTTGGATTAACAACATTTTGCGACGGCTGCGCATCTCGATGCTGTCTACCTCACGCGCCAGCAACTCCATTTGCCTATGGAAGGCCCCCATTGTCTCAATTGCAAACGTCCGGAAAGATGCAAAATCAGCTGCAAGACTAGTCAAACTGGGTGCACTGTTTGGATTTTTAGTACTTTTCTGCAGCTCTGCCTCGAAATTTGTCATGCGCTCCTCGATACCAGCCATTATTTTGATGAAAGATGTCTTCATGTCTTGTGCACTGTCCATGATGTTAAGTGTTGTGCAATATGGAATTCTTCAGCAGGAATCAACACTAAACTGGTTGGTGTTTTAGGTTACCATATGTATAATGACATTTAAATAATAAAATAATATGATTAACTATTTTTAAATAATTAGTAAAAGGGAGTGAAAATTTTGTGTACTTGCTAAGCCAACTACCCACGTAGTACTTATTAAGTTTATGTAGAAGTATGGTAAGTTACAAAACATATTTTAGGATGCAAATGGACTTTACACTTCTGACAAGTGAAGTTATTCCACTTGATGATCAATTCTGTCGCAGCGAGAGGTTTCCTTATAATTTCTGGGAGTGGGACAAGGACCACGCTTTTTATTTCGCTTATTTGTTTCCAAAATACCTCTGGCAATAGTTCTCCGAAATGTAAGATGATCGTAGTCTCCCCCATTAGTCTTGTAAAGTCGCTACGCATTGTGAGTAGCCTTATCAAAGCAATGAGAAAATAATGAGAAATACCATTTCTTGCCTTGAATAGATGTACGGTAAAGACCAATGTTTTGGTCGGACCTATCGACTCCTTCCATGTTTTCATTATAGGTTTTTATGATTGTAGGCTGCTAGAACCGTTTAGCATTATCTAAGGGTTCAATGTTTTCTGAATTAGATGCTACTGTCATCACGCTATTATCGTTCCACTTTCAAACTAAAATATGCTCTGGCCGACTAGACTGGTACTTGAAATTGCCTCTTTCTGTCTTCTTGAAGTCTTTATTGGACGGCAGAGGACATTTTTTTACGGTCTTCACGAATTGTTCCAGTGGCCTTGAGTGGCGTTATGGCGATTTCTCCAAGTATACCTATTTCTGATTTTTTGGTACAGATGGGTATACAAAAAGAACGGCTGTCACGCTACAAATAACTGGGCCAGAACTAGATGTTGGTGGCTGAGATTGATGAGCTTCTTCAATCAGAGAATTTTCGATGATCCTCTGTCTGTTTGCTAAATAATACTTCCTTCGTATCTGGCGGAGGAATTGAATTCTACTTCTGCAGGAGCTCTTAGCTGAGAACCTAGATTAAATAATATAAACATATCACAATAACTCGTCGTACTAGACAACAGTAAAGATTTATAAACCCATGAGATCTATAACATACCTGGAAGATTGTTCAAGGTGACAATCTCTTCATCACCATCTTCATCTTCATCTGTGAGATCAGCATTAGCGTTATCCGGTGGTAAAATGGTTATACTTCTTGGAAATGGAGAATCGTCATCTTAGTTTTCCAATTCGTCACTGATTTCATTGCGAGACAGTGGATTAGTAATCTGAAAATTAAAATGCATCCCCAAGCTACTACTGATCGTTATAACGATCATCACATATATAGCTTTTTTTATAATTGGGTACTAACAAGTCATAAATTAATTCTTGTCTTGTTAGTGAGTTTACATATTTATAAAAAACAAACATAAAATTCATTTCAATCAACTTAAAATTAGTGAAAACTTACTGTTTTGCAGAAATAATGAAAATTACTTCCACTTATACTAATCAAAATGCAAGTATAATTCAAAATGAGTACCAAAAGATGATGAATTGCACGCTAAAATACAGCTAAATAATCACTTCGACGAATAAAAGACAATAAGCTAAAATATTGCGATCATACGTATTTTTTTATTTAGGGTATTTGAAATACATTTTTGTGATCGCTTTAACGATCGGTCGCTGTAAATGGGTACGCCAGCTTAGCCGCAGAGCGTTCGCAATATTACCATATATAGTCATGTTCAGAGCCAAAGGCAGTCTGTGAGTCATAGGTTTATGCCTATATAAGATGGGTGCGCGATCTAAATCGGTCACTTTCCCTAGAGGTCGGAACGCTGCCGCTACACCTCGTGATTATTCTACATTCTACTTCTTATCTACTGTCCCGCTGGGGATAAGCATATTCTAGTCGTCTGTGTGCCTATATGTTCTGTCTGTAGTATCTGTGTCTCCTAAGCATAACACCCGATCTAGAGATAGCCTGTCCCTGACCGGTTGTTGTGTATTCTCAATGCTGTTTCCAGTTCTTCCTATGAGCTGCGACTTACGAGCTGCGGGCGCCGTGCTGCTACCAGCCGCCGCCAACGCATCAGCTCCTGCCTACGAGCCTCCTACAGCCAGGCCACGGACGCCTGACTGCACCATTTACGCCTGAGCCTTACCGCTCGGCCCACATCAGCTGCATCGCCTGAGCCTCCACTCAGCCTACACCTCGACCACCGAGCTGCCTGCGCAGCGTGCACTTCGGCCAGCTCACCGGCGACCCTACGAGCAGGCTACCCTGCGAGCGTCGGAGAGCAGCATGAGTCTACACTCCAGCCCTCAGGCCAGTGCTTATCTAGTTCGGTCATACTGTATATGAGCGGTAGTGAGACATAATAAAGAACCTGTTCAGCCTAGCAGTGTTTCTCGTGAACCCCGACATCTTACCTGAGATCCTCCGTCTCACCTTATCTAACCAAAGTTCAGGTCTGTCTGGTGTTCAACTATCAAAACAAGATAAGCCTAACACCTCAAGGTCGAATAATAAATCATCCTTCAATTCTTAGCGACTAAACCAACCCAAAAGGAAGCCTGACCTAAATCCCAATCGTCCCAATAACAATAATAATAATTCTTCTACTCCATTTTGTAGATATTGTAAAACCCTAGGACACACATTGGAACAATGTCGTAAAAGGGAGTATAACAACAACCGTTTCAAAAATACCGACCAGGTTCCCAAGACGCCCCAACACGTCAATTTTGTTTCCGACGAAGTATCGGAAACTAATAATGACGAATACCCAATAGCTTTCGTGGAGGGGTACGACACTGTTTATGCCGAGCCAAAAAACGAATAACCGTCTCGTCCCGGTGTCGTGCGGGACCGGGCGTTACAAAAACTGGCATCACCCATCCGATTTCTATATCCAGAGTGACTCCGCTACAAGGAAGTCACTCTATCAAAATTATTAAATTATTTCAGGCAGATTCGCATAATGGACTGCCAAAGTCCACTGTATCCGCGCAGCAACGTAAAGTTGATCTGCCAAAGTCCTCTATATCCGTGCAGCAACGTAGTGTTGATCTACCAAAGTCCTCAGTATCCGTGCAGCAACCTAACGTTGATCTGCTGAAACCTTCCAAATCCAACGTGTTTGAAATAACAAACAATCGTCCTTGTTAAATCATCGATTTCGGACACTCCACTTTCCTTGCTGGTCGATTCAGGATCCTCCGTATCTTTATGAAAAATAACCTGTATAATGAAGCACACTAAGCTCGTAAAAGAGATCATCCAACTGAAGAGCATCGACTCCGCAGAAGAACCTGTCCGCACCCGAGGCCACTTCCAATTAAAATTACATCTTCCAAAATCCGTAATATCACATAAATTTCACGTCATTGACGTCATACATCTGCCCTATGATGGCATTATAGGTTCCGATATGCTTAATGCCCATAATTGTAATATTTATTATAATGATAACATTCTCCGCTTTGAAACTCATCCTTAAAATTGTACTTCCACGATCCAGCCTACATCATTCCTCCCAGAACCGAAACCATTATCGAATACTCAGTTTCAAATCCCGAGGTAAAAGAAGGTTTGGTTCTCGATCAAAAAATCTCCAAGGATCTACTAATCGCGAACTGTTTGGTCCACGTTAAAGATAATAACAGAATCAATTTATCTGTAGTCAATACCTCTGAAGAACCTGTAACCTTGAAATTGAACCTGAACCTGAAACTAGACTCAATTGAACCTTCGGAGTTTAAGCAGCGACCTCCCAATCCGAAAAAGCATATTGAAGTTATACCTAACAGCGTTACACGCACTAATGAAGTCTTAAAACAGTTACGCGTCTCCCATCTAAATCAAGAAGAAAGGGATGTCCTTATACAATTATGCTCTGACTTTTACGATATATTCCACCTTCCCGGGGAGAACCTTACTCATACAAATGTCATTGAACATGAAATCAAAACTACAACTGATACGCCTATACATACCAAATCTTATAGATTCCCCGAAATACATAAAGCATAAGTTCGGAATCAAATTGATAAAATGTTACAACAGAATATAATTGAACCTTCCGACTCCCCTTGGTCATCACCTATTTGGGTGGTCCCCAAAAAGCTGGATGCATCTAACGTTCAGAAATGGCAAGTGGTAATCGACTATCGCAAGCTTAATGATGTCACGATTGGTGACACATATCCTATTCCACAGATAACCGAAATCCTCGACCAACTGGGTAACAGCAGGTACTTCTCAACCCTAGACCTTGCCTCTGGGTTTCACCAGATCAAATTAAAAGAAGCTGACAAAGCCAAAACCGCGTTCAACGTCCCCGAAGGATATTTCCAATTTTCCAGAATGCCATTCGGGCTTAAATACGCCCCATCGACGTTTCAGAGACTTATGAACTCCGTCGTCTTAGGCCTTCAAGGTATTCGGTGCTTCGTGTACCTTGATGACGTAGTCTGCTATGGATTCGACCTGAAAACAAACATAAGTAACCTGTCAGCAATTTTCCAGAGACTTCGAAAATCCAATCTGAAACTACAGCCCGATAAGTGCGAGTTCCTTCTACGTGAAGTCTGTTACCTCGGGCATATAATAACTAAACAGGGCGTCAAACCTAATCCTTCCAAAGTTAAAGCCGTAACCGAATTTCCAGTCCCCAAGACGCCTAAAGACATAAAATCATTTCTCGGACTTGTCACGTATTATCGCCGTTTTATACCAGACTTCTCTAAGACTGCTAAAGCCTTCTCAAAAAGGATGTTACATAGGAAAATCAACAGCAACTCGCTTTCGATACCCTGAAACATAAACTAACCACATCTCCACTCCTAATTTATCCCGATTTTACTCAACCCTTCGTCCTCACTTATGACGCTTCAAAATATGCTGTAGGAGCTGTACTATTTCAAGGAGCTGTGGGTAGAGATCAGCCTGTAGCCTTTGCCTCACACACGCTCAACAAGAGCGAATCCAATTACAGCACGACCGAGAAGGAGCTGTTAGCCATGCAACCAAAGAGGTTGCAAAACGTTCCGTCCTTACCTTTACGGACGAAAATTCTAGATAATCACCGACCATAGACCTTTGAGATGGCTATTTAATCGTTAAGACCCCAGCAGTAAACTCCAGAGATGGAGGTTAAAACTGGAGGAATACTATTATGAGATAGTCTACCGCAAGGGTAAATTAAAGTCCGCCACTGATGCTCTCTCTAGATACCCAGTGAACCCTATATATCCCGAGAACGAAAATTCGCTAAACCCCGACAACGAAATTCGACTACAAACATCACAACCTTCGGGTTCACCTAATGAAACGGGCAGTGTCCTGCAGAGCCTTCTTGCATCTCCACCGTCTAGCCTCGATGCTAATTTTATAAATCCCGAAATCGAAAACGAAGTAATGGATTAACTGAGTTCTATTGATAATGAACCACGCCATGCTGAAGTCAATCCAGAACCGCAACCTTCGACTAGCTGGCAACATCCTGAAACCTTACCTGTTCCTCAGCAGTCTTCTCCAGAAACTCTTATCTGAAGACACCTATAGTAAATTTTTAAAGGCACGTGCTGAATCCCTGGATACTTCTATTTCTGAACATAATGAAAACGTGCTTAAGGCCACTCAACGTCTAATTATTATACCCCAAAGAAATATAACCTTATGACGTAGTCCAACCTTTCTGTTATACCCACCTCAATAGACATGGATTAATCTATGCCTCACGTCCAAGACGTTCTTAATAGCTGCCCTGAAATTGATCGTAACGAATTCCTGAAACAAGAAATAACTTTATGCACATTCTTACCTCTCTCAATTCAAAATAAAACATATCTTTTCCTGTTTAAAAAAGTGCATCATTTCGATGATTACTCATATCAAGATATTTTCAAATCCCTTAAATATGCACGTGACCAGCTTATAATGTCCTATCCTACAATAAATGAAATAACTACGTCCGACTTTAAAAATCCATTTGACAAACACTCCTTCGCAAAAACATACAACATGCGTACCTATCTATTCAACGGCACTAAAATAAAAATTCATATGTACCATAACAATGTTATATATACCCTTCACTTAGCGAGATATCGCAAATCTTAAAGGAAAACCACGATATCCCTATAGCGGGACAGTTAGGCGCAATCAGAATGTTAAGTCGTATTAAGGAAAGATTTTATTGGAAAATTATGAGGAGTGATATAGAAAATTATATAAAAAATTGTTCATCATGTCCAATCAACAAATCCTTACGCCAAATTAACAGAGCCCCAATGATTATAACTTCTACATCGACGTCTCCCTTCGAAAGATTAGCCATTGACATTGTCGGACCTCTTCCTGAATCTGGTTCAGCCAAGCTTCGGTTCATTTAACCATGCAAGATGACCTAACCAAGTTTTCTCTAGCCTATCCTCTCCGTAGTAATACCGCCGAAGAATCCTGCAAATGTCTTCTTAATTTTATTTCCCTGTTTGGCATTCCTAAGCACATACTTACCGACCAGGGCACAAATTTTATCGCTGATTTGTTTAAAAAGACCTGCGAGTTTTTAAAGATCAAACAGTTATGGTCCACGCCTTACCATCCACAAACGCAAAGCGCATTGGAGAGATCTCATTCAACTCTTAAAGAATAACTTAGACCATATATAAATGAAAACCAAGATAACTGGCCGCGATATGTGTACACAGCCATGTTGGCATATAACTCAACGGTACATACAAGCACACACTACTCACCATATGAACTCCTGTTCGGACATAAACCTCATATTCCAGACTCTGTCTATGACGACAGCTCCAACACTACTTACCCTGAATATGTTAAAATGTTGCAACACCGAATGAAACATACACGTGATAAAGCCCTGGAATATATACAAAAATCTAAAACGAATTCTAAAGCGTATTATGATTCTCATACTCGCCCTGTAACATACAAGGTTGGCGATTATGTCTTGTTAAAGAATCACCTTAGACTCCGTAACGCCTTGTCGCCTGTATGGAAAGGCCCGTACAAGGTTGTTAAGGTACATGGTAACCATACACTATCCCTACTAATAAATAGATGCCATGTGAAGCATCACTTTGATGAAGTTAAGCACGTGAACGTCCAAGAATCAGGTACTGTGACCTGAAACCATTTGCCTTTGTCGTAGGATTAAATTTGTATATACACCTTTTTTCTTTTTTTATTATTTTAGACCACGCGTAGGTAATATAAAAATGTTATACGAAAAACTTAACCATTTCTTAAAGAATTACTTACAACGCTTCTTTTCATTACAGCATACTGGCTCAATGCCACCCCGAATTGCTACATCCAATCAACGCAAGTTCCAGTATATACTTTGACCCAATTGGCGAACTCAAAATTCGTATTAGCCATCTAGACATAGTAACACCATATGATATCTCGTATATTGAACCCCATATACAAAATATAAATTTGGTCCTAGGTACAATGCGATTTAAGTATAACCAGATTCAATCAGAAATATCCCACAGTTTCGAATGTCACGATATATTACAACCGTTAACAGTTCGTTATCACGTTATCGTTACTGAATATTCGACTATTACTCATCTATTAAGCAAGAGGTTCAAACGAAGGGCGTGGATAGGTGGCATTGGCACTTTGTCCAAAACCATATTTAGTACTCTGGAGGAAAATGACGCTGTCAAATACGACACCGCCATCCGAAATGTACAAGATAACGAAAAAAGATTGGCCTCGTTAATGAAAGAAAATATTTTAATAACTACTACTGTCTTATGCCAATTTAACGATACATTACGTATTGTAAAACTCAACGAGGCCAGCCTTAATCAAGCTATCGACAATTTCTCTTTGAAATTGAAAAATATAACAGCTATATCAAACGAATTAAATATTAAAACGAACATTAATTCTATAATTAATAGAATAGAAGCCTCCTTACTAACTTTATCTTATCGGTTAGAAGACATAGCAAACGCTATATTATCATGCAGTCAAAACATCCTACACCCGGCCTTTATATCGCCCACACAGTTATACCAAGTAATTGTCTATAACTATAGATACTTACCTGTAGACCTTAAGTTACTTGTAAGCTTAGCATTAGATAATATTCATAGTTTAATAAATATATCTAGTATAGTTTGCTATAGTTTAAGAACAAAATTGTCTTCGTTATAAAGATACCTTTAGTATCGCCTAAGGTATACAATTTGTTTCACAACATTGCATTACTAACGCCACACAATAGTGTAAACCCAAACTCTTTTAGCTTTATAATACCTAGTAGTAAATACATAGCAATGACCAAAGATAAAACAGAATAATGTAGCCTCGACTCATTGAAGGAATTCATAGCGATAAGTGCCCGCGAGTACGTCTGTGACGTCATGACCGTGTTCCCGACCCAGTGCGAATCCCAGTTGAGAACGTGAGCTATTATCGAATATGATAAGTGTTTTACCAGTGCAGTGTCAAACAGAGTTCCTACACGAACTCATAGACTTATGGAAACCGTTACACAGTAATGAGTGGATTTATGTACAATCCCGTAGTAATTAAACAGACTATACATCGAATGTTCAGATAGGAAAATACCTGATGTAGACATCATTGGCACAGGAATTCTTAGTATTCCAAACAACTGTATGGCGCATTGTAAAACTACATAATGAATACCCAAATTAAAAAACTTAAGTATTAATGTTTCTGTCATCCATACCAACTTTAACATTTTGAACGATTCCTGTTGCAATATACAAGTTTAATAGTGTAAATAATGAGCCTCCTTTAAAATTACAAAATATCGACTTAGATGTTTTTACAATAGAAACAAAATCAAGGCTAAAATCCGTATCTGATGCGACGGACAGTATTTTTAACCAAAATCCAATAATAAAGTACGAGGCTCATTACTCGATTATAATTATCTTTATAATTTGTATCTTGTCTATTTTCTTTATTTTTAAGTTGTTTTTGTGTATTAAATCGAGCAACCGTCTCATCCTACATTTCCCTACACTTTCTCGACCAGTTCCAGTTAACTTACCTTCCAGTCAGACCTTGGAATCCGAATCTGTCATTCCCGCAAAAATGGGCAAACACCATCCCGAAGAGAAAACCTTCCTTCTCCTAGTATTAGGACAAATGTGTAAATTTACCAATATCTGCTTTCCTAAACATCGAAATTTCTACCCCGATGTTTAGTCTACCCCTGGGAGGTGTTATATATACATATTGAACCCTTTCTCGCACACCATACATTCTTTTCTGCTTACTTAACATTTATCAGTAGTAGCCATAGAAAGCCCTAAAATGCTCCTCAGTATCTGTCCAATATCCAAACCAGACGGTTGCCTTAACCTTAGCTAAGTATTTTATTTTTTTTAAAACCATTTTCCTTGACGCTCACAACAGTGCGTTACAGAGGAAAGGAATGAAAGTGAATGTAAGTAAAACGAAAGTTATGGTTTTTGAAAAGGAGGAATACGTTAGCGAGTGGAACAAGTAAAATAAATGAGTTTGTTTCCTTAGGTACGTTTTTTACAAGAGATGGTAAGAATGAAGAAGATATTGAAAGAGGAGTTAATATAGGTAATAGAGTGAATGGAGCTCTGATGGCGTTTATGAACGGTCAAAACGTGTCCGAAAAGGCACTTTGGCTGCATAAAGGGGTGTTAGTGCCTACCCTTATGTATGGTAGTGAAAGTTGGGTATGGCAGAAGAGACTCTAAAGTAGAATAAATGCTGTAGAAATGATAACATTGACAAGTATGTGTGGTGTATCTTTGACCGACAGAGTAAAGAATTGTGTGATAAGAGAGTGGTGTGGGGTAAAAGAAGATGTAGTGACAAGCATCCAGAAAGGCATGTTAAGATGGTTTGGGCACATAGAGAGAATGGATGACGAAAGACTGACAAACGAGATATATAAAGCAAGTGTGAATGGGGCAGGATAAAGGCAGATCTAGGCGGACGTTCTCTGATCAGGTTGGAGACATCCTAAAACAGGACAGGTCACAAGTACCCTAAACAGAAGAGCATGCATGAGAAACTTGATGGGAGTGAATGAAGCAAGAGAGGTATGTCAGGAACGTTGCAAATGGCGTTCCGTAGTCTCTGCCTACCACTCCAGGAAACAGGTATGAGTCTATGTGTATGTATGTATGTACAATTTAATTGTTAAGCTTGATTGCCCAAAGTTAAATAAATAAATGATACCAAATGATAAAGAGAAGACTGATAATGTGAGTACGAGATTTAGTTACTTTTTCTTACTGGCTCGGCGATACACCGAAACCGTGGGGTTGGGTTCTAGGCGACTTGGAAAAGGAAATGGACTGTATTAGGGCGAGTTCTGGGTCGCCTAGAAAGGAATAAGGGAAGAGGAGATGGATACGGGAGGAGGTGATTGAGTGGGTATAGGCTATTTTAAGGATGGAAGGCACTTACCTTATACAGCCTTGGTGGTTTCGTGATACAGCTGCTTGTTTTCACTTCACTCACGAGCGGGTTTTCCTTGGTGGAAGCGGTGATAAACACATACGGGAGCGGCGCGGTACGAACGAGACGGCGGTACAGCGGTGCGGCGCGGAGCGGTATCGAGACGGCGTTCTTAGCGAGCGGAATGTTCGAGACTGTCACTCGCGTTCACGATCGCGTCGACGAAATCAGGCGCAAGGCAGTGCCTCTTCCAGGGAGAGGGAAAGAGAGGGACGGAAATATGATATCGCTCGCACTAGACAAGCGTGGAACGATTCATGTTGATGCGATTAGTTATATATAGGAAGGTAGATGGCGCTACCATATCCCCCCGGCCCTAAAGGGTTGCCTTTAAAAAAATAGAATTGAACTTAGCTATGTTGGGTGTACTACCGCATAACCCCTCAATAGGCTAAGACAGCGATATGACAATAAAATTAATCTAAATTGACTTTAGCGAAAACTACAAACGCAATAATAGCGGAAACTACTAACTAAATACTTAAACTAAGAGGTAGGTCCAACTTCAGGCTAGATCTCACTGAGTTGGAAGCGGATGCGAGTTGATCAGTGCCTCGACTTGTGCAAGGACAGTTAAAATCTCTTCGTAAGAGAGGATCGGTTGACCTATAACCTTGAAGAGATGCGTTTTAATTACTTTGACCATGCTTTCCCAACATCCACCGAAATGTGGTGATGCTGGTGGAATAAACTTCCAGTCAATATGATCTATGGAACGTTCTTCCTAAAGACGAGTACGATAACCCGCGACGTGATTGAAACAAGTAACGGGAACAAGTTCAATCAATTTACTAACGCGGTTGGTGACAAAAGTCTGCCAGCGGTGAGGAGAAGAATGAATCCAAGCGAGCACTACCTTGGAGTCGGAAAATGCGTATATTTATTAATAGAGTAGTGGGGCAAAACTGTGTCTTGAACCTTGTGGAGCAACTGAGACAGCAGAAGGGCCGCGCACAACTCCAGTCTCGCAACCGAAATGGTTTTAACAGGCGAGACCTTAGACTTGGCACAAACTAACTACACCGAGTAGTTAGAACCAATGCGGACTTGCAGATATACGACTCCGCCTATTAAGTTACGAACCTATATATATACGAACCTATTAAGTTGACGGTACATCCATCTACCAACCCAAGATGACGCGGAATAAACTTGATTGAGCGCGGTAAGCTCAATACAAAACTGGCCCCAAGCGGCGACAATATGTTCAGGGGGTGTTTCATCCCACTCACACTTTGATAGCCAAAGCTCCTTGATCAAGAGCTTGGCGTACAAAATTGTGGGAGCCACAAACCCATTATGTCCCATAGTCGAGCCACTGTGGACAGCATAATGCGCTTGGCGCACTTGTCATCTGGTGGTGAGACGTCAAACCGAAAACTATCGCAGGATTTGTCCCAGCGTAAACCGAGAACCTTATGCGGTACAGACTTCTCAAACTCAATGTCTGGAGAAGCTTTATGAGAATCTGGTATGCGTGCGAGAACCTCCTTAGAGTTGCTTGTCCATTTGACAAGATCAAACTGGCCTCGCTTGAAAAGCTGAATAAGCTCTTCACAAAGCGAAATTGCTAGCGGAGCGGGTATGACATTACAGGCAATGTCATCTATATACAAAGCGGATGTGTAGTATAGTATAGTGTAGCGTAGCGTAGCTTAGCATAGCATAGCGTAGCATAGCGCAGCATAGCGCAGCATAGCGCAGCATAGCGCAGCATAGCGCAGCATAGCGCAGCATAGCGCAGCATGGCGCAGCATAGCGCAGCATGGCGCAGCATAGCGCAGCATGGCGAAGCATAGCGCTGCATGGCGCAGCTTAGCGCAGCATAGCGCAGCATGGCGCAGCATATCGCAGCATGGCGCAGCAAAGCGCAGCATGGCGAAGCATGGCGCAGCATGGCGCAGCATAGCGCAGCATAGCGCAGCATGGCGCAGCATAGCGCAGCATGGCGCAGCAAAGCGCAGCATGGCGCAGCATAGCGCAGCATGGCGCAGCATAGCGCAGCATGGCGCAGCATAGCGCAGCATGGCGCAGCATAGCATAGCATAGCTAATTAGTGCTTTATCTTACACACAGTTTTAGCACCCACCTTGATCTCTTGAAGAGCAGAACAACAACAAGACGTAATACAATGAGAAGTATGTAACGTAGGTACGGTACCCATAATCACATACCCAAGTACTGTCTCAATAGCAGGCGGTAAATCATTTTGCTCACTACGTACCACTTTAGTAAGTAGCAAGTGCGGGAATATTAAAGCTCCGATCAAAAGATCAATGCCTGCCGGATTCGCAAACTCCGCGTCGGCTAACGGCAATGACTCGAGATGAGTGAGTGATGCTACGTCTACATTAGCGTTCGGCAATGCGTCCGTGATACGCTCCACGATAAGCGAAGAAATGTTAAAATTAATATTCCTATCAAAACGCGAATGTATTTTAATATCTACGGAACCCCTGCAATGCCTTTCTGATCCGCCTATCCCTTTGACGGTTGAGTTAGTATTTTTAAAGTTATTCCATAATCCGAGGCGTTTGAAGCATTCCGATGTTATTAGATTGGTCTGAGACGCGCTATCCAGCAGACAACGTACCATGTGCGGCGACCCATTAACATCGTGTACGATAACTTGCGCCGTCGCCAACAGTACCGTGTTAGACGCCGTACACTGCGTTTTGGCCCTGCGCGGATCATTATAGATGCACGAGTGCCGTCCTCGCGTGCGCGTCGCCCGCGCAATGGATGTCATACACAACGATACTTCGCCCTCAGACGCGGAAGGCGCAGCTACCGTGTTCTGCACTTGCGTGAGTGTGTCAAGGTCAGCGGCTTGACTTGACAACCGGTTATTTTTATCTAAATGTAACAGTGTATGATGTTTTTGTTTACACGTGCGACATCTCGTTCTACTGGAACAATTACTCGTTTTATGTTTTATGCTTAAGCAATTAATGCAAGCTTTGTTATCTTTTACGCTTTTAAAACGAGCAATTGGATTTAAATCATTAAAGGTGGGACACTTATAGTAATGGTCGTGCACTATATTACTGCACAGACACTTCTGTGAATTATTACTATTAGATTCCGAACATGTTACGTAAGATTGTGGATTAGGGACGGAGTTATTATTACTATTTCGCGATTTATTCAACCTTTGTTTGTTGTTGTTAGACGGGCCAGGTGAACCCGACTGCGTATTATGAAATATTCGACACTGATCTTTGATGAACGAAATAAAACTATCTAGTGTAGGTATTTTATTATTGCGTTCCGTCATCTCGAATGCGCGAATTGTATCAGTGTCAAACTTTTTTAAAGCGAGTTGAAGCAACATAAAGTCGGAAAGATCTTCTAATTTTAAATTCCTAAGAGAATTAACCGCGGTTACGAAGTTATCAATAAACCGCTGGAAATTCGAGACAGACGCGTTGCTGGACAGTTTGAGATTTAAAGCTTGGTCAAAGTACGTAGACGCTAGGACGCGCGTGTCTTGATATCTGTCGAGTAGTGACTGAAATATGACCTGATAATTCTCAGCACTGGGTGTGACACCTGCAAATACGGACTGGGCTTTCGGTGACAGTTTACCTATTAAATAGTACAACCTGTCAGCATCTGTCAGAGAACCATTATCGTGCACTGTAGACTTAAAACTTGCATAGAATAACGGCCAATTTCGTATATCTCCGTCAAACGACATAATCTCGATTGGCGGTAATCTCGGTTTGCGGGCAACGGGCTCTGCTGAACATTTACCCTCCAATTGCGATTGTACACGCTTAATAATACAATAAAGATCTTCGAATGAGGTATACGCCTGATAGTTCGGTTTTTCATCAGGATTGATAGAAAGTAATCTTGCGTTATAATCGTCTAACAACTTATGAAAATCTGTTCGAATACTATCTACTGTTATACAATAACTGAGAAATGCTTCGCTATTACCGTCAGACATAGATGCGGTTTTTGAGCATTCATATATGTTTTGGATGCGCTCAAATAAAATATTGCGTTTCGCTTCTAAGATTGTCATCTCTTTGTCTTCCGACACGCGTGACTTCTTTTGTTGTGACATGCTTACGTAAGTATAAGCTAATGAGACCGATACAAAATAAGAATATCTAATGTATCTATTATTTTACCTAAGTAGGCAACACTTTAGAGCTGAGGAAATAAAAGTTGATTGAAATATGAGATTTATAAGACAACTATGATAGTTGCAGAAATAATAATTTAATAAGTAGGTAGCTACATAAAAATTTACCTACTAATGCGGGCGGAAATAACCATGTGACGGTTATGTGAATATATTAGGAGTATAGCTAGGTGCTATAACTGCCTAGGTATAGCGGTATAACGTATAAAACGTAAATGAATCCGACTCGTATGGATCAAAAAAAATGGTATGGCGTGGTGCCGAAACCGGAGGGTTCTAGGCGACTTGGAGAAGGATTAATGGACTGTATAGAGAGGATAGCGGTTCTTAGCCGCCTAGGAGGGAATAAGGGAAGAGGAGATGGATACGGGAGGAGGTGATTGAGTGGGTATAGGCTATTTTAAGGATGGAAGGCACTTACCTTATACAGCCTTGGTGGTTTCGTGATACAGCTGCTTGTTTTCACTTCACTCACGAGCGGGTTTTCCTTGGTGGAAGCGGTGATAAACACATACGGGAGCGGCGCGGTACGAACGAGACGGCGGTACAGCGGTGCGGCGCGGAGCGGTATCGAGACGACGTTCTTAGCGAGCGGAATGTTCGAGACTGTCACTCGCGTTCACGATCGCGTCGACGAAATCAGGCGCAAGGCAGTGCCTCTTCCAGGGAGAGGGAAAGAGAGGGACGGAAATATGATATCGCTCGCACTAGACAAGCGTGGAACGATTCATGTTGATGCGATTAGTTATATATAGGAAGGTAGATGGCGCTACCATCTTACATTAAAAAATATAAGAAATTAATGGATTTTGTTTTAATAACCAACTAAGTATTACCATAAAAAACAATCATTTTATATTCGCAAAACATTTGCAGTAATTTTGCGAATGCGAATATCCAAAAATATAGTCACGAATGCGAATGCAAATATTTGTTACATCACTAGCGTATGCGACTGCTGATCGGAGGTAAAAGTGTCGGGCAAAAGAGATACTAGGTTTTTCCGAATTCTCAGTAGGAGCACGGAGTCTGGTGATGTACCCGGTAGCGGCAATAAGCTCGCCCCCTATTACATGGGACCTGAATATTCATGGTGAAATGTGGGTGTAATATAACAGCTCTGCCTACGGCTTTGGGGATACAGGCGTGAGTCTATAAAAAAAGACATAGTTATCAAGCAGACAGCAGTTTCAAACATCTCAACGAACAACGAAACTGCGAGCATTAGTTAATATTGAACAGTCTAAATGTATGGTCATTTATACTCATAAAGACATTCCTATTAGCAAACATTTATGATAACAATATACTTTTTTAAGCTGTCACCAATATAAATCATCTTTACGTTGCGTCCGTGAATTATGACGGCCCCTTTCGTTTTCGTTTGGATTATGAATATTTACATTATTACGTAGTTTATATTACCTATTCATATTTTTTTAAGTCAACTCCCGCACTAGAAATAATTGCTGTGTCGGGGGGGACTTTATAAACATACAACCCTCGGCTCCATGTCAAGCGGCGAGGCGACCACTTCGCCAACCGTGCAGTTAATATGACAGAGTAGATACGATTATAGTTTAATAAAACTGAATAAGCTGGACAGTATGAGTAGGTAAACTCGGTCAATTGAACTTGTCTAAAGAAATGGACCTAATAACTGAACCAGTATAGTGGACCAGAGTTGAGAAATTACACTTTTTTTGGTGTCACAAATGAATACGAAGGTATACTTACGATTTGCTATTCAAGCTTTAATTATGATAGAAAAAATAAATTGAATACTTCTTCGTCGGCACAATTTCGTCAAAGAGTCATGCCATGAGCTCAGTTGCAAAATTGTATTACTTGTCAGTGATGCTAAAGGTGATGGGTACTATTTGTGCTTTGGATAGGTATGCAGTGATATCACTTTGAGGAGACCAGTGACTATTGTGTCTGTATCGAATCCATGGATCCATCCATGTCTCCATCAATGTTTCGATCTGCCGAAAACACCGTAAATCGCAACATAATATTTCTATCAAATCTGGTAAGTCTAGTGGGTCCTATATTATAAGATCCTTATTTTTACAGAAATCTTAAATAAAACTAAACATTTTTCACAACTAAGACGCATAAATTTCATTATCAAAGATATATTATAAACTTATATTTCAAGCGCCAGTACCGCCCCGCCCTTATAGAAATATTTATTTATTTATTTGCAATTAAATTAAAACAAACAAAATAAAACAATAATTTCTATACTTAAATAACGAACAAATAAAAGAGATACATAAAAAAAAAATTGAAAGGCGTCCGCGTCATGGAAATCTTCCACATCGCCGTCAATTGGACGCGTGCCCAGAATGCTGGCAGCATTGCCATACAACGTGGCAATGCTGGCAGTATTCTGGGTACGCTGATCTTTGGCGTCAAATACAGGCCAGCCTTCTGGTCACGCGAGGCGTCAACCAGTCTCTTTGAGAGATCTCTAAAAAGAGATCTCGCACTTGGACCCCATGGTCCCAACGTTTCGACTACAAACGGCTTAAATACATAATCTCCTACTAGATTTATGTATTTGTGCGGTTTGAGAGTCTCCACTGTAGCTACAGCAGCGCCCACACAACCCGCTGTGCTAGCAAGATGAGATGGCGCAAGGGTGTCGACACACGTTGCGTCCCACACCAAACGCCTACCCAGCTTCCACGGCAGTAAAGACATACCGTCTAGGCTTTTGCCATCGTCGCGTGCCAAGCCCTGAGTTTCTAGTTAGGCTGGAACGCCAGCGGTGACAAGTGGCCGGCGAAGTATGTCATTGAGGTGGGCGTTGCGTGAAATACGACCTGCGCTCCTGCTGCATGACAGACCATGGTGACCAAGGCTGTCGATAGCCTCTCCACAGTGACAGCGATGTGGAGAAACATATGGCGCACCTAAACGAAGGCAAGAAGCAAGTTAGTTATTTAAGTATAGAAATTATTGTATTATAAACTTATGTACTAAAAATACATAACTGCAGTATTTGACTAAAATATTAACAAACTCAAGAATTTATGTACGGGTATTTCCACCAGAACTGTAATAGGAACAGCTAATAATCCAGTTATTAAAAGTGTTGCCGACCAGTCCACAAACTGAAACAAATTAATGACAACATTACTTTACAAATAATATAAACTAGCTGTGTTGCTTGAGGTTTCATTCGTCTAAAACATTTCATTATTCGTTACAAATAACGATACTAATCACGGTCCTGACTATCATAAAGATCAGACAGTCGCTATAGGGACCGCTAATGAAACTGACATATCACATACATATTCCATGGTTAAGACTAGCTTAACTATGGAATATGGTGGAAATATGTGGCAAAGCTAATATTCAGTCAAATCCGGTTAGACTAATATGCGGACCTGGGCCGCAACTGGTATAACGCTAGGGGGATGATAATGTCTAGAGTGAATAAGTGTTAAAGAAGAATCGTATGCCATCTTTGAAACAGGGGCAAGTACAGACCATGACAAAGAAAGACGTGTTGAACGCGTAGGGCCGCGTGGCGATAGTCTTGATGACGAACCAGTGCAGCATTATCACGGCCAGAGCTATGTTCGACAGCTGGCTCCAGCCGCTCCAAGCACAAAACCTCCTAAGTGAATCTGTGGACGAGATTTTTTATTTAAAGTAGACACGCGCAGCTTCACCAGCTCTAAACTTTCTACCCGTATATTAACCGTCACGTTAAGACTTTTTGTATAATGTCAGCAATTATAAAAAAAGCCTTCCTTACGTCATATAAGGCAACTATTGTAAAAATATCATATTTCTAGCTTCAATAGTTTAAGCTCTGCGACGATATGTTTATCCGAATAAGTACTTTTATATATATCAGGAGGGAATCGAGCAGATTGATCGCCTGATAGTTAAGTTATTTTAGCGATTACTGCCGCCCATTTGCACCCACAACACCAAAGAAGTCCATTGCTGGTCTCAGGAGTACCAACGCTACAATTTAAGATATTTTATCACAATGAGTTTTCGAAGTTGAGTGTATTAATGTTATTACTTTAGAAAACATAATTATAGCGTATATATACGTCACTAGCCAATTTCATGCATTGGGTGTCGTACGAGACGACAGTGGAAAATGGGACGAGGCAAATAATAATAATAATATTCTACCAAATACACAAATCACCATCTAGTCCCAAACTAAGCAGAGCTTGTACTATGCGGTTACTAGATAATGGATAAACATACATTTATATATCTTTTTGTAAATACATACTATACATCGAAACACCCAGACCAAGACAAACATTCATGTTCATGCACACGAATGTTTGACTTGAGCGGTAATAAAAAAAAGGGACGATAAATTTGATATCAAACCCTGCGACGACTCGTCTGGCGAGGGTGGTATAGTGGGCCAAATCCTCCTATTTACCCCCACTGATACTGTGAAGCAACTTAGGATAGTCTATCAGTGAAGGAATGACATAACTTATAGTTTAAAAAGTGGCTGTCAGTTAATCCATCATGTAAGAATATTATATCTCAGTGATTTAGTCAATGGATGAGAATCATATATTAATCAAGAAGAAATAGTGTGGCCCAGCAGTGGCCTACACTACTGCTGCGCCATGCGTGCAGTCAAATTATTGCGGGGACGTCAAAAATCTTAGCACCTCATTTCCTGTGTCTTCCTGGTGGTGATTTTCAGTCCCCTCTTCATTACTACTTGTCGTAGGTTGTCCAGCTTGGCATGCATGTCGGCGCGTGTGTGATTCAGCAGACACAGATCATCGGCATAGTCCAGGTCTTCCAAGATGCTGGACAGTCCCATTCTATGCCGCGGCGCTTGCTGTGAGTAGCTTTTTGCATGACGCCATCGGGGACGACAAGGAAGAGGAGAGGTGAAAGGAGACACCCTTGGCGCACACCCGTGAGAACTGGTCTGTCCTCCGAAACGAGACCGTTGTGAGTCCCTCTGCAAGAGTACTTCCCGTAGATAACCTTAATCAGGTTTGTAATTTTCTCGGGGACACCAAGTTCACGTAGCCGGTCCCAGATACAAGTCCACCTCAGCGTATCGAAGCCTTTTTCAAAATGAGAAGATAGTCTTTTAGAACTTCTTTGCGCGATGCAGGATTTATTTTCATCATGTCTGTAGGTGCCGCCGTGTCCATTGTTTTCGCCATCATACAATAGATGGCCCAAATTTATGTAGCTACAGCTAAAATATTTTTATTGAGACTACTTACCGTGGACATGGATGAGTCCTAATCCCACTATGCATCCTAAAATGCAATGAAATGGCCTATCAAACAGTGAGAATAGACTGTAGAAGAGTTGCGACTTGTTGGCATCTCCGAGGTACCCCGTCAAAGGGTATAAAACATATAATGTGGTAGCGCAGTAGTGAAGATACACGAACCACTGAAAACACACAGAAATGTTACGTAAAATATAATAATAACGATATTATCCTGCGACAACTCATACACGGTGTTATAAACACAAATTGAGTAGGACCTGACCTACGTTAACCACATAATAATAATTATAAAGTTAAAATTGTTGAACGTACTTATTGCAGGAAGTACTGATCCGCATTCAATAATATTTTTTTTATATGGAGAAAGGCTTAGGCTCTATAACATCACGATATGAGCCACAGGTATAGAGCCCTAAGGAAGGAGAGTGTAACCGCAGGCTCGTCTAGTTATTGATTAACTCGCTTATACATACATAATACTTAAATCATCATCATCAGCTTTTAACAGTCCACTGCTGGAGTAGGCCTCTCCTTTGAAAGGAGGAATTGGCCTACTATAACACGCTGGCCAAACGGGTTGGTATATAGGTTGGTATATGGGTTTGTATCAAGTTTTCCTTCTCTTACAGTGCCGTTCTCTGCATAATATGCTCCCTCTGTCGGCTCTTACGACACCCATGGGATGATATGGGGAGGTGACACTCTGTATTCTTAATCCGTCACCACACGGACAAATATTTATAAATATTTATAATATTTAAATACGCACATATTATTATCTATAATATAAAAATGAATCGCAAAATGTGTTGGTAAGCGCATAACTCAACAACGCCTGGACCAATTTGGCCAATTCTTTTTTTTAAATGTTCGTTGTAGCCCAAAGATGGTTTTTACGGCGAGAAAAATTCTAATTATTGCCGGAAAAACCCTAAAAACAGTATTTTTCTTTTTCTCATACAAACGTTTTCTAACTAAAACGTAGAGTCAATTTGAGCTTTATTGCTATTATATAAAGTTCATTTTAAATTACTAGCACTCACTGTTGTTTAAAAAATGTAGGTATGTTCCTAACGTCAAAGAGTCAATTTGCACTTTATTACCGCTATATAAATTTCAAATTCAATCATATCTATCAAAACAGTGTGTGTTGGAGTACAAAATACATCGTTAGAGGATAAATAAAAAAAAGAAAACGAAACTCAACAAAAGAGTTTTTATTATTTCTTGACTCCAAGTCATATCAAATTATTATAAAAAAGTTTAAACAACAACAAACTGTCAATGTCAGTGTAGTTTTTCTTGGATTTTCGGTTATCTCAAGTAAGGAAGTAACATAATATATTTATAGTCTAAGGGTTACCTACTCTACTGAGTTTGCTTTTGTCAACTGATACACGAAACAAATTCGTACCTATATCGTGTTTTGTGCAGTGTTTAGTTACCTATGATCACTAATTATTGCATGTGACACAATAATCTATAATATAGATATGCCTCCTATTAGACGAAGCAATTTAGGTAGAAGAACCCGAAATGCTACAAACCAAGCTAATTACCGATCTAATCATGATGCACAAGAACGTGACGACCGAAATGAACGTGAAAGAATTCGGATATCACAAACGCGTGAAGCGCGACCGCGACATTCAACTAATAATCGCGCAAGTTTGAATCGAGCTGCTTTCAGTTACGATGTGTCAATTGACTACAGTAACTACCAATGTGTTGTTATTGGTTCGATGAACTCGGTTTGCTCACATTGTAAGGCATTGAAATATAAATACGAAGCTAATGGATTGTGTTGCGCAAACGGTAAAGTGAAATTGATACCATTGGAACCACCACCAGAGCCATTGTACTCATTGGTTTCAGGAATAGGAACAGATTCTATACACTTTTTGACAAATATTCAACAATATAACAATTGCTTTCAAATGACTTCATTTGGGTCAACAAATGTAGTTCGGGAAAATTTTATGCCAACTTTCAAGGTATGTACCTATAATGGCAGTTAATCATAATTATTTTAGCAAACAATATGTTCTGTCACCTAAGTTAAGATGTGCCACTAATCATAATCATCACTTAGTCATCATATTATTTGGTGATTCACTTTTAGCGACACTTTTATTATTTTGAAACCCAATATAATTAGATATCAGTTGCAACTAATTAGGAGACAGATATATTTTTTAAGAACAAATATTATTTAAGTTTGATCACTGTCAATCCATAAATATGTATATACCTTGCTTATTTATTTCATTTTATAGTGTTTGATGCAAACATAATATTTTTTTAATTTACAGATACAAGGCCAAATATATCACAGAGCCGGTTCACTGTTACCAGTGTCAGATAGCAACTACAAATTCCTGCAAATTTATTTTATGGGCAATTCAGCACAAGAAATTAATCTGCGTTGTGCACATAACAATTTAGTTAAGAGGTCTATTGTAGAACAATTACAAACTTTATTTCATGAAAACAATCAATTGATTATATTGTTCAAAACTGCCCTGGATCTGATGCCATCAGATAATCACAAAATTGTAATCAGAGCTGATAAAACACCTGCGGGTCAACATGCAAGACGTTTTAATGCACCAACTATTGATGAAGTTGCTATTGTTGTAGTTGGAGAAAACTTGGAATCCCGTGATATTGTTTTACATCGTCGGAACGATCAATTACAACGTATAAAGGAAACACACCGCTCATATGATGCACTGCAATATCCCATTATATTTTGGCAAGGTGAAGATGGCTATGATTTCTCAATAAAAATGATAAATCCGATTACAGGTAATTCAAATATTAGTTAAGCTATGGCGATAATATCTTAGTCACTATATTATGTATTTTAATTTTATATTTCAGTGTTTTATATATAACAAAATCTATTTACAGGTTCTGAAACCAACAAAAAAGTCAGTTCAATGAACTATTATTCATACCGCCTAATGATTCGGGAAAACGAAGACAATCACATATTGAAATGTCGACGATTGTATCACAAATATATTGTTGACATGTATATTAAAATTGAAACGGAGAGATTAACATTCATCAGGTTGAATCAGACTAAACTCCGATCTGAAGTGTATATTCACCTTCGAGATGCGATTCTTCCAGCAACATACATCGGAAGCCCTCGACATATGCACGAATATGCTCAAGATGCCATGTCTTATGTTCGACATTATGGTACAGCAGATTTATTCATCACATTTACATGCAATCCGCACTGGATAGAAATCAAGCAGGAGTTATTCCCTGGGCAATCACCAATTGATCGTCATGATATTACAGCCAGAGTCTTTAGACAAAAATTGAAATCTTTAATGGATTTCATCGTAAAACATTATGTGTTTAGTGAGACACGCTGCTGGATGTATTCTGTGGAGTGGCAGAAACGAGGATTGCCACATTCACACATTTTGATTTGGTTAGTTGAAAAGATAAGGCCAAATGAAGGTGATGCAGTGATATCAGCTGAAATCCCTAATGTAGAAGTAGATCCTGGATTGCATGAGGTAGTTATCAAAAACATGATACATGGTCCCTGTGGAACTATTAATCAAAATTCACCATGTATGATGGATGGTAAATGTTCAAAACGATATCCACGGACATTAATATTGGAAACAATTACTGGTAATGACGGTTATCCACTGTATCGTCAACGATCGACAGCAGACAATGGAAGATCAACAATTGTCAAATTAAATCAACAAGATATTGAAATAGATAATCGTTGGATTGTTCCATATTCACCCATTTTATCAAAGACCTTCAAAGCACACATCAACGTTGAATCTTGCCATTCAGTGAAATCTATTAAGTACATTTGCAAATATGTAACCAAAGGGAGTGATATGGCTGTGATTGGAATGGGTGCAGAGAATTACAATGATGAAGTTACCCAATACCAAATGGGCCGCTACGTTAGTAGTAATGAAGCAGTATGGCGAATATTTTCTTTTCCTATTCATGAGAGACACCCTACTGTTGTTCACTTAGCTGTGCATTTAGAAAATGGACAAAGAGTGTATTTTACAGCACAGAACGCAGTACAAAGAGCTGCTCAGCCACCATCTACTACATTAACCAGTTCTTTTGAGACATGCCAAAACGATGTTTTTGCACAAACATTGCTATATTCTGAAATGCCTAAATATTATACTTGGAATCAATCCTCAAGGAAATTTATACGACGAAAACAAGGAAAACAAGTTCCAGGATACCCAGATGTGTATTCCACCGATGCCATTGGTCGAATTTATTCAGTACATCCAAGCAATGATGAATATTTTTATTTACGACTGCTATTAGTCAATGTACGTGGCCCAACATCATTCCAAGATTTACGAACTGTTGATGGTGAATTGTGTGGATCTTACAGAGAAGCCTGTCAACGTTTGCAATTGCTAGAAAATGACGCTAAATGGGATCAAACTCTCAATGATGCTGTAATATCATCACACGCTCATCAAATACGAACATTGTTTTCTATAATCATATCTACATGCTTCCCATCAAACCCAATTGATTTGTGGATCAAGTACTAAGATTATATGTGTGATGATATTTTGTATCAAATACGAAATAGAATGGGAAATCCAAATATACAAATCAGTGAAGAAATTTACAACGAAGCATTGATTTCAATTGAGGACATGTGTTTGATGATGTCAAACAAACTATTAATTCAATTAGGCCTGGCCGCACCCAATCGTCCAATGCATGATGCTTTTAACCAAGAGTTGAATCGAGAAAAACTGTATGATCTCAACACTTTGAAAGAATTAATTCAAACAAATCTTCCACTGTTGAATGAACAACAGAAGTATGTATTTGATACTCTTATGAAAGTAATAAATGATGAAACTGGAGGGATTTACTTCTTAGATGCACCTGGTGGTACAGGAAAAACGTTTTTAATTTCATTAATATTAGCAACAATTCGTTCACAAAATAAAATTGCACTTGCACTCGCTTCGTCGGGAATCGCAGCAACTTTGCTTGAAGGTGGTCGAACAGCCCATTAAGCATTAAAATTGCCATTAAATATGCAAAACAATGAAACTCCGACCTGCAACATTTCGAAGAACTCTGCAATGGCAAAGGTCTTGCAGCAATGTAAATTAATTATTTGGGATGAATGCACGATGGCACATAAAAAATCTTTGGAGGCTTTAGACAGAACCTTAAAAGATCTACGGAGCAATCATAACCAATTTGGTGGTGCAATGATTTTATTAGCAGGAGATTTTCGTCAAACATTGCCAGTGATTCCACGATCAACACCAGCTGATGAACTCAATGCATGTCTAAAGTCCTCAAATTTGTGGAAACATGTCAAAGTACTTCATTAAAGCAAGAATATGCGTGTCGAGTTGCAAAATGACCAATCTGGAAACGTATTTTCTAAACAACTCATTGACATTGGTAATAGCAAATTTCCTACAGACATGTTGACTGGCTGCATTAACTTTCCTCAAAGTTTTTGTCAGTTAACTCGATCAAAAGATGAACTTATTCAGAAGGTGTTTCCAGATGTTTCTCAAAATTACAAAAACCATGATTGGTTAAGCGAACGAGCTATATTGGCTGCAAAAAACATAGATGTAAATGAATTAAATTTAAAAATTCAAGAAAAAATTACAGGTGAATCGAGGATATATAAATCAGTTGATTCGGTTACTGACCAAGATGATGTAGTGAACTATCCACCAGAATTTTTAAACTCGCTGGATTTGCCGGGATTGCCACCTCACAATCTTCAATTAAAGGTTGGATCGGTAGTTACAATGTTACAAAATATCAACCAACCGCGTCTTTGCAACGGCACACGGTTAGCGATAAAAAAATTACAAAACAACGTGATAGAAGCAACTATACTGAAAGGAAAGTATAAAGAAGAAGACGTTCTTATACCGCGTATCCCAATGATTCCGACTGATGTGCCGTTTGAATTTAAACGACTACAGTTTCCAGTTCGGCTTGCTTTTGCTATGACGATAAACAAGTCCCAGGGGCAATCATTAAGTGTTTGTGGTATTAATCTGGAAAACCCATGTTTCACACATGGTCAATTGTATGTCGCCTGTTCCCGTGTTGGAAAACCATCAGATTTGTTTGTCTATGCGCCAGGTAATCAAACAAAAAACATCGTATATCACAAAGCACGACAGTGAAAATTAAACTGATTTTTGTTAATAATTATAATTCACATGATTAACAATAAAGCGATTACTTATTTTTAAATGCTTATATATGTTTTATTTAATTATATTTCTTATTCACAACGCCCTATCACCAGGGTGATTGGTGGTTCTGTTCAGGAGAATTTTTAGCCCCGACTATAAAATATGTAGGAACAAAAAAAAGGCACATTTCAAATCATTTTGACAGGACTTTCGTGCAATTTAATTAGGCAGTACGAAGTCTGCCGGGTCAGCTAGAAGATAAAAAAAATCGCACGCAGATACAGAATAAATGATTTATTTATTTAAAACTTTATGCACAAAATATCTGTACAGAGGCGGACTTAATGCCGTAGGCATTTTCTCCCAGTCAACCTTTGGGTGGTGCAGAGATAAAATGAGCTAGGTGCAATTACTGTTAAGGGATATTGAACTTATATAATTTTCTACATCAGATTAAGATTACATAAATATTTTATTATATCTATACAATATAAATAGATACTAATATAATATAAATATATAGTTATAATAATATACTTACTATAAAATATAAACAAATATAATATATACATATATAAATATATATACAAATGAACATAAAGATTTATAAGATAATTCTATGATGATCCAGCCAACGTATCCATGTAAGTCTGACGAACTCTAGTCTTAAACGCAAGACGGTTAGTGGACATCCTGATTTCCAGAGGGAGTGCATTCCAGAGAAGTATAGATTGGATGTAAAAGGATGAATGAACTAGGCTAGAGCTATGCGAAGGACAGTAGAGAAGAAGATTATTTGAAGAACGAAGATCTTTTTTGTGACTATCACAGAGATATTGAAAATGAGGAGTCAAGTAAGTAGGAGTATTAGGAGAGTGCAATAGAGAATAAAGCGTACACAACGTACGCAAGTTGCGACGTTCTCGTATGGGTAACCAACGTAACTTTGCACGGTACGCAGAAATGTGGTCATACTTGCGAAGATTGAAAATGAATCTAATCCAATTACTGAGAAGACGGTCGAGTATATTGAGTAGATCTGCATTAAGGTCGAGGTAGCACACATCACCATAGTCGATAATAGGGAATATTAAAGTCTGTACCAACACTGCTTTAGTCTTGGATGGCAGAAAGTTCTTAAGACGATAAAGAGACTGCAAGGCACCGGTAACTTTACGACTAACATTTGATATATGTGTACGCCAATCCAGGGTTGCATCAATATGCAAATCAAGATCTTTGACGCTGGAGCTGATGGGTATAACTGATCCATCAAAAGTGACAGATGGGAGAGATGTAATATCCACCCTGCTCAAAATACGGGGACTACCAATAATACTGCCTTGACATTTAGATGGATTTACTGCTAATCCGAAACGATCAGACCAATCTTTGATAGTGTTCAGATCTTGGTTCACTGCGTCTATTGCTGTATTAAGATTTTCTACCCTTGTCTGTGTATAGAGCTGCAGATCATCGGCATACAGATGATACGCACATTGAAGTTCATGAGTTAAGAGATTTATAAATAAGGAAAAGAGAAGTGGAGAAAGTATTCCGCCTTGAGGAACACCAGAGTCAAAATTACGCCATGTTGATGAGGTGTCATCTATACGTACTGACTGCTGACGTCCTCGAAGATAAGAGGAGAACCATTCCAGAACCATAGGTGAGACCATAAGATAGGAGAGGATAGATAGGAGAAGGTCGTGACTGACGGTGTTGAAGGCGTTGGAGAAATCCACCAAGATTAGAATTGTATCCTTGGTGTCCTCCACCCCCTATGCCCAGGCCTGAATCCAGCTTGAAATGGAGAAATAATATTGTTGTCGTAGACAAACCTGGACAGGTGCTTATGCATGCAAGTCTCAAGCACCTTTAAAAGGAAAGGAAGAATACATATTGGTCGAAAATGTGTAGGAAGGGAAGAATTAGGAGACTTAGGCAGTGGACGGATGTAGGCTTTGCGCCATAAGTCGGGGAATGAGCCAGAGTCAAGGGAAAAGTTCAGGATATGGGTAATAATGGGTAGAAGTTGTTCCAGGATAACTGTCATCATCCGACGACTAACGTCATCATGACCTACAGCTTTGGAATTGATCGACAGGATAATCTTTTTGATCTCACCCGATGATAATGGAGAAAATGTAAAATGATCTATGTTTGGACGAGGCAACTGAGCCAAGTAGGCCATCGTGCGACATTTAGTTTGGTTGTCTAAAGTATCGGTAGTGGTGAAGTGGCGATTTAAATCGTCCAAACCAACTGTCGCAGGAAGAACCACCTGACTTTGAACTTTGCGAATGCCCAATGTTCTCAAAAACTGCCATATATTGGCAGCTGACGAGTGAGAAATACTATCGAGAATATGCCGGCGTTTAGCGTTACGTACCATCTGATTGCAACAATTCCTTGCAGTCTTGAAGTAAGTCCAGTTAGCGTCACAGCGATCTTTCTTATATTTTCTGTAAGCCCGGTCCCTGCGTCTCATCGCCATCCGAACACTCTCCGTCATCCAAGGCGCGGGTGGACGCCTCAATTTAGTTTTCCTGACAGGAGCATGCACATCAAACAGCTTTTTGACCGTGTCATTAAACATCTGACTTTCTCGTCAACAGTGGCGGCTGATGTCAAAGGCTGCCAGTCAATGTTTGAGGCGTCTGTCCCGAGCTTATCGACATCCATCCGCCCAAAACAACGCAAATACAGAACTTTAGGACGGAGTTTAGGTGGCTTTAGGATATAGGAGAGGAAGATGAGGTCATGATGGGAGAAACCAGGAGCAGGAAGCTGACCATGGGAGCAGACGGATGAGGGTGCGGATGTAAGGATTAAGTCTAACCAAGTGTCCTCCCCGTTCGGGTTGTGGTGAGTGGCTTGGAGAGGTAGAACGTGGAGGCTGGCAATATCAATGATGTGGGAAAGTTTAACAGAGCGAGAGGAATGATGGGATAATATGTCAGTGTTGAAATCTCCCATGATGATGTGATGTGCGTACTCAGAACCCAAAGATTCCAAAACCGATTCTAAATCAGTGAAGTAATTAACGGTGGGTGGATAATATACAACTCCAAGAACCATTTTGGTTCCCCTGACCCAAACCTCAAGAAAAAGATATTCCGCAGAATTAATAGGCTGAGAAGAACTCACTAGAACTTTGTAAGCAAGGTCACTACGAAGATATATCGCAACCCCGCCACCACGTCTGTCGATACAATTATCGTGTTTAGCTGGGCATCGAACCCATCGCGACTAGTTTAGTGATTACTAACCCCGACTAGCAGTTACGACCAGTAATAATGCCAGACAATATTTGAACCACGAATATTTTGATACAATGGTATTACTTATACCAACTAACCAATCTATAAGTCGAATATTAGGTACTTGTATTGTAACGTCATTTCGGTTGCATCCCAGAATTCATCGACCGTCTTTACCACATTACCGCCTACACTATCCTTGTTTTTGTAGTCGATTAATAAATTTGAGAGGTTGTAGGTAGGTACTTACTTTGTATTCAGATAGCTTAATACGCTTGTCAGCGATTTCATATTGAATGTGAGCTAATAGGAGACCTAGGAAGCACGCTGGCAGAGCGGACCATGACGAAATATAGAAGTCTGAGAAGGACCGTGTATCTTGAAAGCAGTTTCGTACTGATCTGTAAATGGTAAAAATATTTGCATATGATGTCTTGCTTGTTTTGACAAAAGAAGATTTTATCAAAATTTCATTACCCAAACAAATTTTAGCAACCTTTTTTTATACCATTGCAATATTTCGAATGATTTTAGTACGCATATTTTTATTTGGTCAAATTTTTACCTGGCAAAATATTACCAAGTATAATGTCATTATGGCATTTGGTCTTTAATCAAATGATTTATTACAGTAAACAATCTTCAAACAGTAAACGTTTGGTGATATTAGTTTATTTATGGAAGTAGTTAGAGAAGGTTAATTATAAAAGAAATGATTAGGTTAGGCTAGGTTAAAACCAGAATGACTTGCATTAATAGAAAAAATAGATTATTTTCCGGAACTGAACTATTTAGATTAGGATAATTATTGATTTTACGTAAAAACTGTTATTCCAACTGAAATATTTGACTAAATAAAAAATGTTAAAAGTACTAGTTGGTAAACAAGTTATTGTTTAAACGTTCATTTCCCAAACATTAGGTTTGCGTTACAATTTTTTGTGAATAGATTTTTTGCTAAGTAATAATTTGGCGTGGAAATGCCACTTTACCATGAGCTCTATCGGCAATATTATTTTACGAAGGGTCAATCGCAAATCGCATAATTTTATTTGAAGGTTTTAAATAAAACTGTAACAACGGTCAAATCGTTGGGTAAAACTAATTAATTAAACACCACACTAAATAATTTCAACAATGAATCAGTTTGGATTTAGATATAGATACGAGATTTGTGTTGTGTCAAAGTCACAAAACAAAAAGCAAAATTCTTAACACTTACTCTGGTTTATACATGAACGCCACGGGTCTAAATTCTTTAATGTGTGCGATGATTGCAATCAGGATACAAGAAGCTACGAACAGAATAGAGTACAACTTAATAGCAGCTCGTCTGTGACGCCACATGATCAGCGTCAATGTAGCAGCAACGATGTAGATGTGCATATCCATAGCCAAATACCTGCAGACAATTGAGACTTTCAAAATTTGAAAAGCCTTATCCTTAATCTACTCGTTCAACATGCTTGTGTCTCATAAAGAATATTCCTATAACATTTAAATATTGTTTTTCACGATATGCGTCAGACACTCAACTTGTGTTATTTTACGAGTAAAAATCGATAGGAATGTACAGTCACGAGCATAAATATATTACTATGGGCAGATTAGCAAAAATATGTGTCCCAAGAATGAATTCAATAATATCTGTCTGCACGTACGCAGCAAAAATATCTGATATTATCAGGCAGCATAATGAAGTGGCATCAAAATGATGTGATGAAAATGTCGAAGCATAAATATCTGATGTGACAGGTGGCAAAATGTTATGATCCCTTGTGAAGAGCAAATATATGTAACGTTTTATATTTCTGTAATTTGCATTGATTCCGCCCTAAAATCATAAATATGTGACACCAACTAGGTGGCAATAATATCTGACATTATTTTATCTTCAATTTAACTTAAATTTATACGAAATAGTTAAAAAAACAAATGTTATTTTACATTGTTTTAATATAGGCTGTCGTTTTATACTAAACAGGCTGTAAAAAGACCCTTAACGAAAACTGAAATCCCATGTTGTACCAATCACTACGAATATTTTTTTCTTCGGCACCATACCTGGAAAATTACTGGTTCAGGAGATATTGAGGCCCAAAGTTACTATGAAATTTTCTTAGTTACAGTACAAAATCGATGCATTTAACCCGCCAACCTGTTCTATAGATGTCCTATGCACCTATGGATAAGAAGGGTTTTCGAAAATTGCACGCGCGCACTTTTAATTGCGGATAAAAAAATGTGTCTGCTTAAAAAAAAAATCGTTTCCCAAGTTTTGTTTTTGCTTTGTATGACTTGGCATGATGTCCATAACGAGTAGACTTCGGCTTGGTGATGGGTCTTGTGGCACCCTGTATTTATGTCTAGACATATCCAATACTACGACCGAATTAAATTATCTATTATTGTAATGGGTAGATCTATTTTATCTACGGCTGCCAAGTAATAGTTTAGGAATAGGGTATTGGGCTGCCTAGTCAAATTAGTAACTTTTTGTCACCCGTCGAAACGCTAGTTTTGTATTTTATCAACTATATTTTATGGTTTTATTTATATGAAATTTTCTGTAAGAGCAAAATTAAAATTTAAGAATATTTATAGTGGTGATTTGAGACAATCTTTTTGATAAATGATAATTTGCTATTTATTTTTAATACTGTCCGATCCCCTATTGTTTTTATAGTAATATATCAGGCTCGCAGACCTTACTTATTTTTTTGAATTTTATTGGATTAACGATGAGTTATCGAACAGTATCCATTTATGAGGACATACATGGATACTATTCGATGCACAAATTCCATTCATTGCTTTCGAATAACTCGTGAAATGTTTAAAAGTTAATATTCAAAGAGAGGCCTTAAAGTTAATTCATTTCCCTAAACAGAGCCTTGATTTCAATCCCATTGAGAATCTGTGTAGTTCAATGTTTCAACAATAGGATCCAACTCTGGATCTACGTTGTCACACCTTTGACATTTGGGAGTCACTCCGAGGCTCACAAGTGTGTGCTAATATAGTTCTACAATGCAAGAGAGGCTACAGGACGTAACGATGCAAATGAAGGATTTACTCGATTTTAATTCACTATCTTTAATTAGATTTTTTTAAATTAACTAGGAAATTCTAAACGGGAGATAAATTGTATTATTTTATGCCCATATTTTCGCAAATTTATCAATTTGCGACTTCTCGTGGTAAATTTATAAACTACCGGATATCTATTCGTAAGATTACTAAATACGGCAAATAACATAATGTTCTCTGATTGGTCAGTCGATGATAATGAAGATCGGCATCAATTCAACTTAATAGGTTATGTTAGGTTTTCTTGTGACCCTGAACAGAAAAATAGGAGCCTTGCAAAGCAGGGTTCCGTTAACTTAGGCCCATAAATATCACTATAGTTCCAGTTTATTCGTTAAAGTGGCGAAATATAGCGGTGGAGAGGAAGGAAAAAAACACGTGACTTATTCAACCAATCAGAGCCCACATGGCGTTTGGTAATTGTTTACTTATTATTTTACGCATGAATTCGTAAGTTAAGCCATTTGCAAAAAGGTGGGCGGGGCGTAAAATAATACAATTTATCTCTCGTTTAGAATCCTACGAATTTTTGCATTCTCCGGTGACATAAATACTCGCTTAAAATCATTATTTCATTAAGTTGATTAGGCAAATAAAAATAAAAAATATTTATAACGTGTTTTTGTTCATATTCTTTGCCCGACAAAATACATAACAATAAAACATTTTGGCCCATTTTACCGGCGCTATACATTATATCAAATATTTCATTGTTTATAAATTGTATGTCAGATATTATTGCCACCTAGTTGGTGTCACATATTTATGCTTTTAGGGCTTATGCTTCGACATTTTCATCACATCATTTTGATGCCACTTCATTATGCTGCCTGATAATATCAGATATTTTTGCTGCGTACGTGCAGACAGATATTATTGAACTCATTCTTGGGACAGATATTTTTGTTAATCTGCCCATAGTAATATATTTATGCTCGTGACTGTACATGTAACGCACGTGTAAATAATGAATTAGTATTAAAGCTGCGAAAGTGTCCTTGGATTTCTTAACAGCCAATGACACTGTTATACAAGAAAACTTTTATACTGAATAGGTCCATGGGACACATCGAGTAAGTTGTCGCCACAGAAATTGAGCTAAACCAATTTCTGTGATTGTCACCCAGTGTCAAAAATATTGCAATACGCAAAGAAAGACATTATTAAAGGCAAGTGACATAATTGTGAGCGACCTTTCCCAGGGAAATGCATTAGTTCCTTTACTTTGAAGAATAATCCAACTCAGAATCTTTTGTTGGAAATTATCTATTGATTTAAAGAAATAGTTTTTTTTTTTCTTTATTGTTTTGTGGGACTTAAGTGCGCTTGCGCGACTATGTCAGTCCCATAGTGCCCACCTAAAAACTCACACGAACTTAACAAGATTATCTTTCTAAAACAAAAGCATACAACATCTTTGCTGGATCTGACAGAGGACTCGCCAAAACACCATGGAAAGTTCCTACATCCAATCGCGACACATTCAATGTTTGCATGAGTGCTTGCCTCTTATCACGGTACCGAACACATTCCTCCAAAATATGTAGTACATCCTCTACTGTGCCACAGACCTCACAATTAGGGGTATCTGATTTACGCATTAAGTGCGCAAACTTGTTTAGAGGAATATGTCCCGACCGCAATCGATGTGCTACAACAATTTGAGGTCGACTCAGTCCAGCATTAGCAAATCAGGGCATACGAGGAGGCTCACTTTGTAAACTCTTGTACCAAATTCCTTTAAGTTTCGATCTTTCATCATAATACGTTTTCCAGAGTTTATGGCAATGAGACCTGTATTTGGTTAAGATTTCAGAGTATGATGGAAGAAAATTCAATTGAGTGCCTGATAATAAAGCATGCCTGGCTAGTCGGTCAGCCTCCTCGTTACCCAAAAGTCCTACGTGTGATGGTATCCATTGGATTATTACAGTTTTACTGCCTTTGCTAAGTGAATGAATTTGATTTAGAATTTTATAAGCAACGGCTAGCCCTTTTGAGCCAAAACTACATCCAGAAGGAAATAGTTATTTGTGCAACAAGAGAGCAAAGTTGTTTTTTGTTTCGAGTGCTGATTTTGAGTCCCGAGGAAGCGAAGGGTTCTAAGTTAGAATCCTGAGCGTAGTGAGGGACTCAACAGCACGAGATGTAAAAAACTTTGCTCTCGTGTAGCACACATAACTTTTCATCTCAGCAGTGAGAACACATATTACTTAGGAGACATAGAAATTAACAGGAATAGATCGAAATAACGTTTAACACGTTACGCTATACGCTATCAGCGTCAGCGAAATTTTTATTCCCGCTATTTTTTTAAATCGCGTTTTGATACCGCGTCCTTGATGTTCGTTCTTGCTGAAATTCCAAATAAAAATGTATTGGTTAAATACCAATTTTATACAAGATATTAATTAGACTTATTTTTATAAAAATCCAATAATAAATTAAACATATAAACAATAACATTTAAAAAAATGCGTAATTTATTTATTACATATATTACACTCCTAAATTTTAGGGCACTACGCGTTTCCGAACGTGTTTTCTTTGAGGTCGAATTACAAAATCTAATTTCGAAGGGGTTTGTTCTTTACACTTTTTTATATGCATGTGAAAGAGACAGAGCACAGTAAAATTCGAATGTTTCAAATTTATGGCTGAACAATGTCAATTCGTGGCACTGAAGATTGAAAAATTAAAAAGCTACTTTGACCCACGCTTGAATCAAAATCGCGTTTTGTTCACTGTTGTCTCGCAGCAAAAGCGGCATGTTTGAGCTGCTGGGGTGAATAGTTATTTAATTCAATTTCGTTGATTTTTAACCGACTTCAAGAAGTAAGAGGTTGTATGTTACCTCCGAACTTTTACAAGGTTAACAGATTTTAGATGAATACTATTTTTATTTGAATTCAATCAAGATCTGACGAGTAGTTCTCAAGTTATACTTAAAAAAATATTTTTGTTTATAATATGTATTTATTTGAGAAAATTTTAAAGTCGGTTTTCTAGCGAATGTGTTTGCAGTTATCTTACCAGGAAGGAAGTACGCAGAATTGGTCACGGTCAACAATATTGTTGTAGAAAAACACATGAGACCAGAATTTATTTTGGCACGCAGTGCTCTCAGGTGTCACTGTGATTGGTATTAGAGGGCCCTCGCATACAAAGTGATTCCACCAGGTCGCTGCGAAACCGACAAACAGCAAGCTCAGAGGCGCCATCCTGAAAAATATGTTACAGTTAAAGTAAATGTAAAATCAATCACCAATAATTATAAAGTTCTTACGTTACTGACTGAAAGTCAACGCACAGTCGAAATTAATGGACGTAAGAAGATGAACATGGCATGTTTGTTCTAGATTTAAAATTTATTAGTTTAACAATTAGCGTAGCATAGAAAACTAATCCAAGAATCTGTCTACCGTTAACAAAAAAAAATATGAAAAAAGGTAGAGAAAAGCGATGAAAGAGGACAGCATGGCTGGATCTTCTTGCCTCTCAACCTACCTTATATATCGTTTTATTATGCACAGCGGCAGCATAAACAGGTTGAGTGGTCGTTTTTCAGACATGATGAGCAGGTAATAAGCGGTGAAGAAGCACGACATGGTCACCAGGGTATGCATTAGCGAGGTCCCAGCGAATGCCAATACGCCATCAATACGCTGAGTTTGCTGAAAAATGATTTAATGGTCATCATCACAGGCTTTCGCAATCTACTGCTAGTCATAAGCCTCTTCTAATGCTTAACATTAGCATCTTAAGTCAATAGAAGATTTGGCTTTCTATATCATGTTGGTAATTTGGTATACGTTTTGATGTTGAGTTGTTCGTCTCTTCCCAAAGATAATATTGCCTTCGTGTCTTCTCCTTGGTTGCCTCTTTATCCTTCCGCGGGTGTACGACACCCGCGGAAGGATAAAGAGTGGTGATACTATGTACATACATACATAGACTCACGCCTGTTTCCCGGAGGGGTAGGCAGAGACTACGGAACGCCATTTGCAACGATCCTGACATACCTCACTTGCTTCACTCACTCCCATCAAGTTTCTCATGCATGCTCTTCTGTTAAGGGTACTTCTGACTTGTCCTTTTTTCAGGATGTCTCCAATCTGGTCAGAGAACGTTCTCCTAGGTCTTCCCCTTTCTCCTGTCCCATTCACACTAGCCTGATATATCTTCTTTGTCAGTCTATCGTCATCCATCCTCTCCATGTGCCCAAACCATCTTAACATGCCTTTCTCAATGCTTGTCACTACATCTTCTTTTACCCCACACCACTCTCGTATCACACAATTCTTTACTCTGTCGGTCAAAGACACACCACACATACTTCTCAGTGCTCTCATTTCTACAGCATTTATTCTACTTTCAAATCTCTTCTGCCATACCCAACTTTCACTACCATACATAAGGGTAGGCACTAACACACCTCTATGTACAGCCAAACGTGCCTTTTTGGACACGTTTTGACTGTTCATAAACGCCTTCAGAGCTCCATTCACACAATTACCTGCATTAACTCTCCTTTCAATGATACTATGTACTACATAAATATACATAACACTTGACTATAGCAATCAAAGGCACATGTGAGAGCTGATTATTTTAGCTCCACTGCTTCGTCATAATATATGACATCGGCTAGCTGTGGCTAGAACCATATGTACTTATTACATTCAAATGTGTCGTGTAGCCCCTAGACAAGCTTCTTGGATCCCCAGGGCTCTACGGAGCACACTTTGAAAATGGCTACTTATTTTAAGAGTTATTCTTTAACTATCTCTAGTTATGTAGATTGAAATCTTACCTTTTCTAAATGTTCCACATTAGAAACGTAGGTTAGGTAGTGCATAAAATTAGCGTGGACAAACGTAGTTCCAAAGGTCCCAAATATTCTGAAAACAATAAACACTATGTTTGAATGCAATGACATTAGCTGGCTTGGACCGTTTGGAATACAAGCACAAATTGTTCACTGATCGCTTCTACATATTAAGTATGATTAGTTGAATGCTATAATTATAAAATTATTTTACTGTATTTTTATTTTTACTGCTATTTTCATTATATAGCGCCTATTCAAGAAATATTATAAACTACAGAAACGCAACACAAATTCGTTTTGCGACCAAAACTGAGACGATTGTATGCAGGGCCGACTTAGTTATTTTACAAACCAGTAGGTAGTTTAATAAAATCACATCTAGGGGATCTAATGGCAATTGTAAAGGCAAAAATAAATATTTAAATAAACAGACTCCAAATTAATAAACGTCGTCACTTTTCTGAGCACGCAATAAATAATGGCTGTTTTTATTTATAATAATGAATATTTTATAAAAAATAATCTGATTATGTAAATCGATTCGCTCAGCTGTCAGGCCTAAAAGAAAGCAAAAATAAAAAAGCAACATACTTCATTCCGTTCAAAGGCTGTAAAGCTGCGAGTCGGTGGTCTTCACCTTTGTAGACACACGTTACTCTTCTCCAATTCGCTGGTATCGAAAACGCCATTATTAAAGGATTTTCTGAAAACATTCCAGATATTAAGTCACTTATTACGACTACGGTTAGCCAGCTGGTATAAGTCATCATCATCATCAAAGGAAAGGAAAGTAAAGGGCGCCACTGCCATGAATAACATCGGCTGTGTTTATAAAGTGCTTAAAAATATAAATGCTGGTTAAATTGTGAAAATTTTGTCCTTACTGTGCTTTTAGTTATGTGATTCATCTATAAAAACGTTTGTGACACTAAAGTGACTAAACTGTTAGCAATATTTATGATATTAAATAAGAAGTGATACTTCAAGACCAAACACCTAATTGAAGTAAAGATTAAATTAAAAAAAAATAAAAAAAAATAAAGACTGTTTATTTCAATAACATAACACTCAACAATAACAATATCGTTTGGAGTCCCTTTTTAAGCAAATACTTGCTTGTGGTAAGGAACTCCGCTCTTCCATGGTTTACAGTGCAGAAATTTAAGAGTTATGATATTTCAATTTTGCAGGTTAGTAAGTTTTTTGGAAACTGAATTATACAGTGTTAAAACTGGAATGTACATCATAAATATAGTTTATTTATTTTATACATATAAAAAAGGTAGACTATAATTGAAACATAATGAGCGCATGCAAATGTGTGTTTGTGTCTTCGTGTGCATGTGTTATATGTGTTGAAGTGTTTGTGTGTGTGAGTGTGTGTATGAAATTAATTTAAGTCACGATAAGTTTTAATATTTTCCTGTTCTATTTACATTGAGTTCTATCTCATCGTAGTTTTTTGTTTTAAGCCATTCCGTTAAAGATTTTTAACCGACTTCAAAAAAAGGAGGAGGTTTACAATTCGTCGGAATCTTTTTTTTTTTATGTATGTTCCCCGATTTCTCTAAGACGCCTGGACTGATTTCGAAAATTCTTGTTTTGATTGAAAGAGTATACCTTCTAGTTGGTCCCATGATCATCAGGTCAGGATCTGATCATGGAATCCTGAGAAATCGAAGGAACTCTTCAAATTTTATAAGCACACTTGAAGCGATTTGACCCTAACAACCCAATGCCGTCGAGTTTGGGCTCGTTTGAGTCGTCTTTTACATGGACTTTGATGCTAGATGATTTCCATGGTCTGATGATAGAGTTGGAAGGTAACCAAGAGATCTTTGTGATACAATAACCCAATCTCATCGAGGTTAAGGTCGTTTGATTTGTCTTTACACTGGACTTTGGTACTGGATGTTTTGCAGGGTCTGATGATGGAGCAGGAAGGTTGCCATGGGATGTTTGTAATACAAAGACGCAATCCCATTGAGCTTGGGCTCGTTTGATTCGTCTTTACATGGACTTTAGTGCTGAATGTTCAGCAAACTCTGATGATGGAGCAGGAAGGTAGCCATGGGATATTTGTAATACAATTACGCAATCCCATCGAGTTTGGGCTCGTTTGAGTCGTCTTTACATAGACTTTGATGCTGGATGATTTCCATGGTCTAATGATAGAGCTGGAAGGTAACCCAATATCATCGAGTTTAGGGTCGTTTGTTGGTCTTTACATGGACTTTGGTACTGGATGTTTTCCAGGGTCTGACGATGGAGCAGGAAGGTGGCCATGGCATCTTTGTAATACAAAGACGCAATGCCATTGAGTTTGGGCTCTTTGGATTCGTCTTTACATGGACTATAGTGCTGAATGTTTACCAAACTCTGATGATGGAGCAGGAAGGTGGCCATGGGATCTTTGTAATACAATAACGCAATATCATTGTGTTTAAGCTCGTTTGTTTTGTCTTTGGTATTGGATGATTTCCGAGATCTGATGATGGAACTGAAACGAACGTGTTTAGGCTATTTAGTTGAAAACAAAAAATACTTGAAATTTCCAGAAAGGTACAGGTCTACATTTCAGAATTGAGGCACGTAAGGAAGGCCTCCCCATCATGTACCACCTACACTATCCTATGTACCACCTATTACTATTTTTTATTAGTATACCACTAAAAATCAAAAAATAAGAATTATTTTTAAATAAAAACAAACCAACTTCAAAAAACACTAAGGAACTAAAAAACAAAAAATTATTGGTTTTGGAGCAAACATTTTTGAATTCGGTGCCAAGCCCTTACGCAAAAGTTACTAAATTACAAACTACCTATTCTATCAACAACGAAAGTTATATAAAAATGTGTAGAGGTTATATAGTCAGATCAGAAATACTTTGCTTGGCACCGACTCCAAAAATGTTTGCTCCAAAACCAATATTTTTTTGTTTTTTAGTTCCTTAGTGTTTTTTGAAGTTGGTTTGTTTTTATTTAAAAATAATTCTTATTTACATTTAAAGTATGTTAATGCGTTGATAGGTAACTCTTTGTTTATTAGGTTATAAAGACGGGATGACTGACTCTCGAATTGTCGTTCGGCGAAGGACGATTTGACTAACAGCAATAAAACAAACGTTCTAACGTAAACATAAAGTGACAACAAAACATTAAATTTCAAATATTAAGTAAATAATAGTCAATAAAATGCAAAACAATTCAAAGTGTATAAAAGTGACAATTATGTGAATACCGTACATTACTTTTTACACATTTAATATAAAAAGTTGAACTTTGTACCATTACAACTTTCATTTAACTCATTAGTCGTCCATATACTGACATCGCATATTTCGCGTCCGGTGGACATGTGTAAAAGTCAGTAAAAAATATACTGTGTATCACTCATATGGTGGCTAATTTTGGCCCGAAGAATTAAGAGAGTCGTGGCGTGTTTCGGACAACGGATGCCTAGAGAATATGCAATGCAAGGGATCCCTTCTTTTTGCATAATGTTCTTTGTCCTAATATACTTCGGCATAACGATTTTGGCATAATTTGTTTTGGCATAATAATACTTCGGCATATTTTTTTAGGCATACATTTTATGTTGGCATAATCATCTTAAAGACTAATTTGTTTTGGCATAAATTTGATTCGCATAACGCTAGTAGGCCTAATGACTATTAGCATAACGTTAGTAGGCCTAATGACTATTAGCATAACGTTAGTAGGCCTAATGACTATTAGCATAATATTTATATAATTATATATTTAACTTGTAAAAAATGTATATGCTGTGCAACAAAAGTTAGTGACAGAACTGAATTGCTGCAAAACCGACTCCACGTAGTCTTGTTTGTCCTACCCCTAGAGTGTTATTTAAAATCGCGTAGGCGCGTGGGGCAGCCGGCGGCCCGCAGCACCGGAGCCGTGAAAGAAGCCCTGCCTGCTGCATGTTGCATGCTCGCTTGAATGCTGCATTCTGCATGGTTGCTTGTATGCTGCATGCTTGCTGCATGCTTGCTTGCATGCTGCATGTTTGCTTGCATGCTGCATGCTTGCTTGCAAGCTGCATGCTTGCTTGCATGCTTGCTTGCATGCTTGCTTGCATGCTTGCTTGCATGCTGTATGCTTGCTTGCTTCATGCTTCCTACAGCGAAAAATATGCCAAAGATACATTGCCAAAATTATTATATCCAATTTGTATTGTATTGTAATCATTATGCATAAATAAATTTATGCTTTAGGATTTTATGCTTTACGATTTTATGCTTTAGGATTTTATGCTTTAGGATATTATGCTTAAAAAAGTTATGCTTTAGAACTTTATGCTTAATAAATTTTTGCTTAAGAATATTATGCTTAATCATTATTATGGTTAGAGAAATTATGCTTAAAAATTATGCATAAGCTGTTATGCGTAATTATATTATGCGAAAATATAATTATGCCAAACAAAATTATGCTAAGTTATATTAGGTCTTAAAATTTTATGCAAATGGATAGGGAACCACAATGCAAGCAGTATCAAGTTCGATCCGCAATCAACGTACAAAATAATGTCTTTTTGTGATAGCAATATTTCATATTTCCAAATTAAGAACAGTATAAGTGACAAATAGTACTATTGAACTACAAAAAGTTATTTAAACAATTAATATTACATTTAATTTGTTCACTTGAGAGCATTAGAAAGAATACAACTGCCTAATAGTAAGCCTATTAAAATAAACAGCGCTTGTTCCAGCAAATAAACATGGAATTCGAAGTTAATAATATAACTTACCGTAAACCTCGTAGATCTAGCTCTCTACAAGATTTAAGCAAACAAAGCTTCACAAGCAAACAAAGTGAGGAATCACTATTCAACTCAACTGTGATGAGCATTCCACATAGTTTACGGAATAGCAATGAGGTAGATGATATAATTAGTGACCTGAATGAAAAGCTTAAAACTCTAACCATGGAACTGATGAGCGCTCACCAGGAAATTGAAGTTTTAAATGAGGAAAATCTACGTTTGAAGTTAGATCTGGACAAATCGAAAAAGACCACTGATACATTTAGAAAAATCTGTTCGACGCTTCAACGTCCACAGTCAAAAACACCCGTATCTTTACCTAAAAATAAGCCCGTTCAACAAACTATTCCGTCCCTATGTATTACGGATATACCTTCGAAAAAGCCTCAAAATAATTCAACCATCGTGGTACAAGATAAACAGACTCAGACACACAACACTCCTGCAGAGAAAACGAACTGCATATGCGGTTTAGTGCTACCGAGTGATAATCTATACCAGGAATCTTCATTGCCTTCAAAGCATAGCATACCTAGAAAAATTTGCATTATCAGCGAGAATAAGCACAATAAAATTCGCTTAATTGCTGAAACAACGTTTAACAGTAACGTTCAACTTTGCCATTACTTATTACCTAATGGCGGAATTACAAACATGTTACGTAACTTAGAGAAGAAGCTAGAAGACTTTAGAATTAACGACTTCTGCGTTATTCTGATCGGGGAATCAGATTTCATGGTCACAAAAGATTATTTTATACTCTACTAGCTGACCCAGCGAACTCCGTTTCGCCTTTTTAAGAGTTTTTATTTAATTCCCTTTTTTTCAAGCCCCTTTTCCAAAGTTACCATTGACTTAGCGCTTAATCTCTTATCATTTCAGAGTCTATAAATGCTGAACAAACAAACATAGATTTTTATATAATATTGAATTCCCCATTCCTTAAAATATCGGAGACGATACCCATATCGACTTTAAAAAAAAACCCGTCCGCCATCTTTGATTTCCTATCCGCCATCTTTGATCACGAAATAGATGTTGTATTTGGATTCACCATCCCTTAAATCATCGGAGACGATACCCATATTGATTTTTTAAATTTTCCCATCCGCCATCTTTGATTTCCCATCCACCATCTTGAATCACGAAACAGATGTTGTATTTGGATTCCCCATCTCTTTTAACATCGCAGACGATACCATTGACTTTTTTTAAATTTTCCCATCCGCCATCTTTGATTTCCATCCGCCATCTTTGATTTCCATCCGCCATCTTTGATCACGAAATAGATGTTGTATTTCGATTCCCCACCCCTTAAAATACGAAGGTGATACCCATATTGATTTTTAAAATTTTCTCATTCGCCATCTTTGATTTCCCGTCCACCATGTTGGATCACTAAATAAATTTCATATTATTAATACCCATATAGATTGTATCCTATTCGTTTAGCCTTTTTTTGCCTTTCACCCAATCCTCCCCCTTCTCGTTTGACCATTTTATTATTTTTGTCTGGCCCCTAAAAGTTGTGGCTTAATTTTATAATAGCCTATAGCCTTTCGAAATAATGGGGCTATCATAGGCAATAACAATTTTTTAAATCCGACTGCTAGTTCCTGAGATTACCCGACATTATTTTTTAGCCTTTTTAGCCTTTTGCCCGGCCCCATAGGGTCGAAGAGTTATGTTATACAGCCTATAGCCCTCCGGAATAACTGGGCTATCGTATACAAAAAGAATTTTTCAGATCCGACCGGTAGTTACTAAGATTAGCGCGTTCAAACAAACAAACAAACAAAAAAACAAACCAACAAATTCTTCCGCTTTATTATATTAGTAAAGATAAAGATATTTTAACTTATTTTTATATTTGATACAAATCTCCTTTATTGGGCGGATACTTCCATAGTTGTCGTTTTAACTGTTTAAGAAATAATATAACTGCAAAAAGTATTTACACATACAAACTACTTAGTAAAGACTGTGTTATCCGGTATCTGTGACGTTTCGCTAGATCGGCCAATATGGCGACTTTGATTTGTCTGTCAGAACCATTACAATTTAACAAAATACTCGACAATCCAAATTTTGCGGATATATGTTGTCGACTTGATATCTTTATTTTTTAATGTTTTATTATTCAGGTAAGGTTTCGATGTACTCCTTGACGAAATAATTATTATAAGATTTGACACTGCGATAGCAGCGCAGTCCGTCGGTTCCAATGTGAAACATTCCAAAATCCACAACTACTTACAAGTTAAATTAATAATTTGCAATAAAATAAAATTGCGACTATAATTAAAGATCTTATTGAAAGAGTTATGGAAGTAACCGACAAGAAAATATGGGATGTACAAGCGGGATTCCGAAAGGGTATGGGATGCACGGATCAGGTTTTTTCCTTGCGAAGCATAGCCGGAAAATTTTTGGCCAAAGGTCAAAAGGTCTATTGCGCATTCGTGGATTTGGAAAAGGCTTACGATAAAGTGGTGAGGAATGAAATGTGGTCGGTGCTGTCAATGAATGGGGTGGACAGCAGCCTCATTCGAGCTCTGAAATCCCTTTATGAGGATTCTAGAGCTTGTGTGAGGATAAACGGGGCATACACTGACTGGTTTACCATCGATAAAGGTGTTAGACAGGGATGTGTAGCGTCGCCGTGGCTGTTTAACCTCTTCATGGACAGTTGTTTGCAAGATTTAAAACATAGTGACTGCGGATTACGGATGAATGGGTTACTCGTCAAATGCCTCCTTTATGCTGATGATCAGGTTATACTTGCATCTTCAACGGAGGAGTTGCAGGAGATGGTAACAATCATGCATCGTGCGTTAGAAAGGAAAGGAATGAAAGTGAATGTAAGTAAAACGAAAGTTATGGTTTTTGAAAAGGAGGAATGCGTTACGGCTTGTAATGTTTTGATCGATGGACAGCGAGTGGAACAAGTGAATGAGTTTGTTTACTTAGGTACGTTGTTTACAAGAGATGGTAAGAATGAAAAAGATATTGAAAGGAGAGTTAATGCAGGTAATTGTGTGAATGGAGCTCTGAAGGCGTTTATGAACAGTCAAAACGTGTCCAAAAAGGCACGTTTGGCTGTACATAGAGGTGTGTTAGTGCCTACCCTTATGTATGGTAGTGAAAGTTGGGTATGGCAGAAGAGATTTGAAAGTAGAATAAATGCTGTAGAAATGAGAGCACTGAGAAGTATGTGTGGTGTGTCTTTGACCGACAGAGTAAAAAATTGTGTGGTACGAGAGTGGTGTGGGGTAAAAGAAGATGTAGTGACAAGCATTGAGAAAGGCACGTTAAGATGGTTTGGGCACATGGAGAGGATGGATGACGATAGACTGACAAAGAAGATATATCAGGCTAGTGTAAATGGGACAGGACAAAGGGGAAGTCCTAGGAGAACGTTCTCTGACCAGATTGGAGACATCCTGAAAAAAGGACAAGTCAGAAGTACCCTTAACAGAAGAGCATGCATGAGAAACTTGATGGGAGTGAGTGAAGCAAGTGAGGTATGTCAGGATCGTTGCAAATGGCGTTCCGTAGTCTCTGCCTACCCCTCCGGGAAACAGGCGTGAGTCTATGTATGTATGTATGTATGTAAAGATCTAAGCTATCCTATCTCTCAAGTTGGACCAGACTGCTCACGGTGTGCCAATTTAATTTAAAATCGGTTAAGTAGTTTAGGAATCCATCGCGAACAAACATCGTGACAGGAGATTTATATATATTAAAGATATTCGACAAGTTCTTGAAAAAATCACACATACAAATGTAATTCTCGGTTTCACAACGTACAAAATGAATAATTATGTAAATATGTATAATTGGAGAGTAGAAAATTTTAATAGTCTGCTATATTGAGATATCATGACTCACGAACATGCATATTATATTGATACAAATAAAAATTTGACTTTTGTCAACCAAATGTTTAACTATAAATCAGGCTTATTAAATAATTATGGCATGCGAACAATTTTTAGTGGTATAATATGTGTCATAGAGTCCATAAATGTACATCAGTTATCCTATGTATCTCAGTCATATCAGATGCCAGAATATAACACACAAGAATATACACAAACCGACATAACCAAAGAACAGGGTGAGGCACTGTTTTACGGGTATAATTATTTTTATATACTACATCAAAACATTGCAGGCTTATACAATAAATCAGACGAACTCACTGTATGCCTCGACGAATTAAAGGGTAAAAATATGCCCATAGATGTAATCTGCATATCAGAAACTTTTTAAGTGCCTGAAATTGAAAACCTAGTTTTTATTCCAAATTATTGTATGCAATCGTGTTACAGTAGAAGTAATAGGAAGAGGGGAGGTACATGTATTCTGGTAAAAAAAGGTCACAAATGTAAAGACATACCCGAAATAGTTAATCTGTCTATAAGTGGTGTCTTGGACATCGATATATAATACTACCAGATATCGTGTCCGCGCCAAAAAACCGTCTCGGCAAATAACGGCTCGCTTGACAGCGCGATCGTATATTGTGTTTAGTTCGTTTGAAACACAGCCAACGTCAATACGTTTCACAATTCCGCAGTGCCTAATAAAAAGTTGCAAAAATACATACATACATAGACTCACGCCTGTTTCCCAGAAGGGGTAGGCAGAGGCATATTAAACGCCCACTTTTCGCCAGTGTTTTGATCCCACGTAATAGGTGGCGAGCCTATTGCCGCTTATCGGGATATTTTGTTTGCCAGAGCCTCGTCCGTTGATCGGCAGGTGCACCACTTGCAGGTGAGGTTGGCTTGGGACCCTAAGTTCTTGGTGGGAACCCTATGCACCACAACGTACAAAAATTTGCAAACAACAGTTGCAAAAATGATGCCTGAAAATGCAATTTAATGGATGGAGTATCTTACTTTCGGTAAGTAAATACAAAATAAGTTATATTTTAAGCTTAGAATTACCAAATTATAATATATTTTGAACGAAATGAATGATTTAATCCGCCATAAAAAAAAATTCACGCACGTCAAAATATCTTGACAAGCCACAGATAACAGTGATAACACATACACAAACCGGAACAGTGCATGGAGTAAATTTTTTTTGTAACATTTTTTAATAATTTGTTACCAGAATATCGAAATCGGTTGTTTAAAATTGGTTAAGGCTATTTGAATTATTTGTTATTTTTTAACCACTTACGACACCATCTAGTCTTAAACTAAGGATAAGCTAGTACTGTGGCTACTAGACATTGGATAAACATATATAGCTACTTCTTTTTAGGGTTCCGTACCAAAAAGGTAAAAAACGGAAGCCTATTACTAAGCCCCCGCTGTCTGTCTGTCCGTTCGTCTGTCTGTCTGTCTGTCACCAGGCTGTATCTCATAAACCGTGATAGCTAGAATGCTGAAATTTTCACAAATTATGTATTTCGGTTGCCGCTATAACAACAAATACTAAAAATAAAAAAAAATGAAAATATTAAGGGGGGGTCCCATAGAAAAAATTCGGGCAAGTGCGAGTCTGACTCGCGCACCGAGGGTTCCGTACGCATTTTACCTTACTTGAGGTTGAATAACGCTAGTCCTCTAAATCTGTATGAGCGCCCATACAACTTAGAGGACTATCTTAAATGGAGTCTACTATGTATGTATGTACACCCTTAAATTTTCCACTTTTTTATTTTTTGTAATTTTTCCTTTATTTGTGCTGTAAGACCCTGATTTTGGCCAAATTTCGTGATTCTAGTTCAACGGGAACTACCATATAGGTTTTCGACCTAAAACCTATAGGGTACTTACGGTTGACCTAGAATCGTCAAAACCAAGGTCTTACAGCAAAAGTAAAGGAAAAAATCCGAAAATTAAAAAAAGTTGAAAATTAAGGTTAATTTTGGTACTTACAAGTTTTCGCAAAAATCAAATTTTGACCATATCTTTTTATTGGGTTGACCCAGGACCCTGATTTTCATACATCTAATAGCAACCATAGACCTCAGTATCTGGTATAAATTTCAATTTGCGAGGTCCACCCGTTCCTGAGAAAATCGGTGGTGACATACGGACAGACAGACAGACAGACTGACAGACAGACAGACAGACGGACAAGAAAGTGATCTTATAAGGATTTCTTTTTTTACCTTGAGGTACGGAACCCTAAAAACGTGTTTTTTTTCGTATTTTTTGCTCAAAATTACTAACTGTAACAGGTAGACGCTTTACATTTTCACAGAATAAGTAGTTGTATATTACCTTTCAAAAATAATAATTAAATAAAGAAAAATTAAACAATAAAGGGGGCTCCCATACAACAAACGTATTTTTTAAGCAATTTGTTACTCGATCTTAATAAACAGGTAGAAACTTAAAAAGTATTTAGGCACACATACAACGACCGTGATGTTTTTATAGATGATGGTACGGAACCCTTCGTGTGCGAGTCCGACTCGCACTTGCCCAATTTTATTTTAAATACCTGCATATCATGCATAGAGACACCCAGACCAAGACAAAAATTCATGTTCAAGCACACAAATATTTGACTTGAGCGAGAATCGAACCCGCGACCTGCGGCGTAGCAGTGGCTTACACTCCCGCGGCGCCAACCGGTCGACTAAACAATACTAACTACTAGTTAAATAACTATTAGTTGAAAAGAAACGAGAGATATCAAAAATATGTACATCAAAACGACAATTATTTAATAAACTCAACTTATTTAAAGGATTCAATTCAGGTATCACATAAAGTTAAAATAATTCTGCAATGTTTTGATATCAACCTTACGATGAAAAATGAAATACATCATTGCGCCAACGGTACCACTTATGATTTCACATTTAGGTACCATAAAATTATTTTAGATTAAAATTGATTGTCTACAACTAATAAGTAAATTAAATTTCTACGTGCTGCGTCACCCGATTAAACCTTACGTAGCTCCACCGCTTAAGTTTGTTTTCAACCGACTTCAAAAAAAGGAGGCAGTCTCAATTCGACTGTACTTTTTTGGGTTTGTTACCTCAGAACTCTCGACTGGTTGAACGGATTTTCATTATATTTTTTTTAATTTGAAAGCTTAGTGGCGGGACGCAAGGCGTTTGGTATCATTTTAATTTTGTCCAATTTGAAGGTGGTTTTGTTTTTTGTTAAAAAATAATGATGTTTATGTAATTAAGTTACTATAGTGCGTGTTGTGTTTACCTATTAAAGGTGTGCATTCAGAATCTACGTAATTGTAATAGACTTAATGTGCTTATTAAATGTTAAATGTCTGTTGGTGAACATAAATAAATAAATAGAACTGTCATTGTACCATGAAGATTGAAGATGATTATAAAGATAAGGAATTAAGGTGTATTTTTATTTGTCACATCCTGCGATATCTAGCTTGGTGAGCCGTCGACAATTAATATATTTGAAAACAGGCGTACTTACATATTTTTGTACACTGCATAAAAAGTAAATAAACATTAAACAAAAAAAACCGGTCAAGTGCGAGTCGGACTCGCGCACCGAGGGTTCCGTACAAACCTGTAGGTATATATGTAAAAGTTCACCGGTCATAGTTATGGTATTTTTATTGCCAAATGAAATCCATAACATTACAGTATGAAAAGCTGGAGGAGCATAAATGAAAGAAAAAGGGGTCTTTGTCGTTTGTAATCAGTCATTCTTTATTTTATATTAACATAACTATATATATCGCTTATTTTATAATATAACTTAAATACTTATACCAGCCTTGCAGCAGCCTTGCAAAAGTCGGCTGATGAATGATGGTAAGATTTTTTATCAAAGTTATTGGTTTACAAAGTTTTTAGTGACTATTAGAAATCTGTTACAAAAATACTTATAAAGTACAGAATAATTAGCAAAAAGGTTTGAAGACTATGTAATTATTTGAAATCTCAATCTCAATCAACCTATCACAGTCCACTGCTGGACATAGGCCTCTCCCAACACGCACCACAGCACACGGTCCTCAGCCTTCCGCATCCTTTATCTGGGCTATAAGACGTTGCTTCGTACCAAATTTCAAGATTTTGAGTTCACGGGAAGTACCCTGTAGATTTTGATTCCATTGCGAGTAGTCGCAAGTTTAAAAATATGATTATATTGCTCTTTCTTTTGATTGCGTAGACATAGAACTTTGATTTTGTTATAGCCTAACGGTGTTATATACCTGAGTATTTGATATGAATTTCAATTTAATACTTCTACGCGTTCAAGAGAAAGGGGTAGTAACTTTAAATTTATTAAAAATATTTTTTTATGTGCTGTAACTAAAAAATTACGGTTTTCGCAATTGTTCCTTTATAAGTGATATAAGACGTTGCTTCGTACCAAATTTCAAGATTTTGAGTTCACGGGAAGTACCCTGTGGTTTTGATTCACTTGCGAGTAGGCGCGAGTTTGAAAATATGCTTATATTGCTCTTTCTTTTGATTGCGTTGACATAGAAGCTTGATTTTGTTGCAGCCTTACGTTGTTATATACCTTTATTTTTTTTTGTTTTACGAGGTGGAAAATCCCTTCGGATCTCCGACTCTTGGGGGAAATAAGAGCCGGAGTATGTGGTGTTTCCACTAAAAACCACCTCGACTTTCTCCATGTACCCGTGTGCCGCAGAGAATAGGGAGGATGGCAACGCAACACCGCATCTCCTCTTCCTCTGCGGCCCCACCGCGACGCTTCGAATGGTGCGCCCCCATTTGGTCGCGGGAGATAGGGCGCGTGGCAACGCAACAACGACACGCCTCTCCTCCCGCGACCGCACCCGACTGCAAGGGACAGACAGAACTGTCCCCCGCACCCGCACCGTTGGACGCATCCTACGCAGGCCCCTTCAAGCCCACGCGGAGCGTCCCCTCCTGGATCCCTCTTAGCTTCACCGCGGGTGACCAATCCACGGTTACTGAGCCACGTTGTTATAAACCTGAGTATTTGATATGAATTTCAATTTAATACCTCCACGGGTTCAAGAGAAAGGGGTAGTAACTTTAAATTTATTAAAATATTTTTTTATATGCTGAAACTAAAAATTTACGGTTTTCGCAATTTTTCCTTCATATGTAATATAAGACGTTACTTCGTACCAAATCTCAAGATTCTGAGTTCACGGGAAGTACCCTGTAGGTCTTGATTCACTTGCGAGTAGGCGCGAGTTTGAAAATATGCTTATATTGCTCTTTCTTTTGATTGCGTTGACATAGAAGCTTGATTTTATTGCAGCCTTACGGTGTTATATACTTGAGTATTTGATATGAATTTCAATTTAATACCTCTACGCATTCAAGACAAAGGGGTAGTAACTTTAAATTTATTAAAAATATTTTTTTATATGCTGTTACAAAAAATTTACGGTTTTCGCAATTTTTCCTTTATAAGTGATATAAGACGTTGCTTCGTACCAAATTTCAAGATTCTGAGTTCACGGGAAGTACCCGGTAGGTTTTGATTCCAAAGCAAGTTTGAAAATATGCTGCAATTTGCAGGATATACGGCTGTATCTTTTGATTGCGTTGGATTAGAAGTTTGATTTTTTTACAGCTCTATGGAACCGTAGATTCGAGTATTTAGTATAAATTTCAGTTTGATAACGCCTCCACGCATTCCTGAGAAAAGGGTCTTGACAGACGGACGGACAACAAAGTTATCCTATAAGGGTTCCGTTTTTTCCTTTCGAGGTACGGAACTCTAAAAAAGTAAGGCTAATCTATAACTGCTATTATATAACGATGCGGCGGGGACCAGATAGTTAAATTATAAGTAATGTTTATTAAGAAACATAGATGGCCGAAACTTAAAAGAAAAGAACTAGTAAACTTCTGCGTTCATTCATAATATAAATTATTTTAGTGTTCTGCGCGAGTCCATATATGTCATAGTCCATACCATGTAGTAAAATTCAAATTCGAAATTCGAAAAAATAAGAAAATAAACGAAAATGACGTTTTTTGTCACGACTGGTCGTAAGTATTAGATAACATTTTAATGATTTGTGACTTTATTACTCGATCTCATGGTTGTAATTTGGTTGAACTTAAAACTGTTTTACAACATTTGTCTCTGTTTGGTAGGAATCAAATGTCGCGGACAGATTTTAGCTAAGATTTTGTACGTGACTCGTCATCTTGTCCTAGTAGTATTATATATCGATGGTCTTGGAATGTTGTGCAGTGGAAATGATATGCTATGGGATTGTTATTATATGTATTTATAGAGTACCTAAAAGTAGTAAATTAAATTTATTTTTTGAACAATTGACCAAAATTATGAAAGTTACAACAAAATATCGCAAAAGAAAAGTCATAATAGCAGGCGATTTTAACATAGATATGCTTAAACAAAACAATATGTCACGGGAGCTAAAGTGTTTACTTTTGAATTATAACTTAAAATTACAATTAAAACAACCTACAAGATTAGCTAGTAGTACCTGTATTGACAACTTCGCACATAATTTAGGGAAAAATGCGAATCGCATGTAACAGAGTTCAGCTTATCAGATCATACGGCCCAAATACTCAAATTTACAGTAAATCAATCTTGTTTAATTGATAACTGGTTTATAAGACGCCGTGACTATTGTATTGAAAACATGCAACTGTTTAAAGGGCACATTGAATGTCTTTCTTTTTCAGAAATCTATAGCACAGAAAGTTCTAACACAGCCTATGACACTTTCATGGATACGTTTGCGGTTCTATATGACCTATGTTTTCCTTACAAATTTATCAAAATAAACACCAATAATAAACTAAAATGGATTTCCCAAGGCGTGAAAAAATGCATCAAAAAGAAAAGAAATTTACTGTGGCATTATAGACTTAATAAAAACGAAACAAACAAACACAAATTTAAAAACTACTCTAAGATTTATAAAAAAGTTATTAAGATTACACAACGTGCGCAAAATGATTACAAAATAACAACCGCACCTAACAAACAATAGCAGTAAACTACTTGCATCGATGTTCATGGCGCCAAGTACTCCTAAAGACATATTAACAGTCATACGGTCTCTAAAGAATACCAATAGTGTCGGGTACGACGGAATCTCAACACGGATAATTAAGTACGTCGCTGGTGATATCTGTGAACACTTAAGTCATATACTTAACCTAACTATACTCTCCGGCGTATATCCAGATAACATGTAGACTTCTATCGTCAAGCCACTATTTAAAAAAGGTAACAGCCATCACATGGATTCATACAGGCCTATTGCGCTAACGTGTACCATATCTATGATATTTGAAAAATACATTCATGAGCAAGTCTACAAATACCTAGAGAAATCGAATATACTAACAAAAAAACAGAAGGGTTTTCGAAAAAACAAAACCATAAATATGGCAATTTATGACTTTTTGCGCAATTTTATTACTAGTATTGATAAAAATAATTGCATATGCTCTATTTTTTGCGATATGACCTCAGCATTTGACTATGTGGATCATGACATTTTATTGAATAAATTAGAGCGATATGGCATTCGAGGAAATGTGTTAAAATTGTTGGAAACTTATCTTAAAAATCGTAAACAGTACACTCAGATATCTATGGTCAATTCCAACTCACGTAAGGAAGTGATTTATACGTCTGATCCAAGAATAGTTCTATACGGTGTTCCACAGGGAAGCGTGTTGCGTCCGTTACTATTCATTATTTATATTAATGATCTACCGAGAGTAACTGAATTTCCAATTTGTCTCTTTGCCGATGACAGCACAGCCACTGTCAGTGCTAGAAATACGGACTGTTTTGAGAAGGACATAAATGATACGGTGCAATCAGTAATGTCATGGATGGATGATAATAATCTAAAAATGAACTTAACTAAAACAAAAGCCATGTTCTTTAGTCAACGGACAACACCGCCTCAAGTAAATGTTAACTATCACGGGACAGAACTAAATATAGTGGATTCAACAACATTTTTAGGCATCATAATTGATAAAAAGCTGACTTGGAAAGACCATATTTAACAACTAAACAAGCGGTTGAACTCGAATATTTACGCTCTGTCTAAGCTAGCGCGCGTTATTAATGTGTCGTCGCTTATCACAGCATATCATGGCATAACAGACTCAATCCTAAGATTCGGCATAATTTTTTGGGGCAACTCTACTAACAAGGAACATATATTTAAGTCCCAAAAAAAATGTATCCGAGCAATGTTTGGCCTAAAATTAACAGACACTTGTAGACCATTTTTCATTAAGTATAACATACTAACTCTACCGTCACTGTATGTCTATGAAGTCACTGTTTTTGTAAAAGCAAATCCGCATCTTTTTGACAAACTATCTGTTGTCAACAATCGAAACAGGCGTGATAATTAACAGTTATGTGTAGTGAAGTGTACTACAGCGCTCATGCACTAAAGCATATTTTGTATGGCACCCGTTATCTATAACAAGTTACCAAAGCACATCAAACTGTTAAATATTAGCACTTTTAAACAACAGCTTAAGAAATATCTTACCCCGAAATGCTACTATAGCATAACGCAGTTTTTAACAGATAAAAATTATATCTTGTAACTTTCTTAATGTCCCTGACGCCTGCCATTATGACATTCTTCAAACATTAGTACTTATACTGTGATTACCTGTATTTATTGCTAACATTTTATAATTTAAATTACTTGTGACATATTTTTATGATTTTTTAATTTTGAATCACTTGAGACATGTATATATTTTATAATGCTGAAATGTTATATACTGATAGTTTGAATATATATATACTTAATCCATGGACATAGATGAAATCACTGCTAAAATATTTCTGCTAAAATATATTTTATGCTTAAATATTTCTGATGTGTGTTTATTATGTATAAATGTGTGTTTTGTGTTTTGTTACTTTATATGCAATGTAGTTTCTAATGCAATCAAATTACTTGACTTCCTGTAAGTATTAATTATATTTTAATAATAATATATAACTTTATTCTTAATTTAATATGTCTGTCGTCTGTATTTTTGTTTTTAATTCTGCTTTAATAGCGTTCGGTAATATTATGTACCAATAAAATTTCGTTACGGCATACGAAATTTTATTATACTGGCAAAACATGTAGAACATTTTTAAGAATTCTTTGTAACAACTTGCATGCAAGCTAAAACTTGTATTGTATCACTCATGTTTTACGAAACAAATTTATTCTTATTCTTATTATATTCAGCCCTGTATATAAACTGTCCCACTGCTGGGCACGGGCCTCTTCTCACTATGAGAAGGATAAGGCCATAGTCCACCACGCTGGCCTAGTGCGGATTGGCAGACTTTACATATCTTTCGAGAACATTATGGAGAACTCTCAGACATGAAGGTTTCCGAAAAGTCATAGGTGCGCGCCGTGGATTCGAACCCGGACCCTCTGCGTAGCACTCTGTCGGTCTCTCCACTAGGCTATCGCTGCCTTGCTGGTACAAGCTCTTATTAGCTAAGTCAGAGATAGTATCATAAATCACCTTTGTTGTACGTTTATGTATTTATTCAATATGTATATTACGTAGATTTATGCTATATTATGGATCTATGTTTTATTTTGAACATATTATGTCCGATGTCTACACTATAATATTATTAAGAGGAAAAATTTGTATTTTTGTTTGTTTGTTTGTTTGTTTTGTTTGTAATGGATAAACTCAAAATCTACTGCACCGATTTTAAAAATTCTTTCACCATTAGAAAGCTACATTATCTGCGAGTAACATAGGCTATATTTTATTTTAGAACAAAATAAGGGTCCGTAAGATATTTGGGTTTTTCGGGTACGCGAAGTAGTTTTCTCAGGACGCGGGTGAAACCGCGGGAAACGGCTAGTATTTAATAGTTGTGCATGTATTGTAATATTATGTTAATTTATGTATCCTATAGTCTAAACATTCATTTGGGTGACGTTCAAATATATTTTCTCTGCATGTCTTCATGTCATTCTTTACATCTAATTCTTTTCTCTCTGGACCACTTCTAAGGTAAACTGGGATAATGCATTTGTCATAAAGACGCATGCATACAATGTGTATTCAAAATGTTATTCGCAGGGGACCCTGTTGGATTTAGAGCTCTCCTAATTTTCATCTCAATAGAATTGTATTCCTATTAGTAGGATTAGGTGTTCTATACACGCTTGGCAGACGGGTTGGTATAGGGTTTGATTTTGAAATATCATTTCCACGTAAATTTTCAGTGGCCGTCTTTTGCGACACCTACGGAATGAAATGGGTTAATGACACTGTATTTGGTCGGTCGGGACGTGACGACCCCACCGCCCACTGGGGGAGTTACTCTGACGAGTAGATACTCGTCATAGTATCTCCCCAGCGCAGGCAGTCAACCGAAAGATGGCGGTCAAACCATCTGAACCTGGCGGAAGTAAATCCCAAGGTGCTAGATGGGCAGCAGCGTCCAGCTCTAAAGACTTCTGCCACTGCGATCGCCAATACGCCTGCCAAGCGTGGCGATTACGGCAAATCCCCCTAAACATGAACCACATCAATAAAAACCGGCCCCTAGTCCCCGGCGGCCCCGCTAGTCCTGGTTATGGTAGCGGCCATGGTAACGGCAGGCCAAGGGTTGCGAAGAATCTCCGGAAGATATCGGGCTACCACCACCAACGACAATTGGCCCTGGCAACACTAAGCACGCGCACACTGCGGACCGACGAGAAGATTGTCGAGCTGGAAGAAGAATTGAGCAAGTTGCGATGGGATATCATAGGCCTATCTGAAGTCCGAAGACAGGGGGAGGACTCGATAGTTCTCAATTCCGGTAACATGCTCTTCTACCGGGAGGGTGACCAACAGTCCCAAGGTGGTATCTGGTTCCTCGTCCACAAATCTCTCGTGACCAACGTGGTAAATATCGGGAGTGTTTCGAGCAGGGTAGCGTACCTTATACTCAAAATATCCAAGCGGTAATCGCTGAAGGTTATACAGGTATACGCTCCGACCTTGACGCATCCCGATGAGGAGGTGGAGGCCATGTACAAGGACATATCTCGGGCTATACATGGCTTCAAAACCCATTACACTGTGGTCATGGGAGATTTTAACGCGAAACTGGGCAAACGCGACGGTGATGACCTGAGAGTGGGGCAATTTGGATATGGGCATCGGAATTCCCGGGGTCACTTGCTGGCTAGCTTTGTGCAGAAGGAAGGACTCAATATGATGAATTCCTATTTCAAGAAGCGAGAATGCCGCAAGTGGACCTGGGCAAGTTCAGACGGTGCCACCAAAAATGAGATTGACTTTATCATGTCGACGAAGAGGCAAATATTCAATGATGTCTCTGTGATCAATTCGTTTAAAGTGGGGAGCGATCACCGAATGGTAAGAGGCACATTGATTATCTGTACAAGCCTCGAACGGTCGAGGTTGATAAAGTCCACACTCTGAGCGGCACCGGTTCATATCCAAAACCCCGAGAGCTTTCAGCTCGAACTCAAGAACCGTTTCGAATGCCTGGGCGAATGCGTAGATGTGGACGAGTACAGTAACGGGTTCGTGGATGCTGTCCATACAACAGGGGCTAAATTCTTTAAGCCCCAGAAAAGCAAGAGAACCAGCAAGATCTCAGGTCCGACCCTCGAGCTGTTAGAGGAAAGGCGCAAGATGGTTCTGCTATCCTCCGACGACATGCCGAAATATCGGCACCTCAACATACAGATCTCTAAGTCTCTGACTCGCAATCTCCGCCAATACAACACAAAATGTGTTCGTGAGGCGATCGAGCAGAATAAGGGATCCAAAGTGTTACAGAAAGATTTGTCTGTTGGGCAGAGCCAGCTGACAAAGCTGAAGACGGAGGATGGCAGAATCGTATCGTCCAAGTCTGAGCTCTTGGAGGAGATCAAAAGGTTCTATGGACAGCTATACACGACAACGCAACAACCCGCAAGTACTCCAGTGTCAGACCCTAGAGCTGGATTGACCCGACACTATACCGAAGATATCCCGGACGTCAGCGTGCACGAGATTAGTGTGGCTCTCAAACAGCTCAAAAACAACAAGGCGCCGGGTGATGACGGAATTACGAGCGAGCTTCTGAAGGCCGGCGGTACAGTCGCGGTCTGAAAGTGTTTACCACCTTAAGGCTTATAATTGCATAAACACATCAATGACACAAGGACGACGATATTGTACTGGCAACCAATCTATGATAACATGCGTTACGTAGCAACTGGTGTCAATAACGATTTATTATTCCCCATTTATAACATACGTTCATTTAATTACAAGCGTGATATTAACACTGAAACTAAAATATTTGTAGTCTTCAAATAATGTAATTTTAAATTTGCTATTTACGATTTTGTTATTTGTATTTAATAAGTTTATCAAATTACTTTTACATTGATATTCTAATGAAAGGGATGTCAAAAATACGACATCCTGAATATCAACCCTTTTTGAAAAAAATACAATATTTATATCGTCTAGCGTAAGACTGCCTCGTTGGTCTAGCGGTAGTACATACGACAGCTGATCATGAGGTCTCGGGTTCGATTCGCGGGTCGGGCTCGGAAAATGTTGCTAAGGTTTTCTGTTAAGAATTTCTTAGTGACAAATTATTAGGAATTTCTGTTAAGAAATTCATAATAATTAGCCCGAATTCGGCGGTGTTTCACCCCCGTGCATCAGAAAGCACGTTAAGCAGTCCCGGCTGTCGTGAATTCATGATCTATGGCAGTCATTAGTGGGAAGTCAGTGCCCTCAAATATACCTACTGACTACTGGTCTAACCTTAGAATGATGTTAGATGGCAGTCGCTCCGTGTAAAAACTGATATTCAGTCAAATCTCGGTAGACCAGTATTAGCAGGCCCTGGTCTCCGAAGCGCAAGCTTGGGATGCAACTAAGAAAATGCTAGGGTGATGATGATGATATCGTCTAGCGAAAATCAGGGCGCGGTCTGACTGTGAGCTATAATGATAGTGGATGGTATGCTAGTCACGTTAAAGCGCATGCTGATCACATAAGTGAGCTTTTGTTTAGATAGTGTGCGCCCTTAACCAGGCGAATCGAGCTTTATAAAAAAATAGGCAGAAATAATCAAAAATAAATTCAACACATATTTTTTTGTTAATAAGAGTTTTAATAACGAATATAGCCTCCCTCAGCAGCCACAACGGCACGTAATCTATCGCGCATAGATGCAACAAGGCGCGCGCACAAGTCTGTCCCTCTGATACCTTCCCATACTTGTGCACAATGTGCTCTAAGAGATTCAGGGGTTCTTTCCGACTGGCAATCCCAACGTAGAACCATTATGCCCCACAGATTTTCGATGGGGTTTAAATCTGCATACCGAGCAGGCCATTGAATGCGGCGAATGTCACGGTGCATCTCTAACCACGCCGTAGTAACACGAGCCGTGTGAATTGGTGCATTATCTTGCACGTAATTTACGTGTGGAAAGTCTGCTGGAGGGTAAACTACGCGCACAGTAAGCAGCATCACCTCTTCCAGAAGAGACACATAATTGTTTGCGGTAGCCCTATTGTCTTATAATGCTAGTTCTCCGACGCCGTCGTGACTCATTCACCACCATAAGTTGACCGAAATTCGAAGTTAATCTACCGATTTGGCTAGATTTAAAGCTTTTTTCGTCGGTAAATATTACATTCGACCAATCAAAATCAATATATTGTCTTGCAAAATTTAGGCGGGCAGTCTTGTGGTGGGTTTTTAGCTCGACTTTAATGGCATGGTGCCTGTAGTGGAGCCCCGCGTGGTGCAAAGCACGTCGAATTGTCCGAGGACACACATTATACAGCTCAGCAAAATGACGAGTTGCTGTGAAGCCGTTTTCTTCATAATTTTGGACCATTTGCCTTATTTGCGTGTCGGTTAGTAGGTATTGGTCGACGTCCTGAATTGCTTGTGTAATCTGTAATTTGCCCTTCTTCGCCGTGACGCCGAATCCAAAACCTCACAGTCCATCGAGATATGTTTAATTCCCGTGAAATATCACTTATATTTAAGCCATCTTCATGAAGCAATATTATTATTTCAGCTCTTTGTTGCACCGTTAAACTTGTCATTTTATTACAATAAGTAAGTGGTTTTATAATAATATTAAAATACAGAACTTTTACAGCAAAATAAATGCAATTCTGTCATTATGTCAAATTATTTCATCGACCAGAAATATTCATATTCTTTTTGTTTGAATCGATGCCTTACCAATGGTTGAAATGTAATAAGTACTCAGATATATCATTTTAGACCTTGCTGAACCCTACGTGACAAAGAATGTTATTTGAAAAGTGGTAAACATTTTTAGACCGCGATCGTACACCCGCTATAGAAGCCCTTCGGAAGCTATTTAATTCCGTCATTCTCGAGGGTAAAACGCCACAGGCGTGGCATAGAGGTGTGGTGGTGCTTCTCTTTAAGAAAGGGGATAAATCCCTCTTAAAGAACTACAGACCCATCACACTTCTGAAACACGTCTACAAGCTGTTTTCGAGGGTCATCACGAATCGTCTCGAGAGCAAGCTAGACGACTTCCAGCCCCCCGAACAAGCCGGTTTCCGTAAATAGACCACATACATACGCTGAGGCAGGTTATACAGAAGTCCGAGGAGTATAACCAGCCTCTATGCTTGGCGTTTGTGGACTATGAGAAAGCCTTCGATTCGATCGAAACCTGGGCTGGTGCTACAGTCTCTCCAACGGTGCCGGATTGACTACCGATATATCGAACTGCTGAAGTGTTTGTATGAAAACGCCACTATGTCTGTCCGCCTCCAGGACCAGAGTTCGAAACCTATTCAACTCCAGCGAGGGGTCAGACAGGGGGATATCATATCACCGAAACTGTTTACCACTGCGCTGGAGGATGTTTTCAAGCTTTTGGACTGGAATGGACTCGGCATCAACATCAACGGCGAGTACATCACTCACCTTCGATTCGCAGACGATATCGTAGTCATGGCTGAGACCATGGAAGACCTAGGTACAATGCTCGATGGCTTCTGTAGAGTCTCCCAACAAGTAGGTCTTAAGATGAACATGGACAAGACGAAAATCATGTCGAACGTCCATGTTGTACCTGCACCTATTCAGGTTGGGAACTCTACGCTCGAAGTTGTCGACAATTAGTATATCTACCTGGGACAAGTAGTCCAATTAGGTAGGTCCAACTTCGAGAAGGAGGTCAATCGTCGAACCCAACTCGGTTGGGCAGCGTTCGGGAAGCTACGACATATCTTCTCGTCCGATATCCCGCAGTGTCTCAAGACGAAAGTCTTTGACCAGTGTGTGTTGCCAGTGATGACTTACGGATCAGAGACGTGTTCGCTCACTATGGGCCTTATCAGAAGGCTCAAGGTCACTCAGAGGGCGATGGAGAGAGCTATGCTTGGAGTTTCCCTGCGAGATCGACTCAGATACGGAGTAAAACCAAAGTCGCCGACATAGCTCTCCGGATAGCCAAGCTGAAATGGCAGTATGCAGGGCACATAGCTCGAAAAACCGATGGCCGTTGGGGCAGAAAGGTTCTGGAGTGGCGGCCACGTACCGGACGACGCAGCAGAGGTAGGCTCCCCGCAAGGTGGACCGACGATCTCGTCAAGATCCCGGCAGGCGGTTGGATGCGGGCGACTCAAGACCGGTCTGTGTGGAGAACCTTGGGGGAGGCCTATTTCCAGCAGTGGACGTCGTTTGGCTGATATGATGATGATTTGGTCGGTCACCATATGGACATGAATAACTCTTACAGCAATTCACAGTCTAAAGCCTATACAGGTTGTCACAAGACCCATCACCAAGCCGAAGTCTATCCGTTTTAGACATCATGCCAAGTCATTCTAATCAAAAATAAAACATGGGAAATGATTTCTTTTTTACCCGACTGCGCAACGCAAAGGAGGGTAATATGTTTATCAGTCTATGTAGGTATGTATTTATGTATGTTTGTTTCTATGTGGCGTTCTAGAGACCAAATGCGTAGGCCGATTTTTATGATTCTTACGTCAATCGATTCATCTTAACCTTGCGAGTGTCACTAACGACATGACAGTAATCAAAATTTACCACAGCGACAACCAGACGCCATATTGTCAAAATGAAAAAATAAGTCGATGAACTATATCAAGTGGGTTGTCGTTGAATAGGTATTTTAAAATCATCTTTAGGTTCCTTTTATAATTTTTTATTTTAATTAATAGTTTAGGATTTATAACGATTTAAAGTTGTTTAACAAAAAAAAATTCTCGCAAATTTTCTTACTTATAAGTTTTTATTTCAAGTATAAACGATATACAAACACTTGATTGCGAAATTTACCATGCGTGCGTGCAATTATCGTTATACTTACTTATCCATGGGTGCATAGGACATCCATAGAAGGGGTTGGCGTGGTAATTGTATCGATGTTGTACCTAATTACAAAAATTGTCTAGTAACTTTGAGCCTCATTATCTCCTGAACCAGTAACTTCCCAGGTATGGTGCCGAAATAAAAAATGTTCGTAATGATTGGTACAATATGGGGTTTCAGTTTTCGTTAAGGGTCTTTTTACACCCTGTATAACTAGAGTAAAGCCTCTTCTTAGTTGCTTCACAATAATCCTTTGAGTCAATAGAAGGACTTGGTCTACCAACCATACCACGCTGGCCAGACGGGTGAAATAGGGTTTGATGTCAAGTTTCTCGTCGGTTCGCAAAGATATTATTTTTATTTTTTATATTTAGAATAGTCTCACGCCTGTATCACCGAAGGGGTAGGCAGAGGTATATTGCTACATCCACTTTTCGACAGCTTTTATTTTAATCCCACGTAATAAGGGGCGAGCCTATTGCCGTACCGGGCACATTACCAGACTACATGCTGCTACTGAAAATTTCCTAACGGAAAAACCCAATAACACTTTGCCCGACCCGGGGATTGAACCCGAGACCTCCCAATCCCACGCGCACATGTAGCCGCGAGACCAAAGAAGCAGATATTATTTGCTGCGTTTATTTTCTGTATGCGACACCCACTTATTATACTGTATTTTTATTTGTCACATATGGTACATTAAAAATATTCATATTCTTCTGATAATGGTCGCTTCAATCTGTGCACTTTTTATACCGGCTAGTCGTTTTACGATAGATCATTAGGTACCATAGACAGTAGATATAATTCTAATTTATTGCTAATTTATCTCTATTTAATGTCCTTGACCATACTCTCTCGCCATATTTAGACCAAGCTGGTCTTAAATGGCTCACCTATATCTATTTCTAAAATTACTATTCTGCATATTAATAAGTCGGTACAGATGCGTCATAAAAATGTCTAAGAGCATAAAAATAGTTCAACAACTACTTTAAAATGCTAATACGCACCTAAGACGAAAACAATAAATATGCAACTAAGTAGGTAAAAACTAAAAATATATAAAATCAAAATACCTGTCTATAATGACAACATATCTAGGACCTCCACTCATAGCTATCTGATCCCAAAAACTACGGCAACCACTTATAGGTACTTATGTTTTTAAATACTCACTTTTTCTTTGGGGAGCGTAAGCACTTAAAAGGATTTCCCGAAATTTCCACGGGATCGCGAAGTAACGGTTAAATGAACATCATAGCTCTGTCCCCCCTAACCCCCCCCCCCTAGTTATATATAAATGACTTGAACTAAAAACTCGAAACTCGTAAATAACAGTGTAAGTAAATCATGGTGTGTGACGAGCACAAAGATTAGTTGATCCGGGAAGCAATCGAAACCATGGCCTTCAACTTATTGGTCAAGGTCAATAACCAAATTAAAGTACCTATCCGATCATACGATCAGTATAACTGAAACGTAGTATTCAATGTTTTTGTCTGACGGTATTTGTTTATTTGTGCCGACTTCTCTCCAAAATGGTTAGAACAATTTTGACGGGCCTTTCACCAGCAGGCGGACTACAATCCAGTTTTATATAAATAGTATTTAATTTTAAAAGACTGCCTCCTGCCTGATCCAGTGGATAGCGTATGCGTCTGCTAATCAGGAGGCCCCGGGTTCGATTCCCGGGTCGGGTAAAAGTGTTACTGGGTTTAACCGAATTCTCAATAGCATCTCGGAGTCTGGCGAATTGCCCGGTAATGCCAATAGGCTCGCACCCTATTACGCGAGACCTAAAATTCATAAGGCGAAATATGGGTGTAATATTAAACCGCTGCCCATCCCTTCAGTGATACAGGCGTGAATCTATAAAATATCACTAATATACTATCCCCTTTGACTGCCTTTGTGGTGCAGCGACACTACAACCACTTGTGTACTACAATGTGTCCTGCGCAGTTGGCTGATTGAGGCTGACTGCTGTGGCTTCAAAATTCGGTTTAGAGAATTCCACAGTATTTGTGTGAGCGTGGAGTTATGTATTCAAAATTTTGTGTTTGGGATGACTTCTGGATATAGTCTGAGGCATAAAACACAGAGCTCTTGGAAATAATAATGGAGATTGATTCCGCAGTTATCTAATTACGCCATACCAAATAACCTACTTATTTGAACATTTATGTCTTATATTTTTATTAAAGTCACTAGGATTAAATCCTGAACGGAGGGAACTTTACAAACAAACAGCCAACGTAGAAAAAGAACACCTAGGCATTAAAAAAACATTAATTTATCATCATCCTCCTAGCGTTATCCCAGTTTGAACCCGGGGTCCGCTTTCTAGTCTAACCGGATTTGGCTGAATATTAGCTTTTCCACGGAGCGACTGCCTGTCTGACCTCCGCAACCCGAAGGGATAGCGATATTCCATAGTTTAGACTAGTATCAGTTTATTTTAGAGGTACTGACGCCCTATAACGACTGTCAAAGATCTTCATGACAACCGGGAACGACGGCTTAACGTGCTCTCCGAGGCACGGGACAAGCGATAATTAACAATTCAATTCAATACGCACATAACTCCGAAAATTCAGTGGTGCGCGCCGTGGATTCGAACCCGATACCCTCAGCATGGCAGTCTGTTTGTATCTCCACTAGGCTATCGCTGCCTTAAAAAAACATTAATTTATGGATCACATAAAGTGTTGTCTTGTGTGGAGGCCGAATTGATCTAATGGCGGCTGGTTAAAACCACTACAGCAGTCTGACTTTAGATAAGTAATCTCAATATATAAAATCCTTGGGTTACTGACTGACTGACAGACAACGCACATCTAAAACTATTAGGCGCAGGAAGCTGTGGTGTACAATCAAACAAGTCGGCCCTGGACCAGTTTGAAAAGAAATCCCACGGCATCGGGCGGAAACAGAAAAATAATACTATACTATATAATCTACGTATGATTATACTGAAGGTATAATCTATTCTGATAATAATTTCTTACGACTTTTTGTAAGGGCCGGAGCTGACTGACGTCGCGGCACGGCACGGCACGGCACCTCAAAGTATTTTATTACTAATCAAGTTATTTTTATTCTTATTTCAATGAGTTTAGAATTCATATTCCCTACTTTATTTCGATTCAATCGTATCGCGGCACGTCGATGCATACTTCAGGACGCCGCGGTACGTCGTGACATGAAGTGAGATGCCGCGGCCCGGGCTACATGCACGCCACGTTGGTGTCGTTTCACTTTGAACGCGGCAAGCTAGAGGCATGCACGTTCGTACTTCATATTGCTTTTTTTTTCTTTTTTTTTTCTGCCGAACAAATTGACTCCATGCTGCCTGATGTTAAGCAGTCAGTGAAGTCCCATAGTGATGGCCATCATCCCAACAGACAGCATGGTATTATGGTATGATGGCCCTCACTTTGACGGCCTTGAGAAAAGCTTTCTCAGGCCCCGCTTAAAGGACCCAGGATCATAAGTGGAGGGAAACACGTGGGCTGGCAAAGAGTTCCACATCTTAATGGTACGGCAGTGATAAGAGGCGCCGAACCGTTTGGTGGGTGACGGTATCTGTTCTACCGTGTAAGAGTGGCACCTCAACCCAGCACGTGTCGTTCGGGATAGGAAAGGAGAGGGAGGGATTAGTTGAAAGAGCTCTTCGGAGCACTCACCGTGATAGATGCGGTAGAAGACAGCCATTGAGGCCACGTCTCTGCGTAATTGCAGTGACTCAAGAGTCTTAGTGGCCTCTGGATCCCCAATGATACGGACAGCACGCCGCTGCAACCTATCGAGGGCGTCCAATAAGTACTGAGCGGAGCCATTCCAAAGGTGAGAGCAGTATTCCACGCAGGAGCGAACCTGGGTTTTGTATAATAGACACAACTGCTCCGGCGTGAAAAACCTCCTCACCTTGTTCAGGACTCCGAGTTTCCGAGATGCGGATTTGATGACACCCTCGATGTAGTTCTTCTGGTTGAGATTTCTGCGTATGTCCATACCTAGGATATTGAGGCTGTCTTGAATCGGTAGTGGAGTGTCCAGAAGAGAGGGATGGGGAAGGAATGGAGATACCTTGGCTGAGAATGCACACACCTGTGTTTTCTTGGCGTTGAACTCGACCAGGTTCTCATCACCCCAATGCGAGATGCAATTCAGAACCCAGTCAAGCTCAGCAACAATTGTTCGCCTATACTCCTCAGTGTCGGCTTGCTTAGCCGCAGGGTGTCCGAGATATCGCCTATGTACAGTACTGTCATCTGCATAGCAATGTATGCCTCCATAAGTGAGCATATCATTGATATGCAGAAGAAAAAGCGTGGGCGATAACACGGACCCCTGAGGCACACCAGCATTCACCTGGAGAAACTTCGATGATACACCGTCACAAAGGACTGGTATACGGCGCTCATGCAGGAAGCTGGCAACCCAGTTGCACAATCGAGGCGGCAAGCCGTAGGCTGGAAGCTTGGAAAGAAGCGCACGATGCCAGACTCTATCGAAGGCTTTGGAGATGTCGAGACTAATAGCCAACGACTCCCCATGCCTGTCCATCGCCTCACCCCAAAGGTGTGTGACATACGCTAGAAGATCACCCGTTGATCGTTTCGATCTGAAGCCATACTGACGATCACTGATGAGAGTGATCTTCTAGGTAGCGAACGAGTTGGTTGTTAATTAATCGTTCAAACATTGTAAATTACTTTCACATAATAAAAGCCCAATGGTGTACGTAACGGACTGCCGAGACGATGGTCTGGGGTTCGATCTCCAGGTACCCCGGGCACACACCTCTGACTTTTCGAAGTTGAGTGTATTAAAAAAAAGAAAAATATCGCTCGTTAAACAATGTGCCCGGTAAATGGCAATAAGCTGACACCCTATTACATTGCGACCAAAACATAACTGGCGAAGTGTGGGTGTGAAATACCTCTGCCTACCCCATCGGGGATAAAGGCGTTAAGTACGTTATGAAATATAAGTACGTAATACGGGACAAAGAGAAATTAATGAATCTTGTTAATACGCATGAATGTCTATAAAATATGTCCTCTCGTTGCTATATGGATCAACATATGAAAAGGCGTACTAAGGCGTTACTATGGGGCGTGCCACGAAGTGTGGCGGGTTACTCCTGCATGCCACGGCGTGCCGCGTCATACCGAAGTGTCCTGCAGGCTATCGAAACATGCCGTGCGGTGCCGTACCGTGCCGTGCCGTGCCGTGCAGACAGCGCTGGCGTTAACAGTCGTTTCAATGGCATGTAATCAAAAAAATACTTAATTACTCGATAAGCATTCGCAAACCAGAACGAATTGATGATAATTATTTGTTTCTAAATGATATCAATAATAATATAATATGCAAACAAAAATCAAGACAAATTATACCATAAACCCGAATGAACTCATATAAAAACATTTTGAAAGAATTTTCATAGCAATAATGTTAGATACTACAAAAAATGTAAAGGGTGGAGTAAAAATAAAGATGATCCGATGGCGAAGTTGAATAAAATTATTGTAGCATCGTCATATTCGTCATCGCTGTTATCATATCTGTATTCAACAAAATAAAGTGTAATTAAGTGAAATTTTTGTTTTTTAATAAGAAAATCTAATACTAATATATGAAGCTGAAGAGTTTGTCTATTTGTTTGCTTGTACGCGCTAATCTCAGGAACTACTGGTTCGATTAAAAAATCTTTCAGTTGTTTTAGATAGCCCATTTATCGAGGCAAGCTATAGGATATATGACATCATGTTATGAGCCACAGAAACGCGGGCTCATCTATTCTAATAATATGTAGCGTTCATTAGATAGCCCATTTATCGAGGCAAGCTATAGGATATATGACATCATGTGCCACAGAAACGCGGGCTCATCTATTCTAATAATATGTAGCGTTCATAGCGTGTGTTGACTTGCCGTTCTTATCAAATCAAATCATAGTAAAGGCGAATTGACCACTTCGATGGGGCAAAGGTTGCTGTGACTTTAACGTCAGAGCGCCACCGTGCTTCAAAAGGTACGTAAAGCCGTTAAGCTAATTCGGAGGCCTTTTGGCCGAAGTGGTTTTCCCCTCTTAGGCCTGCACAGTGAACCACAAAGAATCCTTATAGTTTCATCATGTCAGTCTGTAAGTCATCAGTACGCCAGACCGTTGATGGTCTATATCTAAAGCCTTGATGGAAAGGCTTAATCAAATCATTCTATCTATTCTATTCCATTCTATTTCATCAATAATTTTGGCTAAGGCTAACGAAAACTTCAAAAGTTTGGTTTTAACATAATGATCCATGCAAAAAAAGATTTTATTATACTTCTATTTATGTTATAGTTTCACGTAAAAACTTTGTCTATCCAGGAATTAGTTTGCTGTGCTGCGTTTTGAAAATTACAGAACCACAATAATTATGCGTGGTGCGATACTTATTTGGCCATCTTGATTATATGCACCTTAGATTAATGATTGATATCGCTTCACTATACTAGATACCGCACTGTCTAAAAAAAATGAATCCGTAAATGTGGCAACTCAATTATGGAAGTGTGTGTCAAACAAAAGCAACAAGACGCATCATGCGTAAAGAATGGTGTTGTCAGCTGCTCAACTGTTACCCGAGTAAATGGGAAAATAGTTTAACCTGTGATCTAGTAGATAAGTTAGTGGGTACTTCATCAGTTTTGAAAATTCTTAAAAAATACAATTAATTAAAAGCATACATATATTTGTGTTTAATTTAGGCGTACCGCGTAGGTTCCATTATCAAAAAAATTGTGGGTATATTATCCAATGATTATATTGTGATGTTTTGTCTTATTTACTTATAGTATTATGCTAATTATTATTAAAAATAACCATAGAGGAAATAAAGTGTTTCCAAAACAGTGCTTTCTATTTGCATTCTACCCGCCCATAATTTTGTACACATTATTTAGTATCTACATATATACAACTTTTTAAGACTAGGCTTACTTAAGTTAATAATTTACAATGAATAGTCGTGAAAACATCAACTACTTTGAATAAAACAATAATCTTACACACTTAATTACACGTATAAGTAAACCATGTTTCTTGGGGAAAGTTGCTAAGTTTCATGCGTAGAATCACAGTTTAAAATAGTGCCAACTAACATTTTCACCTTATGTGTAAAAAGCATAAACATAAAATAATATAGAAAATAGGTAAAATATATAATAATTAGGTTAGATAAATGAAATAGTGAAATATACTTAACGAAATACAATAACTATACATTCACATAATAAAAATCTCAGCTGTGGGGAAATTGATTCTTGTACTCGCAGCAGCACTGAACTGCGTTTTCGGTTTATGCCGATTAATTATATGTTGAAATTTCAAGATTCTTCTTTACTTACCGATGGTGTAGGATCTCAGTGTCCTTTTTATTTTTTGTTGTATTATTTTTACAGAGGTTTACTACGCTAACTGGCATTGTGCAGCGAATTAAGTGCATAACCAGAGTTCACTCCTTGATCTCCATATTACAAGTATTCTACTTAGTTTGAAGGTCAAGAGTTCTAAACAATGATTATCTGTATTTTCGTGCCAATAAAGATTTTTAATTTAATTTTTTTTATTTAATTATTTCGAAATTTAATTCGGTAGGCAATCGGTAGGTATAATATGGGACCTGACACACGGCTGTCAGTGTAACAAGCTGAAGGACGTCCGGCGTGGTTTTTATAGCCGCATTTTACAAGTATGCCGGCGATATCTAGTATAGCGAAGCGATACCAATCATGAATCTAAGATATGCACTTACTTTATTATATGTATGTACTTATATGATTGCGTTTCATCATTCATTCCAACATGAATTGCAATCATATTATCACTTCACGAGCCATTACTTGATGAAAATATTTGAATGCTATACCATCAACAGATAAATAGATTACACTTTATTGCACACCAAAATAAAATTTTACCGTAAAAGTGGCTTAAACTACAAGTAGAGGCAAGTAACCAATTATGGAATACGTTCATAACATGGATTACCTACGTTATATTTCGAATACTCCAAAATTAGTTTTAGTAGAGGGAAGGAAAAATTTAGACTACATCCAAAATAAATGTTATATTATCAAATTCCCAAATTTTGGAATAATCTGGGCACTTACACTTGAAAATACAATGGTATCCAATTTGGGAGACGTATTCCATAAATGGTACTTTTCCCTCTGATGTACAATCGGCCTTATCGTTAAGTGCGATTTCTTCCAGGCAACCTTCGGATGGACAGGAATGATGTGACACATGGCGATGGTGTAGTTAATACTATGAATATTCAATCATAAAGATTTAAATAAAATACATACATAAATTTACATTATATCATCCTCCTAGCGTTATCCCAGTTTCAATCTGGGGTCCGCTTACTAGTCTAACCGGATTTGGCTGAATATTAGCTTTCCACAGAGCGACTGCCTGTCTGACCTCCGCAACCCGAAGGGATAGCAATATTCCATGGTTTAGACTAGTGTCAGTTTATTAAGAAGGTACTGACGCCCTATAACGACTGTCAAAGATCTTCATTACATCCGGGACCGACGGCTTAACGTGCTCTCCGAGGCACGGGACAAGCGAAGCTCTGCATGGCAGTCTGTTGGTATCTCCACTAGGCTATCGCTGCCTCTCATATCACATACATACATATACATATTCCACAAAAATATTTAAGCATACATATAATAAATATTAATTAACTTACTTTTGGTATTCTCTCCGGCGTACAGATCATATAGAGTTCCCACGATATTCAACACGAGGATGGCACAGACACATTGCAGGAATAATTGTTGTGCTGGCGTCATGGGTTGTTCAGCATGTCTGTCAGCGTAGGTATGACAATAGTGAAGCGTGTTTATCGAAGCACGGAGCTTGTACTTTCGCGCCCACTTCGAAGCGCACTCTTCGAAGCGCTGCGAAGCATTGCTGGCTGGTCCGTGAGGGCATCGGGAGCTGACGCAGAATCCGCGGTGGATCTGCGTTCGGTTGAAGTGTCGATAGGTTTCGTCCGAGTATTCCTGTTTAAATGGTATCGTTAATTGTAAAGGTTACTACTGTGCAGCCTTTGGCAGAATGGTGAAGACAATTGCTTGGGAGTGCCTTTTTTTATATTTCGGAAAATCTCTAAATATTCAGAATACATCGATATTTAATTTGAACATCTTATTATATAATTTAGTTGAGTGAATCAGGCATTACTTGGCAGAACTCCATTGTTTACTAATAGAAGGAAGTAGGAGCTCACTACGCTCCCTCGGATTGACCATCCCAACCAATGCAAAAGAAAAAGGTTGACAATACCGAACTCTTCTAATGACAAAGGATAAGAGATATATAGAAAATGCGGAAATGGTTTCCAGGAAAATATCTGACATGCGGTATCCCGCTCTAAGGGCCGACTATGCGACACGTGTTTTGCCTCTGCACGAGGCACCGGTTCGCGATATTTCTTTAACATGCTAAATTTACATATATGTAGAATACTTTTCAACCATTAAGCAGATCAATGAAGGTGCAGGCCTTCACCCATCTGCTTAATGGCTGATTCTACGGATTTTAGACTGCTAATAGGATTTAAAAAGAGACAATACCTTTAAGAGTTCATATGTTGAATGAGGCTGCACAGCTGGTGTCAGATCAAAACTTCCAAGGCAGTAGAGACCGTCTTTTCTCGCCAAGCACCGGTCGTATTCGTCCAGGTAGTAAAACTTGGGAAAACGGGACAGCTCCTCCTCTGGAAAGAACCTTAATTAGTTTGTGACTGATTAGTACAAGTGCACTTGATGGTACACTTTTGATAGAGCGGCCGCAGTCAGACGGTGCAGATACATGATACGGCGGCCCGATGATTCAGTACATGATACGGCGGTCGAATTTTCTAGAAAAAATCTAAAAATTAATCAATTTGTCTAAAACCAGCAATGTATGTAGATTCGGGATACTTATCAGCTGTTACGGACCTACAGCGGCGGCCGGCAGTGGCAGCGTATATGATCTACATGGCGCGCTTACTCCGCCGCACATGTTTAATTCTTAGAAATTTATAAAAATCTTAAATGGTCAACAATAGTTACTATTTCATTACATTATATTGAAAAAAAAAAACAAATTCATGAAAACCGAAAATTCAATGGTCTGTGCACACACCCCATCCATAGAGCTTTAAACTCCGATATTGAGTGGTAAAAAGAGTCGAAACAGATTTTCAACCGCGATAGAAAAAAGGTTTATTATGTTACAAAAATATTATTATTTGCTGACATGCTTAGATTATATCAGGTTATGTTAATAAAATTTACGAGTATAATAGTTTCACGTTTTACTTAGTTCCTCTCTATATTATAATATATACACTTTATACCTACTTTTTGCTAGAAAAATCTTATTACATCCAGACATATCAAAGTAAAAGTTCATTAAAGTCCTTTAAAAGAAAATTGGTTATGTTTGTACTTCCTCTATATAATATGTTTATATATTATCTACTGTTAATTAAAGAAAAATGTGAAATAAAGAAAAGATATTTGAATATTTTTGTTTTTAAACCTCTACGAAATACATGTATGTATGTATGGATTATATGGAACAACTAATTTTAGTATCGCGATTTCGAAAAAAGTCTTATAAAAAGGGTTCCTAACGGGTTTAATGATCCGCTAAGAGATAAGCACTTACTGCAAATGTGCCTTCAACAATTTACTTTGTTGTCCTAGCGTCGTGTCGTCCATGAAATAATGTCATAGTTAGTGTCGAGAGGATCTGTGGTGATGTACAAAGTGTCACTACCCCATTTAATTCCGTGAATGTCGTAAGAGCTGACAAAGGAACCAACCAAATAGTAAATTTGGGATGAAACGGTAAAGTCGACATCACCCACTATTCTAAACTGTCTGGCAAGCGCGGTGTAGCAGGCCAAACCACAGATAATTAAGAAACACATAATCATAAAGGCTTTACAAAAATAGCACAACATAACCGGACATAAAGAATGCTATTCCGCAACTTTTCAGTAATTAATTGCAACGAATATGTTGTCTCGTATTTATTAAAGAATAACCGTCGTCGCAACGTCGACTATCTAGAATCGTATCTCAATAATAAAATCAGTATATTGTGCATTTTATTATACGACTAGCTGTTAACCGCGGTTACACTCGGGTTTATTTCGTTTTAATATTTATAAATAAGTTGGCTTTCTAGTCAAGCAAAAACTAGTTTTGCTAGCAGTAGTACAAAAAGTAAAAAAAAATCTTCGCAAACTAAGAGACCATTACGTTATAAGAGGCATATAATTGGTACAGAATCTAGCAAAGTTGAATATTGTAGATATGACAAACTTTAAAAAAAATGTATTATAACTGCTCAAAGATTAAGCAATGAACAGTTTATAACGAAATCCTCGAATATATGTAAGGTATCATGGAAAGTGATAAATGGCAATATTAAGCCGGACTGTTCTGCTAGAATTATATCACATATTTCACACAATGATAAATCTGTATCGAATCCTGAAGACATTGCCAACATATTTAATGATTACTATATTGACATGACAAATATAAACAGTAAAAAATATATAAACTATAATAATGATATACAATCGAATAGTGCTGGTATATTTTTATCCCCAACAAACATAAATGAAGTTCAAAGGGAAATTGGTTCTCTAAGCGATACATCGGCTGTAGGTTATGATCATTTTCCAACGCGAATACTAAAAACTTGTAGCAAACTCATAGCTCCGATTCACACACACACACACATACATATCGTCACGCCTTTTATCCCCGAAGGGGTAGGCAGAGGTGTATTTCTACACCCACTTTTCGCCAGATATACTTTAGTCCCACGTAATAAGGGGCGAGCCTATTGCCGTACCGGGCACATTTCCAGACTGCGTGCTGCTACTGAGAATTTCGTGACAGAAAAACCCAATAACACTGCCCGACCCAGGAATCGAACCCGGGACCTCCCGATCCCACGCGCACATTTATGCCGCGAGACCAACGAGGCAGTCGTATAGGGTTTGATGTCGAGTTTTCCGTCTCTACGCAAAGATGGTATTTGCATCGTGTTATCCCTTAGTCGCCTCTTACGACACCCACGGGAAGATAGGGGGTGGTGACACTTGTATTCTATGCCGTCAACCACACGGCATAGCTCCGATTCTTACGCACATAATCAATTTATCTCTTACCTAAGGTAAATTTCCTCACAAATTAAAAGTAACCGTGATAAAACCGCTACACAAGAAAGGTGATAAACATATAACAGGCAACTATAGACCAATTGCTTTAATTCCCACTTTGGCTAAAATATTTGAAAAAATTATGCATAATAGACTTGTATTCTTTTTGAATAATTTTAATATCATTTATCCGCAACAACACGGATTCTTGAAGGGGAAATCTACTACCTTAGCAACGTTCAAGCTTATGAATGAAATAGTAAAGTGTGTAAACGTAAAGACCCCTGTTACAGCTATTTTTTTGACATGAGTCGGGCATTCGATTTTGTATAACATGACCTACTGCTGCATAAATGTAATCTGTATGGTATTCGCGGTACTGCACAAGATTGGCTGAAAAGCTATCTTATTGATAGAGAGCAATTTGTTGAAGTCACCAATATTAATTCAAAAAATTAAGAGGTGACTTTTAAATCGAACATGAGACAAAATAGAGTAGGTATTGCCCAAGGAACCATACTTGGTCCGCTTCTATTCCTTTTATAGATCAATGACCTACCATCTATAACAGAATACCAATCAATTTTATATGCAGATGACATTTCAATAATAATACCTAATAATTTGAATTCCAATTATAACGATTTGATAAATGACAATATTAATAAAATAATACAATGGCTGAGACAAAACAATTTGACTGTAAATATTAATAAAACAAAATATATTCAATTTCATAATAAAGGAGGTAAAAAGCTAGATTTACACTTGAAATACGAAGATCAACATTTAGTGGGGGCCAATGAAGTGTCTTTTCTAGGTATGAAACTAGATCACAATTGTAATTGGAAAGGACAAGTAGAGAATACATGCAATAAAATTAATAGATTTGTCTATGCTTTGTGGCGAAGTGGCGATTAACAAAAATATGTAACAAAGAAACAGCACTTCACTAAGATACGGCCTTGTGCTGTGAGGAAATGCGGTAAACATAAATAGAGCATTCATTGCACAAAAACAGTGTGTAAGAGCCATTTGCAACATAGCCCCCTGGGTATCCTGTAAGCCTCTGTTCCAAAGACTTTCTATATTAACATTGCCAAGTCTTTATATTTTCGAAATATGTGTTTTTGTTAAGAATAATAGCAAATTGTTTAGTCGTAAGAAAGATGTGCTCCAGTTCCATAACCGATATCCGAACAACCTTGTATTGCCTCCAATAAGGACAGATATATGTAGCCGTAATAGTTACGTAATGGCAGTTCGCATATTCAACCACCTTCCACATGATTCTCGTGACTTACCTATAAATAAATTTAAATCACAATTATTTAAATGGCTTGCTGAAAAATGTTTTTTTCAGTAAAGGAATACTTAAATTATAAATGTTAAATAATGCCACTGAATGTAACATTAATTATTTATTATTCTATTGTTATTTAATTATGGATTATTTTTAACAGCGTATCAAAAATGTTATGTAACACACTAAAGTGAGTTACGCAAAAAAACTTTATTATTTCACTAAAATACTGACTTGCACACTAAAAATACTATTTGTACACCAAATATGATGATCTTTTTACAAAATATCATTTGATATGAAAAGTTTCGTCCGCTCGGGAAACTTATCCACTCAGAAAACTTAATAGGTTATGTTAGGTTCTCTTGTGACCCTGCTCCCAAAAATAGGAGCCCTGCGAAACAGGGCTCCGTCAACTTAGATTAGTGGTGCAATTAGTATTTTTGGTGGAAAATTAGTATTTTTGACTAACAGTTAAATACGATCCTTTAATTATGAATGTGTTCAATACTGTTCAAATAATATAATGTAATAATTTATACCTTTATGTACTAAATTTAAATATTTGTATGCCATGTATAGAAGATGGCAAATGTGCTGGATATTATATAACAATGTAACATCTATGTTTACCACATTTTACAAATAAATGATTTGATTTTTAGCGTTCAAGAGATTTTAGAATCTCGTGTAGGTGCTCTGTTTAATAGTTTTCAGGATAAAAATTAAATGTAACCTACATACAATTCAGATATAAACTCCTGTTAACACCCTGTAAAAGGCAGTAAACTGTAAAAGGCCCATTGAATCGGTTTATCCATTCCAAATGTTACCCCGGACAAGGAAAATCAGACTAAATATAAGATATTTAAAAATGAATGTTGTGGTTTGATAACAAAACTATATAATATGTAAGCACTGAAGATGACATAGTTATTTTGAAATAATGGACACTTTCATTTATTTATACTAGAGGTCGCCCAGTCGCCAATTTGTTAAAATTTAAATTTTTTACATTTTAAGGTTCTTTAACAGAATACCAATCAATTTTATATGCAGATGACATTTCAATAATAATACCTAATAATTTGAATTCTAATTATAACGATTTGATAAATGATAATATTAATAAAATAATACAATGGCTGAGACAAAACAATTTGACTGTAAATATTAATAAAACAAAATATATTCAATTTCATAATAAAGGAGGTAAAAAGCTAGATTTACACTTGAAATACGAAGATCAAAATTTAGTGGAGGTCAAGGAAGTGAATTTTCTAGGTATGAAACTAGATCATAATTGTAATTGAAGAGGACAAGTAGAGAATACATGCAATAAAATTAATAGATTTGTCTATGCTTTGTGGCGATTAACAAAAATATGTAACAAAGAAACAGCACTTCAGGCTTATCATGCATATGTGGTATCGTCACTAAGATACGGCCTTGTGCTGTGGGGAAATGCGGTAAACATAAATAGAGCATTCATTGCACAAAAACAGTGTGTAAGAGCCATTTGCAACGTAGCAACCTGGGTATCCTGTAAGCCTCTGTTCCAAAGACTTTCTTTATTAACATTGCCAAGTCTTTATATTTTCGAAATATGTGTTTTTGTAAAAATAATAGCGAATTGTTTAGTCGTAAGAAAGATGTGCTCCAGTTCCATAACCGATATCTGAATTAGCTTGTATTGCCTCCAATAAGGACAGATATATATAGCCGTAATAGTTACGTAATGGCAGTTCGCATATTCAACCACCTTCCACATGATTCTCGGGACTTACCTATAAAACATTTAAATCACAATATTTTAAATGGCTTGCTGAAAAATGTTTTTATTCAGTAAAGGAATACTTACTTAAATTATAAATTTTAAATAATGCCACTGAATGTAACATTAATTATTTATTATTCTATTGTTATTTAATTATGGAATATTTTTAACAGCGTATCAAAAATGTTATGTAACACACTAAAGTGAGTTACGCAAAAAAACTTTATTATTTCACTAAAATACTGACTTGCACACTAAAAATACTATTTGTACACCAAATATGATGATCTTTTTACAAAATATCATTTGATATGAAAAGTTTCGTCCGCTCGGGAAATTTATCCACTCAGAAAACTTAATAGGTTATGTTAGGTTCCCTTGTGACCCTGCTCCCAAAAATAGGAGCCCTGCGAAACAGGGCTCCGTCAACTTAGCTTAGTGGCGCAATTAGTATTTCTGGTGGCAAATTAGTATTTTTGACTAACAGTTAAATACGATCCTTTAATTATGAATGTGTTCAATACTGTTCAAATAATATAATGTAATACTTTATACCTTTATGTACTAAATTTAAATATTTGTATGCCATGTATAGAAGATGGCAAATGTGCTGGATATTAAATAACAATGTAACATCTATGTTTACCACATTTTACAAATAAATGATTTGATTTTTAGCGTTCAAGAGATTTTAGAATCTCGTGTAGGTGCTCTGTTTAATAGTTTTCAGGATAAAAATTAGATGTAACCTACATACAATTCAGATATAAACTCCTGTTAACACCCTGTAAAAGGCAGTAAACTGTAAAAGGACCATTGAATCGGTTTATCCGTTCCAAATGTTACCCCGGACAAGGAAAATCAGACTAAATATAAGATATTTAAAAATGAATGTTGTAGTTTGATAACAAAACTATATAATATGTAAGCACTGAAGATGACATAGTTCTTTTGAAATAATGGACACTTTCATTTATTTATACTAGAGGTCGCCCAGTCGCCAAATTGTTAAAATTTAAATTTTATACATTTTAAGGTTCTATAATCAAAGACTTTACAATCACAGACCTTCCCATATAACGAAAATAAGCAAAATCTTTTATAAAATTACTGGGATGGCTAATAAATGCTTTATTTGGTTATTAATTGTAGATAAATGTTCTATAGACATCCTTCAGTTTCATTATTGCCTGTCGCCCTTTCTCTTACATACCTATCCATCGTCTCACAGTCCATCCATTTCCTCCTACCCTTCTTATCTTTTCTTGGCCTCCCGCTTCCCTTTCGTCTCTCTACTTCATATTCATCAATTATTTACATACTCAATTATCTACTTATTCTGCATAATAAAACCGCCCAAGTGCGAGTCAGACTCGCGCACTCAGGGTACCGTACGTAAAAATATTTTTATTATATGTATATGTTGTAACAATAAAGTTACGGTTTTTGCAATTTTGCCTTTATCTGTGCTATAAGACGTTCCTTCGTACCAAATTTCAAGATACTGAGTTCACGGGAAATACCCTGTAGGTTTTGATTCCCTTGCGAGTATCGAAAATATGCGGAAATTTGCGTCATAAACTTTTGATTCCCTTTGCTTAGAAGTTTGATTATTTTCACAGCTCCAAGGGAAAGTAGACCAGAGTATTTGATATAAATTTCAGTTTAATGGCTCCACGCGTCGACTGTCACAAACTCAAACTTATCTCAGTTAAGTATAATAAAAAAATAATCTCATATATTGTGTATTTAATTGTACAACTACCTGTTCGCCGCTGTTAAACTCGCTTATTTCGTTTTATTATTTATTCACAAAACGATTTATTTATGCGTAGCATTTAAGAGATTTTGACAATTTGCACTGATACACTATAGTTTTCGGGACATCATGTAACATATTTATTGTATAGCCCTACAAACAAATCTATCTTCAGAGAGTCCCAATAGAATCGGTCATAACGTTCCAAATATTGTCCCGGATGAATATAAAAATAAAACATATAAAATAATTAGAACAATAATTGTCAATGCTTTGTTATCATCTAAATGACTAGGAATATAAGATAATAAGCACTTGAGATACCATATTTATAAATCACGGACACTTACACATTTAGTTATTTTGAAATCACAGACACTACAATTTATTTACATGTATAGATTTATTTTACTACAAAGTTATTTTTGTTTATCTTGCATTTAACCCTTCACCCCTAACCTTCGTCGAATCGACGACTACGAGACAGAAAATTCGCTATGTCTTTTTAGCGCGTGCGGCGATCATAATAGCTTTACATGTCAACTCAGTATTCGCCGAGCACTTTCGGGAGGCGTACGGGTTTAGTTTTCGAGTTATTACGACAGTGTTCGTCGTTTCGACGAATGGTTAGGGTTTGTGTATAATTTCGCAACTAACGTTTTTTGATTTTATAGCAGTTTTCAACATAGATTCAAGACAATTACTACCTTCTAAGCGTATTGTGAGTTAACTATTCGAAGAGGAAGATGTAAGTGCTTCAGAATTATACCTGATAGCGAAACAGAAGATAACCTGAAGGTGGATGCTGTTGAAAGTGATAATCAAACAGAAGAATCTTTCGGCGATGGTGATACTCAAGAACGAATTTCTCCTACTTTGGTGGATGATGTGCAGCACTCACAAGGACCGATCTACCCACAGAAGTGAGCTCCAATACACAACAGTAATGATCTAAGAATATTGAATATTTTATATTATCCTTCATAAGCACGGCACGTTTGGCTGTGCATAGAGGGGTGTTAGTGCCTACCCTTATGTATGGAAGTGAAAGTTGGGTATGGCAGAAGAGACTGGAAAGTAGAATAAATGCTGTAAAAATGAGAGCACTGAGAAGTATGTGTGGTATATCTTTGAACGACAGAGTAAAGAATAATGTGATAAGAGAGTGGTGTGGGGTAAAAGAAGATGTAGTGACAAGCGTCGAGAAAGGCATGTTAAGATGGTTTGGGCACATGGAAAGGATGGATGACGAAAGACTGACAAAGAAGATATATAAGACAAACGTGAATGGGACAGGACGATGGGGAAGACCTAGGCGGACGTTCTCTGACCAGATTGGAGACATCCTAAAAAAAGGATAGGTCAGAAGTACCCTAAACAGAAGAGCATGCATGAGAAACTTGATGGAAGTGAATGAAGCAAAAGAGATATGTCAGGATCGTTGCAAATGGCGTTCCGTAGTCTCTGCCTACCCCTCCGGGAAACAAGCGTGAGTCTATGTATGTATGTATGTATAAGAAGAACAGTCCGCAGTCAGTCCCGCCATGTTTGGGCAACTAGCAAATGGCGTTCTTCCAATAGAACCGCAGCAATAAATCTCGTATGTGTTGCCAGGGGACCCACTCGTATGGTAAATAATATATCTAATGAGGATCTGTGGTCTCTGTCCATGTACTAAAAGGCGCATGACAAAGTCATCATGCGCCAAATGTAATACAGCTATAATAATATGTGGCGAACATAAAGTTGATTTGTGTTCAAAAGGCTCTCAAAAATAAATAAAAATATGTAATTTATAAATAGTTTATAATACCATTATTTAAGTTTTCTGAAGAAGGAAAGGCTATATTATGTTTTTCCTTTTTATTTTATTTTATATAAATATGTTGTCTACAGTGATGTCACAAAAACGAGTGCATTCCTAAAAATGTGAAAAAATAAATATAATTATTTATAATACATACATTTATTGTTTCATTTAATAGAATAATAGTTAGACCAGATATATATGCCAAAAAAATAACGAAAAGTTATATTACTACTTGAAATTAAAACACTCTAAACAATACTCTGGATTTATAGGGGTCAGGGGAAGGTTGGGTGTCTAGGGTTAATGGATTTAATATCCTAATGAATATTAATAAAATGAATTTAATTGATTTAATGATGCCTCGAGAATATTCGATTAGGTAAGTTCGGGATAGGTGGCATTCAGAAGTCCGAAAATGTTAAAGTACATACTGTGATGCCTATCCTATACCTTTATTTGCATTATGTATATTTTGGCTTAATCTCTTAGGGCACCGATCCCCGAGGCAGCCGTTCCGGAGAGCCCCGAAAACGATAAATTTGATTACATTTATATGTTTATTTTTTATTATTATTTTCTAACTGTACCGTCGAAATATAAAAGACTATATATATAGTATTTTAAATTATGTATTACATCAAGTATTAATTTATTGCAGTACATATTTGAAATGAATAAAATGTTTCAAATAGAATACTATATTATTATAGCTTTATAGGTACTAATGTTATTGATTTTTGAAGAATTATGAATACATAGGCATTTAAAAAGTATTTTATATTTTCTATGTAATAAAAAATAAGGAAATGAAATTGTTTTTTTTTTCTTTCGTGCCACTAGAGTATTTTAGAGTTAATTACATACTTTATAAAACTCGCCATGTCCAATTTTGCCTATTTCTTAAATTATGTTGATTTGCCATTTTGTGTAGGTATTTTGTGCCATTATGTTTGTGTATTGAAAAGGAATGATTGTGATAAAATTTAAAACCTGTGATTGTTCTAAGAAACTCTACATTGTATTTTCTAATTATATTATTTACCCTAACTAAGCAAGACTTTAATTTTTTTCTGATTCTTAAAGTTAAGTTTAGGCATTTGGTATATTACTAACTATAAAAAATAATAAGATTCTACCACATACACACATCACCATCTAGTCCTAAAGTAAGCAGAGCTTGTACTATGGGTACAAGATAATGGATAAACATACCCATCAACTGTTTTTTGAAATACATTCATATTATAAATAGAAACACACCGATCAAGACACAAACTGAATTGTAATTTCAGTTAGTCAAATCAAATCAAATCGTTTATTTGCGTAATACAGGTTACATTTAGTTGTTACAAAATACATGTTAAGCTCTCTGTATACTACCATTTCTGGTGTGCAAATTTCACAGGAAATAAAATACTCAATTAAAATAATTATGAATAATTTCAAATTTCACATCAATAACATTATACATTTTAGTTTTAACAAAATTAACATTACCAAATGAATAATTTAAATTCATTTGCAAGTCAACGTTTAACAATTAATTACATCGTCATTATACGTGATTACATTGGTCATATACGATTGTAATAGATTACGAATACAATTTCTTTTTTTTTTACGATACAGTGTTAGTCAAAAAATCTTTCACAGAATAATATGTCTTTTCTAATAAATATGCTTTAAATGTCCGCTTAAATAAATTGATGTCATTTATAATTCTTATGTCATTCGGGATTTTATTAAATACTTTCGTAGCCATACCTAAAACATTCTTATTATATAATGCTGTTTTGTGAGGTTGAACATGTATTTTATTGCACTGTCTTTTACTCTTAAAAGTTTCGAACATTGAGGGGTGCGATTTAATAAAAATAACCATCTCGTAAATATACAGTGATGGTAGGGTTAAGATATTTAACTCTTTAAAATGTGGCCTGCAGGTTTCTGGGAGTCGTAATTTACAGACAGCTCTGACACATTTCTTTTGTGCCTTAAAAATTTCTTCCCTATTAACAGAGTTCCCCCAAAAAATAATGCCACATCTTAATGCTGCTGAAACATAAGCCTTATAAGCAATTAGGACAGCTTTTTTATTAACAACTTTTGCTAACATGAATAGGGCATAAGAAAATTTATTTAATTTCTTACACAGCTGATCAACATGCGTTTTCCATGACATATCGTCATCAATCCATAAACCGAGGAATTTCTGAGTATTACACTTAGTAATTTGCTGACCATCATAATTTACATTTAAATGTAGTGTTTTTGTTCTTTGTTTGTATTGAACTAGATTCGTTTTTCCTAAATTTATTTTGAGATTGTTACTTTTTAACCATTCTATAACACATTTAATTGATTCATTGATGTCTTTTTCGTATGTAATATCGTCACTATTTGCTAACTTTGAAAATATCAAAGTGCAGTCATCGGCAAAGAGCACCATCGGGGTGGTGACTACTTTTGGCAGATCATTGATGTATATCAAGAACAGCAGTGGGCCCAGCACACTGCCTTGAGGCACACCATATCGTACATACCTGGAATCGGAACTATAAACTACTTCAGTTTTTGATTTAGGTCATACACTAGTTAACTGTGTTATCTGTTTTCTGGAACTCAAATATGATTTTATTAATTCTAAGGAATTGTTCCTTATGCCATAGGCATTAAGTTTTGAATATAAAATGCTATGATCGACATGATCGAATGCCTTGATCATGTCCATGTATAAGGCAGATACGGGTACTTTGTTATCAACGTTGGTAATAATTTTTTCTATCAGATTATAGATAGCAATATCGATAGACTTATTCATTCTAAAACCGTTTTGTTCCATGGCAAACATACTATTCCTTTCAAAATAGTTATATAAACACCTATGTATATACTTTTCAACTATTTTCGAAAATACAGGAATAAGTGCTACAGGTCTATAACAATTCATGTCATCCTTTTCGCCTTTTTTAAATAGTGGTTTTATAACCGAAGTCTTTAGACAACTGGGAAAAATACCATGTTCTATACACAGGTTTATGGTGTGGGTTAATATGGAAGAAATAATATTAGAAACTTCTTTAACAACAATCGTACTTTTACCATCGTAACCCGTACTTTTCGTGTTTTTTAGTGTAGCTATAATACTTTTTATGTCATAGGGAGTAGCTGGTGCTAAAAAAATTAAATTTGGATTACTAAATCGCAATAAGTGTCCCACATTATTATTAATATTAATTGGTTGCACTTGATCAGTATAAAAATCGTTAAAAGCCTGCGCAATATCTTTTGGATTTGTGATTTCTAATTGATTCACCTTTATTTTAGTTATATTCTCTTTCGGTTGATTAATTTTTCCCTTATTGTTCCAAGTGGCCTTAGATTTATTTGCAGCTGTTCTTATATAAAAATCATTTTGTGATCTCTGAGTTAGTTTTAATACATTTTTTAAACGCCACGTGTGATTTTTGAGCATTTTTTTATTCGATAAATTGGAATGTAATCGATATTGCCAAAGTAACTCTCTTTTACGTTTACAACACTTTTTAATGCCTTTTGTGAGCCAAGCTGGTTTCTTAATACTAGATATTTTTATTTTTACTCCAGGAAAACACAATTCGTAAAAAAGCAAAAACGTATCATAGAAATGACAAAACGCTAGCTCAGGATCTTCTGTGTTCATAGTTTCACTGAATCTCAGAGTTTGGAGACATGACTTGAATTTAGTTATATTATCTGTATTGTAATTTCTTCTCTTAATAAACCAGTGATCTAACAGATTTTTTTCCTTACTTGGACAGACTAATAACTGAGCCGTATGGTCTGAGAGTGCCCAATCCAGAATGGCGGAACTTGCGTTTTTAATATTATGAAAAACATTGTCTATGCACGTACTACTATCCAATCTTGTTGCTTTTCGTATTTCCACTTTTAAATTATAACTAAGAAGCAAGTTTTCTAATTGAATAGACCTCAGGGTTTTCCTGAACATATTTATGTAAAAATCACCAGTGATTATAAATTTGTTAAACATAATTTATTTAGGATTGTAAAAAACAAATTCACGGCTTCATTATTTTCACTGGGAACTCTATATAAGCAAATTATAATTATCTTAGAATCTAAAAGTTGTATGCCGCAACATTCTACTATATTTGAAACACTACACTTTGATACATCATGTAGAACTTTAAATGATAAATTGTTTTTAATTATGATGCATGACCCTCCATTTCTATTATCCCTACTGAAGTAAGAAGCTAATGTATAATTTGGTATATAAAATAGGTCTTCGTCACCTCTTTTCATGTTATGTTCTGTAATAGCTATAACATCTATATTTTGCCTACCGTTATACAGGTCGAATAAGTGGGTCAATAACGAATCAGTTTTACTAAGCAAGCCATTTATGTTTTGGTGGAGTATCGTTATCTTATTATTCCCGATTATATCGTTATCTTATTATTCCCGTTAGTAAATGGTACGTTGCTGCGGTGACGGTACTTTTAAGCTCAATTGACTTTTGATTAAGTTTACCAAGACATAAATAAATCAGGGCCCTCCGGGACAGGTGCCTCGGGGATCTGGGCTGTATCTGTATATATAACCCTGCATCTTTGTGTATGGCCTTGCTAGAGATCTAAGATAAATAAAAAAATAAAACTTGGCTAAATTCGATGTAGACTTTACTCGAATCCTGAAATACACACAGATCCAAAATAAACTTTTAACTACTTGTTATTAATATAAATTGCTGATTTTAATTATTTATGGAAACAAAAATATGTACATAGATTGTAATCCATTTTGGATCCTTCATTTTAAGCCATTAAGTAAAAGTCATAAATAATCCTAAATTACGAGTAATTACAATATCATCCGCAAAAGTTAGATAACTGAAAATTACATATTTTTAAGTTATTTCACTTTTAATTTTAATTCGTGTATCATAGGCGTCGGAGGGGACACTGTTATATTTTTTGTGCATCATACGTTCTTTATATCGATATTTTTGACAAGGTGAATTATTTAAACTTTAATATTAATAGTAAAACACTATACAGTTAATACATTATACTTTGCCATTAAGCCCGCATACATATACGTTTTGTAAATCAAGATTTAATAAATATATAAATTATAATGATTACGAATAAAATGGTACCTGTATATTCCCGAGCGGTGACACTGCTCGCCGCTGCTATCAACAAAACCAAACCCCGTATCTCCATGTCTGGTGTGACACTGAATCTGCCCAAAACCTGCCTACACTGCCTTCACGTAATTTTATCTCCGATGAGCCTTGCTTCACACGTACCACAACGATAACACACCGTGGCCGTCAGCGTCGTAAGTCGACTAAATGGTAATTCATTCGACGCTCGCTTGGCACCCTCCACGTTCGCCATATCGTCAGGCTGGCTATCGCTTCACAACAAAAAGTACATGTAGTTTAGTCATTGTAAAAAAATAATAGTAGGTTAGCTAAGGCCGATTGGCGAGTTAATTGCCTACTCTTGCGTCCTCAGACGCGCGGCGCATCCCGTACTGAGGCCGCAGCTTGCCGCGCTCGTCTAATGAGATTGTGTGCGTGAAAAGTGCATGCAAATAGGGTTATTTCAAAAAAAATAATTAAATAACCATATTAATTAACGACAACATTATGGACAATCCAGCTCATATATGAAAAATGCAATGTAGTTACTTAGTTATTTAATTGTATAAAATTTGATGATGAAAAGAGTGGCCCTGAGTTTCTTGCCTGATTCTTCTCAGAGGCTCTACTTTCTGAACAGGCATTGTTTTCAATGCTCAATTATGTAAATATGCATTTATATTTACTTTCCTTTCTTATATTATTAATTATGACTTTCTGACGTGTCCAAATAATATTTGAAATTTTTATGGAAATAAACATGTTTGAATTTGAGATTGAGCGCAACGATTTGTTTCCAATGTGACTGGCCACCAGTTCGCGTCTAGTCTGTACCACGTTATTCAACTAATAATTTTAAACAAATAAGCGCCAATGTTTGGGGTACATGTTAATTGCTTCGTAGGTATATTAAGATGAAATGTCAGGCTCTTGCATCTCAAGTTTTGTATTTATTCGTTCCTCACCCATTGGTGTTCGGTGTAAATGTATTCTCTCACGTAAACAATAAAAAAATCTCACAAACTACACACACGTACATCACGCCAGCACTCATACATAAATACTTGAAAAATATTATATACAGCCTTAAGGACTGTGTGTGTTTACAATTTGCCTCAGAACAATGAACAATTTAAATATAATAAAAAATACTGAAGAAGGATATCTCTTACCCGCACATTTTGATTTTATAAAATAAATATTTGTAAGACAGTTATTTTTGTCATCGTTATTAAAATTATACCTATTGTACCTTGACCATTAATGTGAACTTAAGACTTGTCACAATGTGAACAAAACATAATCATCCTCTTAGCGTTATCCCAATTTCAACCCGGAGTCCACTTACTAGTCTAACTAGATTTGGCTGAATATTAGCTTTTCCACAGAATGACTGCGGTCAGACATGACCGCCGCAACCCGAAGAGATAGCGATATTCCATGGTTTAGACTAGTGTCAATTTATTCGTAGGTATAACGACTGACGGCTTAACGAGCTCTCCGAGGCACGGGGCAAACAATAGTTACGCACATAGCTCCAAAAGTCAGTAGTGCGTGCCGTGGATTCGAACCCGATACCCTCTGCATGGCAGTCTGTTGGTATCGCCACTAAGCTATCGCTGCCTCTAATGTGATTAAAACATATAAACGATAAATGTAATGTAACTCTATATTATTTTTAACTTAGGGCTCAATCCAAAGTTCCGGTAACTTTGCTTATACATATACTGACCGATAAAAATTGTTGTACCTAGTTAAACCAGTATACCTACTAAGTATGTTAAACCAGTAGGTTGCTCCAACTTCACAAAGGTAGTAATTACCCCTAATGTAAAATATGACAGTACCTTTTCTTTTTGTATTGTCTGATTCGCGTGCAATTATTTTATACAAACCTTGTCCTGAAAATAACAAACACTAGAAAAAAGAATGATCTAATTCTGTGCAGCAGCAGCGATTGCACAGTGGAGAAACCAGCCGATAGTCGTAAAGAGGGTATCGGAGGCTAGGGCCTCGGATAGGATAGGGCTTCGGAGTTATGTGCGTATTAAATTATTATTAGCAATCGTTTGACCCGTGCCTCAGAGAGTTTTGTTAAGCTGTCGATCCAGGCTGTCATAAAGATATTTGACAGTCGATAGTGGGAGTCAGAACCTCTGATAAACTAACACTAGTCTAAATGATGAAATATCTTTATCCCTTTTGGTTGCAGAGGTCAGACGGGCAGTCGCTCTGTGGGAAAGTGAAAATTCAGTCAAATCCGGATAGACTAGTAAGCGGATCCCGAGTTGCAGCTGGGATACCTCTAGGAGGATGTATGAAGGTAGTTTTATAAAGGTGGTGCCTTAGATACAGGCATACGGCATACCTTAGTTCGAAAATGTCGATTCGAAACTATAAATGAGCTTGTTACTTGTTTACTGGCAAAAAGTAATCATATCTACTTACTTATACACGACACTAATAATAGTCATCTGAATATCCGTTTGACATTTCTGGTCATATGATTATGCATTAGATCATTGGACATGACATCAGCACATATCATTTAGATTAATTCAATGTAACACTTTATGCAAGTTTCAATTTGATGTTTGCCTATTTAGGGCCGGTTTTTTGATCCCTAGTTAAGTTAACCAATGGTTAAAAATAGTGACAAATGCTTAAATTGCCGTAAAACCCGTTTTTTGATCCCTAGTTAAGATAACTAATGGTCAAATTGGTAATCATTGGTCAAAATATTTAACCACTGCTCTATCGAGGGTTTAATAAGATGGCGGATAGTTAACTTTGCTATGCCATTGTTTCGTGTGATTTTATTTGAAGTTGTGTTGGTGAATAATATGGATTTAAACGTACCTAGAATATCAAGTTACTTTGATATGTTGGAGAGTTCGTCAGATGATGAAATTTTTATGGAATATATCCTTATGAGAAGACCGAAGGTATTTAGACCACGGAATTCACCGCTAGAGCATTGGGACGATACAGATTTTTGCAAGCGCTACCGACTTTCGAAACAAACCGTAGTTTGGATCATCAATGAAATTGCAGATGAATTAAAAACACTCACTGAGCGAAATCACGCCGTTACACCACTGGAGCAGTTACTAATAACTTTACGTTTTTACACCACTGGGAATATTCAACAATGTTCTGGTGATCTTTCTGGGGTATCCAAATCCACTGTATGCAAAGCTATTCATACCGTATCAAGACAAATTTGTTTGAAATTAAAACGATTTATTGAGATGCCAAATTCGATTGAAGAAATAAGAGAAGTGATAGATGCTTTTTATAGAATTGCCAAATTTCCTAGTGTGATAGGAGCAATCGATTGCACGCATATACGGATAGCGAGCCCAGGAGGTGACAATGCAGAGCTGTACAAAAATAGAAAAGATGTATTTTCTATCAACACCCAAGTTGTGGCAGATGCAATCCTAAAAATAAGAAACATTGTTGCTAGATGGCCAGGATCTGTGCACGACAGTACAATTTTTAATAGCAACAATGTGAAAGATATAATGCAATCACAACGATATCGCAGATGCTGTCTTTTGGGTGACCGTGGCTATGCCTTAAAAAATTACTTGCTTACTCCGCTGGCAAACCCACAGACAGCTGCTGAGAAACTATACAATGAGAGTCAAATACGGACAAGAAATGTGGTTTAAAGGAGTTTTGGTGTGTGGAAGCGGAGGTTCCCATGTGTAGGATCAAAACTAAGAGTTAAATTAGAAAATGTTCAACCAATAATTGTGAGTACTGCTATTCTACACAATATTTGTGTTGAAAAAAATGATATTCTACCAGAGGGAGCATTAGCACATGATGAAATGCAGGATATGGAGGAAAGTAGTTCGAGTACTATAACGTCCACCAGTAGTGATCAACAGTACCGGCAGGAATTAATAGAAACATACTTTTCATCGTTGCTGACATCAAATGAATAATGTTTCAATTCCCAGATGTTATAAGTACTTACACCTATTATAAATATGTACCTATTCGCTACGTGCGAAGTCCATGGAGGGGGTAGCTAAAACGATCGCAGCGCATGCCGTGGCAGAAATCCGTAACTATTCGGGAAGTCAATTTGATTTTTGATTTGAATTTTGTCATAACAAATACATTATCTGATAATTTAATTCTTGATCTTAAATATTATCATCTTTGAAATGGGTCATAATAGTTGTTGTGTTGTGGACTGCAAAAATAACGGCACAAATAGTCTGTGTAAATTCTATATTTTTCCAACAGTAGAGTGGAAATTAGATCAAATAAAGATTAGATACGATACTTAATAAATACATTATTTTTATTTGTTCTGTATTTTATGTGATAATAAATAATGTTTTATTTTTCAGTATTGATGGCTCGCCATGGACTCCAAGACGTCACAACACAATTTGTAGTGAACGTTTTATTGGAGGCAAACAATTTGACGCGCACACAAGTCCAAGTTATGTTCCTACGATAATCCCTCAAATATATCGACAGAATAAAAGTTAGAGAGTCACAGGTGTTAGCCCCTCAAAGCATTTTGGCCACCATCGAGGCATCTCAGGACACCCGTAGAAGTATTTTGGCCACTTTCGAGGCTAGGCTTTCAAGCTAAGTACGGCGCGTAATATTTTCGTTGAAAGAATGGTGATATTTCTATTTATTAAGTTAATATTGTATATCGAAAGACGCGTAATTAAATAAGCTTTCAAATGATATTAATTAACACCAAATAATATACTTGAAGCCCACGCAAGAGCGGTATAAAGCGCGCCCGGTATAATATTTTCCCGCCATTTTCGAGCGCGCTATTATATTTCTAACATATTCATATTTCTCGTCGTTTTTTAATATAGGAGGTATATAAGTATTGTACATGGTTAGAAAGGTAATTTAATTTACTTTCAGAGATAATAAATATAATGGAAAGAAACATTTGAACTTTAAACATAAAGAAATATAAAATATAAATGATTGTTAATTGCCGCCCATTTTCGTATTTTAATTTTTTTAGCATATTTTTTTGTTATATACCAGATTCAAACCTAGATAAGTTTCTTTTCAAGTAGATTACCAATTTAAAAAAACCATATCTAATAAGATTCCGATAAGAATTATTCTTATTGGACTTTGCACAATTGTTTACTTTTGCCCGCAAAAAATAACCGCCATACCTGCCAAAATTTTTCGAAAGCCTATATCTCATGAATTATAGGAGTATTATATATCACATGATAGGTTTATTTATATACTCATAATAAAACAATAATTCATAGCATAAATGTAACGTTATCTATATATTTTCATTCAATAAATAATAAATGCCGTTGTTTCGGTAATTGAATGAATATAACCTCTTGAATTAAATTATTACACAATATGTTTATTTTTTTTGCTGTTATTTTATAACTAATTAGTCCATTCACAATTAAAACATCAAAATATCAAATATAATTATATTATTTGTTTACAATAATGTTTTGAATCCATAATTATGCCCCGCGCGCAACATGCAAAGACAGTGAAATATACAATAATTTCAAATGCTGACATTTAAATAATTTTCTAAGCAAGCATTGCTTTAATTTTATATTTTTGTAAAGCTTATACCACCAGGTATACAAAATAATAAAAGGAAGCAATTTATAACCCATATTGTTATCATGACAAACAAAAATGGCGAGTAGGTCATCGATAGACGACATTGTTTACAATAGGATCAAGTTCGGCGGGTCGCATAAACTAAACATTCCGTCATTCAGTCACCATTCAAACATTAAAAAGCTTATTTAATCTACTTTCATAAAACATCATTTCAAATATCAATACTCGAGTGACGAGTCGTAAGTTTAGGTTTAAGGTAGCACGGCAAGTGGCCTTGCTTCGCGGGTGGTCAGATAACGACCGCGTGATGCTTTAGCGATAAATGTCAAATTAAAGCGGTACCTTGAGCGGTTATCTAGATATACACGTTTTATAAAACGTAGTACCACAAAAGTCTTAGATATCACATCATATCAAGTATGAGTAAGAGTTGAAGATGAAAATGAATTTAATCAAATCGAACCTAGTGTGGCTGATCAAGGATGCCAAATCGATCTGTTTTCTGAATGGAATTTAAAAGAAACAACCATAATTTGTAATAGATTCATTTACAGTGATCACCCTGATTCTGAAATCCAAGTGGATAGGTATAGCAACAACTTCAAAAATTGTAGCAATTCATAATGCAAGAATGAAAGATAAAAGCTGTTGCACTGACAAATTACTGTATGATAATCAATGTACCGAAACAAAAAACCAATAATTTGTTGGTATTTCATCAATAAAAATGATCAAGAACTCCTAGATCTTGCTGGTGTGTCATTTAGCAATTTGCAGTTCTTAGTATTTATTTATTTATTTATTTATTTATTTATTTATTTATTTATTTATTTATTTATTTATTTATTTATTTATTTATTTATTTATTTATTTATTTATTTATTTATTTATTTATTTATTTATTTATTTATTTATTTATTTATTTATTTATTTATTTATTTATTTATTTATTTATTTATTTATTTATTTATTTATTTCATACATGGAAAACTTACAGCTAAAAATATTTTGTTTATCATCAGTTTTGCACTTGTAAGCCAATTATAAGTTTTCACTTATAGCTATAGAGTGCACATTCTAGTGAGCAAAACAGAATTCCCGACATTTTTTACATATTTACATTATACATACATTATACATATCGAACGCATTTCAATTATTCCTTAAAAAATTTATAACTTAGACACCTCCTTGCCGAAGACACACTACAGGTATAAGGATCAATATCACGCTGTTTACACAAGTTGTTGAAAGCTCTGCTTGCACGCACCATGAAACTATTTTGCCTATAATTTATAGATGCAATAGAGGGGGATTATAGCGTATTGATCTTAATGGTACATTATAATAGATTTTCTCAAGTAAATCAGGAAAATCAATTTCATTGTTCACTATCTTGAGCAGGAAAGTGAAGTCGGCAATCTCTCGTCGGTTGCTAAGTGGCAAAATGTGCAGCTGTCTGCACATTTTAAAATAATCATCAGGGTTGTATGGAATCTTTTGATGAAAACACAAGTACCTAACAAACCGGCTTTGTACTCTCTCGATTCGATCAATATACTTAAAATAACATGGGTTCCAAACTTGGGAAGCATATTCCAAGTGACTCCTCACAAATGTGCAATAAAGTTTTTTAAAATTTTTAACTTCGGTAAAAGTTTTACTCAAACGCATTATAAATCCAAGTGATTTAGAGGCCTTCTTAACTCTTGTGTCAATATGTGTATCAAATAATAACTTACTGTCGTGATATACTCCTAGATCTCGTATAGTGCTACATCTCTGTAATATATGACCTCCCAGAGAATATGAAGCATTAATGACGTCATGTTTTCTTGTGAATGATACTACGGAACATTTGGCTGGATTAAGGTCAAGTTTATTTAAATAGCATTAATCCTGCAATCGACAAAGGTCACTCTAGAGTGCTTTAGTGTCATTCATGGATGATATACCAGCGTATATTTTCATATCATCTGCAAAGCTAAATAGGTTAGATGACTGCAGGCAGAGTTCAATATCGTTTACGTAGACCACAAACAAGAGCGGACCGAGCAACGAGCCCTGCGGGACACCACTTGAAACCGACACCCAATTAGACCTATAATTATTAAGTGTTACAGTTTGTGACCTATTCTCAATATAAGATGAGAACCAACGTAGTAAGTCGCCATGAATTCCAGTTTTAAAAAGCTTTCCAATTAAAATGATGTGATAAATCCTATCGAAGGCCTTGCTATATTCCGTATAAACGACATCAACCTGCCTTCCATCATCCATGGTTTTAGTGATGAAATCGTTCAGTAAAACTGGATTTGTAGCTGTGGATTTACTCCTAAGGAAACCGTGTTGAAAAGGACTAAGTTCATTTGAGATTGCAGAATAAAGCTGGTCATATACAATGCGCTCAAACATTTTAGCTACAATGCATAGTTTGGAAACAGGTCTACCTATAGTTTTCAATCTCACTTTTAGAGCCCTTTTTGTGCACAGGTGTAATATAGGCTGATTTCCATATCCTAGGAACTACACACAAAGACAGAGACTTTTCAAAAAGAAGCGAGATAGGCATGGCAATAGAACATGCACATTTCACCAGCAGTTGAGATGATATATTGTCAGGTCCGCAACCTTTGGGTATATCCAACTTACGAAGTAAGTTATTGACAACTTGAGTGTTTACTTCAAAGCGCGAAATATCAGCAACTGAATTGCACGAAGCGCCATCCGAAATAGAGTTCCCAGAATTAAAAGTTCCATTATCAGTACCACGATTGATAAAAGTCGAACGAAAGTAAGTCGAGAATGCTTCACATATAGTTTCACCAGTGTGAATTATTTTGCTGTCATAAGTTAGTGTACTAGGCATAGAATGAGTATTAAAACGGTTTTTTACAAATTTCCAGAAACACTTGGGATCATTTTTGATAGATGACTCAGTTCTCTGAATGTAATTATTGTAGCAGGTAGTTTCCATTACTTTAATGCGTTCACGTAAGATTTCAAATGCTCGTCTATCAGATGTATTGTCATACCTCTTAAACTTTTTTAAATATTTGTATTTTTCTTTAATTGCTTTTATTAATGATGAATTATACCATGCAGGGTACCTGCCACGACAATATAGTTTCTGGGGTATGTAGATATTTTGCAATTTAAAAATGTTATCATTAAAAAAGTCTACTGCCTCATCCATTCAACGATGTGAAAACTCGCGTTGCCAGCCAACTTGACCAATAGCGTCGTTCAAAGACTGAAAATCACCTCTACTAAACAAATAACGCAATCTCGGTACACATTTCAGAATAGGTAATACTATTAGCTTGATAATAATTGATAAAGCTGGATGGTAGGGGTCTATTGGCACCAAAGGAGCACAGCATTCTGTTACATTTACAACATTGTTCGATAAAACTAAGTCCAATAATTTGCCATACCTATTGGTAAAATTATTGTATTGCTCAAGACCGCCAAACATAGCTCATCTGCGAGTAGATACTCATCGGCAGTAGAGAGATTGATCGGGACCAGCGAGGCAGTATTAATCGACGAGATCCATGATATACCGCTCCTGTTAAAATCACCCACAACTAAATAGACATCATTACTTTTACTAATAGATAAGTCGCTTAATTTAGATAGAAAGTTACGTAGTTGCAACGAGAATGAAAGGCCATTATTTTGATTGCACAGGTATAAGACACATATATATAAATTTATAGAGTCGTGCGAATTCAATGTTTTTACACTTATCTTTAGCCAAAGGTCTTCTGCTGTAGAATGTAATAGATGCTGTGAAGAAACTGATAAGTCCCTACGCGTAGCAATAAGTACACCTCCTCCACGCGACTGCCCCGTGAGTGTATAATCACGGTCTCGACGCCATGTAATGTACCGATCATTAAAAATTTCCGAATCACGGATACCATCCAATAACCATGTTTCTGTTAATAAAATAATATCAAAATTGTTCATCAAGACTTGACGATAAAAACCGTCTGTTTTCGATCTTAATCCGCGAACATTTTGATAATATACATTCAAGTTTAGATCCGTTAGCCATTACTTATCCAAATTACAGCTGTAGAAACAAACATGATAACTAATGAATAAAAACAATCGTTAACGTGTCTATTCACGAATCTTTGTTTAATAATAGAGTGATTGATACTTACCGACAATACAAAATATAAAACGATCAGCAAGCCACAAAACCTACAATAGCGCAACCAGTCCGGTGAAAGCGCAAGCAAGAGCGAGACAAGCATAATTCCAAACATAGCAGATATATAGCAAGCAACGCGATCAACAATGAAATGGGCATAGTCTAACAAACAAAGAGGTGTCAAACGCACAAGCACAGCAGATATGCTAAACCTTTTAAAGCAGTTAGTTGTATCATAGAACTTATCTTAATATATAAAATCCTTGCGTTACTGACTGACTGACAGACACGCTACAGCCGAAACTATTGGGCGCAGGAAGCTGAAATTTGGCATGTATGTTCCTTGGGGGCCGTAGGGGTGCATTAAGAAGGGATTTCCCGAAATTCCCACGGGATCGGCCAAAACGGGTAAATTTAAAAAAATGCAGGCGTAGCTGCTGGCGTCCTCTAGTAAGCAATAATAGCAATACACAAATGACTAAATATTACAAATAAACTAGCATGCAAAAATAAAAACAAGGACATGAATGGGTGACTCTTTAAAGTAATTTGTTTAAATCGGACTCTTTACGTATAATAAACGATTTACTGATGTTATTTTTACGTACATGTATTTTACCGTGTTTCACCCATACATAGTCATAATTCCTTTCCTTAGCAAGTTGTTTAGTTTTCGTTAACAATTTTTTAGAGTCCGCGCTCAGATGATCGTTGACATAGATACGATGACCACCTTGTATGTCCGACAGATCCTTTACCATGCGTGCGGCAGCTATAAAATCCTCTTTTACATAGCGATTGAGAAAACTAACGACTATTAATTTTTCATTGGTACTATGCATGCACCCTGGAAATATAATTACCTAATCTGCGTCTTCGGACAGACGTAATCAATCTTACGACCAATGGCATCCAAAATGGAGAATAAATTTTCATCCTTTTTGAAAGGAACTCCTTTGATCTCCACGTTATTCAGACGAGAACGCTGTTCCTGATGGAGAAGATCATGTTTAATTCGCGATATATCTGCTTGCATCGAGTCGAATCTCTCCTGAATCTTATCAAATTCAGCTGCTTTTGTTTCGAGTTCCTGTATTCTATTGCCAAAGTCTTCAAGTTTTTCATTAGAATGGGCATACGCATCCTTTAACTCCACCAAATCGCTTTTGATAGCACGAATATCCTCAATCAGGACGGGTTAGCTCTGCAGCTGCAGCTTAATGGAGCGTATCTCAGAAAGCATTATGTCATACGAAGTAGTAGACGGTTCAGGAGTAAGCGCTTTCGGTGAGGAGGAGATTCTGCATTTAGTTCACTTCCACTGAGCTCTCCTGTCAGATCCCAGTTTTCTCCAGCCCGATTCTGAGATACTTGCGCAAGCAAAATCAAGCTCTTTCTTGCAGCTAGCACACTGAGCGCCATCAGTAAAATGGACGTTACATACTGCACACGTCTTCATTATGAAGTAGATTTACGGATTACGTAAAAAAAATATATATATTTTTTTTTTCTTCTAGTATGGTTCGGTTTGCAACCGTACTGTGCAATTGCGCTCCCACACTAAACGTAGTTTAAATAACTTTTTCATAAGATTCAAAAATGCTTGATGTGAAGGTTACTTTGACCCGTGGACAACTTTGGCCCTAAGGCTAAGGATGTGCCTAATGACAATAACTGGAACGCGCCCACAGTCAATGCGCTTAGGTTGCTATCACTGTCTGTATTTATAATGTTAATGATTGATGACGTATGACTTTTGAAAAGTTTGCTTACTTCTGTTTGAAAATTTCTTGTATCCGCACTAACACAACTGCGACTAAGTTATATAGTACTTCGCCACTCCACTAAAATTGCTCGGCAATTGTTCGGTCACTTCCACAGGCGATTGTTTTATTATTGTCACTTTCACTGAGATGAATATTTGATTATAAATGATCTAAACGTCAATTAAATTGGTGGAAAACGATATCACTGAAGAATTAAGTTATTGAGAGTATAATTATATTACTTAAAACGATATTGAAGCAGCTATAATATTTTATTTAAACTTTATTTACGGGGCTAATGTTTACTCACGGTAGTGTTGTCACTATTGACAGTAACAAGATTAACTACATATTATTATTTAAAATTTAGTTTCCACTAAATACCAACTTCTTATTTTTTATAAAAATGAAAACTGGCTTGACATTTTCATCATTGAGTGTATTATTTGATGTACACCAGAACCACAATCTCACGAATATTTCATTTGATCTTACAAAATCTTGCTTGTGCAACTACTAATTTAATCTTTTGGCCGAATAGAGCCACCGTAGAAGCAACAATGACCAAGTGTTTCAGTATCAATACAAGAGTTATTATTGACTGTACTGAATTCCGAATTGAAATACCGACAGCAGTGGATGACCGTTGATAGTAAAAATACCACTTCGTCCTTTTATTTATCTTTAATTTACTATAATTACATACTAGAAAGCAATATAATACTGATATGTCATTACTTGGCATAATCCCGAATAGTTGCGCATGCTAGGTGGCGCTATTGTCGTGCACTGTCTCAATATAGTGTAAATAAAAACAATGTGCTTTACAAAAGTATTGATTATTTTATTTCATTATTATTATTTTTTTATTAGCTTTATACACTTAACGGATATAGGTGGACTTAATGCCTTAGGCATTTTCTGCCAGTCTACCTTAGAGATTAATAGTACCTTGGTGCAGAGATTAATAGTAGGTGTATTCTAAAAGGTTGAGTTTGACTTACATATATATATTGAATAGACATTATGGACGCATATAGCATATATTATGTAATATAATATATGTAATAATTGTATGCAATTAAATATATAATTATAAATGTTACGATAGTTCTGCTAATTTAGCCAATAATAGCTGTTTTACCCTTCTCTTAAAACAATACCTAGTAGAGGCCGTCCTGATTTCGAGAGGAAGGTCATTCCAGAGAAGAATAGCTTGGGTAGGAAAAGAAGAGTGGATGAAAGAAGATCTACGTGAAGGACAAAGAAGGAGAAGGTTATTAGATGAGCGAAGGTCACGATTGTGGTTGCTGCTTAAGTACTGGAAGTAAGAACTTAAATATTCAGGAGTATTGGGAGACATGAGGATAGAATAGAGAGTAGTGAGAGCACGCAGACTGCGTCTTTGACGAATAGGAAGCCACTTCAACTGGGAACGATAAGTAGACACGTGGTCATACTTGCGAAGATTGAAAATAAATCGAATGCAGTTATTGAGAAGACGGTCAAGTTTGTTAAGAAGATCTGCATTCAGGTCATAGTAACATACATCACCATAGTCGATCAAGGGAAATACCAAAGTTTGCACAAGCATTGTCTTAGTTTTGGGTGGAAGGAAGTTTCATAATCGATTGATAGCACGTAGAGTACCAGTAATCTTTTTGCTGGTTTTAGTGACTTGGTTTCGCCAGCTTAACGTGCAGTCTAAATGTAAGCCAAGGTTTTTGACAACTGGGCACATTTCTATTATGTTGCTGTCATAGACTAATGATGGTAAAGTTGAGAGGTCTAATCTTTTAATAACCCATTGACTACCAATTATGATTGCTTGGCATTTGCTTAATTTCTAACACAGCTTTTTCTAATAGCAATTTATGATATTTTTTCTTAAATTCAATTTCAAGACTATGAAGTTCTTGCTGCTGCTTAATGTATAAATTGTGTTTTTATTGCATAAGTGTAATTTTGTTCATGTGCATCTCTTTTCTTTCATTTAAATTTTGTATATGCTCCTCTTCTGCATACTTTTTCAAATCTTCTTCACATGCCTTTCTTTTCATAATTAAATCAGATTTGCTTTCCAAATGACATATTAGTTTTTTCTTGTTTCTTGAGGTGTAAATCTTTTTTTCTTACTGCAGCTGCTTGCTGAAAACAAAGAAATTTAATTACTTAAGTATTATCTTACTAATATAAATATAAAATTTTTTATATGGAGTACACTTGCTTTAATTTTTGGGATGGTTTAGCAAAGTACCAACTAGAGGCACTAAACAATTGAGTGTAGAGCCAAGACACAAATATGTGACAACTAGGTAATTAATGCTAGACTTCAGAGCATAGGGCATCAATGCAGAATAGCAAGTATGTTGGTATTTTATCCCATACATTTCAGAGAAATCTCTACAACAAATGGGAAGATTGAATTTGATATACGAGTAAATACGAGTATGTAGGTAGTCAAAATCTTGGAACAAGACATATCTATTATTAAGCTACATTTTAAACTGAATAACATGACCGAAGTTGTGGTAGTGACTCAGTAAATTAAAATATAATTACATAATTGTTTTGATATTGGCTTCCGCAGGAGACTTTTTGGTGTAGATGTATCATATATTTCTTCACAACCTTTTGAGTCTGCTCCTGGAATAAAAAAAGTTAATGTAACACAAGAATTTTAGTTTCCCCAGTTTATGTAATATTACCAAAATGCTTTTACTAACCTGTTTCAGTATTAATTAATACAAATGTGACTTCTGTTGCAGTATTCACATTTGGCTTATCAGGATTATCCGTTAGAATATTATCTGTAATCAAACATATTTATCATTACTATTAAACTAGGATTCACAGAATATATATCGACTTAAAATCAAGTACTTTTTTAAATTTTAAGAATATTTATTTTATAAAAGTATTAAGACATAAGTAGACATAAGATGGGTACCTTCTTCAGCTATTTTTATATCTTCCATAAAATTGAGATCTATGCTAGCCATTGTTGCGTTTTGTTCATCAACTGTTATGTCATCATTACCTGTATATAAAAAAGAACAATTTAATGAACACAATCACATTTATATTATGCTGTACTGTACCAACAATCTTTGACATAACATTTGCGGGTCCCCTTCCTGCTCCAATATAAGTGTAGCGTGTCACATTCAAAAGTGGAGGTACATACCTAATGCGTCACTATCATATATTGCAGGCAGACTCGATATTGGCTTTGGTGGTGGTGGTCCACCTCCGGTTTGCACTCATTTCCTTAAATGTGAATAATATTGTATTTCATAATTCACCATAAATATCTTACATGTAAGATTAATATTGAAATAAAAAAGTCAAATTTTAATAGAGATAGAATCTTTTAAACACTCGCGTTCCCGGTCCCGGTTCGCGTTAATTCCCGTGTATAATATATATTCTTTAATAGAGATGCTCACCTTTCTGTCTGTTTTCTTCATGTTATTGAATTTTTGTTGTAATTGCTTTGTGCTCCTATATCTCTCTCCGTCCGAGTTGAATTTTTCGGCAAGACGCCGCCAGGCTATTTCTTTTAGCTGATTACTAACATGATCAGTTTTTTTTGAGGTTATGATGGGAAAGTCTTTAATTAAGTAAGCGAGCTTTGTTGTCTCTTCTTTATTAAAATTGGCGGTACGATCCCTGGAAAACTTATTAATTACAAATGCGTAAATATACAGGGTGGCGCTTGCATAGCGGCACTTTTTGAACAAAGGCATAGTTTACAACATTTTTAAGCCTTGTACCAAAAATCAATTAAATCGGTGCAGTAGTTTAGCCACAATATCGATTTTAAGTTTTTTGCACACGCTTTGAGTTCCATACAGCTGATACAAAACGGTCAACGACCCTACATTGCGCGCCGCGACGCCTCGATGTCATCCGAAGCTAGGCTCAGCGCAGACAGAACGGAGCGCAGCGAAGAGGATTTTATCAACGCACTTGAAAATAAACTTTAATGTTTTTACAATAAAGTTCATAAATGCTTGAACCTGATAAAAAAATATTCGCGCGTCCTCGAAGATACGCGGAAATCCCCGCGCAAAGTCTAGTCGGCGCCCGCATCGTACGCGTATTTTCAGGGTTTAACGAACTTTCGCGACGAAATATTTACTGTAGGCAGGCTCGCGAGTTCGCGCGCAAACTTGAGCATACGCAATCCGTAAAGAAAATGCCCGAGACCGCGCGGGGATTATTCCTCTCTGTCTGCGTTGACCCTTCGACGACTTAGGACGATGACGTCTTCGTGCAACGTCGCTTCGCCTCGAAGGTACCTACCTAAGACTCGTCGTTGTAGGTTTTTGCGCCCAAGTTAATGCGTAACATTTTTAACAGAACAAAACTTTTGAAACTTCCTTATTACCTTTTCAATAAAGTTACATAATAATAAAATGAAAAAATCTGATTAGGTATGCACAGTAAATGCACTACGTGTGACAAGGACAAACATAGTCGAGCCAAATAGAGTTGCCCAATTATGAACAAAATATTGTCAATAGTATCGATAAAAAATACGCACCGTAAAAGTTTGTTGTTTATTGTATCGACACTGATTGTATTTGTCGTTAATGTCAATGATAGTAACGATAAAAATCCTACGCACCGTAAAAGTTTGTTGTTTATTGTATCGACATTGTTTGTATTTAACGTTAATGTAATCGTCTTATCAATGACTTTACGTTCGAAAATTTCAAAGTGTGGTACAAATAAAGACGACGTTTTTTAATAGGTAAACAATGATAAACATGTAAAGATATTCTATTATTTAATAATTTGAAATAAGTTAATAATTATTGACTATTTTAGCTCTTTCCGTATGGTATTTTTTAAATGGTCTAATGGGTTCAACAATCTACTTAAGAATTATAATAATGTTACGAGCTGGGGTTCGACGATAAATTATAACTCACTATAACAATAACTATGTACTAAAACTACTGAACTAATTGAAGAATGTGCATAGTATTTCATAAACTTGTTTAACTGTGTCGTATTAGCAACACAATTAAGCAATAGCATTATTGTTAATACAAGTAAGAATGCATAGTTCGTTGTATAAAAACATTTTGTGTTATTTTGTTGTTAACGTATTAACGTGTCAAAAATATCCACATTCATAGTACCTATTGCGCATCTCTATTTCCTATCCTAGACATGTCGGCGCCAGCGACGCATCGGTGATCGGTGACTCATCAAAGGTTTGTTTAGTGCCGCAAAAATAGTCGAGCAGATTGCGCGCGCGCTTAACTTTATGCGACAGTTGTTTTTGGTATTGAATTGTGTGGTTGTATTTAGTTGTGTTATTTACTTGTGTTGTTGTTTAGTGAGCTTTATCATTCGTCATTTTTGCATTATTTGTGTTAATAATGACAAACTTTATATCGTCCGAATATGCGGATATGATTGTGTAACGTGGGTTCTGGTTGTGAAAAAGACACCAGTGCTTTCCTAATTACTGAACTTTCATTAGAGTGATTTGTAGAATTACTGAAATAGGTAATTCGTGATAACAATGGCGGCCATTTTGAGAATTTGAAAATTTTGTGCTACCTTTTATGTGGGTTTGTGTTAAGTGGGTTTTTGTTGATATAAAAAAGACACCAGTGCTTGCCTAATGAGTGACCAAACATTGGAGTGATGTGTAGAATTACTGAAATAGGTAATTCCTCAATAAATGTAAACTACCTCCGTGGCATCGTCTGCCGCATAGCACACGTTGCCGTTTTTACAAAGGTCAGTAACCTAATGTCATATTGGTCTATAAATGGTGTTTCGTTTTGCTACTCATATTTTATAGTTTATTTTGTTTGAAAATTTTATTATTTTATTTTGGCCCCATGACCTTTTTTGTTGATATAAAACATTTTATAGGCATCAATGCTACGTCCTTTTTAAATCAATGCCCCTATGCAACCGCCAGCCTGTATAATATATTAGGAACATTAGGTATCTATTTGCAAATTATATGTATAAAATACAAATGTTCATAAAACAGCTTACAAAGATTACTTCGCGTTTTCTCCTTTGTTTATTTCCATTACTTTAATTAAATACGTCGTTTTTAAAAAAATACACCACAAAATTACATTTGAAAACAACCACGAGATTACTTTAAATACTTTATCTTTTGACAAGTAACAAATAATGAAAACTTTGAAGTTAATTTTCGCACTATCTGTCAAAATGTACAAGTATTACCATGTAAAAATAATTACCCCCTACTCCACTATCGCTAGAGCAGTGTTCATTGAAATGGCAACATAGTTAACTATAGTCAATTCTAACCATAGTTAAAATGTGTATCAAAAAACGTAAACATGAGTTAACCATTGGTTAAAGACCGTACCTACCTTAATCTCTGCACCACCCTAAGGTAGACTGGCGGAAAATGCCTAAGGCATTAAGTCCACCTTGTATACGCATTGTGTATATAAAGTTTTTGAAATAAATAAATAAATAAATAAATAAAGACTTAACTATAGTTAAATTAACAAATGGTTAGCTTGACTTTTACTAGGGATCAAAAAACCGGCCCAGAGATTATTATTGTTTGAGGCTTGAAATTGTAGTGTATCAATGACATGTGTTGGCATTTGGGAGTTTGAAACAGACTGATATGTGCGTGTCAAGTTGATTGATTGTACTTAAAAATTGTCTCAATTTTAGCATTTCATCTTTTGCAATTAATGTGTTTTTATTTAAAGTAACTATTGTAAGCCTTCGCTGGCAAATGCGATTATGTATATTGATAATTGTATTTTTATATGAATTACGAAATAAAAAAAACGGGTTATTAGCGTATAAAAGCAGGTTACACATACATTGGCATTTGCACAGATGTATAAGATAAGGTACAACGGAATAATATCTATAATAGTCAATGGTCGCGACTAATACTTTGCTAAGTTGCCGAGACAACATACAAAATAAGTTAGCGAATATCGACGGTTAGTTTCCATGCCCTATAGGGAGACGGAAAAGGATTAAATAAAAAAACTAGTTTTAAAACTATAACCCGACTACGTAAAAAAGGGAAACAAAGAAACAAGAAAATAGCTCACTCAGATATAAATCTAGAAAATTATAAGAGCCCGCAGACATACATCTGTAATAAAACTACAGTTTACGAATTTGATCGCGTTATCTTGGTTTCACTGATATTAGTTATTACATTTAAACCGAATGATCTAGAAACTACATTTTTATAACTAGCCCACGTTTCGAATCCTTTACAGGATTCATGTTCACGGCAGATTGAGGTAATATTTGTCTTTGTCTTGAATTTAAAAGTTATCTCGAAGTACCCGAACATTTTTCAACTATTGGTGTTACTATCTACGCAGTATGTGCTCACTGTGTCTTGATGTCTTCTGGTGACTTTGTCCTTCTTGGGTTTCATTAGCCTGATAACAGGGTCCCAAGCTGGAGGAACATTCCAACCATCTTCATATTGAAATTAGGATGTTTTTTAATTTCAATAGCTTCACGTATCATTCTTGGAATAAAGCGGTGTTCTTTTGCGAGTATCTGTGGTTTATCAAATCGCAATGGTTGGTTCCATGTTCTACATGTTCACACACAGCAGACTTCGTCGAGCGTTTGTGTTTAATGTCAGCTATATGTTCCTTTAGTCGAATGCCTATGCTTCTCTTGGTTTGTCCAATGTATGAGAGCCCACACTCACAGTCTATCTTGTAAACCCCGGCCTCTTGTAAGGGTAACTGACTCTTGACAGATGGTAATAATTGGCTTATCTTCGTTGGCGGGAGCAATTAAATTGCTCTATTAACAAAAAAAGACGAAAACAAAAGAGAACATTTTGGGTGCATCCCATATTAAGTCACAGATTAGATTATGAGAAGCATCCTATATTGCATTCTAAACTCAGATATTACCCTGATACATTTTTCTCATACTACAGAATGAGTTTTTCGTCTTTTGATGAGCTCGTATATCTAATCGGGCCAGCGATAATCAAACAGGACACAACTTTCCGACTTGCTATCGCCGTTGAAGAGACGATTGGACTTACTCTCCGGTAAGTACTCATTCATCTGGCAATATTATTGCTGTTATCATAGCACTCGCAAAGTTTATTTAAAAATACTAGTAAACTTGAATTAATTTATTCAAAATCGTGTTCAAAGTGACGTCAAGCTCAGAATTATCAAGCACAAGTGTTATACAACGAATCTGTGCAAGTTTAGTGCCGACAATTAAGGAGATAAGTGCTTAATTTTATACCCACTTATTAAGAAAAATCAAGGTTTGTCAAAATATTATTTGAAATACCCACAGTTCAGGTTGTCAAATTCAACTGACAGCACCTTTGACAGCTTTGACAAACACCAGTATTACCTATTTATAATTCTGTTTCTCCCATTGTTTGAAAGCCTGCGAAATGGCACATTGCTCAAAATGCAACCAACAAATAAAACCAAGTGATATTAAAATATGTTCCAAATGTAATGGTTCTTACCATTATCATTCTTTGGGTATTTCTTCAGAAATACCCAAAGAATGATATACAGAATTTTGCTAAAGAATCGAAAGCAAACAAAGCTAGCTGGAAGTGCACTGAGTGTAGAAAGGGCAGCAATCGCAACGAAACCTTTCTAACTCACCACAGACTAAGGGTCAAACTACGAAAATGTTATCACCCTCTTCTGATTATACAGAGGACCTAAAGCAGTACATCGACAAAAAGTTTGCAGAATAGGTTACACAATTTTATTATTGAGAGAAATTAGAAGCGAATTTAATGCCAAGAACTCCGAAACCAGGGATTCGCTCACAGAGCTAAAAAAAAGCGTCGATTACATGTCAGATAACTACGACAAACTCCTAGAAAGTATAAAAACTAAGACTAAGATTATAAATGATTTACAAGCAGAAAATATGGTCTTACGTAGTCAAGTACTAGATCTGAACACAAGACTCGATCATATCGAACAACAAACGCGAGAGAATAATATTGAGATCCAATGTGTACCAGAACACAAGTCAGAAAATTTAAAAACCGTTATAAGACAACTAACAAAAACTGTCTTGTCAAAAACGTGGCTGTGAATTATCTGATAATGAAGTTTTAAATTATCACCGAGTGGCCAAATTTACCAAGGATTTCGTTAGGCCCAGATCAATTGTAGTGAAATTGTCAAGCGTATTGGTCCGATACAAAGTTTTGGCAGCAGTCAAAAACTTCAACCTTACCCATCACAGTGACAAATTGAACTCTTCCCACCTTGGTCTGGCTGATGAGAGAAAACCAATTTTTGTTTGTGAACACCTATCACCTGCAAACAAGAAACTACATGCGGCTGCTCGTACCGTAGCAAAGGAGAAGAATTATCAATTTGTACGGGTGAGGAACGGGTGAATCAATATTTATTTATTTATTTACTTTTAGGAGAGCTTACAGACATATAGCAGTAATAGTTACATATATGAATAACCAAATGCTAATAACAAGCTCACAGAATTAACCATACGGTTAATTCTAAAGAAACAGTGAACAATTCAGAGCACAAAATGCAAAACACATAATATAATACATTTCCTTTCTGCCGCATAAAAGTATCAATAAAATAACAAAAATAACAAACAATGGAATAATACACACATAATTAAACATGTTATGTTTCCTTACTGAGGGTCAGTAAGGAAACATAACGTATTTGATAATCGTGCTACCATTATTTGTTTGTTACCAACAAACAATGACAGCACGACAAAGTGGTTTAAAACAAATTAATAGAATCTTAGGTGACAACTTTTCTATTTTCTAACATCCGATCCATCCACGGGCCCGGCGACCCGAGACGCATGTCTGACACTTTTGTATGGAGTTTTATCATTCAAAATAATTATAATTATCCAAATCCCTAAATCCTTGGACAGATCGAATATCGAAACCGGCAGCTAGTCATCCGGTGCTGTCAAAATAGTGTGAAATAAGCGTTTGCCTTACTTTTTTAACTTTTGTACAGAACAAATCAATATCAAATTTAGATATAACGCTGTTAACAATTTTCGCACTACGTATACAAAACGCATTCTGTCTATAATTTGTTGTAGCAAATGGTACGTCCAATAAAGGACGCTTTCTTAAATTGCATTGCTCGCAAGTATATTTTGCCCAACAGTTCAGCGCAATCAATGTTACCGTTTGCCACATTAACCAAGAAACATATATTATGTCGCTTGTTTCGCGTCTCTTTTCCAATGGTAGGAAATGGTATCTTTGGCATCGTTGGTTATAGTCAACTGAGCATTGCTTTGTTTTAAAGTCTAAATATCATAAAAATTTCCTCTGTACCATTTCAATGCGGTTCTTATATATTTCGTATTGAATTCCAGACCTGTGAAGCATACTCCATAGTTCTGGAGCACATAGGAACAGAAAAGAGCTTTGATAGGTTTCAATAATTTAAATTCTGAACAAGTTCGTATAATGAAGCCCAGGGCTTTGGAAGCCTTCTTGACAATGGTATTAATGTGAACATCAAAGAGCAGTTTGCTATCGTGAACAACGCCCAGATCTATGGCGTTATCGACCTTTTCTATTATTTGGCCGTTCAGTTTGTAAATATAATTTATTATTGACTTCTGTCGAGAATAACTAACTTGGAAACATTTATCGACGTTCAATTGCAGTTTATTTCTGCTACAATAACAATAAAATCTATCAAGATCTGATTGAAGGTGCTCAGTATCAGATAGACTATTAACTAGCTTTAGGATTTTCATATCGTCTGCATAAAGTAGTACCTTTGAGTTAGTGAAACAACTATTTACATCGTTAATAAACAAGGTGAAAAGCAACGGACCAAGGATTGAGCCTTGTGGTACACCTGATGGTACTGTAAACCAAGCCGAAGAGTATCCTCTAAGTACGACTGCCTGCGTCCGATTATCTATGTATGATGAGACCCATCAATACAGATCACCGTGCACTCCTGCAGCCAAGCGCTTCTGCAGAAGAACACGATGATCTATACGGTCGAAACATTTCGAATAATCTGTATATATCACGTCCACTTGGTACCCACGATCCATACCGTCAGTTATAATTTCATTAGCTAATATTTGCGAAAGGACATCAATTCCAAAGCATTTCAAGTTAAAAACTCAGATCACTTAAGTAGCCTTTAATCTTATCTTTTTTTGTGTTACTTTTCTGTTGCTTTATATGTTTAAAATTCAATTTAAAAATATTTTACCAAAATGTCCGAGGTCTTCGGACCAAAACTGAAACTATAATGACCAATGCGTTGAAACAGGACCTAGACCTTATCATTTTAACCGAGACATGGTTGAATGAATCAATTTACGATCAGATCAGGTACTCAATCTTTAGACGTGACCGCGCATCTTCCAACAACACCAAACTCGATGGTGGTGGTGTTCTGGTAGCGGTTCACAATAAAATCGCGCCAGTGCGTAAATTAACCTGGGAATCGCCATATGAGGACCTCTCCGTTGTAATTAAACTAGCACGTGGTACTTCTGTTGTGAACTTTCGTATTTGTGTGACTTACATTGCGCCGCCTGTTGGCCACGAGACAGTAGATAAAATGTTATCTTACATAACAACTGTATGTCAACACAAACTTCCAGAAAATTCTGTACTCCTCATTGCAGGCGACTTCAATCTTCCAAATATAGACTGGAGATACGACTCTAACTCAAAAATATTGCTGCCTGGTTCGTGTAGTACTCAATTTGATACCTTGTTTTTGTACTGGTCGCATCCTTGATCTTTTGGTAACTAATGTCAATCTAGATGGCTATCATCCAGCATTGGACATTAAAATGAGATTTAACCATCTTAAGATGCCAAAATTCAGTGACACCAGTTACCTCAACTTCTCAAAATCCGATTACACTGCTATACGGGAGAATTAGACAGCATTAGATGGACTGACTTTTTAACTCAAACTGATACCGTAGATACGAATGTTGAAAAGTTCTACGAAATCTTAATGGCTATTGTCAGGAAGCACACACCATCGACAATACGACATAACCATACATATCCAATCTGGTTTAATAGAGGACTAATAAATAATCTCAAAGAAAAATCAAGGTACCACAAAAGGTTCAAATTTTTTTTTCATTTGAATCAATTTTTTTACCCTGGTAAGTTGATTTATTAACGACCACAAAATTAAATTAATTTTAACATAAAACAATTATAACTACTTATATACTACTTACTACTAAAATGAGTAAAACATTTATTTTCCAAACAAAATCAACTATTACATAAAAAGCAACTTAATTATGTCCTAAAATGAAAATAAGCCTATTTAATATATACTATACGAAAAATAAAATAAATTAAAATTAAATTTAGAAGGCGTCATGGAAGTCATCCGCATCGCAGTCAATCGGAAGCGTGCCCAGAAGACTGGCGGCATTGCCTCGTTGTATAGCAATGCTTATCTTTTGTGCTAAATACGTGCCAGCCCTCTGGTCACCCGAGGCGTCGATCAGTCTCTTTGCGAGATCCCTAAAAAGGGATCTCGCTCTTGGACCCCATGGCCCCAAGGTTTCGACCCCAAACGTTTGAGGGTCTCTGCTGAAGCAGCAGCAGCGCCCGCACAACCTGCTGTGCTGGAAAGATGGGATGGCGCAAGCGTATCGACACATGTCGCGTCCCATACCAAAGGCCTACCCAGCTTCCACGGCAGTAAAGACATCCCGTCCGGTCTCTTGCCATCGTCGCGTGCCAAGCCCTGAGGTTCAAGTTGGGCTGGAACGCCAGCGGTGACAAGAGCACGGCGCAGAATGTCGTTGAGGTTGGCGTGTCGTGAAATACGACCCGCGCTTCTGCTGCATGACAGAACATGGTGACCAAGGCTATCGACAGCCTCTCCGCAGTGACAGCGATGCGGAGAGACACATGACGCGCCTAAACGGAGGCAAGTAGCGAAGCGGAAGGTTGTATCGTCCAACATGGTACCTATATTGGACGATGGCAGTGCCTGAAGCCAGAGGCCCGATTCACATTCTCCCACAGCCAACAGGCGAGCACGCTCCGCAGCGTTGGTCGATGTATTGAGGAGTTTTTCTCGTACCACGCTGCAAAGCGGCCCATCCCATTGCCTCTGCGAGAATAAGTTTTGGGGTAACTCAGTTCCTGGACAAGAATTTCTCCAAGCGTTCATGGCATAGGCCTTACACGGCTCCTCAGAATCAACCAGCAGTGTAGGTGCTAAGATTTTCCTGGTCAATTCTGCAGTGCTGTGGACTGATGACAAGAACGCTGGCAGGCTTACGTCAGAAATTTTGCAAACGCCGAGGCCGCCTAAGCGCACAGGTAAGGACGCCTGTTGCCACACTTTCAGAGCCACATTCAAAATTTTACTTAGGGTACCTATTCTGTATAATTTTGTCAATTTGAATGAGTGGAGTCGGATTTTTCCAAAAAGGTGAAGACCGTAACGCGTGTGTAAATTTAGGGACAAAAAGACAATATCGAATAATAGTAAAAGCCGAATGTATATTAATTTTGAGTAGCCTGTCTGAAACATCATTAAAATTTTGAATTTATTCCCGTATAAAGGAATCAAAACCGTCGTCTAAAATTGGGGACCCCAGGAGGCGAAGAGAACTTTTTTCAACTTGGGTGATATTGGGTGCCAGATATTGGAATTTTGAAAGAATAGAGGATTTGTCTTTCCAAGATGTAGAACTAGTTTGTACCACAAAAATTGTATGTTTATGTGCGTCAAAATTTACAATAAAATACCTCAAACAATAAGGGAACTTCCACTTAGACTGTTCAAACTAAAATTAAAACAATGGTTAGCACAAAAATGCTACTATTCAATTAAAGATTTCCTCGATAACAAATGACATAACAAACAGAATATAGATCAATGTTACCTATAATTAAGTATTCCAATTGATTATTATATAGTTGTTTCTTTGTAGTATTTGGTTAACTTTGTTTGTACCTACACCTGAATAGACCTAAATTATTGTATGCCCAAATGGGCTGATTGATGTGCTGTACCTATTTTATAACATCTGTATTTACTCAATCAAAGCAATAAAGATATTATTATTATTATTATTATTATCTAAATTGTCATTAATAAAAATTTCGCATTTGCTTGTATTCAACTCTAAGCCTATGGATAAAAATTTCGATTTCAGGAATGCCAGATCTTGATATACAGTGTTTACTTCACCTCCCAGGGTTCCAACATCGAGGTACCAGATGTTTAATTTTGAATTTAGTTGGTTTATAACTGGATGGATGGCCAAACTAAAAATTAGTGGTCCAAGAGGGTCACCTTGTTGACAACCGACGGCAGATTCTAAAAGATGTTCCTTGTATATTAATTTAGAAGGGTGTCTGTAATATTGCCAAAGAAAATTGTAGATTTGGGGTGTCTCCAATTTTACTTGTGTCAACAAGGTGTCTCTATTGACTGAGTTAAAGGCATTCTTTAGGTCAACCTTCAAGACAACCTCACCTCCATTACAGTCAAGGTACGTTGACAAGGCATGTACAGCAGCCTCGCAGCCTCCTTTAGAATCAAATCCCAGCTGTTGTGGCTGAAATTTACAAGAAAAGCTGGTGTTAAAATGGCGACAGCATATTTTAGCTGCCATACGCCTGTACGTGCACCCCACGGCAATGGGACGAATGCCACCATCCCGCTTTCGAAAGGCGCACAGATTAGCGCCATACAAAACGTCGATGATTGCATCGTTCACATTGCCGGAGAGCATGAGATTAGTTAATGCCGTTAGCCCACTCAAAAGCGAGTCGCCGGCCGCCCCGGCGCTTGAACACACAAGATCCTTAAGATGTTGTGGTGTCAAGCCGTCGAGACGACCAGCAGACCCGCTCTGGAAGGAGCCAACGGCACCAACCACGTCCTTGGCTGTAATGCTGAGAAAGCCCGATTCAGCGCTAGATGGCTCAGGAAAGGAGAGGTTATCCCCTGGCGCTGGATGCTTGCTCTGCAGACTTGCGAGTGTGTCGGCAGAGCAAGGCGCCACCACATCGCTACTAAATAAGAGCCTTGACGCTCCCTTGATGTCACCTTCCCTTAGTTTCGACTCTACATGATGGAAGATGGTGCTGTTGCGGTGAGTTTTGGGAGGATGGTATTCTAATTTTGATACCGAAATATTGCAGTTTTCTTTAATTTTTGTTGTTAAAGATTTTTTTGTAAGCCGGTCTCCTTGAGCATGTAGAATTCTATAAGGGAAAGTGAGTAGCTGTTCCCAAGCCGTAATAGAATTCTCCCGGATGACAAGGCCTATGCAATGTGCTAGGTTTTGAGCCACCGAAGGCCTCGCACCACGGGGAATTCTCTTCAGGATCGGAATGGAATTTTTTAGCTGACTTAAATACTGCCAAAAGGGAATTTTAGGGGCGTCTGTGGGATTGTTCTGTATAGTACTGGTGGAAGTAGTGGGGCCGGAAAGTACATTTTGGTTTTTGTGAATTTTTCCTAAATGTACTTTGAGGCCCCGCTCACCTTTGAACAAACGTGCTTGGGGACAGATGGGGCAGCGCACCAGGGTAGTTGGTGTGTAAAGTTGACTGGCACTTACCTCCTCATCGCTTTTGCCACTGTTATACGACATGAATTACACAATTCACTAAAAATAAACTTATAGCTAAAATATAATATCAAAAACAATCAACACAATAGACACTGTGACGTCACATCGCGCTCCTGCGCCGCGAGCCTCGCTACGAGTGACGCACAGCAATGGGCCGTTCCCTCGCGCCCCTCCGCGCCGGCCCTATAAATACAGCGGACACGAGGCTTCGCCCCTTTTCCTCCGGCCAGCACCGCGAGTTGAGTACTACCATCATCCGAAGACCTATGAAGTGCCAACGTCGCCCACGCCCTGGATAATTGTCTCATCTGTTAATCTTAATTGTCAGTTCTTTTTTTGTATAACTAAAGCCATCGAATAACTGGAATTATAACGCGAGTTTAAACTTTCCTGGTGATATTTTTTATTTATTTCCCGTAAGTCAACCTAATTATCTCTCTTTAATGCTCGGCGAGTGATCGATCCCGGCTACCACGTGGAAATCAATCACTCATAAGACATTGGCGCCCAATAGAATTTTTAATTATATTATTATATATATAATTTTTAAAACGTAAGTTGGCACTTTACAGGTGAGTGAAATAATTTCTTTTTCTCTTGTATATTTTTCTCCTGTGTGTGCATATATTCTGGTGTGGTGAATTGCGTACAGGTACAGTTTCTATCTATTTTTGTTGGCCATAAGCAATTTAACTGTGTTAATAACATAACGGTGATTTAATTAACGTCTGTCTAAAATCACGTTTCCACCGCGGGCAGCGTGTTGAGCCGCCAACCGGTTCTAACCGCTTAGCCGTTGACCTAACGAGCCACGTGTTCGCGAAAAAATATTGTGATTCAACCTTTGAGTGACCTTTAAGAATTTTTTTCTTCCTTGACCAATCATCACACCATTGTATAATTTAGTGTACTTCAGCTTTTTTTAGCACGGTATTCGATTTTCTGGCGATATTTAATTTTTTTTTCTAGTGCCGGCGTAAATACTTAGATTTTCTATTATTGTTTTGTAATAATGGCTTACATTATAAATTTCTCTTTATTAACTAAAGCGGAATTAGAATATGAGACCACAATACGCGGCGTTTCAAAGCCTGACGATCCCCGCAAACAAATCGCTAAACTTTCAGTTAAAACTCCCTCAGAGGATATATTATCTTCACCCTTCCCACCAGAGGAGGATGTGGCAGAAGTGGAAAAGTCGCTATTAAGATCAACTAAACACTTATCTATGTTGGAAGCAAACTATACTTCCGAGCTTCAACAGAAGGTCGAAACCGTGCTGCACCATTGTTTTCATCGACTGAATAGGGTGGATACCGGCAGTCTTGATATTAAAAAAATTGAGTCTGTGTGGAATAAATTTAATGACTTATATGCGAAATTACAATTAATCACGAGACGTAATTCGCGGTCGGATTGCTCAGTGGCAGAGGGAAACACTTCCTATAATTACGACCGTAAGCTTTTTTCGGAATTAGGTAAATTCAAATTTAACGGTAAATCATGTGTAAGATCCTTTATTGTAAAAATTGATGTATTTATGTCCTGTAGATCTATTCCTCACGACAAGATGTTGTCTTTCGCTTTTGAAATATTTTCGGGTGACGCATTAGTTTGGTATCGTTCTGTTAAAAATAATGTAAAGACTTGGTTAGAACTTTGCGAACTTTTGAAACGAGATTTTAGGCCGCATAACTACGATTATCGGCTTATGACGGAGATTCGTCAGCGCTCACAGGGCGAAAACGAATCAATAACTATTTACGTGGCAAAAATGCACGATCTGTTTTCGCAACTTAGTTCTCCTATCGCTGATTCGGAGAAGCTAGAAATTTTGCTAAATAATATTAGACCTTGTTACACTAATTGTCTGCTCACTGCAAAGGTTGTTGATGTTGATAGTCTGGTCGAAGTTTGTCGTCTTTTCGAAAATTACCAAAGTCACAGTAAGCAATTTTCTGAACCCCCTAAAGTTTCAAAGAATACTGTAGCACCTGATCTAGCGTATAATTATCCGTTTTCTAATTTTTCTTCAAACAAAAATGTTTACAATCATAATCACTTCAATAAATTTAACTCTGTCGCTGATACATCGAGATACAAGTCTGTACCACAAGTTAACGCCGTATCGAGTACTTCTAATATAAATAAATTTTTTTGCGTGCGTTGTAGATGCAATTCGCACTCATTACGTAATTGCCGTCAACCACACTACCTAATCTGTTTTAAGTGCGGTACAAAGGGTTTCAAGGTGTCAGACTGCCCCAATTGTAAATCTAAGTCGACCCCTACAGTTTCAAAAAACTAGTTAACAAGGATTGTGGAAAATCAAATTATACAACTAATTGTAATAAAACAGAGTGGAATAATTGGTTGGACTTTTAAAAAAAAATCTTTGCTATAATATATCCTCAATCCGTAATTCTAAAGTAGAATATTTACCTTACGTTACCCTAAAATTAAACGGAATACCTACCACTGGTCTTTTAGTTTCTGGATCTTGCGTTACAATTTTAGGTAATAATTTGCATAACTTATTTTTGAAAGGCGATGTTTTGGATAAATCGAAACCTTTAAGGTTAATAACAGCTGGCGGCGAACGATTTGAGTCTTTGGGATCGGTGTTTCTACCCTTTGAGTTTCAGGATAAATTGATTAACTTAGAAGTTCATGTTGTACCTGGGATTCAAAATTCCCTTATCCTTGGCATGGATTTTTGGCGAAGCTTTGGCCTATTTCCTAACAAATTAGAGTCTGTTTTGATTGTGAACAAGTCTGACGCTCAAGTAATGGAGTTGCAGGCAGTTCCCCCTACACATCTTTTTTCTTATGATCATCTTACAGTCGACCAGAGAGCTACCGCTGACAACATTATTTCTAAATTTACCGATATTTCATACGAGAAGCGGGGTCTCGGTTGCACAAATATTATTTCTCATTCAATTGATACAGGTGATTGCCTCCCTATTCGGCAAAGATTTTATCGCATGTCTCCCGATAAACAAAGAATTTTAATAAAGCATCTTGACGACATGCTCTCAGAGGATGTTGTTGAACGATCTGAAAGCCCGTGGTCAAACCCTGTCATTTTGACCCCTAAGAAGAATGGTGAACTGCGTTTCTGTTTGGACAGTCGTAAATTAAATTCCGTTACAAAAACAGATGCTTATAGCTTGCCTTATATTTCGGAAATTTTAGATAATCTGAGAGATGTTAAATACTTGTCTAGTTTAGATTTGTCTAAATCTTTTTGGCAAACATTAATTAAAGAAGAGGACCGTTGCAAAACAGCCTTTTATATTCCTACGCGTGGCACATTTCAATTCAAAAGAATGCCCTTCGGTCTTACGAATGCGCCAGCTACTCAACAACGATTAGTTGATATTTTATTTTATGGTCCAGAATTTGAAAATAAGGTTTTCTGTTTTATCGGTGACATAATCTGTATCACTTCCAGTTTCAACGAGCATATTACCCTTTTATTACGCATTCTTGGTAAACTAAAAAGCGCTAATTTAACAATTAATCTCGAAAAATGTCAATTTTTTAGAGATAAACTAAAATATTTAGGCTATGTTGTCGACTCTAGTGGATTGCATCCCGATCCGGATAAAGTAAATTCAATGAAAAATTATCCCACTCCTTCTAATAGAAAAGAAGTACGTCGTTTTTTAGGCGCAGCCTCGTGGTACAGGCGTTTTATACCGAATTTTAGCTCTATTGCTGCACCCTTAAATAAGTTAACATCTCAAAGTAAAAACGCACCTCCATTCTGTTGGACGACAGAGGCTAATGAGGCGTTTAATAACCTAAAGAATTGTTTGATTTCCTCCTCGGTGTTGGCTTGTCCTGACTACTCGCAACCTTTTGAAATACACTCAGATGCTAGCGATTTTGGACTTGGCGCGATCCTCTGTCAAAGGTTAAATGGTGAGGTAAGAGTCATAGCGTACTATAGCAAATCACTCACTAAGCAAGAAAAAAATTACAGTGCCACAGAGCGCGAAGCCCTGGCTGTTCTATCTGCTATAGAACACTGGCGTTGTTATGTTGAAAATGGTAAAAAGTTTATTGTTTACACAGATTACGCTGCTTTGAAATGGTTCTTGACCTTAAATAACCCTACTGGCCGGTTAGCCAGATGGGGAGTTCGCTTATCTTCCTATAATTTCGAAATACGTCATCGTCGGGGTTCCGATAACGTTTTACCTGATTTTCTGTCTCGCTCTTTACCCGTTTCTGCTATTGCTAATGATATAAATATAGATATTAATTCTAATCAGAATTTACCAGTTTCTACTAATGATCCTTGGTATTTAAATATCTATAAAGGCTGTTTAAGTTCTCCGACTTCCTTTGTTAACTATCAAGTAATAAACAATAAATTGTATTGTTTTAAAAAAACATTAAACCCTCTCACTAGAGAATTTTAATGGAAAGATGTTATTCCGTCTGACCAAAGAAATGACATTCTAAGGGAGAATCATTCTTCGCCCACTGCTGGACATCTGGGTATTTTTAAGACATACAAACGTCTCGCACTTAATTACTTTTGGCCTGGTATGTACACTGATGTTGTCAAGTTCGTCAGTTCATGTGAACCTTGTATCACCCATAAACACCAAAATCACCCAAATTTAGGTCTAATGGGAAAACCCAAATCATGTCAAAAGCCCTTTCAGACGATTAGCATTGATTTGATTGGTCCATTGCCTCCCAGCAGGAAACAAAACACTTTTATATTTGTGGTCAGTTGTTGTTTCTCTAAATATTGTTTACTTTTCCCCATTAAACGGGCAACTGCAAAAGTGATAACAAAAATTCTTGAGGAAAATGTATTTTTGGTGCATGGAATTCCATCTACTATTGTTTTGGATAACGGTAAACAATTTACTAGCGCAACCTTTACAAGTATGTTGTCAAAATATAAAATTCCAAATTTGCATTTTACACCGTTGTATACTCCCCACGTTAACTCAGTTGAACGTTACAACAAAACCATTATGACAGCTATTTCAACTTTCATAGAATCTGATCATCGAATCTGGGACACTCTAATCACTAAAGTTCAATTCGCCCTTAACTGCGCAGTTAGTGAGGTTACTGGTTATTCTCCTAATTTCCTTGTTTTTGGTAGGGAGGTCATAACATGTGGTTCTCAGTATATTGATAAGGAATTTAATTCCGATATGGTGCTTGAACCACGGGACGGATATGCCGAAACTTTAGGCTATTTATCTTCTATTTTCGAGAAGGTACATTCAGCTCTGTTGTCGGCCCACCAACGAAATTGTTCATCTTATAATCTTCGCCGTAAGCAGAATTCAATGTCGGTGATATAGTTTGGCGCAGAACGTTTCTTCTTAGTGATAAGGATAAATACTTTAGCAAGAAATTGGCGCCTAAATTTATTAAATGTAAGATCGCCTCAAAAAAATCACCTCTAGTATACAAACTTAACGACATGGCTGGAAAACCTTTAGGCGATTGGCACATCAAGGATTTAAATTTGATTAATTACAAAGAATAATAAAAGTATAAAAACAACAATAAGAATACCTTCTACCTATTCATTGTTTATTTTTTTCAAACGAACGTTTCTAATTTATATTACTGTTTGTAGTAGTGCCTACTATAAATTGATATTTTCTGTGGTGGGTAGCAAATATTTTTTTTCTCGTAAACAATACTATTTTTCAAATTGCTGCGCAATTGTGTACTCAAATGTTATGTTGAACATTGTTTTAAAAAATACTAACCATAAACTAAATATATTGTTTTATTTTACCCTGTTGATCAGTGGTTAAAAAGTCGCGATTAGCTGAGCATACAAGTTCGATTCTCGCATGTGTATTTTCTTTCCGCAAATCTATCTGTTGAAATGCATCTTGATTGGCGTATTGTTTTTCGCCGTGCCTTGTTCTGAAGTTCTGTTGTTATTCTTAATTCTGTATAAATTCTATAATCAAATTGTTATTATAGGTACTTTATAAACGATCATGGTGATTAACCGTGCGTCGCGAGCTCGGAACAGTCGAATAGTACCTACCATTTAGATCGTGTTAATCTTAATTGTCAGTTCTTTTTTTGTATAACTAAAGCCATCGCATAACTGGAATTATAACGCGAGTTTTAACTTTCCTGGTGATATTTTTTATTTATTTCCCGTAAGTCAACCTAATTATCTCTCTTTAATTGCTCGGCGAGTGATCGATCCCGGCTACCACGTGGAAATCAATCACTCATGAGACAACACTTTGAAATTAAACTACAGTTTACGGATTTTATCGCGTTATATTACTTTCACTGGTTATTTGTTATTGCATTTAAACCGAAAAATCTAGAAAACTACATTTCATTCAATGTGTAACATTCGCGTAAACCCAAGAAAATATTATAACCCAAGAAAATAAAATATTACAATAGACACTGACGTTAGTCAAGCACTTTAATATTTTTATTGTCCGTGGCGGCGGTCCTTTGCCATCGGCCAGTGCGCTAGGGGAGGCCGGCATGGTGGCACATTAGAGCTGTACGTTTCGGTGCGCTTTGGTGAGCCCAAAACGGCGCTCCTCACACCAGCCAGCAAGAAATATTTTTTCCCGATGCAACGGTTTCGACGTATCTGGCTCTATTCACTTTTATTAGTGATCAAACGTTGGAGCGGGTGAAACCACTTTATGTTTATTCAACCAGATATCGTCACCACTCTGCTGGCTATTAATAATTGTAGCAAAATGAAAAATAAAAATATTTAACGGAATATAAAAAAATTCCTTCCGCTCCGTTCAGCTGTCAAAATGTCTTTTTTCCTACTAAAATTAAATTAAAATATAATACAATACAAAAAAAAGAAAAACAAATCAAAGGGCGTCGTGAAAGTCCTCCACATCGCCGTCTATTGGGAACGTGCCCAGGAGACTGGCAGCATTGCCACGCTGTATGGCAATGCTTATTTTTTGAGCTAGATACATACCAGCCTTCTGGTCACGCGAGGCGTCGACAAGTCTCTTCGCAAGTTCTCTATATAGAGATAGCACTTGGGCCCCATGAACCCAACGTTTCAAGTCCAAACGGCTCAAATACGTAATCCCCTACGAGATTTACGTATTTGCGCCGTTTTAGAGTTTCCACTGTGGCAGCAGCAGCGCCCACACAACCCGCTGTGCTAGGAAGATGAGATGGCGCAAGGGTATCGACACACGTTGCGTCCCACACCAAAGGCCTACCCAACTTCCAAGGCAGTAGAGACATTCCATCTGGTATTTTACCATCGTTGCGTGCCAAACCCTGAGGTTCAAGTTGGGCTGGAACGCCAGCGGTGACAAGAGCCCGACGGAGAATGTCATTCAGGTTGCTGTGTCGTGAAATACGACCTGCGCTCCTGCTGCATGTTAGGCCATGGTGACCAAGGCTGTCGACAGCCTCCCCACAGTGACAACGATGTGGAGCGACACATGGCGTACCTATTGGGATATTTCTAGACCTTGCTAAAGCTTTTGACTCTGTATCGTCTTCTATACTGCTAAAGAAACTTGAATCTATCGGTATACGAGGTAAGCAGTTAGCACTGTTTACTGATTACCTCTCTGACAGGTATCAATGTGTAAGAATAGGCAACAACATAAGTAACGATGTCCCTAACACTAAATTTGGTGTCCCCCAAGGAAGTATATTAGGAGCTACTCTGTTCTTGATATATATAAACGACCTTTGCAACCTAAAGCTTCAAAATGGTATCATTATGTCATATGCAGACGATACAGCACTTATTTTTACTGCAAAGTCACTTGATGAGGTATATGAACTGGCTCAACATGGCTTCAACACCGTCAACACTTGGCTATTTAAAAATTTACTGACCCTAAATGCACATAAAACAAAGTACATAAATTTTACAATGAAAAATGATAGCAGACACAACTCATCTAACTGTTTAGTGGCTCACAACACGTTTCATTCAAATGCTGACACTGCATGCGCTTGCCCTACTTTAGAAAAAACAGATTATATAAAATATCTAGGTATTACGCTTGATACTAATCTTAATTTCCGCAAACATATTGAATCATTGTGTAAAAGAGTACGGAAACTCATTTCGATATTCAAAAATATACGCGACGTGGTAAACTTTAAATTGTTAAGACAGGTTTACACTGCACTATGTGAATCAATCATCTCATACTGTATAACTTCATGGGGAGGGGCAGCTAAAACGATCCTGCTGCCTTTGGAACGAGCCCAAAGAGCTATTTTAAAGGTAGCAACTCTTCGTCCTTTCATTTTTCCCACTTATGAGTTATATCAGTCTACCGGAGTTCTAACTGTGCGCCAATTATTCATTTTACGCATCATACTAAAACAACACACCCTTCTTCCTTATACACCAATCCCATCAGGCAAAAGACGGAAAGATCTAGTCTGCATCAAACCTTGAGGTAAACATGTTTATGTAAATAGATTCTTTGCTTTCCTCGGACCTTTCCTATATAATAAATTAAATAAAACCTTAGATTTATATAGCATAAGTTATAAGCAGTGTCAACATATTGTTACAAAACACCTAATGACAATGACCTACTCTGATACAGAGAATTTGCTTACAGTTATAAAATAGTGTGTAAGTACCTACTCTAAGTTACGATAAATCATATTAAGTCTACTTCCTATTACATATTAGCAGTTCATGATTATTTTGTAAAAGCATAGCCCTATAATATTACTATCTACGATTTTTTCTGGAACACAGGTGTTACAGCCTAGTTCAGGTAAACATTAAAATAGCTATATTTACCAAATATAATGTATTACCGTTATAAATAAAGTACATACGCATGAATTTACCACAATTTAATATAAGCAATTATCATACACATTATACTTAATCATACAATTTTATTATTTTTAATGTAATACTTTCCTATGTAATAAGTGACGTTTATTTTATTGAATAAAGTTTATTATTATTATTATTCGCTCCATTTATTAACTTTCACATAGTTTCTTTTATATTAATAAAATACATTTCATTACAAAAAGATATGTTTAGAAATATAAAAGGGACCACGGAGACCCACCAGTGTCGGGTACAGGGACCAAGCCACCGGTGGTTAGGGCCTCAGAGACAGGAACTTCCTCACGATGCGCGCCGTGTCGAGAAGAACTGCCTTCTGAATCAAAGACTTGATCCAGCTGCCTAGTGTGAGCCTCTTTAGGTGTTGGTCGAGGCTCTTGGCGATTAATCCATTCACCGACACGACTATCGGCACAATGATCGCCGAATCTACATCCCACATGTCAACAATCTCGTGAGCTAGGTCCAAATATTTAATCTCTTTCTCTTTTTCTGCTTTCACGAGATTGCCGTCATGCGGTATGGTGATATCGATTATCATTGCGAGTCGCTCTGCTCGGTCTATCACTACAATATCAGGTTTATTGGCTACAATAGTCCTGTCTGTAATGATAGACCGATCCCAGTACAACAATGCACGACCATTTTCGAGAACTGGGTCGGGCACATATCTGTAGTACGGTACCTCAGAACCAATGAGATCATATTTAAGAGCTAGTTGCTGATGGATTATCCTGGCCACTTGGTTGTGTCTGTGCAAATATTGACCATTGGCAAGACTCGAACAACCGGATACTATATGCCTGAGAGATTCCCCGGGCCGGTGACACGCCCGACATATGTCAACCGTACCATCCCTCAGTATATACTTTCGGTAGTTGTTTGTCATGACAACTTCGTCCATAATTGCAAAGACAAAACCTTCGGTTTCTCCGAAGAGATCACCGAAACGTAACCAGGCTATGGAAGCTTTAAAATTGACGTCTGGGTCATGCAAAGCTCCATAGAACCGTCCATGCAGCTCCTTGCCCTTCCATATTTCTCTTCGGTCGTCAGTACTAAGTACTGCAGGTTTGTGCCAGTTCTCTTTAGCCAGAGCGAGCGGGGTAAGCCCTGTATCAACGGCGACTACATCGCGGTGCACATCCACGTTCATTCCCAGAAAATATTCTCTGAGGTTGTACAGCTCGCGGTTATGGAGGGTCTTTGCACATAGAAAGCCTCGACCCCCACATTTCCGCGGGATGTACAGCCTCATTACCGATGAGCGTGGATGATGCATGCGAAATGTAGTGAGCATTGACCGGACTTTTCTATCCAGGGCATCTAGTTCAGTCTGGGTCCACCTGAGTATGCCGAAGGAATACATTAGGACTGGCATGGCCCACCCGTTGCAGGCCCGCACCTTGTTGCCACCTGATAAAAGACTGTTAAGTACTTTTTTCAGGCGGCCAAAGAAACGTGCCTGCAACGTCTGTTTCATGTCAGTCTCAGCAATATTCAAAGACTGCGACATACCCAGGTATTTGTAGGTGTCGGTTAGGGAGAGGGGTCTAAGTTGTATGGAATCTGAGAGTTGTATCCCTGCAGATTCCATAATCCTGCCTCTCTTCACATGCATGACCGCACATTTATCCACACCAAATTCCATCCTGATAGATTTACTAAAGGTTTCGGTTACCTTAAGTAATGCTGTCAGTTGGAAATTGTTGGGGGCAAATAATTTCAGGTCATCCATGAAAAGGAGGTGAGATGTAACATGACCTCCTCTCCTTAACCGATAGCCTAGCCCTGAAGCCTCTAACAAGGTACTTAGGGGGTTCAGGGCCAAACAAAACCACAAAGGACTCAAACTATCACCCTGGAATATACCTCGCTCGATCCTTATTGGAGCACCGCAACCCAAACTCGATCGACACCCTGGATAGCACAGTACGGTCCTCCATTGCCCCATACATGACCTTAAAAAGGTGCATAGAGTTGCATCTACTTTATACAACTCTAGCACCCTCAAAAGCCATGTATGTGGCACGGAGTCGTAGGCCTTCTTGTAATCTATCCAGCATGTCGATAGATTCTTTCGGTTACGGCGCACCTGCTGGCTAATGGCCATGTCTATCAGCAGGAGTTCCTTAGTGCCACGGGCCCCACTCCTACATCCATTTTGAGAAACAGATAAAATTGAATTATCAACTACATGTTTTGACAATTTCGTTCTCAAAATGGATGTAAGGAGTTTATACATCGTTGGCAAACAGGTTATCGGCCTGTAATTCTTGGGGTCCGTGGCACTACCAGACTTATGGAGTAGGTGAGTGACGCCGGATGTCAGAAAATCTGGTAGCGATCCCGATTCCAGTGATGACTGGAATTGAGATGCTAAGCAAGTATGCGAACTATGGAGCCATTTGAGCCAAAAATTGTGCAGCCCGTCCGGTCCCGCTGATTTCCAGTTTGGTAACGAACGGACTGCACTGGCTATATCATCATCTGTTATTGATATTGGCTCCATTGTTGGTATTTGTTCGCATACTCGCTCAACAGTCCCAATCCAATCACTCTCCGTGTGGCTGACAGGCGTCGACCAGATGCTACGCCAAAATGTATTAGTAGCATCATCATCCAGCCGACCCCCATCAACGTCACCGGCCGTGGACTCGGGTCGCTCCCATCTTCTGTACACCCACCTCTCGTCTCTCTGGAATGTGCGATTCAGGCAATACCGATCCACTCTTTTTTTGTATCGCCTTATACGGTTTGCCCATGCATAAAGTTTTTGCTTTAGGGTGTCGATGCGCTCTGTAACCCGAGCTAAATAATCTTGGGAACTGATATTGGTTCCCGCAAAGGCTCGAGTTACAAAGCGCATCACTCTCGGTCGGGTATTGCCCATCCTAAAACAAGAGAGCTTGCCAATGAGTGCCCTAGTCTCAGCGATACGACGCTCAATCCTGCGTTGCCAACCTGGCACAGCAGCGGTCTATCGAATAGCGGTGTTATTTACATGAAATTTAACCCCCGCTACTCGACACGCCGCAACCGCCGCACAATACAGGATTGAGTGTGTGTCGCTGAGATTTTCACTGTTCTCAAAATAAATTGACAGTAATGCATCTAGGGCACTCACCAGCGCTATGTTTTTCTTATGCATGGGCAAACGAGGCAAACGAGGCCGAAAATTTGGGTCCATGGATCGGTATTCCGCAATAGCACATTCCAAAGCACTCCTTAACTGATTGAGATGGACTAGTTTAATGAATGAAAACGTCATGCGGGCATATTTTGTGGCCACAGAGGGAGGAACTAACCTCAGTGCATACCGTGATCGAATGCTGCCTTTGTTTCAGGCGCTTGAGCCAGCTGTCAACGTGTCAACACAACGGCTATCGGATCAAGTGCGGGCCATCCAACGGTGTCGCCTGTTGGATGATACCGTGCTTGAGAGACTTCGCTCTGACGTGCAGAGAAGTCTCCACATCACTTTTTCAGCGCAGACTCACACAGTGGTTGCGCAGCAACAACTGTTAAATCCGGCTGCTGAAGAGGGAACCGGAGGCAAGAAGCGATGCGAAAGGTCGTGTCGTCCAACATGGTACCTATGTTGGACGATGGCAGTGCTTGAAGCCAGAGCCCCGACTCCCACTCTCCCACAGCCAGCAAACGAGCACGCTCTGCAGCATTGTACGATGTACGGAGGAGATTTCCTCCTACTGCGCTGCAAAGCGGCCCGTCCCACTGCCTCTGAGAGGATAAATTTCGGGGCAACTCAGTGCTTGGACAAGCCATTTTCCAAGCATTAATGGCATCGATCTTACACTGCACCTCAGAATCGACCAGTGTGGGTGCTAAGATTTTCCTGGTTAATTCTGCAGTGCTGTGGACCGATGACAGAAATGCTGGTAAGCTCACGTCGAAAATTTTGCGTACGCCAAGCCCACCCAGGTGAACAGGTAATGTCGCCTGTAGCCATGCTCGGTCGTTCAGAGCCACATTTAAAATGTTGCTTAGGGTGTTTTGTAAAATTTTGTCAATATTGACTAGTGGGCTTGGGTTTTCCAAAAAGGCGAAGAACGTAAAGCGTGGGTGAACTTAGGCACAAAAAGACAGTATCGAATAATAGTGAAAACCGAATGTATGTTAATTTTGAGCAGGCGGTCCGAAATTTCACTAAAATTTTGAATTTTTTCATGAATAAAAGAATTAAAACCTTCGTCTAGTATTGGGGACCCGAGAAGGCGAAGAGAACTTTTTTGAATATGAGTTATACTGGGTGCGAGGGTTTGAAATTTGGATAGAATTGCGGAATGGTCTAAAGTATCGTTGATAAAAATTTCACACTTACTTGGATTAAGGTCTAGGCCGATAGATGAAAATTTTGTCTTCAGGAGTGCCAGGTCCTGATAGACAGTGGCTACGTCGCCTCCTAGGGTTCTGTCATCTAGGTACCAGATGTTAAATTTAGAGTTTAGCTGGCTAATAACTGGATGAATGGCTAAACTAAAAATGAGTGGTCCAAGAGGGTCGCCTTGTTGACAGCCAACGGCAGACTCCAAAAGATTTTCCTTGTATATTAATTTTGATGAATGCCTGAAGCACTGCCAAAGGAAGTTGTAAATTTGGGGGGTTTCTAATTTAACTTGCGTCAACAAGGTGTCCCTGTTCACTGAGTTAAAAGCCTTCTTTAAGTCAATCTTCAAGATAACATCACCCCCATTACAGTCAAGGTACGTTGACAGGGCATGTATGGCGGCCTCACAGCCACCCTTAGAGCCAAATCCAAGTTGTAGTGGCTGCAATTTGCTGCCTAACATGGAGTTATAATGCCGACAGCAAATCTTGGCCGCCATACGCCTGTACGTACACCCAACGGCAATGGGACGAATACCACCGTCTCGCTTTCGCAAAGCGCATAGATTGGCGTCATACAAAATGTCAACGATGGCATCGTTCACATTGCCGGAGAGCATAAGGTTAACTAAAGGTAAAGGTTCAAAAAGTATTCCATTCCTACAGACTATGTAACTTTCAAAGTGTTACGTGAGCGATGTAATAAAATTTTAATTGATTGTTTACACGCATCCAGGGCAGAAGCAAAAAGCCACATAAAAAAACCCTAAATACTTTTGGACGTTTGTCAACCATTTTAGAAGTAACAGCAGTGTCATACCTGACGAAATGTATTTACAAGATAAAACTGCCTGTGGTGGTCAGAACATAAGCAACCTTTTCTCCGACTACTTTCATTCAATTTACTCTTACAACTCAAATACACCTACACTGCACCTGCCGAAGTTTTCTACATTTCACAGGTCATTGAGTCTTTTTGAAATAACTGAATCTGAAATTCTAAAGTCATTTTGTACGCTTAACACAAATAAGGGTCCCGGCCCTGATTCCCTACCACCTTTGTTTCTTAGAATGTGTGCTAAACAACTATGTACTCCATTATTTATAATATTTAATAAATCATTGACAAACGGGTACTTCCCTGAGAAATGGAAAATCGCACATATCCATAAAAATCGCCTATCCATAAAACAAGATAAAAAAGGTGATCATAGCAACATTGCTAATTATAGACCTATTTCGATCCTGTCGGGTAAATTGTTTGAATCTTTGGTACAAAAAAGGTTGTTACACCATTTTAAACCATTTATAGCCGCCCAGCAACATGGTTTTCTTCCGGGTAGGTCAACGACTTCCAACCTTGTCAGTTATGTTACTGACATACATGAAGCATTTGCTAACAAACGGGAAGTACACGTGATTTCTACAGACTTTTCGAAAGCGTTCGATGTGGTAGACCATGACATCCTGTTAAAAAACCTGGGACATGCTGGGATATGTGGTTCTTTATTGAGATGGTGCGATTCTGCGCAACCGATCCCAACTTGTAGTGGTACGCGGATTTAAATCCGATATTAGACCTGTCCCATCTGGTGTTCCCCAGGGATCTCACCTTGGTCCCCTTTTCTTTCTAGTGTTTGTTAATAATATTTGTACTTCAATTACTTCAAAGTGTAAAATGTTCGCAGATGACTTAAAGGTTTATAGAAACATTTGTTCAAATGAAGATGTAGCTCAACTACAGACAGATATCGATACCATTGTAAACTGGTGTTCAATTAACAAAATGTCCTTAAATACAAGTAAATGTTATCACATAAAGTTTTACCATATGAAATACCCCACTGCAGCTACCTATTTTATCGACCGGATTCCTATAAGCGAAGTTGCTAGTATCCGAGATCTTGGAGTGACAGTTGATAACAAATTAGATTTTCGTGAACACATTGATAACATCACTAAGAATGGAGCTCGTCTTGCAGGTTTTGTGCTGCGACAGTGTAAAATTTTCAAAGAGCCAGAGATTCTACTGTTTAACTGTTACGTACGCAGCATACTTGAATACTGTATTTGCGTATGGAGCCTTTCATACGCTGTTCATATTAACAGAATTGAGAGACTTCAGAAACAGTTTCTTTACCATCTAGCCTATTCAAACCATCTATGCCAAAATCTTACTTCTTATGAATCTCGGCTTGTACATTTCGCTTGACTGTAGACGCATTGCAGCTGACATGATATTTCTTTTTAAAATATCATAACCGCTTGACCGCGCACAAGTGACTATTCTACCTTTTTCGAAATCCCGTAGACCGCGCACAAGTGACTATTTTCCCTTTTTGGTTACAGCGCTATATTCGGTCTGAATTTACTGTTTCTTTTTATTACGTAATGTTTTAAAATCCTTTTTCTCTGTTCTATTCAAATCATTGAATATTTCTTCATGCTAAAAATACGAAGCGAGTCTTAAAATCGTTAACCCGGAACGAAAAATAATGTCAAATGCCACTCTTTGTTTCGCGCGCTCCGTGCTAATCGTATGCGTGTAATTAAATATTTTTATACTATGATACATATTTTTTTTTATTTAATTCGGTGTAGATAGAATCGCTCTACAGTGAAAACTCATAAAATATGTATGTCATCGATTTACTTTTAAAAATAATCCTGTTTAAAATACACAAAATGTTTTTTTCAACGATAGTCAATGTTACGCTGCTAAGTATAATAAATTAGAAACTAAATATCAACAAAGAATTCATACGACTTGAACGAGTCGTTCATAAGGTTGAAGAAAAACATCACTTCAACTTACTCATGTTACCGACTTATCAATAAATGAAATGATGAATGAATGATGAAATGAATTATGATGACAACAATAAATGTTTATGTTAGCGCGCCCATCTGGCGAGCGGCGGCGCGACATTTTGTTTAGAACGTGAGCGGTCGAGCGAATTCGGCGCATTGGCGCTAGCGGTCAAGCGGTTAATTGAATGTCCTGAAATCCTAAACAAACTTCAACTGCTAGTACCTCGTACTGGAAGCCGTGTCGATAATTGGATAACCTTTCATTTGCCTGTATTCCGTACCAATTAAGGTCAAGTTCACCCATGTATCGCATTTGTGCCAAATATAATAATAATAGATAGATAGATAGATAGATAACAACTTTATTGCGCAAATACAATTGTTACAAATTATGTAAACATATCTTAAATAATATTGGGAAAGATCTGGATATTTTTAACGCATTGGTCATTACTATTAAGAGAGCGTTGCTGAGAGGCACGAAATCTGTAAAATATGTTTCATAATACTATTATGGTGTTGCTGATAATGTATCTATTTGCACTTTAAATCAGATTTATTATGTATCTAGTTCATTCTAGTAATATTCTTAAATTACTTTAAAAGTTTTTGAGTGTTATAAATTTTTGCATGTCGTGTCCGCTACTAGAAGGATAAGCACTTGTATTCCTTTTTCTTAGATATAAGCAAACTTATGAATAATGTATTGTATTTTATCCAGCTTAGTGGACCATGAATTAAAAAAAAAAGTACCTGCTGGGTTAATAAAATACATCTCATTTCTTTTTCGTTTGCAACAAGCGAGACGTCGTACCTGTCGACGAATATGCGAGCGCGGGGAAATCATGCGCACGCGTGTCGCATCTTGCATCTTGCCGTGCGACTGCCCAACAAAGTTGGATACCTAGTCCGCGAACTTGCATAGGGTAACCGTGCTAACAAGCAGTTGACCAATAGTTGGACAACTTTTTAACTGTGCGTAATCGGAAGTGAATCTCGGTTCTGATACGATGAGTATCCAATTAATTAGTTGGACGATTTAGTTGGAGAAGATGTGCGGGTTAGCACAAGTAATTACACCTATTAGTATACTCTGCGATTTACGCGGCCAACTTACAATAAAATTGTATGTCTGCGGGCTCTCTAACTACAGAAATGCTCAAGCTAGAACCGTAGTCGCAGCGGCTGGACACGAAACGCCAAAATCGAGCTCAGTGGTGGGCCATTGGAGAGGCTTTAACCCGCAATGGACTATGTCAGGCTGATGATGGTGATGAACTCCGCTTGATATCTATTTTTTTTATTCTTGTTTAAATGCGCGTTAATTTAATTTATGGTAACATAATTTAAATTAACGCGCATGGTAACAGGGGTGCCACGTCACCCCATAATAATAAATTGAATAAAAAACTTTTGTTTAATGAAGAATAAAACTTTTTATTCTTAATATAAACTAAAGAAACACTCTTCTTGAGATCAAAGAGTAACTAAATCATATTAGATTTTAAAAAAAAATGTTTTTGGCAATTTAAATGCAATTAAAACAAATTTCCACACGATGGTCAGGGCACACAAGTTTTTATGCATTATGAACAAAAAATCTTAACTTTTTTGTCATTTTCTCGAAGACACAACGCAAACCGAGCTTGCTTTTTCTATTTGGCGGGGGGTTCACTTGCAGGAACTTCTTCGGGGATATTTATAATGGCCCTTATGTTTTGCCGTTAGTTTTTGAGGTAAATTTCACTCCAGACGTCGTTTCATGTGCAGCTCGGTTAGCTGCAATGCTAGATTTTTTACAAAATTGCTTCTAAATTTCTTGGCTGGCATGTTTGGATGCTTAGCTTCTAGATAGAGAATCATATAATTGATCCCTGCTTGATCTAACATACCAAAAGAAAAACCTGAGAGGCCAGCGTTGAGTACCCCTCACAGTCATGTAATTGTGCTTCATTTTATCAAAGGTATCGACACCACCCTTTGTCGCGTTCTAGTCTGAAAACAAGCCTCAAGTCTCAAGCTCTTCATCATTACGGAACGCCATAATGAACTGAAAATAACATAACAAAAAATACACTAACAAAAGATAATACCTACGTAAATGGTAACAGGGGTGACGCAGCACCCCACACATACCTGCAGAACGAAATCTACGTATTGCCGCTCCCACCGCGCAACGAGTATTGATGGCTCATGGTAAAACATAAGAATACACAAAATGCTAGAGCAAGACAGCAAATAGTTTGCGCTAAATCGGCGCGTGATTGCTTGCGTGGGGTGTTGGGGCACCCCTGTTACCATCCTAGGGTTAAAGTCGTGAAGCGATGCACTGAACAAGTTTACCTACGCCTACGGTACCCTAAAAAAGATTGGAGTATTCAATTCCGATATAGAATTAACATAACTAACTACATATAAAAGGTAATTTTATATTTATACCGGTATTCTTTTAAACCAAATGTACCTGGTCTATAAATAATTAATACGGCGTCCATGTTACCTTGACTTGGGTTTTTAACCTTGATATTGTCAGTGTCGACGCACCGCCGTAGGGGGCTCAGTAACCGTGGGTTCGAGGTACACCCACGGTGAAGCGGTGTTGCGTTGCCGTCCTCACTATCCTCTGAGGCCGCTGGGTGTTTTGGCAGCGGAGCCCAACACATTCATCCGCCGCCAAGGAGGTTTCATTCGGGGCCCGCCTGACCATATGGCGGGTCAATACCCGTCGGGGGTTAGCGAGGAATGCTTTGGTGAAACCCTACCCTCCGACACATGGGTACATGAGGAGCACGGGTTGGTTTTTAGTCAGTAAGAGTCTGACAGTCCCCTTCGTCCTTCCCCCCAGGGCGGGGGGACTCCATGAGGATTTTCCAAGCCGACACCAAAAAAAAAAGTGTCAACGGACCGGCGTGATATTTTAATTAAGAGTATGTCCCTATATCCTTCTATCCTATATCCTTATAGCCTATCCCATATCCTTCCCCGTGGTGACGTCCGTGTGGTCACGGATTAAGAATACGGAATGTCACCACCCCATATCATCCCATGGGTGTCGTAAGAGCTGACAGAGGGAGCATATTATGTAGAGAACAGCACTATAGTTACTGTATGGCAGCTTTATGTATCCTATCTTTAATTCCATTATTATATTATAGTATGTATGTATTTATTGCATATATATATATATATATACAGGGTGTCACAAGACCCATCACCAAGCCGAAGTCTACTCGTTGTGGACATCATGCCAAGTCATACTAACCAAAAATAATACCGGGGAAACGATTTTTTTTAATATTTAACATTTTTTAAACCGCAATTAAAAGCGCGCGCGTGCAGTCCACGAAATACCTACTTATCCATGGGGTCATAGGGCATGTATGTTTGACTTCTTATTTAAGTATATATTATTATACATATTATGTCTATTATTTGTAATATTGTAATTATAGTCATCCTCATCCTCTTAGCGTTATCCCAGTTTCAATCTGGGGTCCGCTTACTAGTCTAACCGGATTTGGCTGAATATTAGCTTTTCCACGGAGCGACTGCCTGTCTGACCTCCGCAACCCGAAGGGATAGCGATATTCCATGGTTTAGACTAGTGTCAGTTTATTTAGAAGGTACTGACGCCCTGTAACGATTGTCAAAGATCTACATGACAACCGGGACCGACGGCTTAACGTGCTCTCCGAGGCACGGGACAAGCGATAATTAACAATTCAATACGCACATAACTCCGAAAAGTCATTGGTGCGCGACGCGGATTCGAACCCGATACCCTCTGCATGGCAGTCTGTTGGTATCTCCACTAGGCTATCGCTGCCTAATATTGTAATTATAGTATAAATATTTAATACACCTACTACATTTCTCAGCACCGCTCAAAGGTAGACTGGCAGATAATGCCCAAGACATTAAGTCAACCTGTACACAATCTAGTGTATAAATTAATAAATAATAAAATATAAGGGAAGGAAAACTTGATATAAACCCTATACCAACCCGTTTGGCCAGCGGGGTATAGTAGGCCAATTCCTCCTTTCAAAGGAGAGGCCTAGTCCAGCAGTGGACTGTTAAAGGCTGATGATGATCATATCCTTCCCCAAGTTTCAGACTATTCCTATCAAATTTCATCACAAAAGGCTCAGTAGATTAGACTAGAACACCGTGAAGCATGTTACATAATATAAACCAATAAACAGATAAAAATATTAAGAACTTATTTATTTTTCATATTCGTCAAAGTCCAGTGGCGGATCTAGGGGGGAGGGGGGCGAACCGTCCGAACGGTGCCGCGCATGCAAACAGGTTAACTTTACTTTGCTCTTAGACTATATATATTATGACTTTGCTTATGTCAAATCAGAGTTCGTGCTTCCGTGTTTTGCTTATTTGTTAGAAAGCTCGATACATTTGCATGACATTTACCGCAAGATAGTCGAAGCCCTGCAAATTGTCATCGGTGAATTACTGGATTCCACGCCGATGACAATTTGAAGCCCTTCAAAGTGTCATCGGCGTGGAATCCAGTGATTGGACTAACAACACCCCACTTTAATGCGCAGTCGGCGAATGTTCAATATACAGATACGGTTAGTGTGTTTTGCGCCGGTACTTCGAAAATCAACAACCCGGTGGTATAAATGGAATCTTCTACCTCGCACTCGGAGACGTGGCATCGCTACACCAGTCAGCTTGCGACCACGGGACGTGCAACCGTCTCGAAACGTCAAGCAAAATAAGGTATGTAAATACCTAATGAATGTTCGCGTTAATTCCCGTATATATATTGTTACGCCATCTATCGGTGAACGGGGGTACTAGAAGAGATTGAATGTATCGGTAGTTTAAAGGTAATTCAGCTACTCTGTACTAGATGGCGTTGCTGTATCGAGTAATGGACTGTTCGAGATTATTTCGACAGTTTTGTAGAAGCATCTAGAATGCGCTAGTGATGTTATCCGGCCAGTATCAATAGAGGGCGAGCGAACGGAACGGACACAGTTTCAGTTGAATATCGAAGCGATCAACAAGAAGCGAAGGAGAAATAAGTCGGAAGTGTTTAGTGTTGTTCTTGTAGTGTGAATAGTGTGTTTTATTAGTGGAGTGAAAATTAAGTGTGTGTATCTAGCGTTATTGTGTTAGTGAATAAAGTGCAATTTTTCTAGCATAGTGTATATAATTTATCACGAACCCCAGCTCGTAACAATATATATTCATATTTCTCCGCTTATCAGCTGCGTTTCACAATCTTGAATGAAGGCATTGTATTTAATTTGATCTTTCATTCTTTTATTACAACTATTATTAATTGTTCCTATTATTAATTGTCCCTGCACGTCTGCACCAGAAAGGCGGCCATTAGACAGGAATGGCGGCGTATTGTTAGGCGAGCCACTAACAGCTAATATGACGACCACGACCACTCTGCCAAGAGTGCAACGACGAAGAAGAAGAAGAATTAATTGTTCTGATTGCGCTATAATCTGCTTCTTCATACAATTTATTTAATAAATATACTAAATTCGGCTTTCTGCGACCAACGTTTTTATTAAGATTGGAGTGCCAAGATTCTACGCAGTTTTTGGTCCGGTGGCGTTCTCCGAATATGGTCCAAATGTTCTTGATGTGTTTGTTTTTAATCCAGAACCTTTCGATATAAAGCCAAAATTTCTTAAAATTGCGTCGCGGTGCATTATTTCACGCACATTTGACCATCTTTCTTCAATCATCAGTAGATGGTAAATGGAGCAATGCTGCACACAAATCAACTACTATTCGTTTGTATTTTTGTTTCGAAAGACCAAAAGCCTTACCTTTTTTTCTTATACTATTTTGGATATGGTATAAGCAACTAATAATGTGCGCGTCTGGATAATTCTTAGTAACTGCTTTAATAGCCGGCAATTCGAAGTCTAGGGTAAATCGCGTGGGGCGAAAAGCAGGCAATTTTGATTTAATAATTTCAAAGAGAGCATTGTAGGACTCATGTTTCCCGTTCGACATGAGAGCATAAATTATTAGTACGACTCTGTTAGTGGAAAGCGTACTTCCTACATCCCCATGAATGCTATATATCTGGTGAAAAGGTGCGGGAGTACTTTTACACCATCAGCTTGTACCATCAGCAAATACATGTTTGATTCTCGAAATTATCTCTCTAGTTTCTTTTAAGCAAAAAACTATAATTCGCGATTTACCGTAACTATAGTCGGCTAATAGGAAATCAGAAAATATGCTGGGTATTTCGACCTCACTGTATTGTTCAAATGATGTTTTTTTAACGCCTAATTTTAAATTTCGTTGTTTATATAAACCGCTTTTTAAAGATTCATATGGCGGCAGTCTTATACTAAACTTACTTACTTATTATACTAAATTTGAACCTTTACTATTTACGTCTCGTGCGATTTTTTTGTAAATACTTGAAATGGGCAGATTTTCAGAAGATGTTACATTATTTTTGCACTCATCAATTGCGAACAATATCTGATTACATGCATGGTCTGGTTTGCAAACTTCTATATGTGGATGACGCTTAATGATATTATCCTGAAAGAAAACAGAATTATAATGGGCTACAGGTACCTACTTACGTAAGTTATATACTATTGAGATAATTAATATAAAATGGGCAAATACCTCGTTTATTGTTAAAGTTCCTGAACAACGCTTCGATTTCCAATAACTACACCGCCATAGAATTGAACCTTGCTTTTATATTGTTTTCTTATGATACTTATATCCGTCGCATAATAATGCTGCTTTATTTTTAATATAATGTAATTCAGCCACTTCCATGCTCGACGACAAACCGTATTTAATAATTAATTATTTATTACATATATGAATATGATATGATGCAAATCAAAAAGCGTCACAGACAATTGACATTATACGCAGTAATTCTTTATGATTTAGCCAGGAAAGTTGTGTTTCATAAAAGAGTATTGCATGTGTCACCTACTGTTTAATGGATTTTTAAACACAAGTTAGTTCCAAAAAATCCATTTTGCAATAAATCCTGCATCAAGGATTAAAGTGGACATAAGAGTGCAGAAAGATCCATCAATGGATCTTTAAAATGGATTTTAGTGGACGGAGGGGTCGAAAGTAGTTTGTGCTGCCAATATTAGTTGCATCTTACTCACGATAGGGGCGCTGTACAACTGTCATACAAAGAACAATGGCAGAATTTGGTCTGGGTTTGTTGTGGCGACCTTAAACTTCATATGAACAAAACAAATTGTTTTTTTTTTCTACGATTTTTAATATTTTCACTTTGTCTCGTTAAAGCTGGAGTATTTTATGATGATAAAAAGCATTCCAATTGATTACGAATACATTATTATTTGCTTGTTGCCATAGACAATGGTGCGACAACAATAGACGTGAGTGCTATATCCGTATCGATTATTAAATAAGTAATCGATACGATCGACCTTTATAGTGTTGGTTTGGTTTAAAATGCAATTATTTAATATTTAATCAACATTATATTAATAAGCTAATATTTTTGAAGCAAAACAACGTTTGAATCAAATAAAAAGGTCACAGAATCGTTTTGATGTTGTATCGATTTCACATAAAATCGATTTAAAATGTGCAGCTCTGCTTTTGTCTTTGGTTTTGACAGTTAGATGCTACAAAATACTTCCGCGTTTTGATGTCAATCTGACATATGTCATTTGATAATTCAAACGTACCTACCTACATTGTTTAACTTTCATACTATAACTTTCATTTTACCTACATTGTTCATTCTTAACTAAAAATACAATCACCGATATCTTTATTTTCCACCTTTCCTGAGTGAAAATAGAATCATTTATAGACTCTGTTACTTACGCCAAATTTTTTGATATATTTTTTATTACTGTTCGCTTCAATTTAATTTCAGACATTTTGATGTATGGAGATCTGCCATTGTCCTTTGACATTTACAATACGCATACTTTCTTGAGAGTTTTTCGTGCTCGGGCCTCAGTAATCCAAAATAGTTAGTCAGTTTTGTTAATTTGATTTGGTGTGAACTTATAACAAATTGTCAAAAAGCAAGCAACCCGCCGACATCAGAAGTGGCATCATGGACCAGCGCGACCACAAGGAGCGAGCGAGGGCGACTGCTAACACTGCTATGTTGGTGAATCAGCTGAACTGTCAACTGCAATCGTGGTGACCTTATTTTGTCTGATTTTTTTTTATTGGTGCTGCCAATTTTATTAAGTAACAGTCGATGTGAAACATTACGCGTTTAACCTTGGAAATGTATGGTCGTTGTGGTGATATTGCCATCACATCGAGCCGAGTGTTGTAGATTCGATTCCTACACGAGACACTGAGTTGTGGAACCTTTTGACTTTTACGGTGTCGTGTTTCCTATGGCATGATCTTATGAATAATCTTCTTTTTAATAGCTTAAAGAAGAAAGACAAAAAAAAATGTGGGTGGATGCTGAACGATTTAATTGCGACCTATGCTGTATTTTATGTTAGCGTATGGTTGTCTGACTACCACAGTGACCTAGCTATAGCATAGATATCGAACGGAGGTTTTGAGTTTGATACGCCAGTTAAAAAGAAAGCGATTATTTTTATTTCTTCATGCGAGGGTGGCTCACACTCGCGAACCTTGTGATCATATTATGCTTGCTTACAAATAACTAGATTATCTTGTCTCGGTCTTACTTTGTGGCCTGTAATAGTAACGAGTGAGCGTACAGGCCGACTTGCATTATTCCAAAGCAAGTGGCAAGTGCGTTTGAGTGAAACGTGCTAGTTATTGTTCTAGTGCAGTTGTAATTTTGGTTTTAGAACCAACACTCAGCTTTGGTTTGTTTTCTGCTAAATCTAGAACAAACACTCTAGTCTAGACTGTCCTTCACAGGGCAACGGCGCTAAAGTTGGTAAACTAATCGTTGGTAAACTAATAAAACTAAATCGTACATACTAAGTTCAAAGTGTAAGACTGTGCGGAGCTATTGCTTCCGACTGTGCTGATTTTGTGCAGAACAGCTTGTTTCTTTTATTTCTTAAAAAGACGTTTGAACTGTAGTGCTGTCTAGACGAGTGCGGTTGGTTGGTTAGTGTAACCTAACCATAGTCAAAAGATATTACTATGGCTCCTAAGTATACTGAGTCAACTGTACTTTTAAAAAAGGTTATATTTATTATTTTATAGAAAGGTTATATTTCAAACGTTAAAAAAATCAAGAAAAAAATACTTATCATAATAAATTTAATGTGGCAAAGCCTTTCAATAGTGCAAAGAAAATATCGTATATTTTTATTAATTTGTGAGATAATGTAGACAAACCAGTATACTTCGTATATTTGCATGATAAAAATGGATCAACTACCACTTACATTTATACACGTCGAATTTTATAATCCATGTTTTGGGACATTATTATTAAGTAACTGAATCTAAATTTATTTTGATATGCTTATTAGTTATTTTGTGTATCAATATTTCTCTTACATGAATTATAATTATTGAAATACTATAAGTTGACTCAGTATACATGGACATGACCTAATCCTGATATTGAGTCAAGTGTGAATCGAAAAAGGCAAAATTATTACAAAACACTACATCATTCTATAAATATTTATTCCAATTCAAGAAATCGCAAAAGAGGTATTGATAACATTACTACAAGTTTAAAATTTTCATAAAATTGACAAGAATAAAAAAGACATTATAACAAAAACTTCAAATATCTTACGTAACAAAAATATAAAATATTTAAGTAGGTAGGAACTATTCAATTGCACATCACTAATATTTAGGAACAAACATGTTATAATTATTACAGACTTCTAATTAAAATCACAGTAGCAATAAGATTTTAAATATCTTTGATTAGTAATTATTGCAAAAATAAAATTTGTTACAAAATTTAACTTTATAAGGTACTTCAATACTTAATAACAAATTTTGTAATCAATCTAGAAAAATAAAAATAAAACTTATATTTATTTTGTACCTATTCTGAATCGCTTTCATCTCCATTGTTGACAGTTTTTATCAGATTAGAAAAAAAGAGTGATATTCTTTATGTATCACCAGATTGCGGCAAAGGTCCATTAAATCATTGTGTTAATTTTTATCTATTGGGATTGGCCTATCGTAAGCTGGGCGACCATCACTGAAATTTATATTAAGAACTGATTTATTACGTGTTACTTTAGGTTTATTGGCACAATCAATCCAGTTATAGGAATCTTCCATGTAACTAGTTTTATAAAATAGCTTATAAGGATTTTCTGCTTCAATTTTAATTTCAGTTACTTTATTCCATTGCATCTTAGCTCCATTGCCTGCAACAGTCCAGTTATTGACCTTTTTAAGCAATTCTTTGAAGTCCATTATAATATCCTGTGATAATTCTGTGACCTTGTAAGGTTTATCATCGATTTTTTCAAATTGAAACGCCGTGTACCATTGAGCAGGTGTATAGAGTATTTTATTATTCGTTTGCTTTTCAATGCATGCATGCTGTCCCCTTCATTTATGAGGGTATTCATATATGGGTATGCCCGACTATCGAAAAACGGTGACTTATTCGTATTTTATACTTATTACTTGCCATCATATACATAAAAAAAAAAACAATTCTATTCCGATTCTGACCACCGCAGTTGTCGGACCAAAATCGATAGTCTTTTATACCGCCTTTAACTGTTTGTTCAATAAATTTATAAACACAGCTAGCAATTTCATTTGCTCCTCTTTTAGCAGTTTGCTGATGCCAAGAAAAGCAATAACCCTGTCGACATCCTATATTAAAAATAGTGAAGTTATAAACGGTTAGTTTTTGTTTATAATAAAATGTGCTAATATTCCCATGGGGTACGTTAGACACTTTTGAAGAACGTAACTGCCTGTTAAGAATCCTGGTTCCTTCTGTGCTAATTCTTTGTCTTCTCCGTTTATCTTTTTTGCTAAGTCTTTTTGTTTCAAGTGCACTTCCTGTTTGGCTATTTCTTCTTCTGTGTGTTGAGATATATTTTCAAATATGTGACATTCTTCACACACGTCTTTTTTGGGCTTATGGAAACCAATGTTTAAATGTTTGTTGATAATATCACGATATTGCCGCACGCTGGTTACTTTATTTGCGTACTTATTGGGATCAAACCATTCTTGATACAATTTATACATTTTAGGGAAAGATAGAGATCCATCTAGATACTTTTGGTTGAATCTTTTCTAGTATAGTGCAATTCCACAGGCGCAAAACTCTCGATATGATCAAGTGCTCTACGTTTCATGTCATCACTTATTATTTTCAGATGATGAACATGCTTTCCTCGCTGATCAGACTCTACAACTCCTTGTCCTTTTTCTTGTTTTTCTAATGCTGTATATAGAAAATTAAAACATATGGAGAGTGTATTTAAAAACATTACACACAGAAATATTTCTTAAAGTTTCGTTATCCGCTTCATAAATCGGTGAAGTGTAAATAATAGTATTCAGTCTTTTAGAATTCTCCTTTTCAGTCGTTATTCTCTTCTTAGCAGCTTTAATAGCATATTTTGTCAAAACGCCCCACTGCCTGGAATGATCTCCAATGTTCCAAAACATTTTAAATATTTTTTTTCGAGTCCCTTCCGATATTTTTTCATTACATTTCTTTCTACACGTTGAAGAAGATGGAGGCTTCAGAAGTTTTTTATTATGCACCTTTCCATTTCCGCTAACATATACTAAGCCTCTATTGACGTTTCGTTTTATTACCGTATCCTTCCAGTTATTCACAAAACGTTCCCTTAGCCTGCCTTTGTCTTTTTTAGTTGCTGAATGTCGTTTGTGTTTCCGACAAGTAGGAGTAGTTACTGGTGAGTCTGTGTCATAAACGTTGGTTGCAGGCGTAGATACAGGGCTATCAAAACAAAGGGTGTCAGCAGTAAAAGGTGATGGACAAAAATCAACATAGGGTGATGGCATTGGAGTATCTTCATAGTGGTCAGGATAGTTGCTGGTACAAGGCTTTTCTATGATATTCAGTTCAAGAGCAGAAGCTGTTTTTTCATAAAATATATCTCGATGAGGTGTACATGCTCGACAATTTTCAATTACTGACGGTGATAAAGAATGAGTATTATTAGGAAATTCTTCAGTGATGTATTTATTGTTAAGAGCTGGTGAAAATTCGGGACTATCATTTGGTAAAATGGAGGTGTTTGAAGGTCAATTCTGAAGCAAGATATCAGTATCATCCAAATCAATGTTGTGTAATATCGATAACGTAGAATATCAGTGCCAGCGAGTCTGGTGTTATGCTGAACGGGGTCCCATTGCTGCCACGACCTGGCCTTAGCGTGTTTTAATGTTACTATAGCTGTTAACGATGTTTTTTTGTTTCTTTTTATATACATATTTTTTTATTTTGTGTGTACCTTTCTTTTACCACGTAATTTGTCTGGTTGTGGCAGAAATAAATCATTTTTCATTTTTTCATTCTTTTTTTCATTTTATAACTCTTCTTGGGTAAAATTTGCACCTAAAGGTAGAGGAGAATCTGAAAAAAACAATGCAATCTTTATTATTACACATAAAATACCTAAACTTAAAACTCACCCTACAAATCTAACAATAATCTTGTAATAATTAAATATATTTTCCAACTTCTGTCCTTCTACAAGTTCTTATGTATTTGTATACCTACCAAATTTTATAGAAATTGGTTAAATTAGGCATAAAAACATAAATAGAAATAGAAGGAGTTAAGTGGGTACTTTCGCATTTATAATATTACTAGCTGTGCCCTGCGGTTTCACCCACGTAGTTCCCGTTCCCGTGGTAAGACCGGAACAATAAGTACCCTAACACACTCTCTGATAATGTAACTTTCCAATGGTGAAAGAATTTTTGAAATCGGTTCAGCTGCTCTCAAGATTAAGCGACACATTCAGCGATTCATTTTTTTATTACAGAATATTAGTTAGTAAATCATTACGAGAAAAGTCAAAAGTTATGTATTATATATTAATTTTATAACCTTAAAATTCATTTAAATAAATCAGTAGAATAAGTCAAGTTAATACTTTGCAAAAATTGTTCAAGGTATACTGATCTATCTACAGGTATACCAGTATGCGCGGTAGCACTTTGAAAATAGAATAATGATCAAATTAAATACGCACTTAACAAGTTTTATAAACAAATAACTAATATGTAACACAACTTACCTCTTTCCGCTTCATTTTGAACATTATTTCTATACAATAATTACACGTTTTTTAAATATTTATCATAAACAAAATAACTATTTACTTAGTGATTAAGAGCGTACAATAATGCATCCTCACTCAGCGAGGTTGCGACGTACACTGAGCCAGTGTCAACTTACACCAAAATGGCCGCACACGCCTCCCGCGTATACTGGTATGGTGACCGTTGACTCAGTGTTCTATGTGCAAAATAATATAATTGTGAACTTGATCTAGTATACGTCATTTTTTTGTAGTTATTTATAAGAATATAAACTTTTTTTACACAGATCGATAGGAAATGATTGAATTATTGATAATATGCAAAAAAACACATTTGTCGAAATTTGTTAGGTGACTCAGTATACGTAGGAGCCATAGCACTATTATTTTATCGACTCGTGGTGTTGATAATACGTAACGGTTTTGGTTTAAACGTGATCAGAGCCTAAGTAAAAAGTGGCACTGTTACTCGTTGTAATTCTGAGTTGTACAAACGATCTCGGTGTTGCAATTACACCTGCTTTTTTGTGTGCATAAATTTTTAACATGGCACATTAAAATGTTTCTTGCTCATGATTATTAGATGGCACCACTGGTAAAATTAAATTCACTTTGAAGATTTTACGCGTGAAAATAACCTACTGTGTTTTTTTAATTCATGTGATAGGCTGGGAATTTTTATCAAGTGCCCCGAGTTCTCTGGCTAATTCCAAGTTATACTTAGGACGTTTAAGAGTGATAGTGTTTCTAGTAGAAGCTGTTAAACTCGATTATCAGACGTAGAAGAAAATGATTGAGTTATCATCGTAGTGCGTTACGATAATCAGTTTCAGAGATTTTAATTTTCCTTCTTGGTAGAACTAGGTTAGTGATCGTTAGTGATGATTGTATGCTTAACCTTATTCTCATTAAATGGGTACTTTGTTAGTCGTTGTTGTGATAATTTTGTGGTACCCACGTTACCGTCAGTGTAGATTTGCATAAACTGGATAAGCCGTTTGTGCGGCTGCATGTTTAGCCATGCGTTGCCATTGGTTGGACCGGTAAAGTGCCTTTCTGGTTAGTCTATATTACCCTTGAGCTTTTGTGTTAGTCATAGTCTCCGTTGATGCACAAACAAGACAGCCGTTAGTGCATTGTCATAGTATCACAAACGTTGTCCATCGTCTTGAACGCGAAAGGTCCATTGCTGTATCGCTAATGATAAGGTTAGGATAAGCTTCGTATTTAGACAATCCATGACAAATTATAACGCTGAGAAGACTGGTTGGATACTTGGTAGTAAACTGAACATCTAGAATATCAGCCTAGTTAGATTTTCTTATAGTCTGCTATGTGATAAGGAAAACCAAAGCAACATGTTGAACAAACCTAGTTTAAGATTACTTTGTTACGCTTGAAATGATTATCCGGGTGGTGTTGTGTAACCGGATGGAGGTTGCATAGCGTGATGTTGAAGACCCAATGGATGTCTGAGTATGAACAATGCAATATTTTAATGAGGTTCCTGTTATTTTAACGAGTATGCGTGTTGTTCAACATGTCAGCTTCGAGAGAAAGAGTTAGGTGTGATTTTTATTAAAACCTGTAATGATTTTGATCAGAGTACCTTTTATTGCCCACCGACTTGTGCCAGGAATGGTCGAACAACTAGGGTTGCTGTTCGAGAATTTTCTCTTAATCCTAGAGCGAAGTACATTAAAGTGTGGTCGTTGATCGCAATCACGGATACCCTGTTCCCTGTACCCTGGACATATCTCATTGAGAGTATGGACGGGAGTTACGTTCTGTGCAGTTGTGAAGTTGTAAATGAATTCGATGATCGCTTAAAATTTACGAAGTGTGGACGTTGAATTAGTCTGAAAGAACGGATACTCTATTTAGTGGGTATACAATGAGACGAATCTTTGAAATACTAATGGTAGATTTATTTCCTTTTTGGGTAATCCTGGTAGCTCAGCCTGTTGGCCAGCGCGGCCTGGTAGCTGGCGCGGCCTGGTGGCCGGCGCGGCCTAGTGGCCGGCGCGGCCTAGTGGCCGGCGCGGCCTGGAGGCCGGCGCGGCATGGTGGCTGGCGCAGCCTGGAGGCCGGCGCGGCCTGGTGGTCGGTGCGGCCTGGTGGTCGGCGCGGCCTGGTGGTCGGCGCGGCCTGGTGGCCGGCGCGGCCTGGTGGCGAGTGTGGCTTGGTGGCCAGCATAGCTTGTGTGGCGCGCGGCCCGTGTGTGGCGCGCGGCCCGTGTGTGGCGCGCGGCCCGTGTATGGCGCGCGTCCCATGTGTGGCGCGTGGCTTTTAGGAGCTTGGTAACTGGTATAGCTAAAGCCTATCTGGCCGAAACTGGCAATGAAAGTCATCCTCCTCTTAGCGTTATCCCAGTTTCAATCTGGGGTCCGCTTACTAGTCTATTTGTACTAGTCAATTTTTCTCATACTACAGAATGAGTTTTTCGTCTTTTGATGAGCTCGTATATCTAATCGAGCCAGCGATAATCAAACAGGATACAACTTTCCGACTTGCTATCGCCGTTGAAAAGAGGATTGGACTAACTCTCCGGTAAGTACTCATTCATCTGGCAATATTATTGCTGTTATCATAGCACTCGCAAAGTTTATTTAAAAATACTAGTAAACTTGAATGAATTTATTCAAAATCGTGTTCAAAGTGACGTCAAGCTCAGAATTATCAAGCACAAGTGTTATACAACGAATCTCTGCAAGTTTAGTGCCGAAAATTAAGGAGATAAGTGCTTAATTTTATACCCACTTATTAAGAAAAATCAAGGTTTGTCAAAATATTATTTGAAATACCCACAGTTCAGGTTATCAAATTCAACTGACAGCACCTTTGACAGCTTTGACAAACACCAGTATTGCCAATTTATAATTCTGTTTCTCCCATTGTTTGAAACCCTGCGAAATGGCACATTGCTCAAAATGCAACCAACAAATAAAACCAAGTGATATTAAAACTTGTTCCAAATGTAATGGTTCTTACCATTATCATTCTTTGGGTATTTCTTCAGAAAATTTCGCTAAAAAATCGAAAGCAAACAAAGCTAGCTGGAAGTGCACTGAGTGTAGAAAAGGCAGCAATCGCAACGAAACCTTTCTAACCCACCACAGACTAAGGGTCAAACTACGAAAATGATATCACCCTCTTCTGATTATACAGAGGACCTAAAGCAGTACATCGACAAAAAGTTTGAAGAATAGGTTACACAATTTTATTATTGAGAGAAATTAGAAGCGAATTTAATGCCAAGAACTCCGAAACCAGGGATTCGCTCACAGAGCTAAAAAAAGCGTCGATTACATGTCAGATAACTACGACGAACTCCTAGAAAGTATAAAAACTAAGACTAAGATTATAAATGATTTACAAGCAGAAAATATGGTCTTACGTAGTCAAGTACTAGATCTGAACACAAGACTCGATCATATCGAACAACAAACGCGAGAGAATAATATTGAGATCCAATGTGTACCAGAACACAAGTCAGAAAATTTAAAAACCGTTGTACAACAACTAACAAAAACTGTCGGCTGTGAATTATCTGATAATGAAATTTTAAATTATCACCGAGTGGCCAAATTTACCAAGGATTCCGTTAGGCCCAGATCAATTGTAGTGAAATTGTCAAGCGTATTGGTCCGATACAAAGTTTTGGCAGCAGTCAAAAACTTCAACCTTACCCATCAGAGTGACAAATTGAACTCTTCCCACCTTGGTCTGGCTAATGAGAGCAAACCAATTTTTGTTTGTGAACACCTATCACCTGCAAACAAGAAACTACATGCGGCTGCTCGCACCGAAGCAAAGAAGAAGAATTATCAATTTGTACGGGTGAGGAACGGGTGAATCAATATTTATTTATTTATTTACTTTTAGGAGAGCTTACAGACATATAGCAGTAATAGTTACATATATGAATAACCAAATGCTAATAACAAGCTCACATGTATGGGTTATTCTAAAGAAACAGTGGACAATTCAGAGCACAAAATGCAAAACATATATACATTTACAACAAAAAGAAATAGGTACCTATATATAATACATTTCCTTTCTGCCGCATAAAAGTATCAATAAAATAACAAAAATAATAAAACACACATAATGAAGCATGATAAGTTTGAGGGTTTAATTCTGAGGGTCAGTAAGGAAACATAACGCATTTTATAATCGTGCTACCATTATTTGTTTGTTACCAACAAACAATGACAGCACGACAAAGTGGTTTAAAACAAATTAATAGAATCTTAGGTGACAACTTTTCTATTATCTAACATCCGATCCATCCACGGACCTGGCGACCCGAGACGCATGTCTGACACTTTTGTATGGAGTTTTATCATGCAAAATAATTATAATTATCCAAATCCCTAAATCCTTGGACAGATCGAATATCGAAACCGGCAGCTAGTCATCCGGTGCTGTCAAAATAGTCTGAAATAAGCGTTTGCCTTACTTTTTTAACTTTTGTACAGAACAAATCAATATCAAATTTAGTTATAACGCTGTTAACAATTTTCGCACTACGTATACAAAACGCATTCTGTCTATAATTTGTTGTAGCAAATGGTACGTCCAATAAAGAACGCTTTCTTAAATTGCATTGCTTTGCACGCAAGTATATTTTACCTAACAGTTCAGCGCAATCAATGTTACCGTTTGCCACATTAACCAAGAAACATATGTCGCTTGTTTCGCGTCTCTTTTCCAATGGTAGGAAATGGTATCTTTGGCATCGTTGGTTATAGTCAACTGAGCATTGCTTTGCTTTAAAGTCGAAATATCGTAAAAATTTCTCTGTACCAGTTCAATGCGGTTCTTATATATTTCGTATTGAATTCCAGACCTGTGAAGCATACTCCAGGTGGGTGCGCACATAGGAACAGAAAAGAACTTTGATAGGTTTCAATGATTTAAATTCTGAACAAGTTCATATAATGAAGCCCAGGGCTTTGGAAGCCTTCTTGACAATGGTATTAATGTGGACATCAAAGAGCAGTTTGCTATCGTGAACAACGCCCAGATCTATGGCGTTATCGACCTTTCCTATTATTTGGCCGTTCAGTTTGTAAACAGAATTTATTATTGACTTCTGTCGAGAATAACTAACTTGGAAACATTTATCGACGTTCAATTGCAGTTTATTTCTGCTACAATAACAATAAAATCTATTAAGATCTGATTGAAGGTGCTCAGTATCAGATAGACTATTAACTAGCTTTAGGATTTTCATATCGTTTGCATAAAGTAGTACCTTTGAGTTAGTGAAACAACTATTTACATCGTTAATGTATGAGTGACGTCACGAGTGTCACATCAGTGGATTGACCGTTGTTGTTGTTTACGTAAATAAAATCAAAAACAGTTCAAATTAGTGATTATTTTATTGTAGAAAGACTTATAAACTAAGTTGCTACAACATAAATTGTGCGAAGGTGTTTATGTGTTGTGTAAGGACAGAAACAATAACAGTTAATATATTGACCTTTTGGGACAGTGAGCCACTGTAACGTTGGTGACCTTTGGGTTTGTTTAGAATGAAAAATGTGGGTTGAATGTTACAATAAAATTTGATTTAATTCTCAAATAAATCTAAAACATTATTTAGCGAGTGTTTCACTAGCGAAAAAATTACTATTTAAATGTTATTAAAAAAAGATATAAACAGGGTCGCGTGATTCGGCGATGATAAAGGTTTTGTTGAGGGTCCTGCTGCCGGTTCATCCAGGAGAAGTGGTCACTTAGCTCGGTGTCTCGAGTGCAGCCAAAAAGGGCATCTACCCGTACTTTGGTGAAAATAAGGTGAATTTAAAAATATAAAACTTTTAATTGTCTGTGACTTATTTCTAGTGTGTGCGCACCCTTAGACCACCTAGTGCTTACACTCCACAGCGCTAAGTGTAATTATTTACTACCGTAAACACACTTTTATCAATTCGACCGTTGCAGCGCCATCTAGCGCGCCACTGGTGTATCACCTACGATTTCATTCAGCTCAACTTTACTACAACAATATGTCGAAGTGCGGTCCCAGATAACAATGCAAACTTGCCAAACTTGCAGCAAGTTTAAATCAAACTTGCTAGTTTCACTGTGACAAACTTGCATGAAGTTGGTTTTTCAAAGGATTTGGATGACGACGAGCACAGGTTGGTGGTCGGTCGACCTCCTAGATACGGTAGGAGGTGCTCGACGACCAGCTGTTGTCGGACCACCATCCTGTACCTTGTACCTGTGCAACCTTTGCAAAAGCAAACTTCATGCAAGTTTGATGCAAGTTTGTCACAGTGAAACTAGCAAGTTCGATTTAAACTTGCTGCAAGTTTGTTGCTATCTGGGGTGGTTGTGGTCGATTCATATCACCGGCGGACGCCGCGAGATGTCACAGGTGTAGCGCCATGTATCGTCGCCGCTGTGTGGCTTTATTTATTTATTTTAAAACTTCATGTACAATATATTGGTACATTGGCGGACTTGATGCTAAAAGCATTCTCTTCCAGTCAACCATTGGGTGATGTAGAGATAGGTATGGTAGGCGTACAAAACAGTTTTGCTTTATCTGAAAACTTGAGAAGAGTGATAATTTTATTATAAATAATTATCATGAATAAGTACATAGATATAATATTACATACATACTATATAATACATGTATATACATGAATAGATAAAATATATAAATATACGTATATACCTAAGTATATATAAATATAAATCATAAATATATATGTATATATAATATAATATGTAAGTAATAGTTAGGATGATTGTGCCAGTAGTCCCTTACGAATATGTTCACGCACCTTTGATTTAAACGTCCAGCGGTTAGTAGCCGTCCTGATCTCCAGAGGAAGGGAATTCCAGAGTAGGACTGATTGGACTGTGAAAGAAGAGTGTACAAGTCCAGAAGTGTGTGATGGGCATAAAAGTAGTAGGTTATTAGAGGAGCGGAGATCTTTTGCGTGATTGGAGCTTAAATATTGAAAATTAGATTGAAGGTATGCAGGGGGAGATGAAGAATGAAGAATAGAGAAGAGCGTTGTGAGAGCACGCAAACTCCGGCGCTGACGAATGGGGAACTAGCGTATTTCGGAACGAAAAGCAGACACATGGTCATACTTGCGAAGATTATAAATAAATCGAATGCAGTTATTAAGAAGGCGGTCAAGTTTATCAAGAAGATCTGCATTCAGGTCAAAATAACAAACATCACCATAATCGATGACCGGGAATAGTAAAGTTTGCACTAACGTTATCTTTGTCTTCACGGGCAGAAAATGTTTAAGCCGATAGAGAGATCGCAGGGTCCCGGTAACTCGCTTGCTCACGTTCGTAATCTGAGTTCGCCAAGTAAGTGTGTCATCAATATGTAACCCTAAATTTTTTACATTAGATGTAACTTCAATAGTAGTTCCATCAAAAACAATTGATGGAAGAGATGCCACATTTACACGGCACATCATGCGGCTCCCTCCTATTATAATTGCCTGACACTTTGAAGGGTTTACATGTAAGCCAAACCTATCGGACCAATGTTTTATAGCTGCTAAGTCAATATTCACCGCGTCAATAGCATCAGACAGATTTTCGACCCTAGCCTGAGCATACAACTGCAAGTCATCGGCGTACAGATGGTAGGTACACCGAAGGTCATGGGTTATGAGATTGATGAACAGACCGAACAGAAGAGGAGATAAAATACCACCCTGTGGAACGCCAGAGTCGAGAACACACCAAGATGAACAGGATTCATCAATGCGAACCGCCTGCTGACGCTCCCGAAGATAAGAGGAAAACCAATCCAGTGCATCAGATGAGATCATAAAATGGGAGAGAATGGATAGAAGGATATCGGGACTGACGGTGTTAAAGGCGTTCGAAAAATCAACCAAGACCAACACAGTGACCTTGGTATCCTCAACGCCCGCCCTTACATCGTCAGTCACTTTTAGGAGTGCGGAGGTAGTGTTGTGTCCCGGTCTAAAACCCGACTGGAGAAGACTTAATAAGTCGTTGACATAAACAAAGCGGGACAGTTGCTTATGGACACAGGCCTCTAACACTTTAGAAAGGAAAGGAAGGATGGATATAGGACGGAAGTGGTTGGGCAATGACGGATTTGGGATCTTGGGTAAAGGTCGGATATAGGCTTTACGCCATACGGATGGAAATATACCGGTATCAAAGGAGAAGTTGATTATGTGGGATATTGCGGGTAGGAGCTGGTCTAAAACAAGTATCAACATTCGGCGACTAATGTTGTCACATCCGACGGCCTTGGTTTTGATGGATAGGATAATTTTTTTGATCTCACCTGGCGCTACCGGAGAAAATCTAAATGGATCAACTGTAATACGGGGCAAATGTCTTATATATTCGACCGTCTGACATCGGATTAAACAATTTAAGGTCGGAGTGGTGGCGAAATAACGATTTATATCATTTAAACCGATATTGTTCGGTAGATCGAAACTTTGCTGTTTGCCGTATTTGCCAATACCAAGAGTTCCGAGGAATCTCCAGGTAGCAGCGGGGGAACTGAGTGAAATATTTTCGAGAATATGGCGGCGTTTGGCATTCCGTACCATCTGGTTGCACCGATTTCTTGCAGTCTTGAAAGTTGCCCAATTGTCGTCAGTCCGTTCTTTCTTAAATTTACGAAATGCTCGGTCCCTGCGTCTCATAGCCATTTTGACTCCCCTGGTCATCCATGGGGCTGGAGGACGTTTCAATTTAATCTTTCTGTCTGGGGCATGTTTGTCGTACAGGTTGATCAGTAAATTGTTGAAAATATCAAGTTTGTCATCTACAGAACTAGCCGCCAGCAGAGGTTCCCATGTAATGGCAGATGCATCCTGTGATAATTTATTTTCGTCGATCCGAGCAAAGTTACGCATGTGCAAAACTTTGGGTTGGGGTTTGGGTGGTTTAAGGTTGTAGGAGAGGAATATGAGGTCATGACGGGAAAAACCAGGAGCGGGGTATTGGCCATGAAAGGATATGAGGGAAGGGTTAGATGAAAGGATTAAATCAAGCCACGTATCCTCTCCATTATTATTGTGATGAGTTGCTTGTAGTGGTAAATTATGGAGACAGACTGACTCAATAATATGAAGCAGTTTACGGGCTCGAGGGGAGTGAGGAGTAAGGAGATCAGTATTAAAGTCACCCATTATTAAGTGATGTGCATATTCCGACCCTAAAGATTCCAGAATCTCTTCGAAACTGGAGAAGTAGTCAACAGCTGGGGGACAATAGACAACTCCCAAGACAGTTTTAACTCCGTTCACAATAACCTCTAAAAAGAGATATTCTGCCGAAGCCGAAGAAGTAGAAGAAGAAGTTGCAAGAATTTTAAAAGGAAAGTGACTACGGAGGTAAATTGCAACACCACCACCTCTCCTGTCAATCCGGTCATGCCGGATAAGAATAAAACCGGGTAAAGGATATGTGGTGGAGAGCAAATTTGGTTTAAACCAGGTCTCAGAGATCAGGACGGCGTGAACGTTGTCATTATTACTAAACGCTTCTAACAAGTCACTATAGTGGCTTGGCACGCTTTGAGCATTTAAATGGCATACGTTTAGCAACTGAGTAGATTTAAACTTAAACGTGTCACGCACAAACTCACCAAGTGTTCTATCAGGCACTGAACAGTAGCTGTCATCATCTGAATTGGCAGAACAGAAGGACAAATCATCTTCATCGGAACTCATAAATAAATATTATATAAATAAACTATATAAATATTAATATAATAAAATATGTATTATAAGGTAAATAAAATGTACTAAAATTTAAACTATTACGTACCTAAAATTTACTAAAGTAGTGCTTACCATCTCTGCACCACCCGCCAGCAAACACACTATTGAAAGAGAGAGAAAAAAAGAAATCTACTACATCACTAGGCATAATATTAAACTAATTAATCTAATTATTAAACAGCCAGATCCGCAACAAATCAGACATACATAAAATATGTTTTACGAACTTACGACGGAACGAAACGCATTATGTCAAAAATGTCACAAATGTCAAAAATGTCAAGCTTTACCATCCTCCGGCTCGGTAGCTCATTCATGGCAATGTCCGGAGTGTAAAAAAAACAGGCCAACGGACAACAAAGCCGAGACTCCGGTAAGGGGCAGCGGTTCTTGTCAGACTGTGGGTCGGAGTCCCCCAGATCGGACGGTCGACGCTTCGGAGCTATCCACCTCAGCTGATTGCGGCGACCTACAGCTGTCTGACAGCGTATTCACGGCCGGGACGTCAGTAACTGCACATAGCCTGAATAAGGAGATCACGACCGAGATGCGTATATTTCGAGACAATATGCGCAGCATTAATAAGGAACTGTTGGCCTTTCGGGAAGACATGGCAGAGATACGAGCATCAGTCAGGGCTTGTGAGAGTCACCTTGAAAAATTGGATGAGCGAGTTATCGCTATAGAAAAACAGGTGCGAGTAAGGGATCAGTCAGAATTGCGTGGCGTAGTTGCTCAACTCAAACGCGAAATCAATGACCGGAACCAGGATTTATTGGCGTTTGATGTCGAGATTTCGAACCTACCCGAGGTCAACGGTGAGAATGCGGTTCACACGGCTTTACAGATAGCCGCAAAACTTGGCGTTAAATTAGAACAACGCGATATTGCTTGCGCTGAGCGCGTTGGTCCACGCCACATCGATTCAACGGACGCCGCCGGCCCGGAGCGTAGGCCCCGCCCCCTCACTGTGCGTCTGGCTTGTCGCAATTTGCGTGATGAGCTGTTGTCAAGCGCGCGTGTGCGCCGAGGTGCAACGTCCAACGACTTGGGTATTCCCGGTCCTGCACGGCGCTTCTATATCAACGAGCGCCTTACGAAAAAGAACCGGGATTTGTTTCGTAGGGCGCGGGGTGTCACCCGTGACCTTGGATGGAACTATGTCTGGTGCCGACGGGGACGTACTTATGTGTACTTATTTGAAATACTAATGGTAGATTTATTTCCTTTTTGGGTAATCCTGGTGGCTTGCGCGGCCTGATGGCCAGCGCGGCCTGGTAGCTGGCGCGGCGTGGTGGCCGGCGCGGCCTAGTGGCCGGCGCGGCCTGGAGGCTGGCGCGGCATGGCGGCTGGCGCAGCCTGGAGGCCGGCGCGGCCTGGTGGTCGGCGCAGCCTGGTGGCCGGCGCGGCCTGGTGGCGAGTGAGGCTTGGTGGCCAGCATAGCCTGTGTGGCGCGCGGCCCGTGTGTGGCGCGCGGCCCGTGTGTGGCGCGTAGCTTTGAGGAGCTTGGTAACTGGTATATCGAAAGCCTATCTGTCCGAAACTGGCAATGAAAGTCATCCTCCTCTTAGCGTTATCCCAGTTTCAATCTGGGGTCCGCTTACTAGTCTAACTGGATTTGGTTGAATATTAGCTTTTCAACAGAGCGACTGCCTGTCTGACCTCCTCAACCCGAAAGGATAGCGATATTCCATGGTTTAGACTAGTGTCAGTTTATTTAGAAGGTACTGACACCCTGTAACGACTGTCAAAGATCTTTATGACAACCGGGACCGACGGCTTAACGTGCTCTCCGAGGCACGGGACAATCGATAATTAACAATTCAATACGCACATAACTCCGAAAAGTCATTGGTGCGTGCCGTGGATCCGAACCCGATACCCTCTGCATGGCAGTCTGTTGGTATATCCACTCGGCTATCGCTTCCTAGGCAATGAAAGTGAAGGTAGTTTATTAAAGGAATTTGGTTAGAAGATGTAGAGTCCAAAGACCTTAGATTTAATGTTTTGGTTAACTTGGTTTGAAATATCTTAAAGTATAAAACGCCCATTTGAGGTCACAGAAGTTCTTTACGATGATCGTTATAATCGCAAACCCCTTAATTCTAAGCGTAACTGTAAGTACGCACTCGACAGGTTGCGAAAAATGCATGAAGGTCAAAGTATAACTGACGAAATTGAGGTAGAACAAAGTAGTTCTGATATTGAAGAAAGTGTTTAAGTTTACATGATGATCGGATCGGACCGTACCAGAGGCTGACGTGTAGCCGTAGCTCGGTAGAAATCGGCGTCTACTAACTAAGTAGTCCGTCAGTAGGCGGTACTGCAGTCAGCTCTGGCTGAGGTCGAGTTTCAGTGAAAACCATAGAGTCCTGGAGAGACTCGGTGTTCTGTTATAATATTTAATGTATGAAGTACATATAAAATAATAATGCTTAGATCAGCAGTAGGCATTGAGCGGTATACGTCATTGAAACTGATCCATGCATTATTATTCGATTCCGGTAAAGACATTCTTATTGCAGACTTCGTTGAGGGCACGAGGTTTTTTGTCAATTCTATTTTTAGTCATTTTCTTTAATTAAATTAGTTTGTTTTTGACCTTTGAGTTTTTTTTTAAAAGCTATTTCGGACCTGCCCTGTAACAATGGTGTCAGAAGTGGGATATTCGGGTAAGTTTATACCAATTCGATAAGCCCGATATTCCACGTAGTAAGGTCAACCAGTGCCCACAACTCGCCACGTTTCGGTTCTATCCAGACGAAGTACAACTGTCTGGATCTCGCTGTATCTAGCCGAGTCTCGCTGTATCTCGCTGAGTCTCGCTGTAGCTCGCCATATTTCACCGTATCTCGCCGTATCTGACGTATTTCGCCGTATCTCGCCGAAACTCGCCGAATCTCGCTGTAGCTCGGCGAATCTCACTATATCTCCTCGCATCTCGCCGAATCTCGCCGTGTCGAGGGCCCATATCGCCGTATTGGGTTCTGTTCCGCTCGCCGTGCTCACAGCACCTCGCCAGCCGACGCACCGTCTCGTGGACGGTGTGCTGCCCAAATCTCGCCGTGACCGCTCGCCTGCCGTAAGAAGGTCGTTACCGCTGACAGCATCGACCAGTCAAGGCCGACTCCATCGTCACAGTTCAAGAGGTTTCTTTAACTGCTCGCCACCGCCGATTATGTTCGTCCAGTGCGTGATTTGCCTGTGAGTACTATATTTTGTTCATTGCCACTTACCAATTTGAGTAATTTTCCTATTCACGTTAATCCTAAATACCTAATATGTCGAAAACTGAAAGGTCTCAAGTATCACTTTCGGAACAAGTTCCACTTAAAGTTTTATGTGATTTTGTTCACCCGTATAGCGGAGAAAGAGAAACTCTCCCCGGGTTTTTAACTAGCTGTAGAAACGCTTTAGATCTCGCGTCGGAATCTCAGAAAGGTATTTTACTAAAGTTTATACTGTCAAAATTAACCGGTAAAGCACAGGTTGCATGTTCAAATAAAATATTTGAGACCTTTGAGGAGTTAAAAGATTTTCTCAAACAACATTTTGGTGAGAGAAAACATTACAATCATCTATTATTAGAACTTCAGTCATGCAAACAACTACTCAATGAGACAGTTGCACAATACGCCTTAAGAATTGATACATGCCTCACTTCTCTGCAGTCCGAAATCCATAACTCAGATTCCTTAAAGAAAGAATTAGCGGGTCGTATTGCTATGACAGAAGATCTGCATAGCATTATATACATTTACTTTGGGATTACATTCCGCTCTTGGTAATATTGTACGATGCAGAAACCCTCGGACTCTAAATGAAGCAGTAAATATTGCATTCGAGGAAGAGAAAATTCTAAATTTGGGCAAAAGTTCTATTTTAAAATAAAAGTTATGTAAATTTTGTTACAAATCAGGTCATTTAGAGTCGGAGTGTTATAATAAGTTAAAACGCGACACTTCACCGCGCTTGCAATATCAGCCGCGTATGCAAAATAATACCTTCCACAGTTCTCGGAATAATACAACACCGGTCATTTGTAGGTATTGTAAGAATATAGGCCATGATATTTCGCAATGTCGTAAAGGCCAATATAATAATTCTAGAACATTTAATAACAATTCGCACACTAATAACTTGCCTAATAACTCTAGGAATTTTCAACAAAACTTCATAGAGTCGGCACCCGAAACATCATCGCCTCCACAGATCCTTGAAATAGAAAACAGTACGAACTCTTTAAACTAGATGTTGGGTTTGCAAACCAGTACCGTTGCAAGTCCCATAGTCTAGGTACTGTAAATTCAAGCTCAAATACCAAATCCACTATTTCAAATAATAAATCTACTATTTCCAAATCCACTGTTTCAAATACTAAATCTACTATTTCCCAATCCACTGTTTCTAAATCGTATAGTGCTATTTCTAAAAATAATAATTCTACTACTAAATCCACTGTTTATAGTAAAACGGGTCCTATTTCTAATGAAAATAATTTCATAAATTCTAATTCCGCTGCGTACTTTTTCGGGTTTGAACCGCGATGATAACGGTGATGAACAGTTTTTACGTACTAGTTCGACCGTAAGGTCCATCGATAACAATATTCCTAGTTCCTCGAAAGATTCACCTCTATCAAGTTCATTTATGACCAAAAATGAAAAATGTTCTAATTTCGAGTCTAAATCAGTTCAAGAGTTATTAAATAAATTTGTAGATGAACCGATAGAGTGTCCTATGGTATATGATATAGCACAAAATAAGAAAACTTCGTTACCGTTTGTTGAAGTGTATACATCTCATTCCGAAATGCCGTTGCGTCTCTTAGTTGATACTGGGAGTTCCATTTGCCTCATAAAGGACACTAGTCTCTCAAAAGCCCCAGAACTAGATCAAAATATAGTGAAATTTAAAGGCATCAACGATGTCGGATCGTATGCCCAAACCAAAGGCACTTTTATTTTATCTATTAAGCCCGATGTGTCAAACAAATTTTCATTTTCATTTTCTTTCCATCTTGATTATGATGGTATCATAGGTACGAACTTCTTTTCTACGCATAATGCGTCAATCGTATATCCTGAATCGAAATTAAAGATACTGGGTGAAACATCTGTATGTTTTGATCTAAAAACCACGAGTGTAATGTACAAAATTCCGGCACGTTCTGAAATGTTAATAGAATGTTTCGTAACGAATCCCGAGTTAAAAGAAGGCCTAGTTATGTGTGGTAAAGTCGATCAATATCCAAACCTTATATTTTTTAAATGTCTAACTCGAGTCAAATCTAATAATAAAATCACTGTCTCTGTATTAAATACCTCTGAAAGCGAAGTTATTCTTAACCCGATCAAGTTGACGTTAGAGCCTGTGTCTTATGTGCTAGAGCCTAGTCCTACTATCCCCTCTACTTCTTGTCCCCTAAACCAAACACTCCCCTGTTTCCAAACTACAACATCCGAATTAGAGCGCGATTATAAGATCCAAAAAGCCTTGAGATGCGAACATATGACTCAGGAAGAGGAATCTGCGTTGCGTGAATTAGTGCTCAGAATATAATGACATATTTTATCTAGACGGAGACATATTGACAGCGACTAAGACCGTACAACATGAAATTCGTACAACCTCCGAAACTCCCATCCATGCTAAAACCTATCGTTTTCCCGAATGCCATAAGGAGGAAGTCAGTAAGCAGGTTAAAGGTATGTTAGATCAAGGCATTGTCAGCCCTTCTACATCCCCTTGGTCAGCACCGATATGGGTGGTACCGAAAAAGGCGGACGCTTCCGGTAAGCCCAAGTGGCGCATCGTTATCGATTACCAAAAGCTGAACGAAATAACTATCGGTGATGCCTATCCTATTCCCAATATCACGGACATCCTTGACCAGCTTGGACACAGTAAATATTTTTCGACTTTAGATTTAGCATCTTCTTTTCACCAAGTTTGTATGAAGGAATCCGACGCTGAGAAGACAGCATTCAGCGTTCCGGGTGTTGCCGCCTTAACAGGTCACTATCAGTTCAATAGAATGCCTTTCGGACTTAAAAATTCCCCTTCTACATTCCAAAGGCTTATGAACGTCGTTTTATCTGTCCTCCAAGGTCTCCATTGTTTTACATATATGGATGATATTGTTATTTTTGGCAGTCAACTTTCTGATAGTATTAGCAACCTTCGCAAAGTGTTCGACAAGCTGCGCGAACATAACCTAAAGTTACAACCTGATAAAAGCGAATTTTTACGTAAGGAAGTCCAATACTTAGGCCATATTATAACAGATAAAGGCGTGAAGCCCGATCCTAAAAAAGTAGAATGTGTCCAAAAGTTTCCTGTTCCCAAAAATCCCCGCGACATCAAATCCTTTCTCGGCGTCGTCGGTTACTATAGACGGTTTATAGAAAACTGTTCGCATATCACCAAACCATTAACAAGTCTATTAAAAAAGGACGTTAAGTTCAGTTGGCTCTCTCCGCAACAATCGGCGTTCGATACCTTAAAAGATAAAATCACGACAGCTCCTATCTTACAATACCCCGACTTTACTAAGCCTTTTATCCTTACCACTGATGCCTCCAACTATGCCATATCTGCTATCTTGTCCCAAGGAGAAATAAATAACGATCTACCAATTGCATACGCCTCCCGTACGTTAAATAAATCAGAGGGAAACTATTCAACTACAGAAAAAGAGTGTTTAGCTATTATATTCGGCACTAAAACTTTCCGGCCGTATTTATATGGGCGACGATTCAAAATCGACCCCAGTTCGAAATTAGTAAGATGGCGTCTCAAACTCGAATTGTTTGATTACGAAATTGTCTACAAGAAAGGCAAAATCAATTGCAACGCTGACTCCTTATCCCGCAATTCCGTTCTCGCAGTCGATCCCGAGTCCTCTTCCACATCTGAAACATATGAAAAATATTTACAAATTAGCCAACAACAAAATACTTCCTATGACACTGTTATTATAGAACATAACGATTCATTAATTAAAATTGTGCAAGGACAGTTAAAAGCTCTTCGTAAGAGAGGATCTGTTGACCTATAACCTTGAAGAGATGCGTTTTAATTACTTTGACAATGCTTTCCCAACATCCACCGAAATGTGGTGATGCCGGTGGAATAAACTTCCAGTCAATATGATTTATGGAAAGTTCTTCCTGAAGACGAGTACGATATTCTTCCCTGAGAAACTTATAAAGGTCGCGTAAATAAGAGCTTGCGCCCACAAAACAAGTGCCGTTATCCGTGTACAAACACTGTATAGGGCCGCGCCGTGAGAGAAATCGTTTAAGGGCTGCCAGGAATGACACCGTGCTTAAATCTGTCGCAACTTCAATATGCGTAGCGCGCGTCGTTAAGCATGTAAAAATACATAGCCAGGCTTTACGGCTTTTAACACCTCGACCACGCACTGGCGTATACTGCAGTGGTCCTGCGCAATCACAACCGGTGTGTGTAAACGCTTTAGCAACCTGGTTGACGCGCTGGCTAGGGAGATCGGCCATGGGAGGGAAAGTCGGACGCGGACGAAATTTGAAACAGACGTTACATTTATGTATTCTGTGACGAATTTTTCGTCGAGCGGCTAAAATCCAATACTTATGCCTAAGTAAGGACATAAGCAACTCCGGACCGGCATGGAGGTGCTTCTTGTGATAAAAATCAACAAGAAGGTCGACAACATGATCATGTCGCGGCAGAATACAAGGATGTTTGTAGTTATAAGTTTCATCCGAATTTGACAGACGACCCCCAACGCGTATGACGCCGTGTTCATCGAGAAACGGCTTGAGTCTAAGGGTAGCGGGAGAACAAGGCACATTGTCTTTTAAATTTTGAATGTCGTTACTAAAATGAACAGCTTGTACAGCTCGTAGTAACTTACAATCTGCTAATTTGATATCAGTACTTGATACAAACGTCTCATTAGGTAGGTGCCTAAGAAACCTATAGACATAAACGATGGCGCGGAGTAACTTAGACCACGATAACATGCGTATTGCGAGTGCATAGATGGGAGACTCCGCAACTTCAGCAATCACGGGATAAGAAACAGACTTCCGTTCGGGTACATCTTCGTCTTCTGCACTGTGGTCAAAGGGTTGCATGGGCCATTCTGACGGATCATGGGAGATCCAAGAAGGTCCACGACGCCACAATGGATGATGCAGAAGATTAAGTGGAGTGACACCACGAGACAAGCAATCTGCGGGGTTCTCAATACCCGCGACGTGATTGAAACAAGTAGCAGGAACCAGTTCAATCAATTTGCTAACGCGGTTGGCGACAAAAGTCTGCCAGCGATGAGGAGAAGAATGAATCCAAGCGAGCACTACTTTGGAGTCGGAAAATGCGTATAATTTATTAATGGGGTAGTGGGGCAAAACTGTGTCTTGAACCTTGCGGAGCAATTGAGACAGCAGAAGGGCCGCGCACAACTCCAGTCTCGCAGCTGAAATGGTTTTAACAGGCGAGACCTTAGACTTGGCACAAACTAACTGCGCCGAGTAGTTAGAACCAATGCGGACTTGCAGATATACGACTCCGCCGTAAGCACGCTCGCTGGTGTCAGCGAAACCTATTAAGTTGATGGTACATCCATCTACCAACCCAAGATGACGCGGAATAGTAACTTGATTGAGCGCGGTAAGCTCAATACAAAACTGGCCCCAAGCGGCGACAATATGGTCAGGGGGTGTTTCATCCCACTCACACTTTGATAGCCAAAGCTCTTTGATCAAGAGCTTAGCGTACAAAATTGTGGGAGCCACAAAACCCATTATGTCCCATAGTCGAGCCACTGTGGACAGCATAGTGCGTTTGGTGCACTTATCATCTGGTGGTGAGACGTCAAACCGAAAACTATCACAGGATTTGTCCCAGTGTAAACAGAGAACCTTATGCGGTACAGACTTCTCAAACTCAATGTCTGGAGAAGCCTTATGAGAATCTGGTATGCGTGCGAGAACCTCCTTAGAGTTGCTTGTCCATTTGACAAGATCAAACTGGCCTCGCTTGAAAAGCTGAATAAGCTCTTCACAAAGCGAAATTGCTAGCGGAGCGGATATGACACTACAGGCAATGTCATACATGTACAAAGCGGAAGTGGCAACAGCCGCTGCGGCGGGAAAGTGATCGCCTTCATCAGCGATCAACTGGCGAACAACACGTAACGCGTGATATGGGCTAGACTTGAGTCCAAAACAAACACGATTGAACTGATACACAGATAAAGGTTCTTTCTTGTCAAAACGATAAAAGACCCGTTGAAATCTACGGTCAGATTCGCGAACGCTGATATTGAGAAACATTTGGCGGCAATCAGCTGACAGAGCGATTTGGAAAAGACGAAACTTTATTATGATGTTAAATAAATCACCCTGTAGATTGGGGCCGGCATGCAAAATGTCATTAATCGACTGACCCGATGTAGTCTTACAACTAGCGTCTAAAACCACACGAAGTTTAGTAGAGGTTTTATATTCGCGAACTACGCCGTGATGCGGGATATAATATGAAGGCAGAGAGTTGCCCTCGTTGTTTACAACTACACTCAAAAAACCTTTATCTATGTAGTCACCAATGACGTCATTATAGGCGTTGCGTAACTTAAGTGATGCATCAAGTTTACGTTCCAAACAATGGAAACGTCTGAGCGCGGCAGCGTACGAGTCGCCTAACGAATAAGGGTCACCACGGAATGGCAACGCCACAACGAATCTGCCACTGTCGTCACGAACAGTGGTAGCGCGGAAATGCTCTTCACACTCGAGATCTTTACGGCTCATCGAGGGCGGTGCGGTAACCTCTTCAAGCTCCCAAAATCACTTGAGAAGAGAGTCAATATTGTTTTCTTGAAGAACAGAACAACAGCAAGACGTAACGTATTGAGAAGTATGTAATGTAGGTACGGTACCCATAATCACATACCCAAATACCGTCTCAATAGCGGGCGGTAAGTTATTTTGCTCACTACGTACCACTTTAGTAAGTAGCAAGTGCGGGAATATTGCGGCCCCGATCAAAACATCAATGTCTGCCGGATTCGCAAACTCCGAGTCCGCTAGTGGCAATGACTCGAGATGTGTGAGAAGCGACACGTCCACATTAGCGTTTGGCAATGTGTCCGTAATACCCTCCACGATAAGGGAAGAAATGTTAAAAAATGTCCCTATCAAAACGCGAATTTATTTTAATATCTACGGAACCCTTGCAATGTTTTTCTGATCCGCCTATCCCTCGGATTATTGAGTTCGTATTTTTAAAGTTATTCCATAATCCGAGGCGTTTGAACAATTCTAACGTTATTAAATTGATCTGAGATGCGCTATCTAGCAGACAACGTACCATGTGCGGCGACCCATTAACATCATATATGATAACTTGCGCTGTCGCTAACAGAACAGTCTTAGACGCCATACATGGCGGCCTAGCACTGCTCTGATCACTACAAGCGCGCGAAGGCCGTCCGCGCGTGCGTGCCGCCCGCGCAATGGATGTCGTACACAACGATATCTCATTCTGAGGCGTGGAGGGGGAAGTCACCGTGGCCTGCACCTGTGAGGTAAGTGTGTCAAGGTTAGCGGCTTGGCTTGACAACGTGTTACCTTTATCGAAATGAAGCAATAAATAATATTTTTTATTGCAGAAGCGGCACTTTGTCTTACTAGAACAATTACTTGTTTTATGTTTTATGCTTAAGCAATTAATGCAAACTTTGTTATCTTTTACGCATTTAAAACGAGCGGTTGCATGCAAATTATCGACACTTGTATAAGTGGTCGTGCACTATATTACTGCACAGACACTTCTGTGAATTATTACTATTAGATTCCGAACATGTTACGTAAGATTGTGGATTAGGGACTGAGTTATTATTACTATTTCGCGATTTATTCAACCTTTGTTTGCTGCTGTTAGTGTTAGACGGGCTAGGTGAACTAGACTGCGTATTATGAAATATTCGACACTGACCTTTGATGAACGAAATAAAACTATCTAGTGTAGGTATTTTATTATTGCGTTCCGTCATCTCGAATGCGCGAATTGTATCAGTGTCAAACTTTTTTAAAGCGAGTTGGAGCAACATGAAGTCGGAAAGATCTTCCAATTTTAAGTTCCTAAGAGAATTAACCGCGGTTACGAAGTTATCAATAAACAGCTGGAAATTCGCGACAGACGCGTTGCCGGACAGTTTGAGATTTAAAGCTTGGTCAAAGTAAGTAGACGCTAGGACGAGCGTGTCTTGATATCTGTCAAGTAGTGACTGAAACATGACCTGATAATTCTCAGCACTGGGTGTGACACCTGCAAATACGGACTGGGCTTTCGGTGACAGTTTACCTATTAAATAGTACAACCTGTCAGCATCTGTCAGATAACCATTATCGTGCACTGTAGACTTAAAACTCGCATAGAATAACGGCCAATTTTGTATATCTCCGTCAAACGACATAATCTCGATTGGCGGTAATCTCGGTTTGCGGGCAACGGGCTTTGCTGAACATTTACCCTCCAATTGCGATTGTATATGCTTAATAATACAATAAAGATCTTCGAATGAGGTGTACGCCTGATAGTTCGGTTTTTCATCAGGATTGATAGAAAGTAATCTTGCGTTATAATCGTCTAACAACTTATGAAAATCTGTTCGAATACTATCTACTGTCATACAATAACTGAGAAATGCTTCGCTATTACTGTCAGACATAGAAGCGGTTTTTGAACGCTCGTATATGTTTTGAATGCGCTCAAATAAAATATTGCGTTTTGCTTCTAAGATTGTCATCTCTTTGTCTTCCGACACGCGTGACTTCTTTTGTTGTGACATGCTTACGTAAGTATAAGCTAATGAGAACGAAACAAAATAAGAATATCTAATGTACCTATTATTTTACCTAAGTAGGCTAAGTAGGCAACACTTTAGAGCTGTGGAATTAAAAGTTGCTTGAAATATGAGATTTATAAGACAACTATTATAGTTCCAGAATTAATAATTTAGTAAGTAGGTAGCTACATAAAAGTTTACCTACTGATGCGGGCGGAAACAACCATGAGACGGTTATGTGAATATATTAGGAGTACATATAGCTAGGTGCTATAACTGCCTAGGTATAGCGATATAACGTATAAAAACGTAAATGAATCCGGCTCGAAGGACCAAAAAAATGGTTCGGCGATATACCGAAACTATAGGGTTCTAGGCGACTTGGAGAAGGAAATGGAATGGGAGAGATGATTGTGAGTGGGTATAGGATATTCCAAGGACGGAGGGCACTTACCTTATACGGCGATCTTCTTCGTCTCAGAAGGGCAGTCTCCTGGTGGTTTCGGGATGAAGCTGCTGAATTCACTTCACTACACAGTCACTTCCACTTGCGAGCGGTTTATATAATCAGTAATAACTATAGCGGGAGCGGCCCGGTGATACGGTATGGCGAACGCGTATATAGCGAATCGAATGTTCTCGAAAGAAAGTTCTGGACTGTCTCTCGCGTCGACGTTTCGCGGCGACCAATCCGCGAAAGGCAGTGCCTTTTCCAGGGAGTGGGATAGAGAGGGACGAAAATATGGTATCGCTCGCACTAGACAAGGCCCTTACAAAATCATAAAGATAAACGGTAACCACATAGTCACAGTGCAAGTCGATAGGAAACATGTTCGTCACCACTATGACGAAATCAAGCCCGCCTTTTAAAGCATAGCTATCTCTATTGTCCCCAGGTTCCTCACAACCGTTTCCGGTAGCCAGTTTATATCAAAGCTGTTCGGAAGTCCCGGACTGAACTATGACCAATTATTGGACATCAAATTTTCTAACGATAACTGGAACGTTGTCACCTCAGTAGATTTAAGTCACATCCAACCGCATTTAAACAGTATAGAGTTCTTACTCGAACGCGTTTCAAAGCATTGCAACACAACTCTGTCTTCCCCACTTAAAACCGAATGTCATAACTCATTAAGTTCTTTGAAAGCTCCACATAACAGTAATATTCAGAAGTTCTCATCTCTTTCATATCTTACTCAGATTAAAGAATCTAGACGTGCTAAACGGGGTCTAATTGACGCTGGTGGCTCTATATTAAAAACATTCTTCGGCACCTTAGATGTTAACGATGCTATCAAGTTCACTAATGCTATTAATAAAGTACAGTCAGACGAAAAAGAACTTACGTTGTTAATGCGCGATAACATACATGTAATTAAGTCCACTATATCTACATTTAATAGTACTATGTCTAAGGTAAAAGATAATGAACATCGTCTGAACAAAAACCTAATAACTATAGAAAATGCATTCGAAAAGTTAAGTCAAACTACTGATAAATTAGAATTAAAGTCACAGTTGTCTCTCATATTAACTTCGGTAGAAAGTATCATAATGACTCTATCCTTCGATATAGATGATATTAATAACGCCATATTATTTAGTAAAATGAACGTTTTGCACCCGACTGTACTAAGTCCCATGCAGCTGTATAAGGAGCTTGAGTTACATATCAACTACATGCCTAAACCCTCTGAGCTACCTATACCCTTATCGCTAGTAAACGTTAATGAAATAATTACTGTTAGTGATATCGTATGTTATTACCAAGACAATAAGTTAGTATTTATTTTACAGATTCCGCTCGTTCTTTCACAGCTCTATAACCTGTACCATATCATCCCATTTCCAGTCCCATTAGATTTAAATACTCCCGATACTTATGCTTTAGTTGCACCAAGTAAACCATACCTGGCAATAACCCTGGACAGACTATTATACTCACAGCTCGCGAGTGTCAGTGCGTGCAAACAAGTGAAAGGTCAGTGCTATGTGTGTCCTCTAGGTAACGTGTACTCGACAATGGCAAACCCGACATGTGAAACTACGTTATTAATAGAAGCATCTGCTAAGCGACCAAAAAGTTGCCAAACTAGAGTTTTGCGTGGCTCGATAGACGTTTTCCAAAAGATCAGTCGTAATCGTTGGATTTTTGTTCAATCAGAACCTGGTAAATGTCATGTTATTTGTAATGAAAATTTTAGTAATACAGATGAGGTTCTGTTCGGTTCCGGAATATTACATTTACCAAAATCTTGCAAAGCCTACTATAAGGCATTAACGTTTATCCCAAGTGACACGTACACCTCCAACGTCACTACTATCTTATCTAACTTTAATATTATCGACGAATGTTGCGATACTCAATATTTCAATAAAAGTCACATCCCATTAGTCAAGTTAAACGAATTTTATAATTTACAGTCTTTAGTAAAAGCCAGTATGCAGATGAACGAGTTCGAGAAACAGTTAAATAAAATCTCTGAACCGTCACACTTTGAGAAATATTCTACCAGCTATCTTTCCCTCACTTATATAACAGCCATTTTAATGTTACTATATTTATTGTTCATGACCAGGAGAGTTATTTGTCCGAGACGGGGATGCTGTGTAAGAATCTATAACAAGAACTATGTAAGTCAACCCCCTGTTCCTTCTTTTCGACATAATGTGTCAACCATTGTTAATGCATCAACGGACTCGTCAGCTGATGACCTTGACGATCATACAAATATCTCCACAAGGTCGTTGCCAAATTTGAAGAGAAATGTAATGCCATAGTTAAAACGTTCTATTAATATTATTATTAGTTAAATGCACTGGTATCTCTTATATCTAAATATTGTAAGTAACATTTTAAATTTTAATTAAATCAAACCTATAAAGTAATTAATTGTAATTTCTAATTCTGTGAGTTAAAATAGATAATATCTTTAAACTATATCAAGAATTCTTTATATCTTTACATGCTATTATCTCATAATAATATTTCGGGATTTTCTAGTTTACATAAGTTACAGTTATAGTTGCTTAATCTTAGTTTAAATAATAAAATGTTTGTAACTCTCAACGAAGTCTTTACAGTTAGCAATTGGTTTACTTTCAATTGATCATCCCTTTACCCGGTATGATCAATCTTAACGGGGGGGGTGTTATAATATTTAATGTATGAAGTACATATAAAATAATAATGCTTAGATCAGCAGTAGGCATTGAGCGGTATACGTCATTGAAACTGATCCATGCATTATTATTCGATTCAGGTAAAGACATTCTTATTACAGACTTCGTTGTGGGCACTAGGTTTTTTGACAATTCTATTTTTAGTCATTTTCTTTAATTAAATTAGTTTGTTTTTGACCTTTGAGTTTTTTTAAAAAGCTATTTCGGACCTGAGGTTACTAAATGTTATGGTTTACTTGGTTTGAAAAAATATCTTGAGAGATACCGCGATAGTGAAATGTCAGTTTTACTTTGAGTTTCCTGATTATTGATTTTGATACTGAAACTTTGTGCCAGAGGATCAGAGTATAGCTGACGATCTTGAAGAGAGCAAATGTGAACCTTAATACTGACGAGACAGTAGAAAACTGGGCTTACATGTTGATTGGTTGTGTGATTAAATGTCAGAGGTTGATTTGTAGCCGTAAATCAGTACAAATCGGATTCAATAAACCTGTGAAGGCAGTTGTACGTGAGTACACGGTAGGCAAACGACTCTGGTGTTGGATTGGTTGTGTGATTCAATGTCAGAGGTTGATTTGCAGCCGCAAACCAGTACAGATCGGATTCAATACAACTGTGAAGGCAGTTGTCCGTGAGTACGCGGTAGGCAGACAACTCTGGTGCTGGGGTTACGTGGAAACCATAAAGTCCAGGAGGGACTTGGCGATCCTTGTGAGGATGCGCAGATAAATGGGTGGCAACCGAGTGACTGGTTTAAGTCCTGGTTTAGTAACTGGAGGTTACTGAATGGTGGCAACCGAGTGGCTGATTGAATGCCTGGTTTAGTAACTAGAGGTTACTGAATGGTTATGAATCATATAGAGTATCATCGTAGAGCTTTAGTTATTTGATTTGATTATAACGTGAGTCTATGGTAATTGACTGTATTGTCACTGATGCTCTGAATCCAGCTTCTATAATAGTTAGGAATGAAATGTAGGAGGTAGTTTAGTAAAAAAAAAATGATTGGAATCCTAACACTGTTTTGATTCAACCCTTACCTGGGTTAAGTCAGGAGTGACCGAGCAATGTGACACACAGGGACGTGTCTTGTAGGATGGCCGTATCGGAATGATCATTAGTACGGAACGTCAGCGACTACGAAACGGAAGTGTGAAGATGGCGCTCTTCGACAGAGTCTAGTGTGACGTTCGCTACAGTTGAAGAGGGGGATGACGATTGACGTTCAACGGAGCAACGACAACTATCACTTCTCTTGGAGACTCCGGGCGGGCAACAAGTACCTAGAAACTGTCACTCGTTTCGTGTTGAGTAATCCAAAATAGTTGGTCAGTTTTGCTAATTTGATTTGGTGTGAACTTATAACAAATTGTGATGTGAAGTGTTGATACCGGCCAAAAGGCAAGCAACCCGCCGACATATATTTAAAAATGTAATTTTAATTAGAAAAATAATAAATAAAGGAGATAATAATAATAACCATTTTTTCAGACTAGGTTGTCAATAAAGTGTTAGTAATGCAGTGCAACTTATAACTATGTTAGTAATACATACATGAAAACAGATTATTTAAAATTAACTTATGTGTAGGCGAATCCAGTGCCTCCAGATAGGACTCTCAATATGATCAACAATGCTCCTCAGGTAGCTGTTAGGACTGTCCCTCACCCTGTGCATCAGCGATACTGCTCTTTTTCTAATTATAACGTAGTAGCCATCCACATGTGACTCTGCAAACATTGCTGACGCACTGCAGTAGCGAGGCAGTCCCATCAACACCCTGAAAGCATTGTTGTACTGAACTCTCAGAGCGCTCACAACCCGCTGCGTGCAGTTGGCCCACAGGTTGCAGATGCAGGCATAAAATGTTTGATAGTAGGCCCTAAACAATGTTGTTTTAACTGCCTTTGAACACATAGCAAACCCGCGAGCTAGCATATTACAGCGAATCGCGAGCACCTGCGTTCACTTTCCACATCCAGGTCATCAGTTAGGTTTTCATTAACAATATCGATACCTCTGGGCTCAAAGGTCGTAAAGGACAAAATGCGACTTTTCAGGAGAAGCAAAAACGATAAAAAAACATTACTCAAACTTTTTTGTTTCTTGAGCTATTTAAATGAAACCTAGGAAAAAAGTGTTTAGAATTTCTAGTATTATCTAGTGTAGTGTTAAAAAATTACCCTAGTGCTGTATTTACCATAAAAGTCCTTTACACCCTTCAAATTTTCACCCTATGATTAACATAGATGAACCTAAGGACGTAAATCCACTTTACTGCACAAAACTAAACAAAATAAGGAAATAATCGACAAGTGTAATATTTTTTAGATTCTTAAGGATAACCCGCTAAGGTATTCTGAAAGGATAAATTCTTCTCAATTCTTTTCACACGCTAAGAAGAAGGATAAATTAATAATTAAACTTAAGTATTAAATGTATTATGTAATTTTGTATGTATTTATGTGTATACCTACTACTGTATTTTCTTTAGGAATGTTCATGAAATATTATAATTATACAAATAAAACGTACATTTGTGCAATCAAATTCAGATCGTTTATTTGTACTTACTTAATTGAACACAAAGCTCCAAATCTTTAAAAATAAAAAATAATATTCTGGTAATTAACATAGTTTTTCTTGCTTGCTCTTTCTCTACTCTCTTCTTTACTCTTTTAATTAGTTTCACTTCTTCAATCAACTTTAATTTCTTAAACTTACTTTCTTCTATATACTAACTTTATTCTGTTTGATGAGATGATGAGTAAATAAATCAACATCAGCTGATAATTTATTTAGTCATTTTCTTTCTCACTTTTTTCATCGTCCTCTTCGTCTGTTTCGTTCAAAGTCTCGCGTAACTCAGAATTGCATGGCAACTCCCTGTATTCTTTATGAAATCTTTTATGTATTGTTCCATTTTTACACAGGTTTATCAGGTCTTTATATTTCACAGCGGCTATTAGTAATCTACTATTGTAAAGCTGCTTCACTGCATCCATACCAATCACTGGATCATTGTTAATCTGGCTTAAGTAGGGTAAAATTAGGGCTTCTGCATCACTTGCTCTCGCGTCGCCGCTCGAGCTGCGTGATACAGAAGCCCCAATTTTACAATCGAGGTCGATTCATATTAATGTGTTCTGCATAACTCAGAGTGCCCAGTAATACCATACTGTTATAGTTAACATAATTTTTTAAGTTTAACAATTATTTAGTGATCAATGGTAGCGTTACTTTTAGTGAGTTTTTATTATGAATGTGTGTACCTAATGAATTCCTCACTCCATGTAATATCAATGTAATCATGTTATCAATTTAAAAAATAAATGGATATGTTAATGAGTCTAGGAAACTATTAAATAAAATAAAACAATGTATATTATCAATTTAAAAAAAGTTTATTATCATTGCACCATTTTTTTAAACACAAAACATTTTTTAAAGCACATATTGAGTCATGATAAATACAATTGTACAAATCTTCAGAACACTTATAGCGATCATATAAACATAACAAATTAGGACAACATTTATCTTCTAAATTAATTAAATTATTAGTATTTAAAATATCCTTCAACCATAACATTTTTTCAAGACCTTTAACGTAAATACACTTATCTTTTAAAACATCTGCAATTAAATATTGATAATTTGAGTAAGGTATAAATCCTTCTCCCCAGTATATTTTTCTGTTACGTTCAATCCAGCAAACCTGCCGTCTTTCTGATTTAGTCAAATCGTAAAAAGGAAATGGTGGTTTGATTAAAAACACTTGTAGGTTTTTACTACACCATACAGCTATTTCTTTTAGTATAAATTAATTTGCTTCTGTTTTAAAGCCTTGAACGTCAACAATGGCCGTCATGATAGCCTACGCACGATGTTGCTTATAGGTTTGTATTCCACAATTCGGTACTGAGCTACTAAATTCAGCCACAACATTTATTTAATTTTTACATAAATATAAAGCATGCATACAAACATTGACTCATAACAATTACACATTTTTAAAAAGATAACATTTATTTATTTTTAGAAATACAACTAAACTTAAATAAAAACATTATCTTAAGACTACTCAGTATCACACAATTTCTTACTTATTTTTTTTATTAATGTCTCTGTGATATCCATTACATCATCATAAGGCTCCTCAACCACATATTGTGCACTTAAGCAAGCCTCGTTTTTTTATTTTTGTCTACATAATCTAATTCACGAATATCTATTTTAATTAGAAGACGTCCTTGCTTAGGACGATTTCTTCGAACAATGTACGAATTTGCCGATGACGTTAATAAACTTTGGCGCTTTTTAGACGGTGACAATTTTTTTGACTGTGTAGAAAAGTTTGGTTCAATGTTATGCCATCGTCTTGAGTGGAGAAATATGGGCTAGTAACCTGTAAAAAAAATAAATCACACATAAATATGTAATAATGTGGACGCGCACAATAAATGTTTATAAACATAAATACATTTTATGTAGTGCTTACCTGATCAGAGGATTTGTTCCGATGCTTTTCAAAACATTCATAATTTCCTTGAGAGTAAAAAAATGGCTTGTTTTTTAACTGTCTACCATTCTCTGCCAAAGCATTGTCCTGCAATATAATAACATAAAAAATATAAATGAAAAGTTCATAACTATATGAATTTAACTATGAGGAATAAAATAATATTTACTAACCTCTTGTATTTCTGTCTGGTCAACTTCGTCCAAAGGACTTGGGATTTGAGAATCAACATTATCAAATACAAATCTGTTAAGTCCTCCAATGTTGAGAATGCTGGGGCTGTATGACATGATTCTGAAAATAAAACTAAAGTAAGATATCTAATTATTCATATAATAATATAATATAATATTGTAATAACTAATAACATTAAAAACGTACTTACCAATAAAACTTGATTTCTCTGCTAGCAACAGGTCCTGTTTCGGCTGACTATGACAGCATAATAAAATAAGGAATGCAATTTTAAATCTGTATGATATTCAATACCAAATTAAATCAATTATTAAAAATATAATATTGTAATACGAGAATACAAAATTCCTAACTTTCTAGACCTGTTCAAACATGTTAAATGCTGTTATTTATACTTTATGATATGTATATCTAATTTAGTGTTAAAGTTATAGCTACCTATAAATATGCGTGTTAGACATTCATTACAGTAATTGTCAAAATGAAGTTGATCAAGCAACCCATATCTTTGAAAATTAATAATATAGATTTAAATGAAACTTCTCACCAGATCAGACATAGTCCTTTATTACCGAATACGATTCGATGTATAATGTGCGGTCCATCGAATTGTGGTAAAACAAACGTTATGATTAGTTTGTTGTTACATGAAAATGGTCTAAAATTTTAAAATCTTTATCTTTATTCCAAAACTTCATTTCAACCAAAGTATCGTTTCTTGAGTGAAGTATTAGGAAGAGTCTCGCAGATTAACTTCTACAAATTTAGCGATGATAAAGAGGTAATTTTTCCGAGTTAAGCTTTAACAAATTCTGTGTTTATTTTTGATGATGTTGCGTGTGAAAATCAAGTTAATATTCGCAATTATTTTTGTATGGGTAGACATAAACAAATAAATTGTTTCTATTTATCTCAAACCTATTCCAAAATTCCAAAACAACTGTTGCGTGACAATGTGAATTTTCTTATTATATTCAAACAAGATGATGTGAATTTAAAACATATTTATGAAGAGCATGTTACTTCTGATTTACAGTGGAAAGAGTTTAGAAATATTTGTCGAACTGTTTGGAGTAAACCTTATAATTTTCTACTTATTAATAAAGAATCGTCATTAAATAATGGAAGGTACAGACAGAACTTTGATATGTTTTTTAAATTTGACTGACTGTTTATATATATATATATATATATATTTACATCACGCTATCTATTTGCCGCCCTTTAACATCGCATTATTATGACGTCCACCAGTTCCACTTAAAAAATATGAACTATTACAGCGAATATTAGTCGCTAAGGCAATGTCAAATACTGTCTGCATATTATTTTTCTGAAATTTTGACACATATTGATATACAAATATACGTATATTAACAACCATAGTGAAATCAATTAGGACTCCAGCCAACACTATCAATTATCTGGCTTCCCGTGATATACATAATTTAATTTACGTTTTCCTATCTATCGCAACTCCTATGAACAGTGCGACGTTGCCGCTCTTCTTTTTTTAATATTTAATTAGTAGGTGGATAAATATTATTTCTATGTACAGTACAGGTATGCTAGCGTAAGCGTGAAGTTTAAAGTTATGAAAAATTAAACAAATATTGAGATCAGTGCAATTCATTACAATAATATAAGAAATAGTTACTTAAATTTAAAGTACCTATCTACTTATTTCTAATTTATGAGTATTATGGACAGGATCATATGCATAACTACGCAAAAGCATACGATTAGCCTCAAACGTCCCTTTATGAATTTATCAAGTTTTACAGGTATTTAGATACATGCGAGTATACGGACGTGGCAATATCGTAAAAGTTTTAAACTATTAATCTTTTGACGTCTTGGACGTCAAATTACAGATATTGTGAAACTTTTACGACATTATAACGTCCGTATAAGTACATATATGTCTAAATAACTGTGATTAGCACAAGTGATTTGTATAAATACTAAACAAAAAATTTAATCTAACACAAATTAAATCGCCGCGCCGATTGAAAAATAACATTAAGGTTTTTGTTTGTAATTAGACGCATTTGACATTTTGTTATGGTGTAAAATTAGGGATATAAATCATGACATAAGAAATAATTACTTAAATTATAGTTACCTATCTACTTACTTCTAATTTAAAATTATTATTATTTGAGAACACTTTTGATGAGGTAGTTATATTAAGTAATAACCAGGTCAATTGAGAAAATACAAAATTATCTCAAATAAACTCGAGTTGAACACAGTGGCCTACACCAACCTACGTTTATAAAACGGATATACGGACGTCAGTAATCAAATTTGACTCAAATTATAAACGGACGTCGAATATCCCACGATTTAAATATATTTTAACTATCTGACATCCGTATAATATTAACTAACACAATGAAATATACCAAGACAAGATTTTACACGATTTTACGTGGAGAGCATAAAACGGTGGCTCTTATTAAGTTAGCAGTACCCTAATTAAGCATCAAAGTAACAAATTTTTTTTAATACGTATTTAGACATACGAAATTAAAATCATGAAAATTTACGATATTGTAACATCCGTATACTTGTAGTCGTATACTTGCAGTCGTATACTACGAGTACCTATACGGACGTTACAATATCGTAAATTTTCAAACTATTTTTCATTTAACACCCTGGACGTCAAATGATAGATAGTGTCAAACTTGTAACGAAATTGTGGCTAGGCGTATGCTGAGACTCGGGTGACGCAACGCAGGGTAGATCCGATTATTTAATACCTGAACATACTGACAGCTGCGTATGCTGCGGCTCAGGTGCAATGCGGACATGCGTCTGTTCTGCTCTGGCAGAAGCTGACTACCTGTGTCTGCATCAACTGCACTGTAAAAAAGTCATACGCATATCTCCGTAAAACATACGCTTAGCCTCAAATGTCAATATATGTAATCATTTGCAAGTTTTACAGGTCTTTAGATACATACGAGTATACGGACGTGGCAATTTCGAAAAGTTTTAAACTATTAATCTTTTGACGTCTTGGACGTCAAATTACAGATATTGTGAAACTTTTACGACATTATAACGTCCGTATAAGTACATATATGTCTAAATAACTGTGATTAGCACAAGTGATTTGTATAAATACTAAACAAAAAATTAAATCTAACACTAATTTAATCGCCGCGCCGATTGAAAAATAACATTTAGGTAGTTTTATTTGTAATTAGACGCATTTGACATTTTCTTATGGTGTAAAATTAGGGACATAAATCATGACAAAAGAAATAGTCACTTAAATTAAAGTTACCTATCTACTTACTTCTAATTTAAAATGATTTTAACGAGGTAGTTATGATAGTTACTATTAAGTAATAACCAGGTCACTTGAGAAAATACAAAAATTATCTCAAATAAACTCAAGTTGAACACAGTGGCCTACACCAAACTACGTTTATAAAACGGATATACGGAGGTCAGTAATCAAATTTTACTCAAATTATAAACGGACGTCGAATATCCCACGATTTAAATATATTTTAGCTATCTTACATCCGTATAATATTAAAGTTCACAATACTTACTGCTATGGAACAGGCTCCCTTCTGAAGTCAGAATGACCACCAACCGTTATGCATTTAAAACGAAAGTACGGAATCTTCTCTTTGAAAAGTTGATGGTAGCGGCTCATCACTCTCATCAGCTATAGCATAATTATGTATTTATATATGTAATATATGTATTATATTTATGTGTGTATCATATCTATGAATAATTATATATATTTATAGTATATGTATGGTTAATAATATGTATCTAAATTATTAATATGTATCTAATACATATCCTATTTTTCACCACATGGCTAATGTACCTACCTCATCTATCTCTGCACCACCAAAAGGTTGACTGGTAGAAAATGCCAGTGCTAGGCATTAAGTCCACCTGTGTTCTATTTTTGTGCATAAATAATGAATTAAAAAAAAAATTAAATAACACAATGAAATATACCAAGATAACATTTTACACGACATTACGAGGAGAGCATAAAAACGATGGCTCTCATTAGGTTAGCAGTAAATTATTAAGCATCATAAACCAATAACATTTTTCATATACGTATTTAGACAAACGAAATTAAAATCACGAAAATTTACGATATTGTAACGTTCGTTTACTTGTAGTCGTATACTTGTAGTCGTATATACTTGTAGCCGCATACTTGAAAAATAACATTTAGGTAGATTTTTTTTTGTAATTAGACGCATTTGACATTTTGTTATGGTGTAAAATTAGGGACGTAAATCATGACACAAAAAATAGTTATTTAAATTAAAGTTACCTATCAAGACGGCCGGTTGGCGTAGCGGGAGTGTAATCTGTAAGCGATTGCTACGTCGAAGGTCGCGGGTTCGATTCCCGCTCAAGTCAAACATTTGTGTGCATGAACATGGATGTTTGTCTTGGTCTGGGTGTTTCTATGTATAATATGTATGTATTTACAAAAAAAAAAGTATATATGTATGTTTATCCATTATCTAGTACCCATAGTACAAGCTCTGCTTAGTTTGGGACTAGATGGTGTTGTGTGAATGTGGTAGAATATTATTATTATTATATTATTATACTTTACTTACTTCTGATTTAAAATTATTATTATTTAGGAACACTTTTAATGAGGTAGTTTATATTAAGTAATAACCAGGTCACTTGAGAAAATACAAAATTATCTCAAATAAACTCAAGTTGAACACAGTGGCCTACACCAACCTACTTTTATAAAACGGATATACGGACGTCAGTAATCAAATTTGACTCAAATTATAAACGGACGTCGTGGGATATACGAATCCCACGATTTAAATATATTTTAACTATCTGACATCCGTATAATATTAATGTTCACAATATTAACTAACACAATGTTTACCAAGATAAGATTTTACACGATTTTACGTGGAGAGCATAAAAACGGTTAAAACTCATTAGGTTAGTAGTACCCTAATTAAGCATCATAAACTAACAAAAATTTTTATATACGTATTTAGACATACGAAATTAAAATCATGAAAATTTACGATATTGTAACATCCGTATACTTGTAGTCGTATACTTGCAGTCGTATACTACGAGTATAAAATGATAGATAGTGTCAAACTTGTAACGAAATAGTGGCTAGGCGTATGCTGAGACTCGGGTGACGTAACGCAGGGTAGATCCGATTATTTAATACCTGAACATACTGACAGCTGCGTATGCTGCGGCTCAGGTGCATTGCGGACATGGGTCTGTTCTGCTCTGGCAGAAGCTGACTACCTGTGTCTGCATCAACTGCACTGAGTTACAAAGTCATACGCATATCTACGTAAACGCATACGCTTAGCCTCAAACGTCCATATATGTAATCATTTGCAAGTTTTACAGGTATTTAGATATATACCAGTATACGGACGTGGCAACATCGTAAAAGTTACAAACTATTAATCATTTGACATCTTGGACGTCAAATGACAGATATTTTGAAACTTCTAAGACATTATAACGTCCGTATATTCATTTATTTATTTAGGAAAGCTTACAGACGAATAACAAACACATTCAATTAAATAAAAACAAAGTTGCTAATTACAAGCTTCCACATATAAAAGCAATGTAACAAAAATTACTTACATCAGTTACTGTTGTAAGTGTACCTACTTGCTCAATCATACAATAAATACAATGTTGCATCCATGTTCCACCATAAAAAGTAACTAAAAATGAGATTCAAAACACACAAGTTAGTATAATTATATATTATTATAACAAAAAAAGTTAAGAAAATAATAATGAAAAGGTACACAGGAAAAAACCGCAATCTGGACTATATATGCCGATCGTTGCTAAAGAAGTCACAATTTATAAGTTTTTTTAATATTGGTCGAGTTAGTGCAGAATAAATCCAAACCTAATTTCCGTGATATTTGATTAAATGATTCGGCGCAACGTAAAAGAAAAGAGTTCCGTCTGTATTTCGTTGTAGCAAAGGGAACGTGTAAGAGGGGACGTTGTCGAAAAACTAATTGATTCGTTCCAAGCATGATGTTACCCATCAACTCAAGGCAATGAATCGTGCCATAGGCTATGTTTTTAATGGTGCTTCTGAGTTCCAGAAGTAAAAAATGATACCGTTTACAACGCTCGTCATAGTAAATAGAATATTGATTCGCTTTAAAATCTAAGTATCGCAAAAACTTTCTTTGTACACCTTCAATGCGAGATATATATACCTGGTATTGAGGGTTCCATACCTGTGACGCATATGCTAGATGGCTACGTAAGTACACAGGCACAGTACAAAACGTTTACTGTCTTAAGAGACCGAAAACATGAAGACGTTCTTATCACAAAACCAAGTGCCTTCGACGCCGTGTTCGTAATGTGATTGATGTGCATATCGAATAAAAGCTTTGAGTCCATGATAACACCAAGGTTTTTAACGTAGTTGTACGTAGCAGTAGTGTATGTCTAAATAACTGTGAATCGCACAAGTGATTAGTTTAAACCCTGCTTAACAATAAACAAAAAATAAAATCTAACACAAATTAAATCACCGATTGTAAAATAATGTTTCGTTTATTTTTTTGTAATTTGACCCATGCAACAGCTTTGGTGTAAAATTAGGAACAAAATCACATTCATCTTTGGGGTAATGATCATACATAAAATATTCGCAATAAAGGCACCAAAACATGGAAAGTTCAAGAAAATAAATCAAATATTTAGGTTCATTCATATCAGCAACAATATGCGACGGTCGATGGTGAAAATAAATAGTAATGATATTAAAATTGATGCAGTGGGATCTTAAAATAAAATGAGTTCCATCCATGGCTATCTAAGGTTGTTAGTCAAAATATGATAAAATAAACTTTTGTTTAAAAAACGTGTGGACATAAATAACCTCCATTTTAGAATCAAATCAAAATTTAACATCACAATGTCAGCAATAGTTACGAATTCTTCTTCTTCTTCGTGTCGATGGTTCCAGATGCGAGCTATATATTATTCGCATAATATTCGGCCATTTTAATTGCATTAGGATTGACCGCGCAAAGCTCAGATAGCGTACAAGTGCATGGGCAAGAAGGACACACCAACAGATGTGCCATGGTCTGCTCCGGCTCACCACAGTCACACTGAGCAAGACCGGGATCCCTGAAACCCCACCTACACAAGTTCGTTCTGCAGCGTCCAACCTGGGTGCGAAGTCTATTAAGGGACTTCCATACAGGCCAAGGCAGAGTGTGTCCAGGTGGAAGAGACTCCTGTGGTGAGGTATAGTGTGACGGTGGGGGATGCTTTTCAGCCCACAGCCTACATCTTGCGGTTACAGGCTCGTCGCTTAATGGCTCAGTGTGACGTTGAATGCTTTTCCGACTTTTGAGGCGGTGTGGTGGCAGTTACGAATTGACGAGCTCTATTAAGCTGAACTATTTGATATATCACAATAGTGACGAACACACTCCAGACGTGAATCGATTTGATAAAAACAATAATTTAGGGGTTTTCCAAGGCAGCGGCACAATACTATATATGCATTACTGCGTGCTTAATAAAGTTATTAAGTATTTTTTTATAAATGAACTCCCTTAAAGTGCCAGTAGTGGCAACGAAGAATTGAAACCTATGAATATAAAATAAGATGCGTGTGGTACGTAATCCTTAGGTATTCTGTTTCTTTTAACTTCGATTGTTTTTCCAGACATTTCGCTTAAAAAGGCAGACGCAACATGACATATCAACTGAAAGCGTGTGAATACTTACTCACGAATCGTGAATAAAATGACCCGTGAACAGAATCCTACAAGTTCAGAACTGTTGTGTGCACGATGTGGCAACGTAGCATTGAGATCTTTCGTTGGACGTCACATACGGCTAGCAATGAACGTATAGAATAAAGACGAAAGCGCCACTAGTTTTTGCGACGAAAATCAACGGAACTACGTAAATATACTGTGCAGCAAGATTGGCAGAAAAATTACGTCCAATTTATTTTTCATATTTTGATATTTCTAGTATCAGGGGATAATTTCGCAAACATTGCACGTAGTCTCCTATTTGACGTCCGATATACGGACGTCGGAAGCAGGTGGACGCCACATTAGATGCAAAAATGGCCATAGTGGACGTACAATAGACTACGGGATATATATATATATAAGTAATTAACATGGCAAATCAAATTCAGTATAATTTGTTCTTTAGCTGAATACAGTTGTTAATAAGTATAACATGGAGAAAAATATTAAAATAGAATTAATGAAGTCTGTAGACTCCATAAAGAATAAAATAAAACAAATGAAAAACCAGGAACACTCTACGAACTTATCACTTGAAAAAATGTTAAAACCTGTCACAGATCCCCTTAAAACTCTAGTTGATTCAAATAAAACATTAGAAAAAATACAACATTTTGAGAATACACACTCTAATTTTGAAGACGTGGAATTAGGTGACATTAATACTAGCTCATCTACTAAGTTTGAAGAATGCTATGACCCAGAACTGAATTCTGTACTGAACGTTAAAAAGCCTCCCCAGACGGAATTACCGGATGATTTAGAAATATCATTAGAGGGTCGTGATATCCATGATATTTATGACCTAAACATACCATTTGGAATAAGGAGTGAAAACAAAAAAATATTAATGGGTAATTCAATAGTTTCGTTTTCTAAAATAGATAGTGCAAATAATGATAATACCATTTTAATTAAAGTTGGTGACAAAAGCTTCATTTTAACCCCTGGTTTAAAAGAACTTTTACTTCGAAGAAAACCTGATTTGAAACAAATATCGAGCAAAGATAAACTTGTCTATAAAGATATGTTGCATTATACAAATGCACATAAGAGAGATTTCAATCCTAATGGGCAAATAAGAGGCGATAAAGGTATAAAATATCGTGAAATAATCAAACCATTGTTTTCTGAATCGTCAAACAATAATATTGTCACTAAATTTGGAGGAAGCTTACCAACGTTAAAGAAATACAAAAATAGCACTGACTTGGTATATTGGGACGATCCTAACGAACTGGTTGAAAGATTGAAACTATTAATTGCTTACCGAGATGCTGGTAATACAAATCATGATAATGAAATTTTATCAATAATCGAAGAGTTAAAAGAAGCTGACATAATTAAATAATAAATAGTCCTAATAATATGCTTTTTATTCAGTATTATAGCAGAATTCGAGACAAACATACCTACTGAGTTGTGAACATGAGCAAAGCTGACGTGGTAAACGAAATTCATAAAAATGCGAGAGTGAACTATCCGCGAAGACATGTTGTAATGAGAGATATAGATGACTTGTGGCAAGCAGACTTAATTGATTTGCAATCAATTTCAAAAGAAAATAAAAATTATAGATATATTCTTACCGTTATTGATTCATTTTCGAAATATGTTTGGGCCTTTCCTATGAGAAGTAAAAGCAAAGAAGATGTGTATAACTCTTTCAAAACTTTGTTGGATAAAGGGCGTGTTCCTAAAAATCTGCAAACCGATAATGGAACAGAATTTTATAATAACAAATTTCAGAAGCTTATGAAATCGTTTCATATTAACCATTATTCAACCTTCTCAACAAAAAAGCTTCAATAGTCGAACGATTTATCAGAACATTGAAATCTAAAATCTATAAGGAATTTAGTTTAAAAGGCAATTACAATTGGGTAAATAATACCCTCAATGATGTTATTTACAAATACAATCACACTCACCATCGCACTATTAATGAAATCCCTGCTAATGTGAACAATATGAATAAAAAACTGATATTAGAAAGGTATTTAAAGTTGCCAAAAAATGATAATTTAAAAAGCAAGTACAAAGTAGGTGATTATGTGCGTATCAGTAAATACAAAGGTACATTTGAAAAAGGTTATACTCCCAACTGGTCAACAGAAATATTTAAAATTCGTAAAATACAAAATACAACTCCTATAACTTACTTAATTGAAGACACTATCAGAGGTCTGCCTATTTTAGGAGCATTTTATTCACAAGAACTTCAAAAAACAAAACATCCCAATATATATCTTGTCGAGAAAGTTCTTAGAAGAAAAGGTAATAGGGTTTTAGTAAAATGGTTAGGTTTGTCTTCAGCTGAAAGCAGTTGGATTGATAAATCGAATGTAATATTATAAATAAAATAACGTTAACAAACTCGAATCACATAACTATTTATTAAAGTATTCAAACCGGAATCATCAGTCTTATAATGTGTTTTGGAGAGAGTAGTCTTCTCAATTGGCTTATTAATAATTTACCATTTGAATTACACTTACCAGGATATAATTACTGTGGCCCAGGTACTAAATTAATAAAAAGACTAACAAAAGGAGATAACGGCGTAAATAAGTTGGACGAATACTGCAAAGATCACGATATTGCATATCACAAGTCATCAAACTTAAAGGATCGACATAAGGCTGATTTAATTTTGTTAAAAATGGCGAAAGAGCGAGCGGTTGCTTCCGATGCCAGTATAGCTGAAAAACTCGCGGCACGCTTAGTAAGTAAGGCTATGTCAGCAAAAATTAAAACTGGTTCTGGTTTGGACAAAAAGCCTTCTCCAAAAGTTACACCTGGAAAAGGGTTAAAAAGTAAATTAAAATCTGTTATTACAAAAGCAAAAAGGCATATCAAAAAATTAAAACCTAAGAGCAAGAAAATGGCAATAGAATTAGCTATTGCCGCTACTAGAGAATTGGCTGATGATTCATCGATTAAGCTCCCTCGCGTTATTCCTATTCCAAAAACTGGGGGAGTATTACCTTTGATTCCTATTTTTGCGGGATTATCAGCTGCGGGAGCTTTAGCAGGCGGTGCAGCTGGTATTGCTAAAACCATAAATGAATTCAAAATGGCTAAAAAGCTGTATGAAGGATCGAGAAGACATAATGAAAAAATGGAAGCTCTATGTATTGGGAAAGGACTACACCTTAAACCACATAAAGGCGGCCTTGGAATTTTCGTATCAAAAGAAAAAAACTAAGATATCGGCTACCCAAACGGGCCTTAACTAACTTTGACATTTTAAAGTACGGGAATAGAATTCCTTATTTTAGAGGTGTCTTTATGAGAGATGAGCTCCCTAAATGTCCTTATAAAAAAGAATGTGGAGTTATTAATTTGGATAGTTCAAAAAATCCTGGTTCTCATTGGGTAGCCTATGCAAAATATAATGATTATGTTGAGTATTTTGACAGTTATGGAAATCTTAAACCTCCGAAGGAATTTATAAAATATGTAGGTTCTAACATTTAATATAATTATGAAAATATACAACGTGATCACCCCTTCAATTGTGGACATATGTTTAAATTTCTTAAAGAATTTTTGGTATAATCATGAAATAAAATAAAAAGGATCATCTAAAAGAGTTCAGTATGAAAGCATGTCTACTACGGTTACCATCTCTGGAAATAAATCGGAACTGATTTCGTATTTTCAACCACCTCTTCATTTATCTGATCAGTACGAGTGCGGTTTACTATACTTTTCAGTATTAAAAACAAGATCGAATGTGCCCGTTAATAACAGCAGTTTAACAGCTGTTATCAGAATTGAATGTGATCTTGTACACGGTTCATACTGCAACGGATTACCGACTCATTTTATTCATGAATTTATATCTGATACTGCTCCAAGTCACGGCTACATAGAAATACCTCAGAACGTTATTTACTTTCCAGTTAACAAAAATATAATTTCATCCATATCTGTTAGGATTGTAGATAAGTTTGGTTACCGTATTGACTTTGGTGAAGAAAATATTCAATTACGTCTTCATTTAAGAAAAGCAAAATGATAGTATATTATAAAAACCCTTCAGTGAAAATAAAACGTCCTATTCCGACAACAACCATAAAGGTGCACAGACGTAAGAAAAACGTGAAGAAATTGACTAAATCAAATAAAGATTTTCTTAAAGCTTTAGGGTTTAAAGTATGAGTATACTACAGATTACCGACTTACCACACTTTGATAGTTCGATCGAAAGTTATGAAATCCATTCATACAATCCCTACAATAACAGTTTTAGAGAAAACGATGAAATCAGAATCCCCATACACCAGCAAGATATATACGTGCTACCATCAGCCAGTTCCATCTATATCGAAGGTCAAGCAAAGCTGTTCGGTAAGGATGGGCATCAGATCAAGAAAGCTGTTACGTTTACTAATAACCCTGTTATGTACTTGTTCCAAGACATCAGGTACGAAATGAATGGAATTGAAATAAACCGTATAAAAAATTCTGGAATAACATCAACAATAGAGTCATACATCTCATTTAATGAAGCAGAAAGTAAAGTTTCTGCATTATGGGGTTGGAATTTAAACGGTTTCCAAAGTGATGGACATTTTAGCGTTGTGGTGCCCTTAAATAAGATTTTAGGGTTTGCAGAGGATTACAATAAAATTGTGATAAATTGTAAACACGAACTTATATTGAATAGGAGTAATTCTAACTTAAATAGATTAAATATTCTTACTGATGAAGTCGTTCAGCTTCAAATAGATATACAGAGAATTCAATGGAGAGTACCACATATAAAAGTTTCCGATCGAGAACGTTTAATACTTTTAAAGCACTTAGAAAGAGATAAACCTATTCAGATGGCCTTTAGAAATTGGGATTTATATGAGTATCCTTTACTACCTAAAACCACAAAGCATTCTTGGTCAGTAAAGACTGCTTCTCAATTAGAAAAGCCTCGGTATGTCATTTTTTGCTTGCAAACTAATAGAAAAAATAATAGAATTAAAGACAGTTCGGTATTTGATCATTGTGAGGTGACAAATGTTACGCTCTTTTTAAATTCGCAATATTATCCTTATGAGCTACTTTAACGATGTTTATTCTCACAAAACTTTAAAGATGTTTATCTTTAAAGTTTTGTGAGAACAAATATAGTATATTATATGAAATGTATGTGAAATTTCGCCAGTCGTATTACAACTCTCCGGTAGAACCGTTGCTTGATCTGCAGGATTTCAAAGAAAAGGCCCCAGTCTTCATCTTAGACTGCTCGAGGCAAAACGATAGTTTAAAAACTGGTCCAGTGGATGTAAGATTGGAATTTGAATGTTCAACACAAATACCAGATAAGACAACTGCATACTGTTTGATTATAAACGACCGACTTGTGGAATACAAACCTCTGAGCAACATCGTGCGTAGATTATCATGACTGCTATTGTAGACATCCAAGGCTTTAAAACAGAAGCAAATGAATTTATAATAAAAGAAATTGCTATATGGTGTAATCAAAGCCTGCAAGTGTTTTTAATCAAACCGCCATTTCCTTTTTACGATTTGACCAAATCGGAAAGACAACAAGTTTGCTGGATTGAGCGTAATAGAAAAATATACTGGAGCGAAGGATTTATACCTTACTCAAATTATTAATATTTAGTTTTAGATATCTTAAAAGATAAGTCTGTTTTCGTTAAAGGTCTTGAAAAAGTGTCATGGTTGAAAAATATTTTAAATAGTGTTAATGTAATTAATTTAGAAGATAAAGGTTGTCCTAATTTGGTAACCCTATATGATCGCTATAAATATTCCGGAGATTTGTACAATTGTATCTATCATGACTCAATATGTGCATTAAAAAATGTTATGTGCTTAAAAAAATGGTGCTTTGATAATAAACTTTTTTTAAAAGATACAATATGGATTGTTTCATTTTACTTAATCGTTTCCTATACTCACTAACATACCCATTTAGTTTTAATATATACTATGATTGGAATGTTACATGAATTGATACACATTCATAAGTACAATAAAAAACTCAGCAAAGAGAACAGTTACATTGGTCACTAAGACAAGGAGTTAAATTCCTAACCTGAAAACCTTAGAATAGGTGTTATTATTCTAAGCTGAAAACATAATGTTAATAATCTATATCGTGAATAAAACGGATCGCAGATAACAAAAGTAGGTATTATTGGAGGCGTCTGCGTCGCGAAACGAGCGAAGCGAGTTGAGTGACGCAGAAGTCAGAACACATTTATATTAATCGATCGAACACTACACGTGCAGTCAATCTGCTTTATCTCGATACGTCCGCATCACCTGGAATCCGAGTGACCGTGGGTTCAAGTTCCATGTAGTCGAAGTCAGAGGCAAAAGCTAGTTGTGGATAAAACAATTATATAATTCATAAGTACATACATTCATAGTCTTATGCCTGTAACCCTGACGAGGTAGGCAAAGGTGTATTACTACACCCACTTTTCGCCAGATATATTTAAGTCCCACGTAATAGGGAGGCGAGCCTATTGCCGTACCGGGCACATTTCTAGACTTCATGCTGTTACTGAGAATTTCCTAACAGAAAAACCCAATAACACTTTGGCCGACCCGGGAATCGAACCCGGGAGCCACCCGATCCTACTTTCAACATTGTTAAGATTTTGCATTCATTCATTAAAATTATCAACGAGCTGTGCAAAGATAACAGTATGTACCTACCTACATATAAATTATTATGAATGCATCGCTGTGCACGAGCCGCACTGAGCGCGTCGAACGAACTTGAGAGTGTTGTTTATATTATGTCATCCCAAGTAAAAACATTGTTACTATGCTACCAGTATTACGATGCATCGATGAATGAAATAATATTATACTTCTAATGCCAACCGTCCGTATCGCAGATCATGTTAGTAGTGTGATTTTTGGGGCGCTCTGCATTGCGAACGGAGCGAAGCGAGGTGAGTGATGCAGTAAGCAAATGAATTTATACTAAAAGAAATAGCTGTATGGTGTAATAAAAACCTACAAGTGTTTTTAATCAAACCACCATTTCCTTTTTACGATTTGACTAAATCAGAAAGACGGCAGGTTTGCTGGATTGAATGCCTGTAGTAGATGAAAATGAAATGCATAATTATTATTATTAAAAGAGTAATTAAATAATCTTATAATAAATAAGTGATTCCTAATCTCACATTTATTGTATTTTAAAGTGCTATTTGTTTTAAGATTAAGATATATAAATCATCCATCAAGAATCCTAATTGTCTACTACTTAAATATATCATATATTAGAAGATTTTACTATCGTAATTATAAAAAATAAACGTTTGTACTGAGTTATTGATTATCTTGGATAATTCTATACACGTCATGTTAAGACAAAGTGGTCCAATATTTTATCACATCTTTGACGACACGTTTGGCGCATTGGCTAAGAGTATGACTCGCATCACAATGTAAATAGTAGGTTTAATAGACGCAGCAACTAATGCACCAACGTGTTGCGGGTTCGATTCCCGCACGGAACAAATGAGTATAGTTCCAGTTTGGATTTTGTTTTTATGTTTTTTTTACTTTATTTTTTTTGTATTATAAGCAATTATTATGTCTCCATAATACCTACTGTTGGCTACTTACTAAGAAAGAAAGAAAGAGAAAAACTATTTATTTGTCACAGACACAGAAAAAGTATTACATATAAAAGAAAACATTGCAAGGCATAAGATTAGTCTGTGACAAATATGTGCACTTGATGTGCACACTCAGCTATATTGTTGCATTGTGGTAGTGTCCACAACTCTATTATTGAGTTATAGTTGCTAGTAAAAGCTAACCTCTCATTATACGGAAGGCCTATGCATTCATTAGTACAAGATGTGCACCAAATCGTTTCGATGCAACGATGTGCCGTGATCGAACATGATATTGTTGTTTATTGTACTTATTTAAGTGCGCGCGATAATTTTTGCTTGGCTGTGTTAGTTCGACACCATACCAGATTATGATACACACAACAACCGATCGGACTGATCGCGTCGACTGAACACAGCAGTCTAACTTGAGAATGTTGTTACATTTGCATCTCAAACTAGAAACGACAGTAAGTTGTCCCATTGCATTGCTACTACAATGATATGTCGGTGAATGAAATACAATATTATATCGTGAATCAGACGGATCGCAGATAACAACGGTATTATTGGGAGCGTCTGCGTCAGCTCACTTTGTTCTGAGTGATGCAGATCACATTTATATTAATCGATCTCGATTGTAAAATTGGGGCTTCTGTATCACGCAGCTCGAGCGGCGACGCGAGAGCAAGTGATGCAGAAGCCCCAATTTTACCCTACTGTCTTATTTTGCCTTTAGACTTTCCCTTCCCCTTTCCTTTTGTTTTTCCTTTCTCTGGGATTTGCTCTCACTGACCTGGATAAGTCTAGATGGTGCCACCAAAAATGAGATCGATTTCATCATGTCAATGAAGAGGTTAATATTTAATGATGTCTCTGTAATCAGTTCGCATAAAGTGGGCCGCTGTCACCGAATGGTAAGAGGCACATTGAATATTAGTCCCAGCCTCGAAAGGTCGAGATTGATGAAGTCTACGCTCCTTATAGCGCCAGTTCAAATCTAAAAACCCGAGAGCTTTCAGCTTGAACTGCGAAACCGCTTCGAATGCCGACGACTTTAGTGACAGGTTAGTGAATGCTGTCCATACAACGGGATTTAAGTTTTTAAAGCCCATGACGATAAAATCTCTGGTCCGATCCTCGAGCTTATACAGGACAAGAAAGGCGTAAGATGCTTCTGCATGCCTTCGACGATATGCCAAATTATCGGGCGGCTTAATTGACAGATTTCTATGTCTCTGACTCGCCATCTCTGCCAATACAACACAAAGTGTGTTCAAGAGACAATCGAGTAGATTACGGTTCCAAAGTGTTCAAAAGAGCCTGTCTATCGGGCAGGTCAGCTGACAAGGCTGAAGACGAATGGTGACAGAATTATCTCGTCCAGACCCCAGCTCCTGGAAGAGATCGAACTGTTCTTTGGACAGCTATACACGACTACACGACCACCTGTTACTACTCCAGTCACTGACCCTAGAGCTGGATTGACCCGACACTATACCGAAGATATGACATCCCGTCAGCATGCACGGGATAAGTGTGGCCCTAAATACACTCAAAACCAACAAGGCATCGGGTGATGACGGAATTATATCAGAGCTTTTGAAAGCTGTCGGCGCACCTGCCGTGGAAAAACTTCGTAAGCTATTAAATTCTGTCATACTCGAGGGCAAAAGTCACAGTCATGGCACAGGAGTGTGGTGGTGCTTTTTGTCAAGAAAGGCGATAAAACCCTTTTGAAGAACTAAATACCCATGTCACTCCTGAGTCACGTCTATAAGTTGTTTTCAGAGGTCGTCACGAATCATCTCGAGACCAAGCTAGACGACTTCCAGCCTCCCGAACAAGCAGGTTTCCGTAAAAGGCTATAGTATTATAGACCACATACATACGCTGCGACAGGTTAAGTCTGAAGAGTAACCAGCCTCTATACTTGGTGTTTGTGGACTATGAGCAAGCCTTCGATTCGATCGAAACCTGGGCGGTACTGCAGTCTCGCCAACTGTGCCATCGACGACTATCGATACGTCGAAGTGCTGAAGTGTGCCTCCAGGACCAGAGTTTAAAACCTATTCAACTATAGCGAGGGGTGAGGCAGGGAGATGTTATATCTCCGAAACGTGCACCGCTGCGCTGGAAGACGTTTTCAAGGTTCTGGACTGTGAAGGACTCGGCATCAAATAAACGGCGAGTATGTACACCTTCTATTTGCTGATTATATCGTAGTCATGGCTGAGACCATGGAAGACCTCAGCACAATTCTCGATGGCCTCCGTAGACTACCAACAAAAATCACGTCTGACTTCCATGTCGTACCTGCTCCTATTCAGGTTAGGAACTCTACTTAACACTCGAAGTTGTCGACAAGTACGTATAACTGGGAAAATGATCCGAGTGGGTAGGTCCAACTTCGAGAAAGAGGTTATTCGTTGAATCTAATACGGTTGGGCGGCGTTCGGGAAATCACGGCATATCTTCACTACGGCACGGCATACCGCACTGTTTACTTGTTTTCAACAACAAACAATGGCGCGTGCACGAAACAAGTGCCGAAATGAATCGGCAAAACAGAAATGGGCAAAGTATTGTGATCTTTATGTCAAAGCCATAAAACATATTTTACAGTAAAGCAAAGCGCCTCTGTTTCATTGCAATCTACCACTCGCACAGCTGGATCTATTATCTCGCTCTAACTACAGTGGATCACTATGCAGACAAGATAAGAAACAGTCGTAAAGAATTATTATTACAGCTCAATTGTATCGGGTTGTAGATTTAAGTCAAACATTATTCTAATAATAAATAGCATTTTGTAGGGAGTAAAGTTCATATTGATTTACAGATGTAGGATGTAAAGGACCTACAATAAATTTTCATAGATTATTTGGGTAGTAAAGGACATTTTATTTAGATACACTTTGTACTTCATAGAATACTAGTTATTTACAACCTAGCCAATACAGGTGGCTATTTGAATATAAGTTATGTATAACCAGTATTAGAAACATTTTAATAAGGTAGGCGTTGAAAGTTTGTGTACAGAAATCAAATTCTACGATACTGAAGTGGATACCTAAACTTGAACATCTTGTAATTTCGATAATCTTTATAATACATTTCACAAAATTGTGAGTTAATAGTTTTGTGTAAATGATTTAATTTTTATTAAGTTAGGTAGTAAGTTTAGATTAAATTCGTTGTGTTTTGAATATTCTAGGATTTATGGGACAATTCTTCACCTTTGTATACGCCCTTAGTGGAAGCAAATAAAATTAAACTTGGTCGTAAAGGACACTTGGATTTTTTTATTTTAAATTGTAAGGGTTTACTGGTCAATTTGCAAAGACGATGTCCTTTACATCCAAATTGTTGAGGTGAATTATATTAACCACCTAAGGTGGTATAAGACAATTGATATTTTTTATGTATTTTACACCCAAAAGTTGATTTATACTTTGCTTTACTACCAAAATGAGTTCACTCTGGTAACTAAGTGGTATTTACATCCATATTTTCACGGTAAACTATGTTTAACGTCTCAAATTATGTGGGTCGTAAAGGCATTTTTTGTGCGAATTTCGTAAAACGGAATATACAGATCGATAGAGAATTAAAAACTTAGTAAAACAGTATCAAAAAGTAATTTTCGCCCAAATGTCCTTTACGACCTTTGAGCGCAGAGGTATCGTCGATACATCTGGGCTCAAAGGTCGTAAAGGACAAAATGCGACTTTTCAGGAGAAGCAAAAAACGAAAAAAGTAAAGTTATTTTTACTCTAACTTTTTTTTCTTGAGCTATTTTAATGAAACCTAGGAAAAAAGTGTTTACCCTAGTGCTGCATTTACCGAGATAGATTTCCTTTACGACCATAAATTTAAAAATATAATACCTTTACACCCTTCAAATTTTCACCCTATGATATAACCTAAGGGCGTAAATCCACTTTACTGCACAAAACTAAACAACATAAGGAAATAATCGACAAGTGTAATATTTTTAGGTTCTTAAGGATAACCCGTTAAGGTATTCTGAAAGGATAAATACTTCTCAATTCTTCTTACTCGCTAAGAAGAAGAATAAATTAATAATTAAACTTAAGTATTAAATGGATTATGTAATTTTGTATGTATTGTTACGAGCTGGGGTTCGGTGATAAATTATATACACTATGCCAGAAAAACTGCACTTTATTCACTAACACAATAACACTAGATACACACACTTAATTTTCTCAACACTAATAAAACACACTATTCACACCACTAGTACAACACTAAACACTTCCGACTTACTTCCTTCGCTTCTTGTTTATCGCTTCGATATTCAATTGTAACTGAGTCCGGTCCGTTCGCTTGCGCTCTATTTATACTGGCCGGATAACATCACTAGCGCATTCTAGATGCTTCTACAAAACTGTCGGAATAATCGCGAACAGTCGATACTCGATACAGCAACGCCATCTAGTACAGAGTAGCTGAATTACCTTTAAACCGCCGATACATTCAATCTCTTCTAGTATGTATACCCATTCACCGATAGATGGCGTAACACTGCCCCCCTCTTAAACGTGTTCGTCTCGAACATCGTTGGACCCATGGTAACGAGCCAACCGGTCCACATGAACTATCTTCGGTACACCTCGCGACCCCTTCTGGATTCGATAGGTGACGTCGTTCATCCTGATAATTATGCGATATGGCCCGTCCCACCTGGCTTGTAACTTAGGCGATTTACCGTTGCTTCGTACTGGGTTATGAAGCCACACCAATGATCCCTCATCGAAGCCTTTGTTGTTCGCCTTCCGGTCGTACCGAGTCTTCATCTTCTCAGACATCTGTTGTCCTGACTCCCATGGAGCTCCTACATTGTACACCTTCAATGCACCTCTGCTACGAGTGTATGGCCTCTTGACAGCCGCACAACTTGTGCATTTGCGGCACCAATTCTCGACGTCATCCCGACAGTGGAGCCAATAAAACCGCTCCCGGATCTTAGTAAGCGACTTCTTAACTCCCATGTGACCTCCCGAAGCACCATTGTGATAGAGCTGCAAGACTTCCGGCACCTTAGTTTTAGGCACTACCATTTGCAAATGGCACTGGTTACCACGAGCGTTTTCCCATTTGCGGCACAGAATTCCATCCTGGATAACCAAGCTTGCCCACTGTGCCCAATAACCTTTGGTGACAGGGCTCATTGCTGCGATATCACTCCATTTGGGCCTAGGAGCGCCTGATTTCTTCCATTCGAGAATCGGCACTACGTCCTTGTCTTCTTGCTGAGCACTCTGCAAAGCTTCTTTCCATCCGTCACTCAAGTCCGTCTTCAACGTCCTCACTAACGCTGCCTGCTTCGCTTCCTGTCGGGCACAATGTTTGCGTTGGTCGGGGTAAGGCCTAGACGTCAGAGCATCTGCGCTACGTTGCTCTTGCCGCCAGACAGGTACGTCAAGTGACCCCTTCGGTGGAGAGAGGGTACCAACGTGCCGCTTACGCTTTGGGCAGCTCAAGCGGATATGGCCTCTTTCCCCGCAGTTGTAGCACCGTGGTGAAGAAACAACTTCCCTAATACGGTAAGTTCGATCCTCGTGACGCGCTGCTTCCACCTCCAGAGCGTAGGCCAAGGCTGCCTTCAGGGACTTGAAGTGCCCAAGTCTTACCGCTGCTCTAACTTCCAGGTCCCGGATCCCATCCGTAAACGCCTGTACGAGGTTCCCGTCAATAAGCGCAGGCGACGACTGGCATGCCTTCCTGACCAGCTTTTCCACCTCTAAAGCCCATTGCTACAGAGTTTCTCCGGTGCGTTGTGTCCTGTCCTTCAGCTGAGCACGATATACATGTTCGAGGTGCGCGTCTCCGTACCTCGCCTCCAACGCCTCCAGAAGCTTCTCGTAAGTCAAGTCTTGCCCGAGTGTCTCCAAAACCGTCAAGGCCTGATCACGAAGGCCCAAGGTTAGGGCGGTGAAGGCCTATTCTTTGTTCCATCCATTCGCTCGCATTACGGCCTCAAACTGAACCTTGTATGCAACCCACGATGACGAGCCATCAAAGGGTGGAACCTTTAACCAACGAGGCGAGGGCGCCACAGCTGCAGGTGTAACGTCGTTGGTCTCAAGCCCACGCAATTTCTTCTCCAATCTGGCAATACGGGTCTCGAGCTGGTCGTGTACACGCTTCTCAATGTCGCTGATACGGGCCTCGTGCTGCTGGAGTTCCTCCTTGACCGCCTTCAAGTCCTTCCCCACTGCGGCGCTGAGGTCCTTCATGAGCACCAGCTGTTCTTCCAGACGATGGGCGTGCTCCTCCTTGCCGCGCGGCAACTGCTCCTGTAGGCGGCGCGCGTGCTCCTCTTGACGGCGAGCCTGCTCCTGTTGACGGCGGTCCTGCTCCTCCTTGTCGCGCTGGAGCTGTTCCTCCAGGCGGCGAGCCTGCTCCTCCTGACGGCGGGCCTGCTCCTCTTGACGGCGAGCCTGCTCCTCCTTGTTGCGCTGTAGCTGTTCCTCCATGCGGCGCGCGTGCTCCTGCATGAACGCCATCAGAGCCGCGATGTCGGGCACCGCCACGGAGTGTGCGCTTGCAGGCTCCACTGCAGCCGCGGAGTCGCCTGGTCCACCAGACGATGGAGAAGGAACGTCTCCGAAGCGTCTCTGGTCCAGGTCTTGCTGGCGCTGGTTCCTAGTACGAACTCCTTCAGTTTCTTCCTTCGGCATAACCGGCGTAATTTATCCCTTACTTCTGACACCAATTTGTTACGAGCTGGGGTTCGGTGATAAATTATATACACTATGCCAGGAAAACTGCACTTTATTCACTAACACAATAACACTAGATACACACACTTAATTTTCTCAACACTAATAAAACACACTATTCACACCACTAGTACAACACTAAACACTTCCGACTTACTTCCTTCGCTTCTTGTTTATCGCTTCGATATTCAATTGTAACTGAGTCCGGTCCGTTCGCTTGCGCTCTATTTATACTGGCCGGATAACATCACTAGCGCATTCTAGATGCTTCTACAAAACTGTCGGAATAATCGCGAACAGTCGATACTCGATACAGCAACGCCATCTAGTACAGAGTAGCTGAATTACCTTTAAACCGCCGATACATTTAATCTCTTCTAGTATAGAACCACATTCACCGATAGATGGCGTAACAGTATTTATGTGTATACTACTGTATTTTCTTTACGAATATTCATGAAATAACATAATTATACAAATAAAACGTACATTTGTGTAATCAAATTGAGATCGTTTATTTGTACTTACTTAATTGAAAACAGAGCTCTAAATATTTAAAAATTAAAAATAATATTCTGGTTATTATAACTCAGTAACACTTTTTGCCCGACCCGGGAATCGAACCCGGGACCTCCGATTAGCAGACGTATACGCTATCCACTGGACCACGGAGACAATTAATACAACGAGAAATAGATCATCTTCATAGATAATAAATGGTGCAAGGATAGCCAGTAAAATGAAGCGTTTTCTTAATACTATGAACAAGACAATGTGAAAAGTCAGTTCTTGAATATAACACTTATATTAAACTGTATAGAAAAGTAGTGAGTGCTGCAAAAAGGAAGCATATAAGAGAAAAATTTACAAAGCATGTGATTTTAATAAAGAAATATGGAATATAGTTTATTCCATATTTCTTTATTAGAATCACATGCTTTGTCTATTTTTTCTCTTATATGCTTCCTTTTTCCACTTATTAACATAGCTATATTAATAACCAACTCTATTTTTTCTGCATGTATTCCATTAGAAACTTAAAAGACGAACTGAGTATGGATCAATTGAGGGCAGTGCACTTTGTCTTGGTAGAGCTGAGATACAGCATCTTACTGTGGGGAAATAGCTATCAATATAATTAAAATACCACATTTGTAATTCAGAAAATGGCTATTAGAATAATGCTCCACTTAAAGCAAACAGAATCATGCAGAGAACACTTCGTAACTCTAAGGATCTTAACGGTAACATGTCTGTATCTTCTTGTTTTACTGGTAAATTTGGTTAGAAATCTGTATAAGCTTGAAACCAATCATTAAAGAAAAATTGAGAAAGCACTAGAAGAAAACGATTTACCGTCCACAATTCAATCAAAACTTGCTGTAGGGTCCCTGTGTTCCTGTATATTAAATTACCTACAGAGTTTAAAACTATATATAGCACAAACTTATTCAAAAACAAATTAAAGTCAATTTTGTTGGGGAAGAGCTATTATAGTGTAGATGAATTTATAAATGACAAACAGTGTGCATCATAAAGGACATACTTACTTATATTTCAATAACTAATGACCTAATTATTTATTTTATGTGTATTACTGAATATAGTAATATTATTATTATTAAAATTAATGTAATGAATTTATGTTTTGTAATGTTTAAATTTATATTTGATAAGTGTAAGAATTTTCAACACAATGTATGTAGGTATATTGTTATGAAATAATAATAATAAATTTATTTATTGGAACACAAAATTTTGTACACAGTATTTTTGTGCACGGTAATGACTGCATTAGTTAAAAACTGTGTCGCAGTCATTAACGCCCACCTCCATAGGATTTTTTGACATCATCAGTTCTACCTTACAAAATATAGCCAATAAACAAAAAATAACAATTAAAATAAAATTAAATAAAAAAACAAAACCAAAAAATTACAAATGTCTTCAAAATTTACTAGTAATTTCGTGTAGGTGTAGAATGTGCGCGCGCGAGTGCGTGTGTGTGCGTGTGCGCGCACGTGTGTGAGTGTGTGTGAGTGTGTGTGTGTGTGTGTGTGTGCGTGTGTGTGCTGTTGCGCTCGTGTGTACCTGTGTGTGCATGTGCGTGTGTGTGCGTGGTGTGTGTTTTGTATGTAAGTGACTTAAGTAACTCAAATCTTAACCAACAGCTCAACTTCGTCATAACTGAGGGTGCCAAATCATTTTTCCATTAGTGCTCGACATTGAAGTAGGGTAAGTAGATAAATTTTGAGTTTTGTATTTACTCTATTATATAAAATTGCTCTCAGAAACTGGTATTGTCTTTTTTTATGAGATAGGGAGCAACCGAGCAGACGGATCGCCTGATGTTAAGCTATTACCGCCGCCCATGGACATCCGCAACAGCAGAGGAGTCACAAGTGCGTTGCCGGCCTTTTAAAAAGGAATTCGCTATTTTCTTGAAGGTTTAAAGGTCGTATTGGTTCGGAAAAACCGCAGGCGACAGATCATTCCATAGTTTTGATGTGCGAGGCAGAAAGTTTCCAGAGAACGTTGTGGATTGCCAACTATCTAAGTGATGGGGATGGAAATGCTGTCGCGTAGAACGATGGCGGAAATAGGTGGCAGGGATTAATCTGAACAATTCCTCGGAGCACTCCCCATAGTAGTAGCGATAAAAGATGCATAGCGAGGCTACATCTGTACGTAGCGCCAAGGGGTCTAACCGGTTGCAAGTATCTTGGCAGTCGACAATTCGAATGGTTCTCCGTTGGATGCGGTCCAGAGGGAGAAGCTGGTACTGGGGTGCCCCTGCCCAAAGATGAGAACAGTATTCCATATGCGGCCGGACCTCCGCCTTATAAAAGAGCAAGCGGTGGACTGGAGTGAAATACCGTCTCGATCTATTGAGCACGTCAAGCTTCTTCGAGGCTAACTTAGCCTTACCCTCTAAGTGACCGCAGAACTGGCAGATTTCTAGCAGACTCCACTTGACAGATTCTACCTGATTTTCGTTTCTGTTTAGTCAGGTTGGGATCATATGCCAAGTTTGAGTACTTGCGTAATATAATACTTAGGAGGAATGACTGTCTGACTTTCGGTACCCTGCATATAGCATACAACTCAGCCGTGGGATAACGAATAGGTTTGTGCGTCATAACTTCCAGAACCGCCCTCTGAGCTCTTTCCAAACGAAGTACAAGGCACTTCCCAGAATCACCCCACGCTGTAATGCAGTAAGTGCGTATGGAATGAGCTAATGTAAAATAAACGGTACGTAGCGTAGCGAAGTCAGTCAATGCTCTCAAATTTTTAATTACATATATTAGTTTTCGTATTCTAGCTATTGTCATTTGTATTTGGTCATTCCATGATATTGTGCTATCTATCATAACGCCCAAGTACTTAATACAATTTGTACGCGTTATTTGGGTACAGCCCTGACAACTGTTACTCGTGGTACAAGTGTGAGCGGTTAGTAAAAATGGAGAAATTGGTTGAGAAGCTATTCTTAGAGCAAAGGTAATGAATTTGGTTTTCTCTAGGTTAAGAGTGAAAATATTTCTATGACGCCGATATATTATCTAAAAAGCAATATATATACACCACAATTTTTAATTAGTACAAGAAATTTAACGAGGCACTAAGCATCTTTAACTGATCATATTTATGTAAAAAAAAATTAAAACACTAAGTTCCAAAACTGTCTCAAAACTGTCCACAAAAATACGTAATAATTGGCAAATGCATAACTAAAACTATGACCGACCGGATACTATGAGTAGTAACAGTAGTAAACTGCTCCATTGATAAATTCCCCCTGTCCCTCTGCGCCCGCGCCGCGCCCCGATGCGACGGTGCTAAATTGCTAGCGGAAGTGAGCGCATCCATTTTTTCGCCGCAATAGTTAATTGCTTGTCTACGATTTCCCGACGCGATGGCTTATCAGTTCACATCACGGGAGTATGTAGCTATGCTACGTGCGTACTTTTTGAGTGGAGGAATCGCGATAACATTAGCAGCTGTGTACCCATGGACATCTTTTTGTGAGTGTACAAAAGTGAGCCGGTTGGTGTCGAACAATTAAAACAGCGCATATTGGACGCTTTTGACGAAGTGAAAAGACAGAAGCGTACCTACTTCTCTCGTTAAAAACAATTTAATAAAACGTGCCCGTCTGTGTATTGACAATGGTGGTGGACATTTCGAAGGACAAGTTTAGTAAATAATACCTACTTAAGTAAATAATAATTTTAAGCGGGCGGCTCAAAATCGGTATGTGTGGAGAACCTTGAGGGAGGCCTATGTCCAGCAGTAGACGTCTCTAGGCTGACATGATGATGATAAAATAATATTTGTAAATAGCACATGATTCATAAATACGCCAAAATTACTCTTTTGCTTTTATTACAGAATACCTTCTTTTATTTTGATATTTGTTTGCTTTCTAATTACATACCTCCGTATTTAATTACTTGTAAAACGGTAAATTTTGCCGGTCCTAAGCCCTTCCGGGCTTAGGACCGGCAAAATTTACCGTTTCTCGTATGAAGGAGATGGTAGAATTTAGAAAATTATAAAATAACTACCACTACACTTATTATTTTGCTTCATTTTATTGTCGAAGGTTACCTACATTATAAGTGCGACGGAAAGAATGCGTATGAGTAGGACGGAAAGTAAGTACTATCAATGAAGTAGTGAATTGATTGTAAAATATGTCTATGATTTAGGTGAGATTTTCTACAAAAAACAAATGATTATAACTTTGCTATTTATAGATATTATGACATTCTTACGTCACATATATGATAATAATGTCTTCGCTAATATGTCCTTAAAGTATTTGTACTAATTAAAAAAAAAGTGGTGTATACACACATCAAAAAGTCTAAGCAACACATTCTATTTCAAATTATTAATCAATTAAAATTTCATTTCTTACCAAGTAGGGTGCATAAGGTACCCACCAAGAACTTAGGGTGCCAAGCCAACCTCACCTGCAAGTGGTGCACCTGCCGATCAACGGACGAGGCTCTGGCAAACAAAATATCCCGATAAGCGGCAATAGGCTCGCCACCTATTACGTGGGATCAAAACACTGGCGAAAAGTGGGCGTTTAATATGCCTCTGCCTACCCCTTCGGGGAAACAGGCGTGAGTCTATGTATGTATGTATGTATGTAGGTAATACCTATGTAAACTTTTTTGATGTAGAGGACATACTGGCTGGTTGTAACAAAAATTCGAGTATCATATTTGTTTTTTTTTCACAAATTCAAAAGCGAATGCATTTGTTCGAATTTTATGGCGTTTTCTTTGCTTATTAAAATTTAGTATTCTGTATCAATTTTATTATTTAAACAATAATTTGAAAAAGTTTTGAACAAATTTGGATTTTGAGACATTTTTCACGTCATGGAGCGACATCATTTGAACGCAGATGAAATGCAAAGAGCTGTAGGGATGTTGCAAGCGGGAAGAAGTCAATCTCAGGTATCTCGGTATTTTAGTATCAACAGAAGCGTTATTTGCCGTCTTCATGAGCGTTACACTAACACGGGAGATCCTGCTGAGCAGCACCCAGGACGAGGTAGGTGTACAACCACACGGCAACAATTGACTGCAATACGCCAGCCAATGATAACCGCCCGAAAGATAGGATTAAGGCTACAAAATTCAAGTGGTGTTGTTGTTAGCTGCCAAACTGTGCGAAGTCGACTGCATGAGTATGGCCTACGAGCGTGACGGCCAATTAGGTGCCCACCGATATGTCACGGGAATCGCGCTCGTCGAAATGAATGGTGTAGGGAACACATGGATCTGGGAACAATGGGATTTAAAATTTTTATTTTGCTATGAGTCTCGATTTGGGTTCAAGCCTGATACTAGAAGGGTAAGAGTGTACCGTCGTCCTGGAAATACTGAAAGACTGAGGTGAGTTTAGGAAGTGCATCTATACAACGGCTCAACAGTTATGGTATGGGCGGGTATTATGAAGAACAGACGAACTGAGCTCGTTTTTGTAAATAGTAACATGAACGCTGTAAATTACGTTGAGGATGTTTTAAGGTCTTATGTCCGCCCATCCGCACAAACGCTTGGCTCCGATTTCATGTTGATGCATGACAATGCGTGTTCGCATACAGCTTTGCACACACGGAAGTACTTGGCAAGGGAAAACATCCTGATATTGCGTTGGCCTGCACAATCACCAGACCTCAACCCCATCGAGCATGCATGGGACATGCTCCAAAGACGTATTTTAAAGGACTTGAATGGAGTGACAAAAACCTAACAACTGATGGACTTACTAAAATTTCATTGGGAGCGATTGCCGCAGGATAGCATTAACAATCTCATCGATTCTATGAATAATCGGTGCCAGCAAGTTCTCAATAACAGAGGAGGCCACACTTTGTATTAAATTATGTAATTTTTGTACAACCATTTAATTGTAGTTTAAGTTTAGTTGATCAGGCACCTTAGTTTGTACTACGTACATACAGTACTTACTCGTAATTATTGTTAATTAAGATTATTAAAAAAAAACTAATTGTTGTTTAATATCAAAAAAGCATTAAAAATAATATAAATAAGAAAATACTAAGGATTTAATGCGAAAACACATTGCAAAATTGAAATTTGTATGTGTTGCTTAGACTTTTTTGATGTGTGTTTATAATAAATTCTAATAGGATACGTAATGTATACGATATTATATTATTAGTATCGTATTTATATCTTATATTCATTCTGGATGATGTTGGGGATTGTCAAAATGCCAACCATTTCTAGTTGTTTTTCTGCCAATCCCCTACTGCAAACGGAAGTTTACAGGCGCATATTAACACGAAGAAGGTATGAAATGCTAACTAGAGCTATACATTTTGTAGATTCAGACCTCATTTCAAATAACCCAAGTTTGCACTGTTTGAAACCAATCATTGATCATTTAAATTAAGCTTTTCAATCTAATTACATTTTGAGTAAAGATATTTGCATAGACGTAAGTTTAACACTCTGGAAAGGGAGATTGAACTTCAAACAGTAGATTCGGAACAAAGCTTCTAAGTTTGGGATCAAAACATTCGAGCTTTGTGAAAGTACCATGGGTTACCTGTGGTCTTTTATCGTTTACGCCGGTAAACAATCCGCGACAGATTTGGGGCAGTCGCCCGGTGTACTGAAAAGTACAGCGTTGTAAAGAAGCTCATTGGCCCCTTTCTGAACAAAGGTTATAGATTATTTATGGATAATTGGTATAATTCACCCCTATTAGCTAGATTTCTGAAGCTCAATGGTACCGACTGCGTCGGTACTTAGAGACCTTCCTGTTGCGATGTTCCCATTTTAATAAATAAGGCTCCTCTTAGAAGGGGAGAAAATTACCAGCGGACGCAGTATTGCTGCGAATCCTGTCGCGTGCCATTGTGTATACAGAGCTGCTTCAAATCATACCATGCTTTATCATAATGCATGTCTTCTTCCTATCAATTATACATAAATATCTATTGTGATAGGTGTTAAATGAAAACTGAGTAGTAGGTAAAATGATTGTGGATTTTTCATCATCATCATCATCAGCCTTTAACAGTCCACTGCTGGACTACTCCTCTCCTTTGAAAGGAGGACTTGGCCTACTATACCACGCTGGCCAAACGGGTTGGTATAGGGTTTGTATTGAAATTGAATATGATGCCCAGACTCAGTAGCAATACAACAAAAAACTTCATTCAAATCCGTCCAGTAGATTCGGAGATTAGCATGTACAAACCAACAAACAGACAGAAGTTTTTTTTTAGATTCTTGCTGCATTACTGATTCTTAGCCTAACTGTATATTTTTTTGTAAATATTTTCAATGTACATGTGAATTTTTTACTGTTTTTTATATGTACTTATAGATAAAGAGAGTAAAAGAAGCCATTTTTAAATGTAATGTTTTTATTCGAAATAAATTGTTTTTATTCTAAATAAATAGTGTTTTTATTGTAATATTGTAATTTAATTCAAGTAGAATAATATTGACTTGATGATTGAATAAATAAAATCGACGACCGGTTGGCGCAGCGGTAGTGTAAGCGACTGCTACGCCGAAGGTTGCGGGTTCGATTCCCGCTCAAGTCAAACATTTGTGTGTATGAACATGGATGTTTGTCTTGGTCTGGGTGTTTCTATGTATAATATGTATGTATTTACAAAAAAAAAGTATATATGTATGTTTATCCATTATCTAGTACCCATAGTACAAGCTCTGCTTAGTTTGGGACTAGATGGTGATGTGTGTATGTGGTAGAATATTCAAGTAGAATATTTACTGCACAAAAAGAAAAATTATCGATAAAATCGACAAAAAACAAGATGACGTCCCTAGTAGATTTTGTTCGTCGTCTCAAGGTCGGCGCGTCGAAGTTCAATTGTTATTATCGTAAACATCTCAACCTCGTTTTTCAAATTGTTTACACAATTAGAAAGCATATATCCTTGTTCTGTGGATTTTATTTGATTCTACATTTATTTCTTGTAATCCTGCCAACAACAAGGTTTCCAAAGTTTCAATCTGTAAAACCAATATAAATATTTGATTAAACAGTTTATTTTGATGCCTGATAGATAGAAAATTTAATAATGATTACAATGTTATTAACAGAATTACAAAATATGGTTTGGTTGTATAGTTATTACATATTTTGTACAACGCAGTATTTTTGACGCCATCACATCTAAGGCGCACGCTGTCAAAATCGTGTCAAAATTTTCATTTCAGGGCTGAAGGCTAAATAATATATAATTGATGGTCTGCAAAGACTCTTCTAGATAAGACTGAGTCTCAAACCAGTCTTTTCCATGAGTGAGTACTACTGTGTCATCAGCGTAGCTTATTATTTTAGTTTTATTTAGGGTAAGATTGCAGAAGGAATAGGGTAGGTCCAAGGACACTACCCTGTAGAACGCCGTAACTCAGTGCTTCATGATTGCTAATAATGTCACCAATTTTAACCACCTGACTACGCTCACTCAGGTAACTTTTAAACATTTTATGGCTAAGTTCTTTGACTCTCACACGTTCCAACTACTCCAGTAATATGTTAATAAATTGAAATTGACATTCACCTAAAATTATTTCAATCAATGTGCCAAAACCCTATTTTCATTAAATGTTACTTAGATAGTAAATCAGGATAAACTGTTGACTGGTGCAGAATAAGACTGCACGGTAGGTTGTGTGTGTTAGGTACCTGCAATGCGAGTTCGCGGCGATCAGCTAAGCGGCGACGGTGGTCAATACACCAAACTGATTTTAAAATGTATGACAACAATTTTTTTTAAAGATTTAGTAAGTTATTTTTTCATATATTTGTATTCAGTTATGGTAGTATATTCACCCTCGAAAATATTTTGCAAATGCATATCAACGCACTGTATGTAAAGCAACTTATGTCTTAAAATTAAAATAAGCATAATTAAATATAAAAGATTCAATAATTAAATTTAGAAGAAGGCGCCATGAAAGTCATCCGCATCGCAGTCAGTTGGAAGCATGCCCAGAAGACTGGCAGCGTTGCCTCGTTGTATAGCAATGCTTATCTTTTGTGGCAAATACGTGCCAGCCCTCTGGACATTTGAGGCGTCGATCAGTATCTTTGCCATCCATGGCAGTGGCAGCTCGTTTAAAGGAGCGCTGGAGCAGTGAACTCCCAAAATTATAAAATATGTTTTGATCCCACGTAATAGGCTCGCCACCTATTACGTGGGATCAAAACACTGGCGAAAAGTGGGCGTTTAACATGCCTCGGCCTACCCCTTGGGGGAAACAGGCGTGAGTCTATGTATGTATGTATGTATGTATTACGATATTTTTTTACTTCGGCACCATATCTGGTAAATTACTGGTTCTGGAGATAATGTCCTAGAGCATTGCGGGCACGTGAGCTCACCATCGACAAAATTATAAGAAAATTGCCGCAGGTGGTCGGGCTTTTATTTCATCACGCGTGGCATCAAGCTCAGAGCGCCTTTGAATCTCAAAATCGTGGACTTTGGTTTGTACCAGTGTCCGCCACTCGGGTCGTTTAGCAGCCAGCTGCTCCAAGCGAGATAGGTCGATGTCGCATCTCTTCATATGACGTTTAAGCACATCTTTGAACCTGAGGAGTTGTCCGCCATGCTTTCGCTTGCCCTCCTCAAGTTCAGAATAGAACATGCGCTTCGCCACTCTCTGCTATGATATCCTGGACACATGGCCACACCACCGGAGCTGACGACGCATTATGTAGGACTCAATGCCACATACATTGGCTCTGCGCAGCACCTCAGTGTTCCGCACACGATCAGACCATCGGATTCTTAATATTTTTCGTAGACATCTGAGGTGGAATCGGTCTAGCATGCGGATGTGGCGGCGGTACAAGGTCCAGGTTTCGGCTGAGTACAAGATGTTGGGCAGCACGACTGCCATGTATACTGCGATCTTTGTAGCCAGTTTCAAGTCGTGTGAACAGAAAACCTTGCTATCAAGCTTACCGAACGCTGCAGCAGCCGCGCCAATGCTGCTGTTGATTTCTGAATCAAGGTCGCACTTTGATGTTAGCGTGCTCCCCAGATATCGGAACTTGTCGACCAGCTTCAGCTCGTCCTCGCGGAGTCTAATGGCCAGTGCCTGGTGACCGTCGATGTCTAATGACATCACCTCCGTCTTTTTGACACTGATCTTAAGGCCAAATCTGCGGCAAGACTCGTCGAAATCGTCATTAGCTGTTGCAGGCCGTCTGGGGATTCTATCACGAAACATAGGTCATCTGCATACAAGATCTCAGTAAATCATGTCACTAGAGACTTTTGTGTGGTCTTTAAGCCTCGCTAAATTGAAGATGTTGCCGTCTGTGCGGAAACGGATGCGTACACCTTGCGAATAATTTTGTACGACCTCTCGGAATACGACTGCAAAGTACAACGCGAACAATGTGGGTGCTAGGACGCACCCTTGCTTTACCCCACAGGTAACAGGGAAAAAGTCCGATTGTTCGCCATCGGCAGCGTTGCAGCACTGCATGTCGTCATGCAGGAGTCTGAGAAGTCTTACAAACTTCTCCGTGCCCCCTATCTTCTCTAATACTACCCAAAGGTCTTCACGAGGCACGCTGTCGAAGGCTTTTTCAAGGTCGACGAAACAAAGATACAAATTACGACCTTGCTCTCTGCTCTTCTCTTGGAGCTGACGTATTGAGAAGATAGCCTCGCAGGTGCCTCGGTTAGGTCGGAAACCAAATTGAGTCTCAGGCAACAATTTTTCGGATAGTTTAATTAGGCGGTTTAGTAGTATCCGAGCAAATACTTTCCCGGGAACTGATAACAGCGAAATACCGCGGTAGGAATCGCACTCAGAACGATTACCCTTGTTTTTATACAGGGCTCTTATGCGTGACACTTTAAAAGCTGATGGCACTTGTTCATCTTTCCACATAAGATCAAAGAGCTCCCATATAGCTGAATGCAACTCCTCACCGCCACATTTGAGCAGCTCACCAGGTATAGTCTACGCCCACCGCGCGTTTATTCTGTTGTTGTTTGATGGCAACAACGACCTCGCCACGCGATAATGACTCATCTAACTCGTCAGCAGAGGGGAGTTGAGGAATCGAACGTACGTGTTCCAGGTCAGCAGACCGGTCCACATTTAGCAGAGTGTTGAAGTGTTCTGCCCATCGTTTAAGGATTTCTTCCTTGCTTTTAGAAGGCCTTCACCATTTGCAGGCTTCAGTTGCACTTTAGCAGGAAAAGTAAATCCTATTAACCCTACACACCTAACCTTCGTCGAATCGACGACTACGAGACAGAAAATTCGCTATATCTTTTTAGCGCGTGCGTCGATCATAACAACGTTACATGCCAACTCAGTATTCGCCGAGCTCTTTCGGGAGGCGTACGGGTCGTTCAGGTAAGTGTAATAGTTTTCGAGTTATTACGATAGTGTTCGTCGTTTCGACGAATGCTTAGGGTTTGTGTGTAATTTCGCAACTAATGTTTTTTGGTTTTATTGCAGTTTTCAATCATGGATTCAAGGCAATTACTACCTGATGAGCGTATTGTGAGTTAACTATTCGAAGAGGAAGATGTTTGTGCTTTGGAGTTATACCTGCTAGCGACAAAAACAGAAGATAACCTGGAGGTGGATGCTGTTGAAAGTGATAATCAGACAGAAGAATCATTCGGCGATGGTGATACTCAAAAACGGATTTCTCTACTTTGGTGGATGATGTGCAGCACTCACAAGAACCGATCTACCCACAGAAGTGAGCTCCAATACACAACAGTAATGATCTAAGAATATTGTCCTTCATAAGAAGAACAGTCCGCAGTCAGTCCCGCCATGTTTGGGCAACTAGCAAAGGGCGTTCTGCCAATAGAACAGCAGCGATAAATATCGTATGTGTTGCCAGGGAACTCACTCGTATAGTAAAGAATATATCTGATGAGGACCTGTGACCATGTACTAAAAGGCGCATGACAAAGTCATCATGCGCAAAATATAATACAGCTATAATAATATGTTGCAAACATAAAGTTGATTTTTGTTCAAAATGCTCTCCAAAATAATTAAAATAGTTTATAATATCATTATTTAAGTTTGCCAAAGAAAGAAAGGCTATATTATGATTTTCCTCTTTATTTTTTTTTAATATAAATATGTATGTTGTCTCTAGTGATGTCACAAAAACGAGTGCCTTCCTAAAAATGTGAAAAATAAATATAATTATTTATAATACATACTGTTCACGCGCGCCTGACAAAATTATCACAGCAGCGTTACGCTCAAAGCAATAATTATAATTTGAATATTTTGTAATTGTATCGTGTATGTGCAAGTTCACTTGCTGTACGGATCTCGTGTAGTTAACACGGATTAAAGATCATCTTTTGTACAGAGCATTCCAGTTTCTCATTTCATCCTCCCTTAGACCAAACATATGGTCCATTAGCGAACCGGATGGATTTATATTAAATACTTATTTTGAAGATAATCAGCGAATTATGAATTTGGATTATTGAAGGTGACTTGAAGGTTGATGGATTGAGGATTGGATTGAGCTCAAGCGAGTCATTTTAGCGGTGTATTGCATTTATTAATAATTATTAATATCGTATCCCAACACTCAGGTAATATAATTAAATTTATCAATGTAAAAGGTCAGTACTTAAACCTTTTTATAGTATTGTGTTAGATTTTTATCATTATTAGGTACTTATTGCTGTGTGATTAGTATTATTCGACAGTTCAGATTAAGTTTAAATCGTACTTATTATAGTATAGTTAGCTTAGATATTTGCTACATTATTTAAACTGAATTTTATATAAAGCTGTAACTAATCCATAAGCTGACAGTTGTTTATTGTTTGCAAGTACCTCGACATAATACATTTATAGTTTAGAGTGTTTGATATTAATGCAAGTCATGGTTAGTGCCTATTTAGAATCTTTATGTACTTTTATTAGTGTTATTTGTTAAAACTAAGTAAAAATAGTTAATTAGCAGTAAAACTTACAACATTTATAAATTGTAAGTATAGAAGAACTAATTACAAACTATAGTTCAACTGAACTATAGTTTGTAATTAGTTCTTCTATTTAGTTAATTATTAAAATTCTGCGTTGCAAATTGTTTTAAATTTGTGCTTATACTGGTAGGCGTGTATAACAATTATATTGTTCGTATTTAAATTGTATTCCTGTATCAATTTCAGGTGGACAACACTCGTATCCCAGAATGCCTGAGGAAAGGGATTTAGTTAAAAAGCGAGGCAGCTTTAAAGGCCGTCTAACTTCTTTCGTCACCTAACAGCAGCCACGGTTGACCATTTTAGAAAAATTTTCGCTTGGACATGTTGACTTTAAGTGACTCCGCCCTTAATTTTGTTAACCAATCAAAAAGGAATCTTCGAACAAAAACGTGTACTAACCGTTTGTTTTTATGACTTTTTTTACTTTTGCCAGATGGTATCATATTTGGACAATTGTTATTTAGCTCTTGCAAGGAAACAAACTTTTTAAACACAATTTTTTTTACCCAACATCCAACCATGAGCCCACAAGAACTTGAATACTCTTGAGCGGTCATTAATTATTTAGGTCATTTAGTTTAAGCATTGCTAGGTAGGTATACTTAATCATTGAAATAGGTAGGTTTAATTAGTCTTTTTTTGCTTAGAAAGATGTAACGTAGCTACCTAGTTATTAATTTAGTATTAGTAGGTAACTTTTAAATTACAATTTTACTGAGATAATGACTATATTGTTGTTTTATTTATTTATTTCAAGGTAGCTTTATTAATTTACCTAACAGTAAATTATATAACGTTAAATATTACAATGTTATTGTTTATTATTTTGAAACTGTGTCATTTAACTAAACCTACAAATGTAATTGTTTATTGCTAAAATAAACATTAGTGGTTCTATATCCTTTTCGGAAAACATAAAACAAACATTTGTTAACAAGACGCATCTCTTTTTTATACAATGGACTGCACACATGTTGGTATATTTTTATGGACTGAACTCATTCAGATAAAAGATTATGTAGCCGACCTACGGCCTATTCAAATATTATCATTGTTCTCTAAATAAATAGGTAAGTAATAAAATATATTAGAAACCTAGTCGTTTTGATTCGTTTGATCATAGCAACTTCAGAACACAACCGATATTAAATTGCTGATTCCTATTTGATAATGTTTATACTAAGTATAAATAATCAATCCCGGCGTTCTTTTGTCGGCTGAGGTCTTTCTTTGTCATGAAAGTATGGGTACGGTGTTGTGTAGACTTTTTATTTGGTTAAATTCGTTTTGGTCTCTCTAGTGTAAAACTAAGGCGATACAAACTGGTCACAGTTGAGTTTGTATCGCCTTAGAATCAGTAAACAAATGTTAAGTGTAAAAAAACTCAAACAAAACAAAGGGGCGTGTCACGGGTGGCCTACCAAATGTTGGCGTGTGCTATGCGATTTTAACCTTAGGAGTGGTAAACCGTCGCTGCTGTCGATAGTACAGTTACGTCTAGAATGCATTGTGGACGATCTGAAATTACAATACAGTGAGCGTTCTGATTTTGAGTCTCTTTATTATAAAACCTTGTCTAGAGCCCAGAATATTCTGTGTGACTTTAATAGGGATAATAAATCGATGGAAAGCTCTAAAAGTACTGTTGCTAGTATTCATCCCATATTCATTCATCAAGTTGCCTACGATTCAGTTACCAAAGTTTAGCGGTTCATATTGTAATTGGCTAGAGTTTCGCGACACTTTTGCCAGCCTAATTCATGCTAATAATACAACTGACGAAATAAATAAGTTTCATTACTTAAGAGCATCACTGGAGGGAACAGCAGCCCTTGTAATTAAAGCTGTTGAGTTTTCGTCAAGTAATTATTCTGTGGCATGGAATTTATTGCTCGATCGCTTTGATAACAAAAGATTGTTAGTCAATAATCATATATCGTCGTTATTTAATATTGAGTCTATCTCAAAGGAATCTTCTGTTGCTATAAAAGGCTTGATCGATCGATTAAATAAAGATTAACAATCATTAGAATTGTTAGGGGAACCTGTCAAGCACTGGGACACACTTTTGATTTACATTGTTACACGTAGGCTTGATCCAAAGACATATCGCGAGTGGGAGGAGCACAAGAGCAAGATTGATCAGGACACAAATATTACGTTTGACTCATTTATTAACGTCCTACGTCACCGGGCCGTTCTACTTGAGACCATAGAACAAGCTCGAACTAATCATATTTCCCAAACGCCAGGTAAATCAAGCCCTAAGATCAAGTCAATGGTAACAATGCAATCTTCTAACAACACTAGCACTCAATTAGCTCCTAAAGCATGTCCTAAATGTAATAATAATGATCATACATTAAATAATTGTCCACAGTTTCTTGCATTAAGTAATGACGAACGTCTCAAATTACTACCCACTTATAAAATTTGTTTTAACTGTTTTTGTTCTGGTCATTACGCTAATAAATGTAAAAAACCAGGTTGTAAACATTGTAAACGTAGACATAACACGCTAATTCACATAGATTCTAAAGAAGCTATTGCAAATTCACTTAGTTATACGACTTCCATACCGATTAATAATCAATCTGTATCGTCTATTATGCCGCCTGCGCCACTGATACGAATAACGTCGCGTTATCTGCAAACATTGCATCGCGCCAAAGTTACGAACAGCGAGATGTGTTATTATCGACTGCTCTGCTCAAAGTGCGGGATCGTTATGGTTATGTGCATCTCATTCGTGCAGTCCTCGATAGTGGTAGCACTTCGTCATTCATAACAGACAAGTTATGTAGACGATTACACTTGATAACTGATCAGGTTCACAAAGCTATACTAGGTATAAACAACGTCACTTCGCACGTAGGTAAAATGTGTAAGGTTGAGATATCTTCGTTAGATGATAGTTTTACTTATAATCTTCATTGTTTTATTTTACCATTTATTACGAGTAATGTACCGTCCCGTGACATAAATATGAATTTGGATATTCCGTCAAATATTATTTTAGCAGATCCTACTTTTTATAAGCCCGGAGACATTGATATTTTAATCGGTGCTGACTTATTTTGGGACTTATTAGGATCACAAATTTATAAATTGGGTACTGGAAAACCAGTTTTATGTGAAACCCGTTTGGGCTGGATCGTTTCCGGTCTTATTGTAAACAATAATATTACGTTGTTTTCGCATTATGTAAAATGTAACTTATCTAATATTGTTTCCGATGACGATAGTGATACACTCAGAGCCGACTTAACTAAGTTTTAAATGCGAGGTCGTCTAGTTCTCATGCCTGAAGAAATGTTATGTGAAGATCATTTCGTTAAAAATACGACCCGATTGTCTGATGGCCGGTTTTGTGTTCGCATACCCCTTAAGAAAGATCCCTCGGTTCTTGGTAATTGCTATAAAAGAGCTACACACTGTTTACAGTCTTTAGAGCGTCGATTAAAGGTTAAGCCGGAACTTAGTAGGCTGTATTATGATTTTATGCTAGAATATGAATCGCTTGGTCATATGACTAAAATAACTAAAAGTAATTTGTGTTCTGGTTATTTTATTCCTCATCACGGAATACTACGTGAGTCGAGTAGCACGACCAAACTGCGCGTTGTATTTAATGCTAGTTGTCCTACGTCGACGGGAGTATCTTCCAATGACTTACAGATGGTCGGGCCAATTATACAGGACGATCTGCTGTCTATACTTCTTCGGTTGAGACTTCACAAGTATGTTTTATCTGCTGACGTGCAGAAGATGTATAGATGCATTGCAGTACACCCGCCCGATAGGCATTTGCAACAGATTGTTTGGCGTGATAATATTAGTGAGCCTATTAGTGTTTACGAATAAAACACAGTCACATACGGCACGGCTAGCGCGCCATTCCTTGCGACACGGTGTCTTAAACAGATAGGAGCCGACTGCGAGAACCCTAAAATAGCTGATATCATCAGACATGATTTTTACGTGGATGACCTGCTTACTGGAGATGATGACTTGAGGAAGTGACTTTCATTCGTCATGAAGTCACCAAGGAGCTTGCGTCAGCATGTATGCCATTGTATAAATAGAAGTCAAATGTTCCTCAGCCGGTGTCTGACGCTGTTCTTTCTTCGGACAACTTGCCAGCCTCACTTGACTTAAATAAGACATCAAGTGGGCCTGACAAGTTGCTTGGTCTAGACTGGTATGTCACCACTGACGAGCTGGGGTTTTCTATAGATCTGTCTAACTCAGCAACTACTCACACGAAACGTGATTTGCTATCCGTGATTGCGCGAATATTCGATCCCTTAGGTCTCTTGGGTCCCATTGTTATCACCATGAAAATAATGATGCAAAAAATGTGGTTAGATAAGCTGGGGTGGGATCAACCACTACCTTGTGAGATCCAAAGACATTGGGACATTATAATTAAATCATTGCCTCTTTTAAATAATTTACGTATTCCGCGAATTGTAGTCTGTAATTCATATAGGGAATTAGAACTCCACATTTTTACAGATGCATCTGAGTCTGCATACGGTGCTTGCGTCTACGTTCGCAGTATTAATGACATAGGCGATTGTTCGGTTTGTTTATTAATGGCTAAAAGTCGAGTGGCTCCCATTAAGCCCACAACAATTCCGAGGCTGGAATTATGTGGTGCCTTGGTTGGTTCTCGTCTTTATGAGAAGGTGAGGAGTTCACTTCGAGTGGCGATCAGCCGGGTTTACTGCTGGACTGATTCAACCATAGTGTTGGGATGGTTACAAATGACGCCTAACAAACTTCAGCCGTTTGTGCGTAACCGCGTTGCTGAAGTTTTGGACAAGGCGGGCAATTGTACCTGGAGACACGTCCCAACAGATAAAAATCCAGCAGACCTAATATCTCGTGGCGTGGATATTAGTGTTCTGCAGGCTTCCGATCTGTGGTGGTCAGGGCCAGATTTTTTTAGGCTAAAGCCGTCTGAATGGCCATCTCAAATTAAGTGTTTAGGAGATGAGCCATTACCGGAAATACGACCTGATGTAGTGCTAAGTACTGTTTTAGATCATTCTAAAGTTATACCTTTGATTAATTTTAGTCGTTTTTCTAATTATTCACGACTTGTACGTTCTGTAGCTTATATGTTAAGGTTTATTAAGTCATGTAGGAAACGTTACCCTGAAACGAATTATTTGTCACAAGATGAATTACAAGATGCACTAAATGTTGTTATAATTCAAAGTCAGTCTGAATCGTTTACTGAGTATGAATTACTTTTGCATAAAGAGAGTTTACCTAAGAAGAATGCTCTTCTTAAGTTTAATGTTCATTTAGACAACAAAAAATTAATGCGTGTAGGCGGACGCCTCGATAATTCTAATTTTAATTTTTCTAAAAAGCACCCGATTATATTACAGTCCACTCACTATTTTACCAAGTTGTTATTTGATTTTGAGCATAAAAGACTGATGCATGCTGGCCCTCACTTACTATTAGCCTCAATTAGGGAATCTTACTGGCCAATAGGAGGTCGCAACTTGGCGAAGGCCTGTTATCATAAATGTGTTCTTTGCCATTGCATGAAAGGTAAGGTTGTAACGCTTATAATGGGTAATTTACCAAAAGAACGTGTGAGTCCAGGTTATCCCTTTGAGAGCACGGGCGTTGATTATGCCGGTCCTATTATGTGCGCTAGTCGTCAAGGTCGTGGATGCAGGCTGGTAAAGTTGTACATCGCAATTTTTATTTGTTTCACCACCAAGGCCATCCATTTGGAGACCATAGGTGATTTAAGTAGCAATAGTTACTTACTAGCTTTGTATCGATTTATTTCTGGACGAGGTAAACCCGCTGATATATTTTCTGATAACGGTACCTCATTTGTCGGTGCGTACAACGACCTCTCTAAATTTTTAAAGTTAAATAGTTCGTCCTTGGGTGAGAGTGCAGCTAATGACGGAATAAGATTTCATTTCATCCCAGCGTATACGCCTCATTTTGGTGGCCTCTGGGAGGCGGGTGTAAAGTCCACAAAGTATCACCTTCAAAGAGTGTTGGGCAATTGTAATTTGACATTTGAGGAGCTTTACACCGCTTTGACTAAAATTGAAGCCATACTGAACTCTCGTCCCCTGACGCCGATGTCTTCAGATCCTGCCGACTACCGCTGACGCCAGGTCATTTCCTGATTGGACGACCCCTTGTTTCGTTGCCGCAACCAAATTACACGGACCACTCTGCTAGCCATCTTTCTCGTTTTCAACGAATCGAGCAATTACGTCAACACTTTTGGAGTAGATGGAGCAAGGAGTATGTTTCAGAATTACAGCTGCGGTCGAAATGGCGTTCTTGCAAGGATGGACTAAAGCTGAACACCCTTGTTGTCGTCAAAGAGGACAATCTTCCTCCTCTGAAGTGGAGTCTTGGACGCATTGTGGCTGTACACCCCGGAACAGATGGCATAGCTCGTGTAGCGGATATTCAGACATCGACTGGAGTCATTCGCAGAGCGTTCAACAGGATCTGTCTATTACCTGTGTCTACGGAGTCTGGTTGAAACCGTTGCTTTCAACGCCCGGGGGCATGTTCACGCGCGCCTGACAAAATTATCACAGCAGCATTACGCTCAAATCAATAATACTTAATTTTAATAAATTTTGTATCGTGAATGTGCAAGTTCACTTGCTATATTGATCTCGTGTAGTTAACACGGATTAAAGATCATCTTTTGTACAGAGCATTCCAGTTTCTCATTTCAGCCACCCCTTAGACCAAACAATGATTGTTACCATCTCCTGCACTCCTCCGCTGAAGACGCAAGTATTACCTGATCATCAGTATAAAGGAGGCATTTGACAAGTAGCACATTGATCTATAATCCATAATCACTATGTTTCAAATCTTGCAAACAACTTTCCATGAAGAGGTTAAACAGCCACGGCGACGCTACACATACTTTTCTAACACCTGCGTCGACGGTAAACCAGTCAATGTATGCCCCGTTTTTCCTCACACAAGCTCTAGAATCCTCATATTTTTTTTGGGATTTCAAAGCTCGAATGAGGCTGCTGTTCACCTCATACATCGACAGTACCGACCACATTTCATTCCTCACCAATTTATCGTAAACCTTTTCCAAATCCACGAATGCGCAATAGACCTTTTGACCTTTGGCCAAGAATTTCTCGGCTATGCATCGTAAGGAAAAGCCTTGATCCATACATCCCATACCCTTTCAGAATCCCGCTTGTACATCCCATATTTTCTTGTCGGTTACTTTCACAACTCTTTCATTCAGTAGGTACCTTTGTATACAATTTGCCAACAATGCTGAGAAGGCTATAAATGCCTCTATAGTTTCTGCAGTCTTGTTGCAAGCCTTTTCCTTTATAAAGCGGCACAACTACTGCTGTCACCCAGTCATCGGGTACGCGGTCGGTGCTCCAGCACAAGTTAAATAAGCGCTGCAGCTGACTAACTATGATGCCCTCTCCAGCCTTCAGCATTTCGACTGTAATCCTATCAAATCCTGCAGCCTTACCTGAGTTCATACTGGCCAGTGCCGTCAAAATCTCACCACGTCAATATCACTTTCATCATTGCTATCATTACCATTCAGTTCACCTGTTGATGTCTCTGTCGTCGTTCTTCCAAATAATCCTTTTGTTTGAAATGGATATATTGTCTATAATACTTATGATTTACTCGACGTAAATCAGTTTAGTAACATTTGTTATCTATGGTAACTAATTTTTTGACACTGGTCACATTGTATGAAGTGACAAGTGATTTCTTCCATTTGAAAAAAGTTGGATTGACCACTCGTGGGGTGTACCCCGTGTTTTGAAGTAAATTTTGTAAAACCTAGCCGCTATTTGATTTGCTCGGCACGATTTAGTAAGACCTTGATGAACTTTGTGATATTGTATTGAACATTGACATTTTGTCAAACTGAAAATTGTGTGAATCCTCTCCTCGTGTAGAAGACGTCGCGTTTGGGGTCTGGCAGCTAGGTAGATGTAACACTCTCTATTGTGGCCACTTTAGTTGTGTGTTTATCTAACTTAGTTCCAGGCCTGACACCAGTGAAGATCCAGGTAACTGCATATTGTATTTGATTGTTAGCGCTGAGAAACTCAGGCATATATGTCAGACACTCCATGCGTTGCCCTGATCAAGTGGATGTATGTAAACTAGTTTCCACTGCCTTTTGCAACAGTTCCCACCTGCTAGGGTAACTTCTGAACACCTTCAAAAATTTCAAAATACTCTTTCCATCTCTTCAGCACATACGATTCACCAGGCAGTATTTTTCCATTCTTGTCTCTGATTGCAATTTATTCTGAGGATTGAGTTCTTCCTCGAACTCCACGAACGGATTTCCAGAAAAAAATAATGTTTCTCCGAAAGTCGTCAGATAATCTACTATCAAACTCATCTTTCTTTTTACCTTTTAACCTTTTCTTTCACTATTCTTTTTGATACTCTACTTTCCTCCTGCGCTTCGTACAGTGTGGTGCGAAACTAATCGCTGTGTTTTTTAAATACATTTTTACCTGTCTTGTGATAATTTCTTAGCTCGTAAGTTGCTTCTGGTTGTGTATTTTAGGGTTTAGGCTCCGTGTATTGTAAGTTTTTACTTATTATATTGTAAATAGTGTAAAAAAAGTGTAATTCATCAATCGGTTAGTCGTTTATTTTCTTAATGTAGGTACTGCGAAATAAAGTAGGTAAGTGTTACTAAATAATTTTTACACTTTTTTTATGACTCACGCCTTTATCCCCGAGGGGTTAGAGGTGTAATATTACACCCACATTTCGCCATTATTATTACTGTTATATGTTTAATTGTGTTATGGTTTTCTTTTGCGGATATAATATAGTATAATTAAATAAGGTAAGGTAATAATGTCTTTATTCTGTAATGGATCACCTGATCGTGGTCGCGGCACGGATTTTTGCACACCGAAGTCACCAATGACTAAACGATTATTTAGTGGTATTTTACCATCGTTTATTACGCCAGATGATAGGTCGAAACGTTTTCAAAGTGAATCATTGGTAAACAATGTCAATTATTCTGATAGTTATTGTGATTTAGTAGCTCAGGCAACTAGTTATTTGGCCAACATAAATGAGTTAGTGAACGATCAAAGATCGCGTATTAATATCTCTAACAATAACCATACTGGATTTTACGCAGCATATTACAGGTATAGTCTCCATACTAGCATTAAAATCGTCTAGCAACGAAATTAGAATGGCTAATATGGATCGAGAGTTAGATAGCTTAAAAAACAATCACCAAAAGCCGACGTACGCACAGAATCTTAGCTTTCGTCTTCCAGCGAAGTTAGTGCCGGTGGCGACCGCGGTGGATTCTCTCCGTGTCCAACGCCCTGCTATTGTAGCTTACCCGACTACGGAGCGTTCAGCTGAATACGAGTCATCATCCGCTACAAAGCAGGCACTGATGAAGGCCATCAAACCTTGCGACGAAGGCTTTTTGAAATAGTAGTTGTCAAAAAAACAGCCAAGTCTGGGGTAGTGCTACGGGTAGCCAACAAAAAACAACTCAAAAAGCTGGAATTCGTAAGCGCGATTAGGTCAGCCGGTCTACGTCTAGAGAAGCCAAAAGGGCGTAAGCCACGCATTCTTGTCAAGGACGTACCCGGTGCTATGGAAGATACAGATATATATCGTCAGAATATTAAAGACGAAGTAAGCGTAGACGAAGAAACGTTTATTAAAATTCCAAAATCACTCGTAGGCGTAAATTAAATAGTGGTCGGAAAGGATAGACCTGGAAATAGAACCAGACATTGGTAAACACCTTGTTAGCACAGAAGAAAAATTGTTTATAGACTGGGCAACATGTAGGTTTATAGACGACATAGAAATAGTGCGGTGCTCAAAATATCAACAATTCGGTCATGTGCAACAGTTTTGTACGTTTAAAACAGCTGCTTGCGCTCACTGTGCTGGGGAACACGAAACAAAAACATGCTCAAAGAAAAGATCTTCCTGGTTTTAAACCTTCATGCGTAGTATGTAAACGCCTTAGGAAACCGCATGACCATCGTTGCGGATCTCAGGTATGGCCCACATATAAGTTGAAATTAGAACAACTATATAATACTAACTACTGAATTAATACTTTAGGGAACTTCTTACTTAGGTAGGTACATCATGGATACTATCGTTATAGGACAACTAGCTGACCCGGCAGACTTCGTACTGCCTAATTTAATTGCACGAAAGTCCTGTCAAAATGATTTGTAATGTGCCTTTTTTTTGTTCCTACATATTTTATAGTCGGGGCTAAAAATTCTCCTGAACAGAACCACCAATCACCCTAGTGATAGGGCGTTGTGAATAAGAAATATTTACAACGCCCTATATTTCGTAACATTATAACTACCGATCCAACCTTTCATTGAAGATTGTGAGATGGCAATCCTGGCAAATCCAGCGAGTTTAAAAATTTTGGTGGATAGTTCACTACATCATCTTGGTCAGTAACCGAATCAACTGATTTATATATCCTCGATTCGCCTGTAATTTTTCTTGAATTTTTAAATTTAATTATTGTTGATCATGTGAATTATAATTATTAACAAAAATCAGTTTAATTTTCATTGTAGTGCTTTGTCATATACGATGTTTTTTGTTTGATCACCTGGCGCATAGACAAACAAATCTGATGGTTTTCCAACACGGGAACAGGCGGCATACAATTGACCATGTGTGAAACATGGGTTTTCCAGATTAATACCACAAACACTTAATGATTGCCCCTGGGACTTGTTTATGGTCATAGCAAAAGCAAGCCGAACTGGAAACTGTAGTCGTTTAAATTCAAACGGCACATCAGTCGGAATCATTGGGATACGCGGTATGAGAACGTCTTCTCCTTTATACTTTCCTTTCAGTATAGTTGCTTCTATCACGTTGTTTTGTAATTTTTTATCGCTAACCGTGTGCCGTTGCAAAGACACAGTTGGTTGATATTTCGTAACATTATAACTACCGATCCAACCTTTCATTGAAGATTGTGAGATGGCAATCCTGGCAAATCCAGCGAGTTTAAAAATTTTGGTGGATAGTTCACTACATCATCTTGGTCAGTAACCGAATCAACTGATTTATATATCCTCGATTCGCCTGTAATTTTTTCTTGAATTTTTAAATTTAATTATTGTTGATCATGTGAATTATAATTATTAACAAAAATCAGTTTAATTTTCATTGTAGTGCTTTGTCATATACGATGTTTTTTGTTTGATCACCTGGCGCATAGACAAACAAATCTGATGGTTTTCCAACACGGGAACAGGCGACATACAATTGACCATGTGTGAAACATGGGTTTTCCAGATTAATACCACAAACACTTAATGATTGCCCCTGGGACTTGTTTATGGTCATAGCAAAAGCAAGCCGAACTGGAAACTGTAGTCGTTTAAATTCAAACGGCACATCAGTCGGAATCATTGGGATACGCGGTATGAGAACGTCTTCTCCTTTATACTTTCCTTTCAGTATAGTTGCTTCTATCACGTTGTTTTGTAATTTTTTATCGCTAACCGTGTGCCGTTGCAAAGACGCGGTTGGTTGATATTTCGTAACATTATAACTATCGATCCAACCTTTCATTGAAGATTGTGAGATGGCAATCCTGGCAAATCCAGCGAGTTTAAAAATTCTGGTGGATAGTTCACTACATCATCTTGGTCAGTAACCGAATCAACTGATTTATATATTCTCGATTCGCCTGTAATTTGTTCTTGAATTTTTAAATTTAATTATTGTTAATCATGTGAATTATAATTATTAACAAAAATCAGTTTAATTTTCATTGTAGTGCTTTGTCATATACGATGTTTTTTGTTTGATCACCTGGCGCATAGACAAACAAATCTGATGGTTTTCCAACACGGGAACAGGCGACATACAATTGACCATGTGTGAAACATGGGTTTTCCAGATTAATACCACAAACACTTAATGATTGCCCCTGGGACTTGTTTATGGTCATAGCAAAAGCAAGCCGAACTGGAAACTGTAGTCGTTTAAATTCAAACGGCACATCAGTCGGAATCATTGGGATACGCGGTATGAGAACGTCTTCTCCTTTATACTTTCCTTTCAGTATATTTGCTTCTATCACGTTGTTTTGTAATTTTTTATCGCTAACCGTGTGCCGTTGCAAAGACGCGGTTGGTTGATATTTCGTAACATTATAACTACCGATCCAACCTTTCATTGAAGATTGTGAGATGGCAATCCTGGCAAATCCAGCGAGTTTAAAAATTCTGGTGGATAGTTCTCTACATCATCTTGGCCAGTAACCGAATCAACTGATTTATATATTCTCGATTCGCCTGTAATTTGTTCTTGAATTTTTAAATTTAATTATTGTTAATCATGTGAATTATAATTATTAACAAAAATCTGTTTAATTTTCATTGTAGTGCTTTGTGATATACGATGTTTTTTGTTTGATCACCTGGCGCCTAGACAAACAAATCTGATAGTTTTCCAACACGGGAACAGGCGACATATAATTGACCATGTGTGAAACATGGGTTTTCCAGATTAATACCACAAACACTTAATGATTGCCCCTGGGACTTGTTTATGGTCATAGCAAAAGCAAGCCGAACTTGAAACTGTAGTCGTTTAAATTCAAACGGCACATCAGTCGGAATCATTGGGATACGCGGTATGAGAACGTCTTCTCCTTTATACTTTCCTTTCAGTATAGTTGCTTCTATCTCGTTGTTTTGTAATTTTTTTATCGCTAACCGTGTGCCGTTGCAAAGACGCGGTTGGTTGATATTTCGTAACATTATAACTACCGATCCAACCTTTCATTGAAGATTGTGAGATGGCAATCCTGGCAAATCCAGCGAGTTTAAAAATTCTGGTGGATAGTTCACTACATCATCTTGGTCAGTAACCGAATCAACTGATTTATATATTCTCGATTCGCCTGTAATTTGTTCTTGAATTTTTAAATTTAATTATTGTTAATCATGTGAATTATAATTATTAACAAAAATCAGTTTAATTTTCATTGTAGTGCTTTGTGATATACGATGTTTTTTGTTTGATCACCTGGCGCATAGACAAACAAATCTGATGGTTTTCCAACACGGGAACAGGCGACATACAATTGACCATGTGTGAAACATGGGTTTTCCAGATTAATACCACAAACACTTAATGATTGCCCCTGGGACTTGTTTATGGTCATAGCAAACGCAAGCCGAACTGGAAACTGTAGTCGTTTAAATTCAAACGTCACATCAGTCGGAATCATTGGGATACGCGGTATGAGAACGTCTTCTCCTTTATACTTTCCTTTCAGTATAGTTGCTTCTATCACGTTGTTTTGTAATTTTTTTATCGCTAACCGTGTGCCGTTGCAAAGACGCAGATGGTTGATATTTCGTAGCATTATAACTATCGATCCAACCTTTTATTGAAGATTGTGAGATGGCAATCCTGGCAAATCCAGCGAGTTTAAAAATTCTGGTGGATAGTTCACTACATCATCTTGGTCAGTAACCGAATCAACTGATTTATATATTCTCGATTCGCCTGTAATTTGTTCTTGAATTTTTAAATTTAATTATTGTTAATCATGTGAATTATAATTATTAACAAAAATCTGTTTAATTTTCATTGTAGTGCTTTGTCATATACGATGTTTTTTGTTTGATCACCTGGCGCATAGACAAACAAATCTGATGGTTTTCCAACACGGGAACAGGCGACATACAATTGACCATGTGTGAAACATGGGTTTTCCAGATTAATACCACAAACACTTAATGATTGCCCCTGGGACTTGTTTATGGTCATAGCAAAAGCAAGCCGAACTGGAAACTGTAGTCGTTTAAATTCAAACGTCACATCAGTCGGAATCATTAGGATACGCGGTATGAGAACGCCTTCTCCTTTATACTTTCCTTTCAGTATAGTTGCTTTTATCACGTTATTTTGTAATTTTTTTATCGCTAACCGTGTGCCGTTGCAAAGACGCAGTTGGTTGATATTTCGTAACATTATAACTATCGATCCAACCTTTTATTGAAGATTGTGAGATGGCAATCCTGGCAAATCCAGCGAGTTTAAAAATTCTGGTGGATAGTTCACTACATCATCTTGGTCAGTAACCGAATCAACTGATTTATATATCCTCGATTCGCCTGTAATTTTTCTTGAATTTTTAAATTTAATTATTGTTGATCATGTGAATTATAATTATTAACAAAAATCAGTTTAATTTTCATTGTAGTGCTTTGTCATATACGATGTTTTTTGTTTGATCACCTGGCGCATAGACAAACAAATCTGATGGTTTTCCAACACGGGAACAGGCGGCATACAATTGACCATGTGTGAAACATGGGTTTTCCAGATTAATACCACAAACACTTAATGATTGCCCCTGGGACTTGTTTATGGTCATAGCAAAAGCAAGCCGAACTGGAAACTGTAGTCGTTTAAATTCAAACGGCACATCAGTCGGAATCATTGGGATACGCGGTATGAGAACGTCTTCTCCTTTATACTTTCCTTTCAGTATAGTTGCTTCTATCACGTTGTTTTGTAATTTTTTATCGCTAACCGTGTGCCGTTGCAAAGACGCGGTTGGTTGATATTTCGTAACATTATAACTACCGATCCAACCTTTCATTGAAGATTGTGAGATGGCAATCCTGGCAAATCCAGCGAGTTTAAAAATTCTGGTGGATAGTTCACTACATCATCTTGGTCAGTAACCGAATCAACTGATTTATATATTCTCGATTCGCCTGTAATTTGTTCTTGAATTTTTAAATTTAATTATTGTTAATCATGTGAATTATAATTATTAACAAAAATCAGTTTAATTTTCATTGTAGTGCTTTGTGATATACGATGTTTTTTGTTTGATCACCTGGCGCATAGACAAACAAATCTGATGGTTTTCCAACACGGGAACAGGCGACATACAATTGACCATGTGTGAAACATGGGTTTTCCAGATTAATACCACAAACACTTAATGATTGCCACTGGGACTTGTTTATGGTCATAGCAAAAGCAAGCCGAACTGGAAACTGTAGTCGTTTAAATTCAAACGTCACATCAGTCGGAATCATTGGGATACGCGGTATGAGAACGTCTTCTCCTTTATACTTGCCTTTCAGTATAGTTGCTTCTATCACGTTGTTTTGTAATTTTTTTATCGCTAACCGTGTGCCGTTGCAAAGACGCAGTTCGTTGATATTTCGTAGCATTATAACTATCGATCCAACCTTTTATTGAAGATTGTGAGATGGCAATCCTGGCAAATCCAGCGAGTTTAAAAATTCTGGTGGATAGTTCACTACATCATCTTGGTCAGTAACCGAATCAACTGATTTATATATTCTCGATTCGCCTGTAATTTGTTCTTGAATTTTTAAATTTAATTATTGTTAATCATGTGAATTATAATTATTAACAAAAATCAGTTTAATTTTCATTGTAGTGCTTTGTCATATACGTTGTTTTTTGTTTGATCACCTGGCGCATAGACAAACAAATCTGATGGTTTTCCAACACGGGAACAGGCGACATATAATTGACCATGTGTGAAACATGGGTTTTCCAGATTAATACCACAAACACTTAATGATTGCCCCTGGGACTTGTTTATGGTCATAGCAAAAGCAAGCCAAACTGGAAACTGTAGTCGTTTAAATTCAAACGGCACATCAGTTGGAATCATTGGGATACGCGGTATGAAAACGTCTTCTCCTTTATACTTTCCTTTCAGTATAGTTGCTTCTATCACGTTGTTTTGTAATTTTTTTATCGCTAACCGTGTGCCGTTGCAAAGACGCGGTTGGTTGATATTTCGTAACATTATAACTACCGATCCAACCTTTCATTGAAGATTGTGAGATGGCAATCCTGGCAAATCCAGCGAGTTTAAAAATTCTGCTGGATAGTTCACTACATCATCTTTGTCAGTAACCGAATCAACTTATTTATATATTCTCGATTCGCCTGTAATTTGTTCTTGAATTTTTAAATTTAATTATTGTTAATCATGTGAATTATAATTATTAACAAAAATCAGTTTAATTTTCATTGTAGTGCTTTGTGATATACGATGTTTTTTGTTTGATCACCTGGCGCATAGACAAACAAATCAGATGATTTTCCAACACGGGAACAGGCGACATACAATTGACCATGTGTGAAACATGGGTTTTCCAGATTAATACCACAAACACTTAATGATTGCCCCTGGGACTTGTTTATGGTCATAGCAAAAGCAAGCCGAACTGGAAACTGTAGTCGTTTAAATTCAAACGTCACATCAGTCGGAATCATTAGGATACTCGTTATGAGAACGCCTTCTCCTTTATACTTTCCTTTCAGTATAGTTGCTTTTATCACGTTATTTTGTAATTTTTTTATCGCTAACCGTGTGCCGTTGCAAAGACGCAGTTGGTTGATATTTCGTAACATTATAACTATCGATCCAACCTTTTATTGAAGATTGTGAGATGGCAATCCTGGCAAATCCAGCGAGTTTAAAAATTCTGGTGGATAGTTCACTACATCATCTTGGTCAGTAACCGAATCAACTGATTTATATATTCTCGATTCGCCTGTAATTTGTTCTTGAATTTTTAAATTTAATTATTGTTAATCATGTGAATTATAATTATTAACAAAAATCTGTTTAATTTTCATTGTAGTGCTTTGTGATATACGATGTTTTTTGTTTGATCACCTGGCGCATAGACAAACAAATCTGATGGTTTTCCAACACGGGAACAGGCGACATATAATTGACCATGTGTGAAACATGGGCTTTCCAGATTAATACCACAAACACTTAATGATTGCCCCTGGGACTTGTTTATGGTCATAGCAAAAGCAAGCCGAACTGGAAACTGTAGTCGTTTAAATTCAAACGGCACATCAGTCGGAATCATTGGGATACGCGGTATGAGAACGTCTTCTCCTTTATACTTTCCTTTCAGTATAGTTGCTTCTATCACGTTGTTTTGTAATTTTTTATCGCTAACCGTGTGCCGTTGCAAAGACGCGGTTGGTTGATATTTCGTAACATTATAACTACCGATCCAACCTTTCATTGAAGATTGTGAGATGGCAATCCTGGCAAATCCAGCGAGTTTAAAAATTCTGGTGGATAGTTCACTACATCATCTTGGTCAGTAACCGAATCAACTGATTTATATATTCTCGATTCGCCTGTAATTTGTTCTTGAATTTTTAAATTTAATTATTGTTAATCATGTGAATTATAATTATTAACAAAAATCAGTTTAATTTTCATTGTAGTGCTTTGTGATATACGATGTTTTTTGTTTCATCACCTGGCGCATAGACAAACAAATCTGATGGTTTTCCAACACGGGAACAGGCGACATACAATTGACCATGTGTGAAACATGGGTTTTCCAGATTAATACCACAAACACTTAATGATTGCCACTGGGACTTGTTTATGGTCATAGCAAAAGCAAGCCGAACTGGAAACTGTAGTCGTTTAAATTCAAACGTCACATCAGTCGGAATCATTGGGATACGCGGTATGAGAACGTCTTCTCCTTTATACTTTCCTTTCAGTATAGTTGCTTCTATCACGTTGTTTTGTAATTTTTTTATCGCTAACCGTGTGCCGTTGCAAAGACGCAGTTGGTTGATATTTCGTAGCATTATAACTATCGATCCAACCTTTTATTGAAGATTGTGAGATGGCAATCCTGGCAAATCCAGCGAGTTTAAAAATTCTGGTGGATAGTTCACTACATCATCTTGGTCAGTAACCGAATCAACTGATTTATATATTCTCGATTCGCCTGTAATTTGTTCTTGAATTTTTAAATTTAATTATTGTTAATCATGTGAATTATAATTATTAACAAAAATCTGTTTAATTTTCATTGTAGTGCTTTGTCATATACGATGTTTTTTGTTTGATCACCTGGCGCATAGACAAACAAATCTGATGGTTTTCCAACACGGGAACAGGCGACATACAATTGACCATGTGTGAAACATGGGTTTTCCAGATTAATACCACAAACACTTAATGATTGCCCCTGGGACTTGTTTATGGTCATAGCAAAAGCAAGCCGAACTGGAAACTGTAGTCGTTTAAATTCAAACGGCACATCAGTCGGAATCATTGGGATACGCGGTATGAGAACGTCTTCTCCTTTATACTTTCCTTTCAGTATAGTTGCTTCTATCACGTTGTTTTGTAATTTTTTTATCGCTAACCGTGTGCCGTTGCAAAGACGCGGTTGGTTGATATTTCGTAACATTATAACTATCGATCCAACCTTTCATTGAAGATTGTGAGATGGCAATCCCGGCAAATCCAGCGAGTTTAAAAATTCTGGTGGATAGTTCACTACATCATCTTGGTCAGTAACCGAATCAACTGATTTATATATCCTCGATTCGCCTGTAATTTTTTCTTGAATTTTTAAATTTAATTCATTTACATCTATGTTTTTTGCAGCCAATATAGCTCGTTCGCTTAACCAATCATGGTTTTTGTAATTTTGAGAAACATCTGGAAACACCTTCTGAATAAGTTCATCTTTTGATCGAGTTAACTGACAAAAACTTTGAGGAAAGTTAATGCAGCCAGTCAACATGTCTGTAGGAAATTTGCCATTACCAATGTCAATGAGTTGTTTAGAGAATACGTTTCCAGATTGGTCATTTTGCAACTCGACACGCATATTCTTGCTTAAATGCAGTACTTTGACATGTTTCCACAAATTTGAGGACTTTAGACATGCATTGAGTTCATCAGCTGGTGTAGATCGTGGAATCACTGGCAATGTTTGACGAAAATCTCCTGCTAATAAAATTATTGCACCACCAAATTGGTTATGATTGCTCCGTAGATCTTTTAAGGTTCTGTCTAAAGCCTCCAAAGATTTTTTATGTGCCATCGTGCATTCATCCCAAATAATTAATTTACATTGCTGCAAGACCTTTGCCGTTGCAGAGTTCTTCGAAATGTTGCAGGTCGGAGTTTCATTGTTTTGCATATTTAATGGCAATTTTAATGCTGAATGGGCTGTTCGACCACCTTCAAGCAAAGTTGCTGCGATTCCCGACGAAGCGAGTGCAAGTGCAATTTTATTTTGTGAACGAATTGTTGCTAATATTAATGAAATTAAAAACGTTTTTCCTGTACCACCAGGTGCATCTAAGAAGTAAATCCCTCCAGTTTCATCATTTATTACTTTCATAAGAGTATCAAATACATACTTCTGTTGTTCATTCAACAGTGGAAGATTTGTTTGAATTAATTCTTTCAAAGTGTTGAGATCATACAGTTTTTCTCGATTCAACTCTTGGTTAAAAGCATCATGCATTGGACGATTGGGTGCGGCCAGGCCTAATTGAATTAATAGTTTGTTTGACATCATCAAACACATGTCCTCAATTGAAATCAATGCTTCGTTGTAAATTTCTTCACTGATTTGTATATTTGGATTTCCCATTCTATTTCGTATTTGATACAAAATATCATCACACATATAATCTTAGTACTTGATCCACAAATCAATTGGGTTTGATGGGAAGCATGTAGATATGATTATAGAAAACAATGTTCGTATTTGATGAGCGTGTGATGATATTACAGCATCATTGAGAGTTTGATCCCATTGAGCGTCATTTTCTAGCAATTGCAAACGTTGACAGGCTTCTCTGTAAGATCCACACAATTCACCATCAACAGTTCGTAAATGTTGGAATGATGTTGGGCCACGTACATTGACTAATAGCAGTCGTAAATAAAAACATTCATCATTGCTTGGATGTACTGAATAAATTCGACCAATGGCATCGGTGGAATACACATCTGGGTATCCTGGAACTTGTTTTCCTTGTTTTCGTCGTATAAATTTCCTTGAGGATTAATTCCAAGTATAATATTTAGGCATTTCAGAATACAGCAATGTTTGTGCAAAAACATCGTTTTGGCATGTCTCAAAAAAACTGGTTAATGTAGTAGATGGTGGCTGAGCAGCTCTTTGTACTGCGTTCTGTGCTGTAAAATACACTTTTTGTCCATTTTCTAAATGCACAGCTAAGTGAACAACAGTAGGGTGTCTCTCATGAATAGGAAAAGAATTCGAAAAATATTCGCCATACTGCTTCATTACTACTAACGTAGCGGCCCATTTGGTATTGGGTAACTTCATCATTGTAATTCTCTGCACCCATTCCAATCACAGCCATATCACTCCCTTTGGTTACATATTTGCAAATGTACTTAATAGATTTCACTGAATGGCAAGATTCAACGTTGATGTGTGCTTTGAAGGTCTTTGATAAAATGGGTGAATATGGAACAATCCAACAATTATCTATTTCAATATCTTGTTGATTTAATTTGACAATTGTTGATCTTCCATTGTCTGCTGTCGATCGTCGACGATACAGTGGATAACCGTCATTACCAGTAATTGTTTCCGATATTAATGTCCGTGGATATCGTTTTGAACATTTACCATCCATCATACATGGTGAATTTTGATTAATAGTTCCACAGGGACCATGTATCATATTTTTGATAACTACCTCATGCAATCCAGGATCTACTTCTACATTAGGGATTTCAGCTGATATCACTGCATCAACTTCATTTGGCCTTATCTTTTCAACCAACCAAATCAAAATGTGTGAATGTGGCAATCCTCGTTTCTGCCACTCCACAGAATACATCCAGCAGCGTGTCTCACCAAACACATAATGTTTTACGATGAAATCCATTAAAGATTTCAATTTTTGTCTAAAGACTCTGGCTGTAATATCATGACGATCAATTGGTGATTGCCCAGGGAATAACTCCTGCTTGATTTCTATCCAGTGCGGATTGCATGTAAATGTGATGAATAAATCTGCTGTACCATAATGTCGAACATAAGACATGGCATCTTGAGCATAGTCGTGCATATGTCGAGGGCTTCCGATGTATGTTGCTGGAAGAATGGTCATCCGACCAACATTCTGTGCATTTCCATCAGTATTAATCGCATCTCGAAGGTGAATATACTCTTCAGATCGGAGTTTAGTCTGATTCAACCTGATGAATGTTAATCTCTCCGTTTCAATTTGAACATACATGTCAACAATATATTTGTGATACAATCGTCGACATTTCAATATGTGATTGTCTTCGTTTTCCCGAATCATTAGGCGGTATGAATAATAGTTCATTGAACTGGCTTTTTTGTTGGTTTCAGAACCTGTAAATAGATTTTGTTATATATAAAACACTGAAATATAAAATTAAAATACATAAAGTGACTAAGATATTATCGCCATAGCTTAACTAATATTTGAATTACCTGTAATCGGATTTATCATTTTTATTGAGAAATCATAGCCATCTTCACCTTGCCAAAATATAATGGGATATTGCAGTGCATCATATGAGCGGTGTGTTTCCTTTATACGTTGTAATTGATCGTTCCGACGATGTAAAACAATATCACGGGATTTCAAGTTTTCTCCAACTACAACGATAGCAACTTCATCAATAGTTGGTGCATTAAAACGTCTTGCATGTTGACCCGCAGGTGTTTTATCAGCTCTGATTACAATTTTGTGATTATCTGATGGCATCAGATCCAGGGCAGTTTTAAACAATATAATCAATTGATTGTTTTCATGAAATAAAGTTTGTAATTGTTCTACAATAGACCTCGTAACTAAATTGTTATGTGCACAACGCAGATTAATTTCTTGTGCTGAATTGCCCATAAAATAAATTTGCAGGAATTTGTAGTTGCTATCTGACACTGGTAACAGTGAACCGGCTCTGTGATATATTTGGCCTTGTATCTGTAAATTAAAAAAATATTATGTTTGCACCAAACACTATAAAATGAAATAAATAAGCAAGGTATATATTTATGGATTGACAGTGATCAAACTTAAATAATATTTGTTCTTAAAAAATATATCTGTCTCCTAATTAGTTGCAACTGATATCTAATTATATTGGGTTTCAAAATAATAAAAGTGTCGCTAAAAGTGAATCACCAAATAATATGATGACTAAGTGATGATTATGATTAGTGGCACATCTTAACTTAGGTGACAGAACATATTGTTTGCTAAAATAATTATGATTAACTGCCATTATAGGTACATACCTTGAAAGTTGGCATAAAATTTTCCCGAACTACATTTGTTGACCCAAATGAAGTCATTTGAAAGCAATTGTTATATTGTTGAATATTTGTCAAAAAGTGTATAGAATCTGTTCCTATTCCTGAAACCAATGAGTACAATGGCTCTGGTGGTGGTTCCAATGGTATCAATTTCACTTTACCGTTTGCGCAACACAATCCATTAGCTTCGTATTTATATTTCAATGCCTTACAATGTGAGCAAACCGAGTTCATCGAACCAATAACAACACATTGGTAGTTACTGTAGTCAATTGACACATCGTAACTGAAAGCAGCTCGATTCAAACTTGCGCTTATTAGTTGAATGTCGCGGTCGCGCTTCACGCGTTTGTGATATCCGAATTCTTTCACGTTCATTTCGGTCGTCACGTTCTTGTGCATCATGATTAGATCGGTAATTAGCTTGGTTTGTAGCATTTCGGGTTCTTCTACCTAAATTGCTTCGTCTAATAGGAGGCATATCTATATTATAGATTATTGTGTCACATGCAATAATTAGTGATCATAGGTAACTAAACACTGCACAAAACACGATATAGGTACGAATTTGTTTCGTGTTTTAGTTGACAAAAGCAAACTCAGTAGAGTAGGTAACCCTTAGACTATAAATATATTATGTTACTTCCTTACTTGAGATAACCGAAAATCCAAGAAAAACTACACTGACATTGACAGTTTGTTGTTGTTTAAACTTTTTTATAATAATTTGATATGACTTGGAGTCAAGAAATAATAAAAACTCTTTTGTTGAGTTTCGTTTTCTTTTTTTTTTATTTATCCTCTAACGATGTATTCTGTACTCCAACACACACTGTTTTGATAGATATGATTGAATTTGAAATTTATATAGCGGTAATAAAGTGCAAATTGACTCTTTGACGTTAGGAACATACCTACATTTTTTAAACAACAGTGAGTGCTAGTAATTTAAAATGAACTTTATATAATAGCAATAAAGCTCAAATTGACTCTAAGTTTTAGTTAGAAAACGTTTGTATGAGAAAAAGAAAAAGGCTGTTTTTAGGGTTTTTCCGGCAATAATTAGAATTTTTCTCGCCGTAAAAACCATCTTTGGAATACAACGAACATTTTAAAAAAAGAATTGGCCAAATTGGTCCAGGCGTTGTTGAGTCATGCGCTTACCAACACATTTTGCGATTCATTTTTATATTATAGAAGATTAAACCTTCACAACGATAGGGTAGCGATATTAGAGTTAGAACGCTTAGTTATAGAATACCTATAAGTTAGACGTAATTCTCGTACAAGAACAATATCAAGATACAAGCCAGAGTAATAAAATCATACAGCTGGACGGCAAAGCGCGAGCTGGGATATATGTCGCGAATTCAAATTTAACTGTAACATCTATTAGTAATCTTATGACATCATACTGTGCGGTTGCGGAGGTATCTTCTGCGTCCTTTAGAGTTTATGTTGTCAGCTGCTACTTTCAGTATTCACATCCGGTTGCCCTTCACTTACACCATCTTCGCTTCGTCTTAAGGTCCCTTATGAATGCATCATCTACGTTATGGTATGGCAAATATCATTCCACTAATAGGGATCGACGCTGCGCCGTCGAGGATTTCATTGCAGAAATGAATTTATCCATCCACAACACGCCAGCTATGCACCACCTACTTTTTGCAGCCCCATGGGCGAGTCTTTTATTGACGTCACACTTTCTAGTCGGGACGTTCGTATAGTCAGGTGGCGTGTCCTACCGGACGCGTCATGTAGTGACCACCTCATGTACGAATTCACATCAAGGCCGCCACGGGACTCGTCATGTATCTCCTCTATTAATTTTAGATATAAAACAAAAGGAGCAAATTGGGATCTTTTTGGTTAACTATTCGCGTCACATGTCAAATACTTCACTTGCTGTAGTCTTTCTGTAGATGAAATGAAAGTGCTGAAATCTTGTCTGACACCTTCATATATTGTGCGGTGCGGATGTTTCCATTGACCGTGGTTCTATCACCAACACTCGTAGATGAGACTGGTGGAATAACAACTTAGCTGAACTTCGCAGAGCCTTTCGCAGAGCACGTAGAAAGTTAAATTTATTAAAAAGACGTCAAATAGCAGGTGACGTGTATGACACTGACTTCATTGCACTTAGAGTTGCCAGATCTCATTATAGTTCTGCCGTTGAAAAATGCAAAAGAAATAAGTTACATAAGATTGTTGATAGAATCGATATGGAGGGTCCATGGTCTCCTTTATATCATGAATTAAAAGAAAATAGATCTATCGACTTAGCTTATACCCAAAACATTAAAATTATTGGTAAACATTCTACTGGTATCGAGGAGACCACGGACTATCTCTTGCATTCTCTGATACCCGACGATCGACTGGAGAATGACACTGACACCACCGTCAGATACGACGATGGGCTGCTTTGCAACCCGTTTCACCAGCGTCAGACCTACCATCCTATGACGAATTTATAAATGCTGTCGGATCTGTGCCGCCTAACAAAGCTTCAGGTGAAGATAAAATCTCCAACAAGATTATAAAGGAAGCTTGTAAAACATCTGGTGAATCAATGTTGTTTGTGTTTAAACGTTGCATAGCAGAATGTATTTTTCCTCGTATATGGCGCAGTGATAACATTAGGTTAATACTAAAAAGAGGAGATAAACCGTACGATGACCCTAAGTCATATATGCCAATAACTTTGTTACCATCATCCCCGGCTTCTGCCGGGCGGTATTAGATTTAGCGATAGACAATTTGGCTTCACAGTAGGTAAATCGACAGTCGACGCAGTTATATTGGTTAGGCAGATGTCTCGTCATCAACACAACAATATGTGCTAGGTATATTCTTAGATATATCTGGCGCTTTCGACAACGCATGGTGGCCAATGCTTTTACTTAAATTAAAGTCTCATGGATGCTTTAGTAACATATATTCCCTCATTTATACGTATTTTCTACATGGAACAGTAAAGTTTAAATTAGCTATGCTGTGTCGAAGGCTCTGACCATGGGTTGTCAGCAAGGATCAGTGTTAGGCCCGTATTTATGGAACCTAGGTTTTGATGACTTTCTTAGCATACCACTACCACCAGGTTGCTCATCGACCGGATACGCAGATGACGGTCTTTTGCTTATTCAATCTAATACTAGGGTAGGACTTGAAAGGAAAGCTAATCAATGCTTAGACTTAATCAACAATTGGTGTGAACGCAATCGTTTATATTTTTCTCCACAGATAACGTTCAATTACTTTTGAAAGGGAACTTAAAAACACCGCCACGAATTAAATTCAATAACATCACTATTAAAAACAAAGAATCAGTTTGTTATTTAGGGTTAGTTTTAGAGAGAAACTTTTCATTTCTCGAGCACATTAAAACAGTAGGTTAAAATCTAAAAGAAGTTTTTATGCCTTAAAGTCAACGTCTCGCGTTGATATTTTTGTGCAAGAGTTATAGGACAGGTAGTACTAAAGCTTTGCCAGTACTGGCAGGTGTATTTCCAGGTGATCTTATGGCACAAAGACAACAGCAATGTATTACGTAACACATCTCGTGTTACGTAATACATTGCATTGTTGTCTTGCAGCAGCATGGATCTAAATTTTCTAGCTCCACGCGACAGACATAAGATCGCTAGGTTGTTGAACCATCAATCCGCAGTCTATGACGATCTTCTTGAAGAATGGCAATGTCACTGGAACACATCTACTAAGGGCCGTCACCTCTACCAGTTCTTCCCATGCGTCCGAGAGCGGCGAGGAACTGGTTGAAGGTGGATCACTGTGTTGCCTTATTTGTTACAGGTCGTGGTAACTTTAAGAGCAAGTTGTATTCATTTAAACTAGTTGATTCACCGGTATGCCAATGTTCAACATTTGGCAACAATTGTGAACAATCTGGTCATCACGTTCTATGTAGTATATGTAGAGAGTGTAGTATATGTATGAGTGTAGTCTTTGGCAAATCAAACGTAATATCATGCTTAACGAATTAGAGATAACTTTTGGAGTAGTATGCTATACGGATCTTGGGGCAAGTAGGACGAATTTCCGTGCATTTAGGCGTTTCTGCCATACATATTAGGTACTGGAAATAGGTTCAGTTCACAAATTAGGCCCCCGTCAATGCTCATGTCCGTGGGGCTTATCTTTTCTCACTATTATATCTTTTCGTTGCTTGTCTCCCGCTTTGTTAGGGACGAAGGTGTTTATTTTCCAACTCCTCCAATATACTTCTGATTAAGTTCGTTGCGGGTTCCAAGACAGTTTAACTTTCCCCGGGACTTCACGAGTATCAAAACTCGTTGTCAAAAATGGTCACTGCTGCTGAACCTGGCTACACAGGTGACACAGTAGTGTGAATGAGGGTGGGACTGGTCCCGAAAAAAAATATATATTCTTTTTGATCTAACGAACTCATTTCTAGCTTCATCTATGTCTTCAATCGTTGATTTTCCCATTCTTTCATTTGCTCTGATTAACCAAGCTTTCTTCTTCTCTAAGACTGCTGTTTGTACATCCTTGTCCCACCACGTATTCTTAATCTTTCGTATTTTTCTTCTCTTGAACACACCACATACTTCAGATGCTACACACACAACCTCTTCCTTAAGGGACTGCCACAAATCTTCCATTTCATTTATGCTATTGAACCTCTCAAATTTTCCTATCAATCTTCGTGTATACCTACTCATTTTTCACATCTTTCTCTTGTAGGTTTTCAACTTTTATTCTTTCCAAGACCCTCTCTTGATTATGTTCTCGGTGTCGCCATCCTCTAAAGAGCCCCCTTATCCGGCTAAACACCAAAAAGTGGTCTGTATGGATGCCGGTCCCTCGAAACATTCTCGTATCCAACACATTTTTTCTCAGTCGTTCATTTACTATTACAAAATCAATGATACTTCTAACATTTTTCGCCTCACGTGTACACATATGTATCCTTTTATGATCAAATATGGTGCTTTTCACACAAAGCTCCACTACAAACTAACCTCAAGCAGTACTTTTTTATTCTCTTATCACCGAATCCACCTAAAACCCTTTCAAATCCATCTCTCTTTACTCTTCCACCCATCCATTGAAATCGCCTAACAAAATCGATATTTCGTTATTCTTACAGTGCCTCAGTAAGTCCTGCTCTCATTCTCATCCATAGTAACCTAGCATTTACACATTCAAACTCTTTTACGCACTCATTCATTCGCGCAGACAGTATTAAACCAACTCCCTTGCAGGCTCTGGTGGTACTATCTACTTCGGACCAATACGCCGTGTACCTAGCTGCTATGCTTGGTAGTGTTACAACCTTTCGCTTTCGTCTCATTCACACAAAGAACATTAATCTTTCTATCATCCATCATCTGGCATACTTCATCCAATTTTTCTTCCATTCCACCTCCAATATTTAATGTTGCAAGACGTGACGGGTTGCGAACCGCGTCGCCGACGTATAAAGAATTATTAAAATTTGTTCTCATAGCGTTCCCACGAGTTAAAGGGATTTAAAATGTCCATTCCCGTTAATCCCTTTCCGGGGATAAGGTAGAACCCCAACACAGGCACCAACGTACGAAGTCCACTACGTAAGTTGAGAAATTGCATTTTTTTTGTGTCACATTGTTGACTCTTTTCGAGCTATCTTAACTCTACCATTCGGCCGAGTTCGGGCTGGCAGAAGTGGTGTGTCAGAGTATCCATTAGCTAAAAGTAATAATAATATTGTGCGTAAGTGAGCGACCGAGTGAGTGTGATGAAACGGAACGGAAGGTACGTTTGACAGCTCATAAAAACCGAGAAAATAAAATAATTTAATAAATAATAGTTTAAACCCTATATAATTACAATAGCAGCACTGGAAAATAAACAATAGTAAATATTTTAAAATAATGTTACTCAGTTTACAACAAATTCCAATGCCAGCATAAATATCACCATTCCAGAAGCTAACTGTCACGTGAAATAAAAAACGCCACATTCCGAGTCAAATTATTATAAAGCCGTTTGTAAGTCATAAGTCCCAGAATAGCACGAGTAAATTTAACTCTTACTCTTCACGGCCGTATAAGAGAAGCACAAGGGCTCGATACAAGGAAACTGCAAACAAGACGAAGCCACTGCACCAAAAAAGTCTGGATGCCAGCATACAACTTCTGATACAATCTGTGGATCTAATATATAAACAACAAATAATTGTCTACATATAAAATATTTATAACTATTACCAAGCATGCGCAAGTGGAATGACGTTGACAGTTTATTAGTATCAGTCTGTATTGTAAATATGTTTTATTGTGTTTTTATTTTGTAATTATTTTTTGCAATAAATTGCATGCAAGACCGATATGGCGATACGGACGTGAGTGCCAGTCAACCTGCCACATCATTGACTGGTCTGGTGCGTTGTCCGGATTGTTCCCAGGACCGTTTTTTCAAAGGTAAGCGGGGCTTGAAAGTGCATTTTGGTAAAGTACATAAATCCCAAAATGTACTTCCAGGCCCATCAATATCTTCACAATCTGGATCAGGAGACACACACCAAATTCCTTTTTGGCAAACTTTATCTAAATTAAAACATTCGGTTCCGATTATTAAAAGAGTTCCCCGTGGGGCAAGACCATCAGTGTCAAAAAAATTGGCTGAATGCATAGGTCTTGTCGTAAGGGAGAACTCAACAACGGCTTGGGAGCAATTATTAACATTCCCTTATAGGATTTTACATGTGGATAAAAATCAGGCAGCCCAAAATTCATTAACATCCCAAATTAAGTATAATTGTCAAATTTCGGCCAACACTTTAGACCCTAAATTCACGCCATATAAGCATAAATCGCTCTATCAATATGTAGAATCCAAATTAAGGGATGGTGACATACGGGGCGCATCTAGACTATTATTTAGTAGTGATGTGGTGGCGCCTTGCTCTCCAGAGACGCTTGCGGGTCTGAAGAGCTAGCATCCAGCGCCCATTAATGATCTCTCCTTTCCTGAAGCTCCCGACAGTGAATCAGAACATCTGATCACCACGGCCAAGGACGTGTTAGCAGCAGTTTGCTCCTTCCGGAGTGGCTCGGCAGGTGGCCTCGATGCCTTGACACCACAGCATCTAAAAGATCTTGTGTGTGCAAGTGCTGGGGTGGCTGGCGATACACTTCTGAAGGAGTTGACTGCCCTAGTAAATATGATGCTCTCCGGTAATGTGGACGATGCCATCATTGACATCTTGTATGGGGCGAATTTATGTGCCCTTAACAAGAGGGATGGTGGCATTCGACCCATTGCCGTAGGTTGCACATATCGGCGTATAGCAGCCAAGATATGCTGTAAATTTTACAGCAGGGAGCTATCAGAAAAATTCCAACCCCTACAACTAGGTTTTGGTTCCAAAGGAGGTTGTGAGGCTGCTATACATGCCCTTTCCACGTACCTTGGAAGTGGTGATGGAGAGGTCAATTTGAAGGTTGACTTGAAAAACGCCTTCAATGCAGTGAATAGGGACACTTTGTTGACACAAGCAAAATTAGAAACCCCCAAAATTTTTAAATTTCTTTGGCAATGATACAGGTATCCCACAAAATTACTATATCAGGACAATCTTTTGGAATCTGCAGTTAGATGCCAACAAGGTGACCCTCTTGGACCAGTCATTTTTAGTTTAGCTATACAACCCATTATTCGGCAAATAAATTCTAAATTTAATGCATGGTTTTTAGATGACGGGACCCTAGGGGGCGCTGCAGACATTGTATTACAAGATTTAGCTTTTTTATTATAAATAAATTCGCATCTATTGGCTTGGAACTAAATTCTAGTAAGTGTGAATTGTTTATAAATACAACAGACTCCAAAAAAATACACTCGATAATATCAAAATTTAATAATTTGGCATCAAACATCAAAATTATTGATAAGACTTCTCTTCGCCTCTTAGGTTCTCCAGTATTTGAAGAATCTTCCGGTTCTTTCTTATACGAAAAGATACAAATTTTTTGTGAAATTTCAGATCGCCTATTCAAAATTAATATTCGTTCGGCCTATACTATTATTCGTTATTGTCTTTTCGTCCCAAAATTCACACATGCCTTAAGATCTTCCCATTTTTGGAAAAAAAATCACTATTAGAACAAATCGACAAAATTATCTTAATTACTTTAAAGAGAATTTTAAATGTGGACTTGGACGACCGAGCCTGGCTACAAGCGTCTTTGCCCATACGTTTGGGTGGGCTCGGCGTTCGCAAAATTTCCAGTGTCAGTTTACCGGCGTTTCTGTCTTCGGTTCACAGCACAGAAGAGTTAACTAGGAAAATTTTATCTCCTACACTAGTTAACTCAGAAGTGTTGTGCAAAACCGAAGCCATAAACGCCTGGAAAATGGCTTGTCCAAGCACTGATTTGCCTACCAACCTATTCTCCCAAAGACTGTGGGACGCGCCGCTTTGTAACATAGTAAGAAAAATCTTTTGGATACTTCTTTAAATGTTACAGAGCGTGCTCGCTTGCCGGCTGTGGGAGTATGGGAATCCGGTCTATGGCTTCAGGCACTACCATCGCCCAACACTGGAACCATGTTGGACGATGAGACATTCCGTATTGCCATTTGTCTTCCGCATCGATGTCATTGTGGAGAAGACGTCGATAGCCTCGGCCACCATGGGCTATCTTGCAGCAGAAGCGCTGGTAGAATTCCTCGTCATGCCAATCTGAATGATATAATCCGTCGTGCTCTTGTCGCGTCTGGCGTACCAGCTGTACTTGAACCAAATGGTTTGGTACGCGACGACGGTAAGAGACCTGATGGTATGTCATTGTTGCCTTGGAAAATGGGTAGGCCTTTGGCGTGGGACGCAACCTGTATAGACACCCTCACGCCATCACACGTTCCAAGCACGGGAGGCCATGCTGGCGCTGCTGCTGCAACTGCGGAAACCCTCAAACGGCGCAAATACAGTAATTTAGTAAGTAATTACGTGTTTGAGCCGTTTGGGGTGGAAACGCTAGGCTCACGGGGTCCGAGCGCTCGTTCTCTATTCCGGGAAATTTCTAAACGGTTAATCGACGTCTCACGTGACCAGAAGGCTGGTTTATTCTTTGCTCAGAGAATCAGCATTGCCATCCAGCGTGGCAATGCTGCCAGCCTTCTGGGCACGTTACCCGATGACATTGATGCGTAGGCATTTTACGACGCCTAAACCATGTAAATATTTTCACTTTCTAAATTTGTTTTTATGGTTTTTGTATTAGATTAGATTAGATTAAGCTTCAGTTATATGCTACTTATAAATTATGTTACCTTAAGGAGATAGGTCTTAATTTAATACTATTATTATCTAGGAGGATTTTGGTATTGGTAGGTATTACTAATATATTCCGCCATTGTTTTGGGATAATCCCAGTGCTAAAAATAAGGTTGTACAATTCCAGTAAATAATTTCTGCTAATAGGAGACAAATAATAATATTATCTGAGAACCTAAGGTTAGGCCGGCAATGACAATAGGAGTGCCAAGGTATTTTTTGACATTATATAATTTCGGCCTTCCTTAAAAACGCAGCTTGTTCTTATCGGCAGTCCTAGGATGATCTCGAGGGTCGATTGGTTAATGTTGCCTGAGATTAAATTTGACGGTAAAATAATACAATGTACAGATCATGATAAAAATTGGGGCATAATATCTGGATAGCAATTTAACGTGGGGACATCAAATACAGGACGTACGTAAGTTGTTTGCGTTAGCGGGTTCGTTACGTGGGCTGCGGAATTTTCTTCCAACAGCCACTTAATTTGCGCTTGCTGAATCTTTACTCCTTCCAGTACTCGATTATGCCAATGTCAGCTATCTTGATCTCACTGAGCAGCAACTTGACAAACTTGAGCGTCTCCAGAATTTTTGTATAAGATTCATAATTGGTCTTCGCAAATATGATCATGTTTCAGAATTTCGTAACAAACTCAAGTGGCTCCCAATTCGTCTTCGCAGGAATACTCATATTCTTATATTATTGTATAACGTTTTATTGGACCCTAACACTCCCCTGTATCTCAAAGAACGTTTTAAATTCCTTCCTCCATGACACACATTCAAGGTTTCTGAGGTCGTCAGAGAATCTGAGACTGCACATGCCAAACGCATTCAACAAACTTCTTTAGTAAATCCTTTGCTGTCCAGGCAGTGCGCTTGTGGAATGCGTTGCCATTAGAAATTAGGCAGGCAAAGTCAATAGGCATATTTAAAAAGGCTTTAAAACAACATTTCCTAGCTAGTAACTAAGTATTGTTAATAACATGATGTAACTATAATATCTAAACTGTAATATGTAGGTATGCATGTATATTATGTATGTATGTATGTATTATAAATATTATTATGGATATTATCACGTATATTATTATGTATTTTACTATGTATTTATGCACCGTATGTATATGTTAATTTAAGCAAGTAACTTTATTACTACACCATTGAATTATTATATTTCTCTAGTCTATTTCTGTCCATCCAAAGGTTGTCTGTAAGAAATTGCTTTTAGCGATAAGGCCGCCCATTGTGCATTTAAATTGTAAACTCAACTATCTCTCTTGTCTCTGTAAAATTTCTGTGTATGGTGTACAATAAAGCATTATCTAATCTAATCTATATTACTTATCTCGGAGAGCACGTTAAGCCGTCGGTCCCGGTTGTCATGAAGATCTTTGACAGTCGTTACGACACTAGTCTAAACCATGGACTATCGCTATCCCTTCGGGTTGTGGAGGTCAGACAGGCAGTCGCTCCGTGGAAAAGCTAATATTCAGCCAAACCCGGTTAGACTAGAAAGCGGACCCCAGATTGAAACTGGGATAACGCTAAGAGGATGATATTATATTACTTATCTAATATTAATAATCATAAAAAAGCAGCGATAGCTGAGTGGTGAGACCGACAGACTGCTACGCAGTGGATCTCGGGTTCAAATCCACGGCACGCACCAAGGACTTTCGGAGTTAAGTGCGTAATAAATTGTTAATCATCGCTTGCTAATTGGTGAAGGAAAACATCGCAAGGAAACCTGCTTGTCTGAGAGTTCATAATGTTCTCGAAAGACATGTGAAGTCTGCCAACTCGCACTTGGCCAGCGTGGTGGACTATGGCCTTACCCTTCTCAAAGTGAGAAGAGGCCCGTCCCCAGCAGTGAGACAGTATAAAGGGCTGATGATGATGAATACTAATACTTACATATATAAAGCTGAAGAGTTTGTTTGTTTGTTTGGTTGAACGCGCTAATCTCAGGCTGGTCCGATTTGAAAAATTCTTTGCTTGTTAAATAGCCCATTTATCAAGGAAGACTATAGGCTATAAGCCACGGGAGCGGAGCAGTAGCTTAAAAAAAGCGGGTGTAACCGCGGGCTCATCTAGTTATATTATATAATGAGAGCAAAAAAATAAAAAAAATCTGTATCGAATACGAAGATATACCTGCGTTTTGCTATTCAAGCTTTAACTATTAGAAAAAAAAGTAAAATACTTCTTCGTCGGCACAATTTCGTCAGAGAGTCATGCCATGAGCTCAGTTGCAAAATTGTATTACTTGTCAGTGATGCTAAAGGTGATCGGTACTATTTGTGCTTTGGATAGGTATGCAGTGATATCACTTTGAGGAGACCAATCACTATTGTGTCTGTATCGAATCCATGGATCCATCCATGTCTCCATCAATGTTTCGATCTGCCGAAAACACCGCAAATCGCAACATAATATTTCTATCAAATCTGATAAGTCTAGTGGGGCCTATATTTTAAAGATTCTTATTTTTACAGAAATCTTAAATAAAACTAAATATTTTTCACAAATAAGACGCATTAATTTCATTATCAAAGATTTATTAAAAACTTATATTTCAAGCGCCATAAGTACCGCCCCGCCCGCCCTTATAGAAATATTTATTTATTTATTTGCAATTAAATTAAAACGAACTATAAATATGTGACTATTTACACATAAAATAAAACAATAATTTCTATACTTAAATAACGAACAAATAAAAGAGATACATAAAAAAAGAAAAGAAAATTTAAAGGGCGTCCGCGTCATGGAAATCTTCCACATCGCCGTCAATTGGACGCGTGCCCAGAATGCTGGCAGCATTGCCATACAATGTGGCAAAGCTGCGAGCATTCTAAGCACGCTGATCTTTGGCGCCAAATACAGGCCAGCCGTCACGCGAGGCGTCAACCAGTCTCTTTGAGAGATCTCTAAAAAGAGATCTCGCACTTGGACCCCATGGTCCCAACGTTTCGACTACAAACGGCTCAAATACATAATCTCCTACTAGATTTACGTATTTGTTTGGTTTGAGAGTCTCCACTGTAGCTGCAGCAGCGCCCATACAACCCGCTGTGCTAGGAAGATGAGATGGCGTGTCGACACACGTTGCGTCCCACACCAAAGGCCTACCCAGCTTCCATGGCAGTAAAGACATATCGTCTAGACTTTTGCCATCGTCGCGTGCCAAGCCCTGAGGTTCAAGTTAGACTGGAACGCCAGCGGTGACAAGAGCCCGGCGAAGTATGTCATTGAAATGGGCGTTTCGTGAAATACGACCTGCGCTCCTGCTGCTTGACAGACCTTGGTGACCAAGGCTGTCGACAGCCTCTCCACAGTGACAGTGATGTGGAGAAACACATGGCGCACCTAAACGAAGGCAAGAAGCAAGTTAGTTATTTAAGTATAGAAATTATTGTATTATGAACTTAGGTACTAAAAATACATAATTGCAGTAATTGACTAAAATATTAACAAACTCAAGAATTTATGTACGGGTATTTCCACCAGAACTGTAATAGGAACAGCTAATAATCCACTGATTAAAAGTGTTGCCGACCAGTCCACAAGCTGAAACAAATTAATGACAACATTACTTTACAAATAATATAAACTAGCTGTGTTGCCTGAGGTTTCATTCGTCTAAAACATTTCATCATTCGTTACAATTAACGATACTAATCACGGTCCTGGCTATCATAAAGATCAGACAGTCGCTATAGGGACCTCTGATGAAACGGACAGTAGTCTTAACCATGGAATATTATGGAAATATTTGGAAAAGCTAATATTCAGTCAAATCCGGTTAGACTAATAAGCGGACCTGGGCCGCAACTGGTATAACGCTAGGAAGATGATAATGTCTAGAGTGAATAAATGTTAAAGAAGAATCCTGTGCCATCTTTGTAACAGGGGCAAGTACTGACCATGGCAAAGAAAGACGTGTTGAACGCGTAGGGCCGCGTGGCGATAGTCTTAATGACGAACCAGTGCAGCATCAGCACGGCCAGAGTTATGTTCGACAGCTGGCTCCAGCCGCTCCAAGCACACAACCTCCTAAGTGAATCTGTGGACGAGATATTTTATTTAAAGTAGACACGCTTCACCAGCTCTAAATTTTCTTCCCGTATATTAACCGTCACGGCAAGACTTTTTTGATAACGTCGGCAATTATAAAAAAAGCCTTCCTTACGTCATATAAGGCAACCATTGTCAAAATTTCATATAGTTGATTGAATCAGGCGTTACTTGGCGGAACTCCATTGTAACCAAGGAAAGAGGAACCCACCACGCACCCTCGGAATGACCACCCCAACTATTGCAATAGAAAAAGGTTGACAATACCGAACTCCTCTAAAAGGATAAGGGATATAGGAATGGTATGGGTTCCAGGAAGATACCTGACTTGCAGTATCCCGCTGTATGCGCCGAATATTCTTCGACACGTGTTTCGCCTCTGCACCAGGCATCCTCAGGAGCGATGGGCAACGACTGAGCCCTGCCCATATATCCCTTATCCTTTTAGAGGAGTCCGGTATTGTCAACCTTTTTCTATTGCAATAGTTGGGGTGGTCATTCCGAGGGTGCGTGGTGGGTTCCTCTTTCCTTCCGTTAGGTTACAAATTTCATATTTCTAGCTTCTATAGTTTAAGCTCTGCGACGATATGTTTATCCAGACAAGTATTTTGTATAAAACAGGAGGAAATCGAGCACATTGATCGCCTGATACCTAGTTAAGTTGTTTTAGCGGTTACTGCCGCCCATTTGCACCCACAACACCAAAGAAGTCATAAGTGCATTGCTGGTCTCAGGAGTACTAACGCTACAATTTAAGATGTTTTATTACAATGAGTATACATAATTATAGCGTATATATACGTCACTAGCTAATTTCACTCATTTGGTGTCGTACGAGACGACAGTGGAAAATGGGACGAGGCAAATAATAATATTCTACCACATAGGTACACACATCACCATCTAGTCCCAAACTAAGCGGAGCTCTACTATGCGGGTACTAGATAATGGATAAACATTGATATATATATTGTTTTAAATATATATACTATACATAGAAACACCCAGACCAAGACAAACATCCATGTTCATGTTTGACTCGAGCGGTAATCGAACCCGCGACCATCGGCGTAGCAGTCGCTTACACTCTCGCTGCCCCAACCGGTCGTCAACGTCAATATCTTTGTAAAGGGACGAAAAACTTGATATCAAACCCTACGACCACTCGTCTGGCTAGGGTGGTATAGTAGGCGAAGTCTTCCTATCGACTCCCAGTGACGCTGTGAGCCAACTTAGGATAGTCTATCAGTGAAGGAATGACATAACTTATAGTTTAAAAAGTGGCTGTCAGTGAATCCATCATGTAAGAGCAGAGCGTGTGGCCGATCCACTTCCACTTGCGGCGTTTTATCTGATGGTCGATCGGAGTCTCACCGCAGCGTTCCCACAGCTCTATGTTAGACATTTTCTCGGGCCAGTAAACACCGAGAATACGGTGATGGAGCGGTTGACGACGACCTGAAGTCGACGCGAGATGTTTTTTGTGTGCTTCTACGTCGCGCATCCGTACAGCAACACGGTTTTAACGTTGAACCGAAATATCTTGAGCTTAACTCTCCTAGGCAATTTCCGCGGTTGCCATACAGGACAGAGCCGTACGAAGGTTGCTCTCGCATTGGCGATTCTAGAGGTGATATCCTCCTCGGTCCTTCCAGTCTGACACTACGCTACCGAGATATTTGAATTTGTGGACCCTTTCTACAGCCTCTGTGCCAATGAGCAAGGGCAAACATCTTGTTGCGCCGCACCTCATTTCCTGTGTCTTACTGGTGTTGATTTTCAGTCCCCTCTACATTTCTTCTTGTCGTAGGTTGTCCAGCTTGGCTTGCATGTCGGCGCGTGTGTGACTCAGCAGACACAGGTCATCGGCATAGTCCAGGTCTTCCAAGACGCTGGACAGGCCCCACTCTATGCCGCGGCGCTTGCTGTGGGTAGGGTTTTGCATGACGCCATCGAGGACGACAAGGAAGAGGAGAGGTGAAAGGAGACACCCTTGGCGCACACCCGCGTAAACTGGTATGTCCTCCGAAACGAGACCGTTGTGAGTCCCTCTGCAAGAGTACTTCCCGTAGATAACCTTAATCAGGTTTGTAATCGTCTCGGGGACACCAAGTTCACGTAGCCGGTCCCAGATACAAGACCACCTCAGCGTAAAGCCTTTTTCAAAATGAGAAGATAGTCTTTTAGAACTTCTTTGCGCGATGCAGGATTTATTTTCATCATGTCTGTAGGTGCCGCCGTGTCCATTGTTTTCGCCATCATACAATAGATGACCCCAAATTTATGTAGCTACAGCTAAAATATATTTATTCAGACTACTTACCGTGGACATGGATCAGTCCTAATGCCGCTATGCATCCTAGAATGCAATGAAATGGCCTATCAAACAGTGAGAATAGGCTGTAGAAGAGTTGTGACTTGTTGGCATCTCCGAGGTACCCCGTCAAAGGATATAAAACATATAATGTGCTAGCGCAGTAGTGAAGATACACGAACCACTGAAAACACACAAAAATGTTACGTAGAATACAGTAATAACGATATAATCCTGCGACAACTCATACACGGTGTTATGAACTCAAATTAAGCAGAACCTGACCTACGTTAACCACATAATAATATTATAAAGTCAAAATTGCTGAACGTACTTATTGCAGGAAGTACTGAACCGAATTCAATAATATATTTTTTTATATGGAGAAAGGCTTAGGCTCTATAACATCACGATATGAGCCACAGGTATAGAGCCCTAAGGAAGGAGAGTGTAACCGCAGGCTCGTCTAGTTATTGATTAACTCGCTTATACATACATAATATTTAAATACGCACATATTATTATAGATAAATAAAATCGCACGCAGATACAGAATAAATTATCGTGTTCAGCTGGGCATTGAACCCATCGTGACTGGTTTAGTGATTACTAACCCCGGCTAGCAGTTACGACCAGTAATAGACTATAACAATGCCAGAAAATATCACGAATATTTTGATACAATGGAATTACTTATACCAACCAACCAATCTATAAGTCGAATAGTACTTGTATTGTAACGTAATTTCGGTTGCGTCCAAGAATTCATCAACCGTCTTTACCGCCTACACTATCCTTGTTTTTGTAGTCGACTAATAAATTTTTGAGGTTGTAGGTAGGTACTTACTTTGTATTCCGATAGCTTAATACGTTTGTCAGCGATTTCATATTGAATGTGAGCTAATAGGAGACCTAGGAAGCACGCTGGCAGAGCGGACCATGACGAAATATAGAAGTCTGAGAAAGACCGTGTATCTTGAAAGTAGTTTCGTACTGATCTGTAAATGGTAAAAATATTTGCACATGATGTATTACTTGTACATATTAAGGATATGATGAATCATCAATGTGCCGGTTATGACTAAAACTTGCACCTTGGAATCTGGATCCATTTTCCAGTCCAACATTTAATGCAAAATTTGCTTTTAGAAATAAATTATAGCTTCTACCGACTGATCTCCGTAACCTAAAAGGATCTAGTTATGTGCAAAGTTTGATTATTTGAGTTACCCATAAATCAAACGTTTTCGAAAATCTTCTGCTCCGCGGAAACGCCACTTCCACGAGCTCTATCTAGAAAGGTCAATCGCAAATGGCATAATTTTGTCTGAAGGTTTTAAATAAAACTGTAACAACGGTCAAATCGTTGTGTAAAACTAATTAATTAAACACCACACTAAATAATTTCAACAATGAATCAGTTTGGATTTAGATAAAGATACGAGATTTGTGTTGAGTCAAGCTCATAAAACAAAAAGCAAAATTCTTAACACTTACTCTGGTTTATACATGAACGCTAGGGGTCGAAATTCTTTAATGTGTGCCATGATTCCAATCAGGATACATGAAGCTACGAACAGAGTAGAGTACAACTTAATAGCAGCTCGTCTGTGACGCCACATGATCAGCGTAAATGTAGCAGCGAAGATGTAGATGTGCATATCCATAGCCAAATACCTGCAGACAATTGAGACCTTAATAATTTGAAAAGCCTTATCCTTAATCTACTCGTTCAACATCCTTGTGTCGCATAAAGAATATTCGTAAGATTAAATAAAAAAGGTAGTAACTTGAAGAAGTGAGCTGTAAAACTGTGTCAATGAAATTTTTAAATATTGTTTTTCACGATATGCGTCAAACACTCAACTTGTGTTCTTTTACGAATAAACATCGATATGAATGTATTAACGTACGTGTAAGTAATGAATTAGTATTAAAGCTGCGAAAATGTCCTTGGATTTCTTAACAGCCAATGACACTATTAAACAAGAAAACTTTTATACTGAACTAAGTTGTCACCACAGACGTTGAGGTCTTAGACTATATTATTATCTTAAGCTAAACCAATTTCTGTGATTATCACTCAATGTCAAAAATATTGCAATACGCGGAGAAAAAGAATATTAAAGGCAGGTGACATAATTGTGAGCGACCTTTCCCAGGGCAATGCATTAGTTCCTCTACTTTGAAGAATAATCGGACGCAGAATCTTTTGTTGGAAATTATCTATTGATTTAAAGAAAAGTTATTTTATTCAATTTCATTGATTTTAAACAGAGTTCAAGAAGTAAGAGGTTGTATGTTAGTGCCGAACTTTTACAATGTTAACGGATTTCAGATGAATACTATTTTTATTTGAATTCAATTAAGATCTGACGAGTAGTTATCAAGTTATACTTAAAAAAATATTTTTAGTTTATATGTATTTATGTATGGCGGCAGAGACTGGAGAACGTAGGCCTTAGGATAAGCAGAACCAAAACTGAATACATGTTCTGTGACTTTGGCGGCCTTTCTAGTCCAAGCCCGGTTACACTCGGCGGTATACCCCTACCAGTATGCTCCGACTTTCGCTACCTCGGTTCACTCCTGCAACACGACGGCGAAATTGACCGAGATGTTCGGCAAAGGATCAATTCGGGATGGATGAAATGGCGACAGGTCTCGGGCACAATATGCGATCCTAAAATGCCTTTGAAATTCTTATTCTTTGAAGTTATAAGGCCTGTCGTATTGTATGGAGCTGAGTGTTGGGCTACTAAGAAGATGGATGAAAACCGATTACATGTGGCAGAGATGAGAATGTTGCGATGGATGTGTGGAGTTACGAGAATGGATAAGATTAGGAATGAATACGTGAGAGGTAGTCTGAAAGTGGCGCCTATAGACGAGAAAGTGAAAGGAAGTCGTTTGGCTTGGTATGGACATATTATGCGAAGAGATGATATGTATGTAGGTAAGCAAGTGATGAATATGAAGGTAGAGGGATGGAAAGGGAGAGGGAGGCCAAGGAAAAGATGGATGGACTGTGTGAGGATGGATATGAAAGAGAAAGGGGTAAATGATCAGATGACGGGCGACAGAAAAGAATGGAAGCGAAGGACGTACTGCGCCGACCCCAAATAGATTGGGACCAGGGCAAGAAGATGATGATGTATTTATTTGAGAAGGTTTTAAAGTCGGTTTTCTAGCGAATGTGTCTGCAGTTATCTTACCAGGAAGGAAGTACGCAGAATTGGTCACGGTCAACAATATTGTTGTAGAAAAACACATGAGACCAGAATTTATTTTGGCACGCAGCGCTCTCAGGTGTCACTGTAATTGGTATCAGAGGGCCCTCGCATACAAAGTGGTTCCACCAGGTCGCTGCGAAACCGACAAACAGCAAGCTCAGAGGCGCCATCCTGAAAAATATGTTACAGTTAAAGTAAATGTAAAATCAATCATCAATCAATATAAAATTCTTGCGTTACTGACTGACAGACAACGCACAGTCGAAATTAATGGACGTATGAAGATGAACATGGCATGTTTGTTCTACATTTAAAATTTATTAGTTTAATAATTAGCGTAGCATAGAAAACTAATCCAAGAATCTGTCTACCGTAAACAAAAAAAAATATGAAGAAAAAGTCAGAGAAGGGCGATGACAGAAGACAGCACGACTGGATCTTCTTGCCTCTCGACCTACCTTATATATCGTTTTATTATGCACAGCGGCAGCATGAACAGGTTGAGTGGTCGTTTTTCAGACATGATGAGCAGGTAATAAGCGGTGAAGAAGCACGACATGGTCACCAGGGTGTGCATTAGCGAGGTCCCAGCGAATACAAATACGCCATCAATACGCTGAGTTTGCTGAAAAATGATTTAATGGTCATCATCACAGGCTTTCGCAATCCGCTGCTAGTCATAAGCCTCTTCTAATGCTTCACAATAGCATCTTAAGTCAATTGAAGATTTGGCTTTCTATATCACGTTGGTAATTTGGTATACGCTTTGATGTTTAGTTTTTCGTCTCTTCCCAAAGATAATATTGCCTTCGTGTCATCTCCTTGGTTGCCTCTTACGACACCCGCGGAATGATAAAGAGTGGTGATACTATGTACTACATAAATATACATTACACTTGACTGTAGCAACCAAAAGTACATGTGTGAGCTGATTATTATAGCTCCACAGCTTTGTCATAATATATGACATCGGCTAGGACTTATTACATTCAAATGTGTCGTGGAGCCTCTAGACAAGCTTTTGGATCCCCAGGGCTCCACGGAGCACACTTTGAGAATGGCTACATATTATTTTAAGAGTTATTCTTTAAATATCTCTACTTATGTAGATTGAAATCTTACCTTTTCTAAATGTTCCACATTAGAAACGTAGGTTAGGTAGTGCATAAAATTAGCGTGGACAAACGTAGTTCCAAAGGTCCCAAATATTCTGAAAACAATAAACACTATGTTTGAATGCAATGACATTAGCTGGCTTGGACCGTTTGGAATACAAGCACAAATTGTTCACTGATCGCTTCTACATATTAAGTATGATTAGTTGAATGCTATAATTATAAAATTATTTTACTGTATTTTTATTTTTACTGCTATTTTCATTATATAGCGCCTATTCAAGAAATATTATAAACTACAGAAACGCAACACAAATTCGTTTTGCGACCAAAACTGAGACGATTGTATGCAGGGCCGACTTAGTTATTTTACAAACCAGTAGGTAGTTTAATAAAATCACATCTAGGGGATCTAATGGCAATTGTAAAGGCAAAAATAAATATTTAAATAAACAGACTCCAAATTAATAAACGTCGTCACTTTTCTGAGCACGCAATAAATAATGGCTGTTTTTATTTATAATAATGAATATTTTATAAAAAAATAATCTGATTATGTAAATCGATTCGCTCAGCTGTCAGGCCTAAAAGAAAGCAAAAATAAAAAAGCAACATACTTCATTCCGTTCAAAGGCTATAAAACTGCGAGTCGGTGGTCTTCACCTTTGAAGACACACGTTACTCTTCTCCAATTCGCTGGTATCGAAAACGCCATTATTAAAGGATTTTCTGAAAACATTCCAGATACTAAGTCACTTATTACGACTACGGTTAGCCAGCTGGTATAAGTCATCATCATCATCAAAGGAAAGGAAAGTAAAGGGCGCCACTGCCACGAATAACATCGGCTCTGTGTTTATAAAGTGCTTAAAAATATAAATGCTGGTTAAATTGTGAAAATTTTGTCCTTACTGTGCTTTTAGTTATGTGATTCATCTATAAAATCGTTTGTGACACTAAAGTGACTAAACTGTTAGCAATATTTATGATATTAAATAAGAAGTGATACCTCAAGACCAAACACCTAATTAAAGTAAACAGCAATAAAACAAACGTTCTAACGTAAACATAAAGTGACAACAAAACATTAAATTTCAAATATTAAGTAAATAATAGTCAATAAAGTGCAAAACAATTCAAAGTGTATAAAAGTGACAATTATGTGAATACCGTACATTACTTTTTACACATTTAATAATTATAAAATGTTGAAATTTGTACCGCTCTACAACTTTCATTTAACTCATTAGTCGTCCATATATTGACATCGCATATTTCGCGTTCGTACTGTGGACATGTGTGGCACCTGATTAGTGGTGATGGATTAGCGCGCAAGTGCCGTGAGTTCAATTCCCACGTACACTTGACTTTTTGAACTTTATAGCAACATTTTCTAAAAAATATACTGTGTATCACTCATATGGTGGCTAATTTGGGCCCGAAGAATTAAGAGCGTCGTGGCGTTCGGACAACGGATGCCTAGAGAATATGCAATGCAACGGATCCCTTCTTTTTGCATAATGTTCTTTGTCCTAATATACTTCGGCATAACGATTTTGGCATAATTTGTTTTGGCATAATAATACTTCGGCATATTTTTTTAGGCATACATTTTATGTTGGCATAATCATCTTAAAGACTAATTTGTTCTGGCATAAATTTGATTCGCATAACGCTAGTAGGCCTAATGACTATTAGCATAACGTTAGTAGGCCTAATGACTATTAGCATAACGTTAGTAGGCCTAATGACTATTAGCATAATATTTATATAATTATATATTTAACTTGTAAAAAATGTATATGCTGTGCAACAAAAGTTAGTGACAGAACTGAATTGCTGCAAAACTGACTCCACGTAGTCTTGTTTGTCCTACCCCTAGAGTGTTATTTAAAATCGCGTAGGCGCGTGGGGCCGCCGGCGACCCGCAGCGCCGGAGCCGTGACAGAAGCCCTGCCTGCTGCATGTTGCATGCTCGCTTGAATGCTGCATGCTGCATGGTTGCTTGTATGCTGCATGCTTGCTTGCTTCATGCTTCCTACAGCGAAAAATATGCCAAAGATACATTGCCAAAGTTATTATATCCAATTTGTATTGTATTGTAATCATTATGCATAAATAAATTTATGCTTTAGGATTTTATGCTTTAGGATATTATGCTTAAAAAGTTATGCTTTAGAACTTTATGCTTAATAAATTTATGCTTAAGAATATTATGCTTAATCGTTATTATGGTTAGATAAATTATGCTTAAAAAATTATGCATAAGCTGTTATGCGTAATTATATTATGCGAAAATATAATTATGCCATACAAAATTATGCTAAATTATATTAGGTCTTAAAATATTATGCAAATGGATAGGGAACCGCAATGCAAGCAGTATCAAGTTCGATCCGCAATCAACATACAAAATAATGTCTTTTTGTGATAGCAATATTTCATATTTCCAAATTAAGATCAGTAATAAGTGACAAATAGTACTATTGAACTACAAAAAGTTATTTAAACAATTAATATTACATTTAATTTGTTCACTTGAGAGCATTAGAATGAATACAACTGCCTAATAGTGGGCCTATTAAAATAAACAGCGCTTGTTCCAGCAAATAAACATGGAATTCGAAGTTAATAATATAACTTACCGTAAACCTCGTAGATCTAGCTCTCTACAAGATTTAAGCAAACAAAGCTTCACAAGCAAACAAAGTGAGGAATCACTATTCAACTCAACTGTGATGAGCATTCCACATAGTTTACGGTATAACAATGAGGTAGATGATATAATTAGTGACCTGAATGAAAAGATTAAAACTCTAACCATGGAACTGATGAGCGCTCACCAGGAAATTTAAGTTTTAAATGAGGAAAATCTACGTTTGAAGTTAGACCTGGACAAATCTAAAAAGACCACTGATACATTTAGAAAAATCTGTTCGACGTTTCAACGTCCACAGTCAAAAACACCCGTATCTTTACCAAAAATAAGCCCGTTCAACAAACTATTCCGTCCCTATGTATTACGGATATACCTTCGAAAAAGCCTCAAAATAATTCAACCATCGTGGTACAAGATAAACAGACTCAGACACACAACACTCCTGCAGAGAAAACGAACTGCATATGCGGTTTAGTGCTACCGAGTGATAAACTATACCAGGAATCTTCATTGCCTTCAAAGCATAGCATACCTAGAAAAAATTGCATTATCAGCGAGAATAAGCACAATAAAATTCGCTTAATTGCTGAAACAACGTTTAACAGTAACGTTCAACTGTGCCATTACTTATTACCTAATGGCGGAATTACAAACATGTTAAGTAACTTAGAGAAGAAGCTAGAAGACTTTACAATTAACGACTTCTGCGTTATTCTGATCGGGGAATCAGATTTCATGGTCACAAAAGATTATTTTATACTCTATATTCGACAAGTTCTTGAAAAAATCACACACAAATGTAATTCTCGGTTTCACAACGTACAAAATGAATAATTATGTAAATATGTATAATTGGAGAGTAGAAAATTTTAATAGTCTGCTATATTGAGATATCATGACTCACGAACATGCATATTATATTGATACAAATAAAAATTTGACTTTTGACAACCAAATGTTTAACTATAAATCAGGCTTATTAAATAATTATGGCATGCGAACAATTTTTAGTGGTATAATATGTGTCATAGAGTCTATAAATGTACATCAGTTATCCTATGTATCTCAGTCATATCAGATGCCAGAATATAACACACAAGAATATACACAAACCGACATAACCAAAGAACAGGGTGAGGCACTGTTTTTATATACTACATCAAAACATTGCAGGCTTAGGGGCGGCACATACCTGACCGAAGATGCGTCGAACGTATCTTCGGTCGCGTGTATTCCGTCGAATGAATCGGTACACATCTGACGGAAAATGCGTCGAGCGTATCTGCACACATTCGCTAAAAGCGTGGCTATTATGCACACATATAAGTTTGTTCGTGCAGGGCCGCACTCAGGGCAGCTCAATATTTTACTGTCATATTCTTTTACCTAATCATTTTTCGTGTTCCCTGATGTTATGTAGTCACTGAAGTCCGGTAGTTATTTATATTGTAATTCGAGTTTGAATATTAAAAATATGTCGGACTTCGAAGATTTTTTATAGTAGCCAACAAGCGTTATTTGAATATATATCCTATTTAGGTATGGAGATTCAAAAATAAAAGACGATAATACGATTTGGTTACGGTTTTTCACAAAACTTATACAAATGATATAGAAGGGGTTTCAGACTACAGTTGCAGAGTAAGACACAAAATGTTTTCTCTATAGGTATGTTTGGAAATTGTTCCCGTGGACCTTTAGCACCTCATACCCAAAAATTGGCCCTCGATCCAAGCTAGCAAATATGCGTACACTCATAGCACATACTAATACTACATTATTCTACACATTTCGTTTCTGAAAAAATAAGTAAGGTCTGACGGCCCTGGAATCTTACGATCTTAAAATCACCGATCTGGGAATGACATGGATATGGTATGTCCAATACCTACGAATTTAGCGTGCACACCTACGAAATTAGCGTGCACACCTACGAAACGTTGGGCAAATAAAATGGCTGCCATTTGGGTTGTTCTCCAGAATGTAATCGATATCGATATGGAGCCGGTTAGAGGAGAATAATACATTTTTGTAGTAAGTTACCTTTGTTAGTTTAAATCTTTTGCCAGATTAGTTTATTCCATAATGCAAATGTGGGCAAACATGGCAAAGCGAAAGACGACCCTTGTATGAAACATGTAACAAAATATTCTCTGAGAGCCAATATCGGATTTTTAGACATATTTATGCACAAAAACAAAATTATTATGTTCGATAGACAACGATTTCACAGCAGATGTACCACAAACCTTGGCGAAAAACATAGCGATAGTGGCACGAATGACATTTCTAATAAAATATCGTCATGATTAATTTATTCAGTAAACTATGGCTATCTCTTTATATATTTAGAGATATCCCTAAGACAAAACGAGACAACACTATGTTTGGTGGCTTTATGTCGGTTTCGTATATATGTGTATAAAAAAAAACATGGCGAAATGTGGGTGTAATATTACACCTCTGCCTACCCCTAAGGAGATACAGCCGTGAGTCTATAAAAATATAAAATAAAATAATATATGTGAATAATGTAATTTTTCTATATGTACTTACTATTTGCCCTCTCCATTTATATTCCTTACTCAAAGGTCAAAATTCACGTGGTGCGTGGTGCGCGCGACGTCGACGGATAATCCGTCAGTACGCTCGACTTACTAACGGATTATCGGTCAGGTGTGAATGGTTGAACGATTTTCTATACATTTGTATGTATTGGCGTTACGCGACCGATAAAACGCGACGGATCTTCCGTCATATATGTTCCGGCCCTTATACAATAAATCAGACGAACTCATTGTATGCCTCGACGAATTAAAGGGTAAAAATATGCCCATAGATGTAATCTGCATATCAGAAACTTTTTACGTGCCTGAAATTGAAAACCTAGTTTTTATTCCAAATTATTGTATGTAATCGTGTTACAGTAGAAGTAATATGAAGAGGGGAGGTACATGTATTCTGGTAAAAAAACGTCACAAATGTAAAGACATATCCGAAATAGTTAATCTGTCTATAAGTGGTGTCTTGGACATCGATATATAATACTACCAGATATCGTGTCCGCGCCAAAAAACCGTCTCGGCAAATAACGGCTCGCTTGACAGCGCGATCGTATATTGTGTTTAGTTCGTTTGAAACACAGCCAACGTCAATACGTTTCACAATTCCGCAGTGCCTAATAAAAAGTTGCAAAAAAACATACATACATAGACTCACGCCTGTTTCCCAGAAGGGGTAGGCAGAGGCATATTAAACGCCCACTTTTCGCCAGTGTTTTGATCCCACGTAATAGGTGGCGAGCCTATTGCCGCTTATCGGGATATTTTGTTTGCCAGAGCCTCGTCCGTTGATCGGCAGGTGCACCACTTGCAGGTGAGGTTGGCTTGGGACCCTAAGTTCTTGGTGGGAACCCTATGCACCACAACGTACAAAAATTTGCAAACAACAGTTGCAAAAATGATGCCTGAAAATGCAATTTAATGGATGGAGTATCTTACTTTCGGTAAGTAAATACAAAATAAGCTATATTTTAAGCTTAGAATTACCAAATTATAATATATTTTGAACGAAATGAATGATTTAATCCGCCATAAAAAAAAAATCACGCACGTCAAAAAATCTTGACAAGCCACAGATAACAGTGATAACACATACACAAACCGGAACAGTGCATGGAGTAAATTTTTTTTGTAACATTTTTTAATTATTTGTTACCAGAATATCGAAATCGGTTGTTTAAAATTGGTTAAGGCTATTTGGATTATTTGTTATTTTTTAACCACTTACGACACCATCTAGTCTTAAACTAAGGAGAAGCTAGTACTGTGGCTACTAGATATTGGATAAACATATATAGCTACTTCTTTTTAGGGTTCCGTACCAAAAAGGTAAAAAACGGAAGCCTATTACTAAGCCTCCGCTGTCTGTCTGTCCGTCCGTCTGTCTGTCTGTCTGTCACCAGGCTGTATCTCATAAACCGTGATAGCTAGAATGCTGAAATTTTCACAAATTATGTATTTCGGTTGCCGCTATAACAACAAATAAAAAAAAATGAAAATATTAAGGGGGGGTTCCATACAAAAAATTCGGGCAAGTGTGAGTCTGACTCGCGCACCGAGGGTTCCGTACGCATTTTACCTAATTTGAGGTTGAATTACGCTAGTCCTCTAAATCTGTATGAGCGCCCATACAACTTAGAGGACTATCTTAAATGGAGTCTACTATGTATGTATGGGGACACCCTTAAATTTTCCACTTTTTTTATTTTTTGTAATTTTTCCTTTATTTGTGCTGTAAGACCCTGCTTTTGGCCAAATTGCGTGATTCTAGTTCAACCGGAACTACCATTTAGGTTTTCGACCCAAAACCTATAGGGTACTTACGGTTGACCTAGAATCGTCAAAACCAAGGTCTTACAGCAAAAGTAAAGGAAAAAATCCGAAAATTAAAAAAAGTTGAAAATTAAGGTTAATTTTGGTACTTACAAGTTTTCGCAAAAATCAAATTTTGACCATATCTTGTTATTGGGTTGACCCAGGACCCTGATTTTCATACATCTAATAGCAACCATAGACCTCAGTATCTGGTATAAATTTCAATTTGCTAGGTCCACCCGTTCCTGAGAAAATCGGTGGTGACACACGGACAGACAGACAGACAGACTGACAGACAGACAGACGGACAAGAAAGTGATCTTATAAGGGTTTCTTTTTTTACCTTGAGGTACGGAACCCTAAAAACGTGTTTTTTTCGTATTTTTTGCTCAAATTTACTAACTGTAACAGGTAGACGCTTTACATTTTCACAGAATAAGTAGTTGTATATTACCTTTCAAAAATAATAATTAAATAAAGAAAAATTAAACAATAAAGGGGGCTCCCATACAACAAACGTATTTTTTAAGCAATTTGTTACTCGATCTTAATAAACAGGTAGAAACTTAAAAAGTATTTAAGCACACATACAACGACCGTGATGTTTTTATAGATGATGGTACGGAACCCTTCGTGTGCGAGTCCGACTCGCACTTGCCCAATTTTATTTTAAATACCTGCATATCATGCATAGAGACACCCAGACCAAGACAAAAATTCATGTTCAAGCACACAAATATTTGACTTGAGCGAGAATCGAACCCGCGACCTGCGGCGTAGCAGTGGCTTACACTCCCGCGGCGCCAACCGGTCGACTAAACAATACTAACTACTAGTTAAATAACTATTAGTTGAAAAGAAACGAGAGATATCAAAAATATGTACATCAAAACGACAATTATTTAATAAACTCAACTTATTTAAAGGATTCAATTCAGGTATCACATAAAGTTAAAATAATTCTGCAATGTTTAGATATCAACCTTACGATGAAAAATGAAATACATCATTGCGCCAACGGTACCACTTATGATTTCACATTTAGGTACCATAAAATGATTTTAGATTAAAATTGATTGTCTACAACTAATAAGTAAATTAAATTTCTACGTGCTGCGTCACCCGATTAAACCTTACGTAGCTCCACCGCTTAAGTTTGTTTTCAACCGACTTCAAAAAAAGGAGGCAGTCTCAATTCGACTGTACTTTTTTGGATTTGTTACCTCAGAACTCTCGACTGGTTGAACGGATTTTCATTATAATTTTTTTAATTTGAAAGCTTAGTGGCGGGACGCAAGGCGTTTGGTATCATTTTAATTTTGTCCAATTTGAAGGTGGTTTTGTTTTTTGTTAAAAAATAATGATGTTTATTTAATTAAGTTACTATAGTGCGTGTTGTGTTTACCTATTAAAGGTGTGCATTCAGAATCTACGTAATTGTAATAGACTTAATGTGCTTATTAAATGTTAAATGTCTGTTGGTGAACATAAATAAATAAATAGAACTGTCATTGTACCATGAAGATTGAAGATGATTATAAAGATAAGGAATTAAGGTGTATTTTTATTTGTCACATCCTGCGATATCTAGCTTGGTGAGCCGTCGACAATTAATATATTTGAAAACAGGCGTACTTACATATTTTTGTACACTGCATAAAAAGTAAATAAACATTAAACAAAAAAAACCGGTCAAGTGCGAGTCGGACTCGCGCACCGAGGGTTCCGTACAAACCTGTAGGTATATATGTAAAAGTTCACCGGTCATAGTTATGGTATTTTTATTGCCAAATGAAATCCATAACATTACAGTATGAAAAGCTGGAGGAGCATAAATGAAAGAAAAAGGGGTCTTTGTCGTTTGTAATCAGTCATTCTTTATTTTATATTAACATAACTATATCTATCGCTTGTTTTATAATATAACTTAAATACTTATGCCAGCCTTGCAGCAGCCTTGCAAAAGTCTGCTGATGAATGATGGTAAGATTTTTTATCAAAGTTATTGGTTTACAAAGTTTTTAGTGACTATTAGAAATCTGTTACAAAAATACTTATAAAGTACAGAATAATTAGCAAAAAGGTTTGAAGACTATGTAATTATTTGAAATCTCAATCTCAATCAACCTATCACAGTCCACTGCTGGACATAGGCCTCTCCCAACACGCACCACACCACACGGTCCTCAGCCTTCCGCATCCTTTATCTGGGCTATAAGACGTTGCTTCGTACCAAATTTCAAGATTTTGAGTTCACGGGAAGTTCCCTGTAGATTTTGATTCCATTGCGAGTAGTCGCAAGTTTAAAAATATGATTATATTGCTCTTTCTTTTGATTGCGTAGACATAGAACTTTGATTTTGTTACAGCCTAACGGTGTTATATACCTGAGTATTTGATATGAATTTCAATTTAATACCTCTACGCGTTCAAGGGAAAGGGGTAGTAACTTTAAATTTATTAAAAATATTTTTTTATGTGCTGTAACTAAAAAATTACGGTTTTCGCAATTGTTCCTTTATAAGTGATATAAGACGTTGCTTCGTACCAAATTTCAAGATTTTGAGTTCACGGGAAGTACCCTGTGGTTTTGATTCACTTGCGAGTAGGCGCGAGTTTGAAAATATGCTTATATTGCTCTTTCTTTTGATTGCGTTGACATAGAAGCTTGATTTTGTTGCAGCCTTACGTTGTTATATACCTTTATTTTTTTTTTGTTTTACGCGGTGGAAAATCCCCTCGGATCTCCGACTCTTGGGGGAAATAAGAGCCGGAGTATGTGGTGTTTCCACTAAAAACCACCTCGACTTTCTCCATGTACCCGTGTGCCGCAGAGGATAGGGAGGACGGCAGCGCAACACCGCATCTCCTCTTCCTCTGCGGCCCCACCGCGACGCTTCGAATGGTGCGCCCCCATTTGGTCGTGGGAGATAGGGCGCGTGGCAACGCAACACCGACACGCCTCTCCTCCCGCGACCGCACCCGACTGCAAGGGACAGACAGAACTGTCCCCCGCACCCGCACCGTTGGACGCATCCTACGCAGGCCCCTCCAAGCCCACGCGGAGCGTCCCCTCCTGGATCCCTCTTAGCTTCACCGCGGGTGACCAATCCACGGTTACTGAGCCACGTTGTTATAAACCTGAGTATTTGATATGAATTTCAATTTAATACCTCCACGGGTTCAAGAGGTAGTAACTTTAAATTTATTAAAATATTTTTGTATATGCTGTAACTAAAAATTTACGGTTTTCGCAATTTTTCCTTCATATGTAATATAAGACGTTACTTCGTACCAAATTTCAAGATTCTGAGTTCACGGGAAGTACCCTGTAGGTTTTGATTCACTTGCGAGTAGGCGCGAGTTTGAAAATATGCTTATATTGCTCTTTCTTTTGATTGCGTTGACATAGAAGCTTGATTTTGTTGCAGCCTTACGGTGTTATATACCTGAGTATTTGATATGAATTTCAATTTAATACCTCTACGCATTCAAGACAAAGGGGTAGTAACTTTAAATTTATTAAAAATATTTTTTTATATGCTGTTACAAAAAATTTACGGTTTTCGCAATTTTTCTTTTATAAGTGATATAAGACGTTGCTTCGTACCAAATTTCAAGATTCTGAGTTCACGGGAAGTACCCGGTAGGTTTTGATTCCAAAGCAAGTTTGAAAATATGCTGCAATTTGCAGGATATACGGCTGTATCTTTTGATTGCGTTGGATTAGAAGTTTGATTTTTTTACAGCTCTATGGAACCGTAGATTCGAGTATTTAGTATAAATTTCAGTTTGATAACGCCTCCACGCATTCCTGAGGAAAGGGTCTTGACAGACGGACGGACAACAAAGTGATCCTATAAGGGTTCCGTTTTTTCCTTTCGAGGTACGGAACCCTACAAAAGTAAGGCTAATCTATAACTGCTATTATATAACGATGCGGCGGGGACCAGATAGTTAAATTATAAGTAATGTTTATTAAGAAACATAGATGGCCGAAACTTAAAAGTAAAGAACTAGTAAACTTCTACGTTCATTCATAATATAAATTATTTTAGTGTTCTGCGCGAGTCCATATAATAATATGTCATAGTCCATACCATATAGTAAAATTCGAATTCGAAATTCGAAAAAATAAGAAAATAAACGAAAATGACGTTTTTTGTCACGACTGGTCGTAAGTATTAGATAACATTTTTATGATTTGTGACTTTATTACTCGGTCTCATGGTTGTAATTTGGTTGAACTTAAAACTGTTTTACAACATTTGTCTCTGTTTGGTAGGAATCAAATGTCGCGGACAGATTTTAGCTAAGATTTTGTACGTGACTCGTCATCTTGTCCTAGTAGTATTATATATCGATGGTCTTGGAATGTTGTGCAGTGGAAATGATATGCTATGGGATTGTTATTATATGTATTTATAGAGTACCTAAAAGTAGTAAATTAAATTTATTTTTTGAACAATTGACCAAAATTATGAAAGTTACAACAAAATATCGCAAAAGAAAAGTCATAATAGCAGGCGATTTTAACATAGATATGCTTAAACAAAACAATATGTCACGGGAGCTAAAGTGTTTACTTTTGAATTATAACTTAAAATTACAATTAAAACAACCTACAAGATTAGCTAGTGGTACCTGTGTTGACAACTTCGCACATAATTTAGGGAAAAATGCGAATCTCATGTAACAGAGTTCAGCTTATCAGATCATACGGCCCAAATACTCAAATTTACAGTAAATCAATCTTGTTTAATTGATAACTGGTTTATAAGACGCCGTGACTATTGTATTGAAAACATGCAACTGTTTAAAGGGCACATTGAATGTCTTTCTTTTTCAGAAATCTATAGCACAGAAAGTTCTAATACAGCCTATGACACTTTCATGGATACGTTTGCGGTTCTATATGACCTATGTTTTCCTTACAAATTTATCAAAATAAACACCAATAATAAACTAAAATGGATTTCCCAAGGCGTGAAAAAATGCATCAAAAAGAAAAGAAATTTACTGTGGCATTATAGACTTAATAAAAACGAAACAAACAAACACAAATTTAAAAACTACTCTAAGATTTATAAAAAAGTTATTAAGGTTACACAACGTTCGCAAAATGATTACAAAATAACAACCGCACCTAACAAACAATAGCAGTAAACTACTTGCATCGATGTTCATGGCGCCAAGTACTCCTAAAGACATATTAACAGTTATACGGTCTCTAAAGAATACCAATAGTGTCGGGTTCGACGAAATCTCAACACGGATAATTAAGTATGTCGCTGGTGATATCTGTGAACACTTAAGTCATATACTTAACCTAACTATAGTCTCCGGCGTATATCCAGATAACATGAAGACTTCTATCGTCAAGCCACTATTTAAAAAAGGTAACAGCCATCACATGGATTCATACAGGCCTATTGCGATAACGTGTACCACATCTAAGATATTTGAAAAATACATTCATGAGCAAGTCTACAAATACCTAGAGAAATCGAATATTCTAACAGAAAAACAGAAGGGTTTTCGAAAAAACAAAACCATAAATATGGCAATTTATGATTTTTTGCGCAATGTTATTACTAGTGTTGATAAAAATAATCTCATATGCTCTATTTTTTGCGATATGACCTCAGCATTTGATTTTGTGGATCATGACATTTTATTGAATAAATTAGAGCGATATGGCATTCGAGGAAATGTGTTAAAATTGTTGGAAACTTATCTTAAAAATCGTAAACAGTACACTCAGATATCTATGGTCAATTCCAACTCACGTAAGGAAGTGATTTATACATCTGATCCAAGAATAGTTCGATACGGTGTTCCACAGGGAAGCGTGTTGGGTCCGTTACTATTGATTATTTATATTAATGATTTACCGAGAGTAACTGAATTTCCAATTTGTCTCTTTGCCGATGACAGCACAGTCACTGTCAGTGCTAGAAATACGGACTGTTTTGAGAAGGACATAAATGATACGGTGCAATCAGTAATGTCATGGATGGATGATAATAATCTTAAAATGAACTTAACTAAAACAAAAGCCATGTTCTTTAGTCAACGGACAACATCGCCTCAAGTAAATGTTAACTATCACGGGACATAACTAAATATAGTGAATTCAACAAAATTTTTAGGCATCATAATTGATAATGGTGTAATATTACACCTCTGCCTACCCCTTCGGGGATACAGGCGTGAGTCTATAAAATATATAAAAATAATAATTGATAAAAAGCTGACTTGGAAAGACCATATAGAACAACTAAACAAGCGGTTGAACTCGAATGTTTACGCTCTGTCTAAGCTAGCGCGCGTTATTAATGTGTCGTCGCTTAGCACAGCATATCATGGCATAACAGACTCAATCCTAAGATTCGGCATAATTGTTTGGGGCAACTCTACTAACAAGGAACATTTATTTAAGTCCCAAAAAAAATGTATCCGAGCAATGTTTGGCCTCAAATTAACAGACACTTGTAGACCATTTTTCATTAAGTATAACATACTAACTCTACCGTCACTGTATGTCTACGAAGTTGCTGGTTTTGTAAAAGCAAATCCGCATCTTTTTGACCAACTATCAGTTGTCAACAATCGAAACAGGCGTGATAATGAACAGTTATGTGTAGTGAAGTCTACTACAGCGCTCATGCACAAAAGCATATTTTGTATGGCACCCGTTATCTATAACAAGTTACTAAAGCACATCAAACTGTTAAATATTAGCACTTTTAAACAACAGCTTAAGAAACATCTGACCCAGAAATGCTACTATACCATAACGCAGTTTTTAACAGATAAAAATTGTATCCTGTAGGTCACTTTCTTAATGTCCCTGACGCCTGCCATTATGACATTCTTCAAACATTAGTACTTATACTGTGACTACCTGTATTTATTGCGAACATATTATAATTTAAATTACTTGTGACATATTTTTATGATTTTTTAATTTTGAATCACTTGAGACATTTATATATTTTACTAGCTGCTGCCCGCGACGTCGTCTGCGTGAACGCTATACAGCACCTAACTATTAAATAAATACCTACGATTATACCTTTTAAAAAATACGCGGCGGCGATAGCCCAGTGGTGTATGTAACGGACTGCCGAGACGATGGTCTTGGGTTCGATCCCCAGCTACCCCTGGCACACACCTATGACTTTTCGAAGTTATGTGTGTATTAATAGATATTAATTAATTAGCGCTCGCTTAACAATGTGCCCGGTAGACGGCAATAGGCTCGCCCCCTATAACATTGGGACCGAAACATATCTGGCGAAGTGTGGGTGTGTAATACACCTCTGCCTACCCCTTCGGGGATAAAAGGCGTGAAGATAAGAGAAGATATACCTTTTAAAATAACATTCATTTACCCGTTCCTTCTTTATATTTCATACCTGCAGAAAGTGTAGTAACAGAGGGAGACTGTCTTTTGTAAAATTGACCTTCAAAAAGTGCTGATTTTCAGCCTGCTTTGAATAAATGACTTTATGACGATTCTGCTGAATTAAGTCATAAGTTGTGACTGAAGCAGATGGAGAAAATAAGGAATACATAACAGGGTAAAATACATACTTATAGGACTTCTCGATATGCAACATTAGTGGTTTGGCTCTCCGCAGCCAAAATGTAAAGAGAGTCAGGACTGGTGACGCAGGAGCAAGCGACATACAGGCCACCCGCTGCCCTCAATGTCTGCCTCTGCGACTTATTGATGGTCATCGCGAAGCAAACACTCACGGGGAACTGTATGCGCTTGAATTATGAGGTATGGGAGGAATGCGTGGTATAAATACTGCCTCGCTGACACCACAACTAGTAAAAATTTCCTAAATGGAGTGTCTGTGGAGCGAGATGACTTTCAAGCGAGTCACGTTACACAACAGACAGGTGTTCAGCACGCGGTCATCAATTACTTCGACTTCATCTCTAGTAACACGCCTCAAAGCTCGTAGAAAGTCTTCAGACAGATGATGGCGATACTTCTCCCAGAAAGCTACCGCGTTCGCGACTCCACAGAACACCAAGATGACGTCAAACAGATGACGCATGCGGCTGGGACTGTCACTGACGCTCGCCTCCGCGAGGTTGTCATCCCAGTATTGGTCACCGTCGAGAAAGTGACGTACTACGCAGCATGTGCGGTAAGTGGGATACTCCAAGCCATCAAATGTCCTCAGAAAGGCGAAAGACGTTGGGCCTCGGACCGTGTGAAGTAACAACCGCAGAAAATAGCATTCGACATTATTACACAAATAATATAAAAGTACGGTATAAACTCTACAAAATGCGGTGTCCTTGAAACTTCCCGAAAAACCTTCCACAGCACCTGCTCGTCAACGTCGTTAAATACACCCTTTTGCTTGTCGTACGTGTAATAGGAAGGCATCTCGTCATACGTAAGGGACCTCCCAAACTGATCGATTTTACAGAGCCTGAAAAATGCCAAGAGAGTTGTTTGACGCGGATTTTCCAAGTGCTCAGCAACGCTGTCGGGATCAAAATATATGCGCTGGCCGTTCTCTAGGTGGTCGTGTAAATGCATTACGGTAGGATACTTCTCATGTATCTAGAGAACACCAGTATCCGCCGAACCGCTTCAGACGTAACAATAAATAAATGGCTGTGTGTGAGTAAAAATAATCTAGCTAGTTTCACATCTCACTAATGTTTATATACCTACATTTAATCCAAACAAAGGTACGTGCTATATGTATATCCCGGAAGACAATTTAAAGCAAGTTTACATGCGACATGAAAATTTTATTAAGAAGCAATAATTACACCAATGTGACCAAAATGTTTATTTTGTACTAACTCTATTACTATTTATTCTGACAGAAATGATGAAAGCAATCGAGTGTGGCGATGGTGTAGTTAATTAAATAACTTCAACTAATAGTCTTGCTCATCTCTGAAACGAATTACAAAATACAATTTTTAAGAAGAAAATGTACAACTCCATCTATGACTTTTGAAAACAACTATTAACGTCGCCAACATGTTCAAATTTAAATTATTTATATCCAAAAAGGGCTTACACATGTAATTCGACTTGATGTTTTTGAACTCTCTTAGATGGCGCTGCATTAAAATTGTCTTGATTCTATATATTCAATTAATTATGTTTATCAGCCTAAGTTACTTATATTGCGTGATTTTTATAGTGTGAAGCTAGCTTATAGCACAGTTAACATAATAACAACATTCAAATATGCATTGTTACATTACACGTTGTTACAGAATGCGTTGAAGAAATAAAGGTTCTCTGCTCGTTCCCTGTAGATCATAGCGTGATAATATGTAGCCTATGTGGTGACCCGACTTTTTAATAATATTTGTGCCAATTTTAAAGTAAATCCATGCAGTACTTTTTTACTTTATCCCGGATATAAGGACAAACAGATAAACAGATAAACAGACAAACAGACAAAAATTCTAAAAACTATATTTTTGGCCTCGGTATCGATAGTAGATCATACTCCAATTATTCTTTTAAAAAAATATTCAATGTACAGTTTTGACTTTCCTACCATTTTATTATATGTATAGATAATGCTGAAATGTTATTTACTGATAGTTTGACTTAATCGTTGATACTTAAACCATGGACATAAATGAAATCACTGCTAAAATATTTCTGCTAAAATATTTCTGATGTGTGTTTATTATGTATAAATGTGTGTTTTGTGTTTTGTTAATTTATATGCAATGTAGTTTCTAATGCAATCAAATTACTTGACTTCCTGTAAGTATTAATTATATTTTATTAATAATATAAAACTTTATTCTTCATTTAATATGTCTGTCGTCTGTATTTTTGTTTTTAATTCTGCTTTAAAAGCGTTCGGTAATCTTATGTACCAATAAAATTTCGTTATGGCATACGAAATTTTATTATACTGGCAAAACATTTTTAAGAATTCTTTGTAACAACTTGCATGCAAGCTAAAACTCCTAAAATTCCTTTCAAAATTATTGCTACATCTTCTACCTCCTTCACCTCGATGGAATATCTCTTTTTGGAGGTTATTGTCAAGGGTGTAAAAACTATTTTGGGTGTTGTCTATTGTCCCCCCGCTGTTGACTACTTCTCCAGTTTCGAAGCGATTCTGGAATCTTTAGGGTCGGAATATACACATCACATAATAATGGGTGACTTTAATACCGATCTCCTCACTCCCCACTCTCCTCGTTCACGTAAGCTCCTCCAAATTATTGAATCAGCCAGTCTTCATAATTCACCACTTGCAGCTACCCACCAAAACAACAATGGGGAAGACACCTGGCTTGATTTAATTCTTACCTCCAACCCTTCCCTTATATCCTGTCATGGCCAATATCCTGCTCCCGGTTTTTCCCACCATGACCTCATATTCCTGTCATATATCCTCAAACCACCCAAACCCAAGCCTAAAGTGTTGCACCTGCGTAACTTTGCCCGGATGGATGTAAATAAGTTGGTTGAAGATGCTTCTCATATTAATTGGGAGCCTTTGCTGGCGGCTGGCACTGTAGATGACAAGGTTGATATCTTCAATAATGTACTAGTCAACTTGTATAATGTCCATGCCCCAGTTAGAAGGGTTAAATTGAAACGCCCTCCAGCCCCGTGGATGACCATAGGGGTAAGAATGGCAATGAGACGCAGGGACCGAGCATTCCGCAAATATAAAAGAGATCGTACGGACGACAATTGGGCCTCTTTCAAAGCTGCAAGGAATCGGTTTAACCAGATGGTACGTAACGCCAAACGCCGCCATATTCTTGAAAACATTGTCCCCAGCTCTCCAGCTGCTACTTGGAAGTTCCTTGGAACACTTGGCGTCGGCAAACAGCAGCAATTCGACCTTCCGAATAATATCGGCTTGGATGATATTAATTGTCATTTCGCCACTACTCCTTCAATTTGTCATCTAACCCGGGATCGGACGGTCGAATACGTGGCAAATTTGCACCGGGTTAACATAGATCCATTTCAGTTTTCTCCAGTTACACCAGGTGAGATCAAGAAGATTATCCTGTCCATCAAAACAAAGGCTGTGGGATTCGATGGCATTGGTCGACAAATGGTTATGCCAATTTTAGACCAACTCTTACCTGCAGTATCCCACATTATTAACTTTTCCTTAAATTCTTGTGTCTTTCCCTCCTTATGGCGTAAAGCCTTTATCCGACCCTTACCTAAGATCCCCAATCCGTCATTACCCAGTCACTTCCGTCCCATTTCCATACTTCCATACCTCTCCAAAGTGCTGGAAGCCTGTATCCATAAACAATTATCTCACTTTGTACATGTCAACAATTTTTTAAGTCCTCTTCAGTCAGGGTTTAGGCCAGGACACAGCACTACCTCTGCCCTGTTAAAAGTGACTGACGATATTAGGGCGGGCGTTGAGGATTCCAAGGTTACTGTGTTAGTCTTGGTTGACTTTTCGAACGCCTTTAATACCGTCAGTCACGATATTCTCCTATCCATCCTCTCCCATCTTATGGTCTCATCTGATGCACTGGATTGGTTTTCCTCTTATCTTCGGGAGCGTCAGCAGGCGGTTCGCATTGATGAATCATTATCATCTTGGCGAGTTCTCGACTCTGGCGTTCCACAGGGCGGCATTTTATCTCCTCTTCTTTTTGCTCTTTTCATTAATCTCCTGACCCTTGATCTTCGGTGTACGTATCATTTGTATGCTGATGACTTGCAGTTATACTCTCAGGCCACGGTAGATAATCTAACTGCTGCCATTAACGCTGTGAATAATGATTTGACTGCTATTAAACATTGGTCCGATAGGTTTGGACTTCATGTCAACCCTTCAAAATGCCAGGCTATTATTATAGGAAGTAATCGTATGATGAGCAGAGTTAAGGCACTATCTCTTCCATCGATTTTATTTGATGGAACTGTAATAAAGGTAACTTCGAGTGTCAAAAACCTAGGATTGCATATCGACGAATCTCTTAGTTGGCAAGCTCAAGTCACGAATGTGAGTAAGCGAATTACTAGGTCCCTGCGAACTCTCTATCGCTTAAGACATTTTCTTCCCGTCAGGACAAAGGTAACGCTGGTGCAAACTTTACTCTTTCCGGTCATCGTCATATCATCATCATCATCAGGTCATAACAAACATCACCATAATGGTGATGTTTGTTATTTTGACCTGAATGCAGACCTTCTCGATAAACTTGACCGTCTTCTCAATAACTGCATTCGATTTATTTTTAATCTTCGCAAGTATGACCATGTGTCTGCTTTCCGTTCCGAACTTCGCTGGTTGCCCATTCGTCAGCGCCGAAGGTTGCGCACTCTCACGACTCTTTTTTCTCTTCTTCATTCCCCAAGTCCTCCGGTATACCTAATGTCTAATATTCAATACTTAAGCTCGATTCATTCAAAAGATCTTCGCTTTTCTAACAATCTCTAACTTTCATGCCCCGCTCACACTTCTGGCCTTGTCCACTCTTCCTTCACTGTCCAATCAGTTCATTTTTGGAATTCCCTGCCTCTGGAGATCGGGATGGCTGCTAATCGTTGGACGTTCAAGGTTAAGGCACGCGAGCATATTCGCAAAGAGTTATTAGCACAATCATCATAATTTTTCACATCAATAAAACAGTATATATATATTATATATATTTATTTATTATATTTAGTTACATATAGGTGATTATTTATATGATTTAAATATATATTTATCTAGAATGTATAAGTATATGTAGTCATATTGTATAAAATATGTATGTATTGTATATTATTATATTTATGTTGCTTGTCATATACATTTATTAATTTGCTCAACTCTTTAAACTAATTTGTACACCTACTACAATTATCTCTGTATCACCCTATGGTTGACTGGGAGAAAATGCCTCGATGGCATTAAGTCCGCCATTGTACTTACATCGTGTATCGTACATAAAGTTTAAATAAATAAAAATAAATAAAACTTGTATTGTATCACTCATGTTTTACGAAACAAATTTATTCTTATTCTATTCAGCCCTGTATATAAACTGTCCCACTGCTGGGCACGGGCCTCTTCTCACTATGAGAAGGATAAGGCCATAGTCCACCACGCTGGCCTAGTGTGGATTGGTAGACTTCACATATCTTTCGAGAACATTTTGGAGAACTCTCAGACATGAAGGTTTCCGAAAAGTCATAGGTGCGCGCCGTGGATTCGAACCCGGACCCTCTGCGTAGCACTCTGTCGGTCTCTCCACTAGGCTATCGCTGCCTTGCTGGTATAAGCTCTTATTAGCTTAGTCGGAGATAGTATCATAAATCACCTTTGGTATTTATTCAATATGTATATTATGTAGATTTATGCTATATTATGGATCTATGTTTTATTTTTAACATATTATGTCCGATGTCTACACTATAATATTATAAAAAGGAAAAATTTGTATTTTTGTTTGTTTGTTTGTTTTTTTGTTTGTAATGGATAAACTCAAAATCTTCTGGACCGATTTTAAACATTCTTTCACCATTAGAAAGCTACATTATCTGCGAGTAACATAGGCTATATTTTATTTTAGAACAATATAGGGGTCCGTAAGATATTTGGGTTTTTCGGGTACGCGAAGTAGTTTTCTCAGGACGCGGGTGAAACCGCGGGAAACGGCTAGTATTTAATAATTGTGCATGTATTGTAATATTATGTTAATTTATGTATCCTATAGTCTAAACATTCATCTGGGTGACGTTCAAATATATTTTCTCTGCATGTCATTCTTTACATCTAATTCTTTTCTCTCTGGACCACTTCTAAGGTAAACTGGGATAATGCATTTGTCATAAAGACGCATGCATACAATGTGTATTCAAAATGTTATTCGCAGGGGACCCTGTTGGATTTAGAGCTCTCCTAATTTTCATCTCAATAGAATTGTATTCCTATTAGTAGGATTAGGTGTTCTATACACGCTTGGCAGACGGGTTGGTATAGGGTTTGATTTTGAAATATCATTTCCACGTATATTTTCGGTGGCCGTCTTTTACGACACCTACGGAATGAAATGGGTTAATGACACTGTATTTGGTCGGTCGGGACGTGACGACCTCACCGCCCACTGGGGGAGTTACTCTGACGAGTAGATACTCGTCATAGTATCTCCCCAGCGCAAGCAGTCAACCGAAAAATGGCAGTCAAACCATCCGAACCTGGCGGAAGTAAATCCCAAGGTGCTAGATGGGCAGCAGCGTCCAGCTCTAAAGACTTCTGCCACTGCGATCGCCAATACGCCTGCCAAGCGTGGCGATTACGGCAAATCCCCCTAAACATGAACCACATCAATAAAAACCGGCCCCTAACCCCGGCGGCCCCGCTAGTCCTGGTTATGGTAGCGGCCATGGTAACGGCGGGGCAAAGGTTGCGAAGAATCTCCGGAAGATATCGGGCTACCACCACCAACGACAATTGGCCCTGGCAACACTAAGCACGCGCACACTGCGGACCGACGAGAAGATTGTCGAGCTGGAAGAAGAATTGAGCAAGTTGCGATGGGATATCATAGGCCTATCTGAAGTCCGAAGACAGGGGGAGGACTCGATAGTTCTCAATTCCGGTAACATGCTCTTCTACCGGGAGGGCGACCAACAGTCCCAAGGTGGTATCGGGTTCCTCGTCCACAAATCTCTCGTGACCAACGTGGTAAATATCGGGAGTGTGTCGAGCAGGGTAGCGTACCTTATACTCAGAATATCCAAGCGGTATTCGCTGAAGGTCATACAGGTATACGCTCCGACCTCGACACATCCCGATGAGGAGGTGGAGGCCATGTACGAGGACATATCTCGGGCTATATATGGCTTTAAAACCCATTACACTGTGGTCATGGGAGATTTTAACGCGAAACTGGGCAAACACGACGGTGATGAGCTGAGAGTGGGGCAATTTGGATATGGGCATCGGAATTCCCGGGTTCACTTGCTGGCTAGCTTTATGGAGAAGGAAGGACTCTATATGATGAATTCCTACTTCAAGAAGCGAGAATGCCGCAAGTGGACCTGGGCAAGTTCAGACGGTGCCACCAAAAATGAGATTGACTTTATCATGTCGACGAAGAGGCAAATATTCAATGATGTCTCTGTGATCAATTCGTTTAAAGTGGGGAGCGATCACCGAATGGTAAGAGGCACATTGAATATCTGTACAAGCCTCGAACGGTCGAGGTTGATAAAGTCCACGCTCCGACCGGCACCGGTTCATATCCAAAACCCCGAGAGCTTTCAGCTCGAACTCAAGAACCGTTTCGAATGCCTGGGCGAATGCGTAGATGTGGACGAGTACAGTAACGGGTTCGTGGATGCTGTCCATACAACAGGGGCTAAATTCTTTAAGCCCCAGAAAAGCAAGAGAACCAACAAGATCTCAGGTCCGACCCTCGAGCTGTTATAGGAAAGGCGCAAGATGGTTCTGCTATCCTCCGACGACATGCCGAAATATCGGCACCCCAACAGACAGATCTCTAAGTCTCTGACTCGCGATGTCCGCCAATACAACACAAAATGTGTTCGTGAGGCGATCGAGCAGAATAAGGGATCCAAAGTGTTCCAGAGAGATTTGTCTGTTAGGCAGAGCCAGCTGACAAAGCTGAAGGCGGAGGATGGCAGAATCGTATCGTCCAAGTCTGAGCTCTTGGAGGAGATCGAAAGGTTCTATGGACAGCTATACACGACAACGCAACAACCCGCAAGTACTCCAGTGTCAGACCCTAGAGCTAGATTAACCCGACACTATACCGAAGATATCCCGGACGTCAGTGTGCACGAGATTAGTGTGGCTCTCAAATAGCTCAAAAACAACAAGGCGCCGGGTGATGACGGAATTACGAGCGAGCTTCTGAAGGCCGGCGGTACACCCGCTATAGAAGCCCTTCGGAAGCTATTTAATTCCGTCATTCTCGAGGGTACAACGCCACAGGCGTGGCATAGAGGTGTGGTGGTGCTTTTCTTTAAGAAAGGGGATAAAACCCTCTTAAAGAACTACAGACCCATCACACTTCTGAGACACGTCTACAAGCTGTTTCGAGGGTCATCAGGAATCGTCTCGAGAGCAAGCTAGACGACTTCCAGCCTCCCGAACAAGCCGGTTTCCGTAAAGGCTATAGTACCATAGACCACATACATACGCTGCGGCAGGTTATACAGAAGTCCGAGGAGTATAACCAGCCTCTATGCTTGGCGTTTGTGGACTATGAGAAAGCCTTCGATTCGATCGAAACCTGGGCGGTGCTACAGTCTCTCCAACGGTGCCGGATTGACTACCGATATATCGAAGTGCTGAAGTGTTTGTATGAAAACGCCACTATGTCTGTCCGCCTCCAGGACCAGAATTCGAAACCTATTTAACTCCAGCGAGGGGTCAGACAGGGGGATGTCATATCCCCGAAACTGTTTACCACTGCGCTGGAGGATGTTTTCAAGCTTTTGCACTGGAATGGACTCGGCATCAACATCAACGGCGAGTACATCACTCACCTTCGATTCGCAGACGATATCGTAGTCATGTCTGAGACCATGGAAGACCTAGGCACAATGCTCGATGGCTTCTGTAGAGTCTCCCAACAAGTAGGTCTTAAGATGAACATGGACAAGACGAAAATCATGTCGAACGTCCATGTTGTACCTGCTCCTATTCAGGTTGGGAACTCTACGCTCGAAGTTGTCGACAATTAGTATATCTACCTGGGACAAGTAGTCCAATTAGGTAGGTCCAACTTCGAGAAGGAGGTCAATCGTCGAATCCAACTCGGTTGGGCAACGTTCGGGAAGCTACGACATATCTTCTCGTCCGATATCCCGCAGTGTCTCAAGACGAAAGTCTTTGACCAGTGTGTGTTGCCAGTGATGACTTACGGATCAGAGACGTGTTTGCTCACTATGGGCCTTATCAGAAGGCTCAAGGTCACTCAGAGGGCGATGGAGAGAGCTATGCTTGGAGTTTCCCTGCGAGATCGAATCAGAAATGAGTAGATCCGCAGTAGAACCAAAGTCGCCGACATAGCTCTCCGGATAGTCAAGCTGAAGTGGCAGTGTGCAGGGCACATAGCTCGAAGAACCGATGGCCGTTGGGGCAGAAAGGTTCTGGAGTGGCGGCCACGTACCGGACGACGCAGCAGAGGTAGGCCCCCCGCAAGGTGGACCGACGATCTCGTCAAGATCGCGGGAGGTGGTTGGATGCGGGCGACTCAAGACCGGTCTGTGTGGAGAACCTTGGGGGAGGCCTATGTCCAGCAGTGGACGTCGTTTGGCTGATATGATGATGATGATTTGGTCGGTCACCATATGGACATGAATAACTCTTACAGCAATTCACAGTCTAAAGCCTTTACAGGGTGTCACAAGACCCATCACCAAGCCGAAGTCTATTCGTTTTGGACATCATGCCAAGTCATACTAATCAAAAATAAAACATGGGAAATGATTTCTTTTTTACCCGACTGCGCGACGCAAAGGAGGGTAATATTTTTATCAGTCTATGTAGGTATGTATGTATGTTTGTTTCTATGTGGCGTTCTAGAGACCAAATGCGTAGGCCGATTTTTATGATTCTTACGTCAATCGATTCATCTTAACCTTGCGAGTGTCACTAACGACATGACAGTAATCAAAATTTACCACAGCGACAACCAGACGCCATATTGTCAAAATGAAAAAAAAAGTCGATGAACTATGTCAAGTGGGTTGTCGTTGAATAGGTATTTTAAAATCATCTTTAGGTTCATTTTATCATTTTTCATTTTAATTAATAGTTTAGGATTTATAACGATTTAAAGTTGTTTAACAAAAAAAAATTCTCGCTAATTTTCTTACTAATAAGTTTTTATTTCAAGTATAAACGATATACAAACACTTGATTGCGAAATTTACCATCTTACGAAGTCAATGAATCGTAACTAAAAAGTCATCATCCTCATAGCGTTATCCCAGTTTCAATCTGGGGTCCGCTTTCGAGTCTAACCGGATTTGGCTGAATATTAGCTTTTGCACGGAGCGACTGCCTGTCTGCGCTCCGCAACCCGAAGGGATAGCGATATTCCATGGTTTAGACTAGCGTCAATTTATTTAGAAGGTACTGACGCCCTATAACGACTGTCAAAGATCTTCATGACAACTGGGACCGACGGCTTATCGTGCTCTCCGAGGCACGGGACAAGCGATAATTAACAATTCATTACTTCGCTACAATTATGTGCATAACTCCGAAAAGTCATGGGTGCGCGCCGTGTTTTCGAACCCGATACCCTCTGCATGGCAGTCTATTGGTATATCCACTCGGCTATCGCTGCCTAAATCGTAACTAAAAAGTATCAAATAAAAAAAATAATTTAAAGAAAAACAAAATACCCGACTGCATAAAAGCTAATTTTAAAAAATACGTGAATAAAATAACTTAAATAAAATCTAAAAAGAAAGAAACAAGCCCAGTTGTTTAGAATTACCTATGTTAAGTAATATGCAGAACAGAACGACTCATAGTCGGCGGGCATTCAAATTTTACCAATCAAATCTTCCCAAGGGGCCCCGACAGTGAGTCGTTCTGTTCTGCATATTAAAGTACTGGGCTTGTGTCTTTCTTTTTAGTTTCTATTTAAGTTAATTTTTCCACGTATTTTTTAAAATTAGCTTTTATGCAGTCGGGTTTTTTGTTTTTCTTTAAATTCTTTTTTTTTGCAAATAATCATATATTTAAGCCGCTTTTAAAAGAGTGTGCGTGCAATTATCGGTATATTTAGTTATCCATGGGTGCATAGGACATCCATAGAAGGGGTTGGCGTGGTAATTGTATCGATGTTGTACCTAATTACAAAAATTGTCTTGTAACTTTGAGCCTCAATATCTCCTGAACCAGTAACTTCCCAGGTATGGTGCCGAAATAAAAAATGTTCGTAATGATTGGTACAATATGGGGTTTCAGTTTTCGTTAAGGGTCTTTTTACACCCTGTATTACTAGAGTAAAGCCTCTTCTAAGTTGCTTCACAATAATCCTTTGAGTCAATAGGAGGACTTGTTCTACCATACCACGCTGGCCAGACGGGTGAAATAGGGTTTGATGTCAAGTTTCTCGTCGGTTCGCAAAGATATTATTTTTATTTTTTATATTTAGAATAGTCTCACGCCTGTATCACCGAAGGGGTAGGCAGAGGTATTTTGCTACACCCACTTTTCGACAGCTTTTATTTTAATCCCACGTAATAAGGGGCGAGCCTATTGCAGTACCGGGCACATTACCAGACTACATGCTGCTACTAAAAATTTCCTAACGGAAAAACCCAATAACACTTTGCCCGACCCGGGGATTGAACCCGAGACCTCCCAATCCCACGCGCACATTTATGCCGCGAGACCAAAGAGGCAGATATTATTTGCTGCGTTTATTTTCTGTATGCGACACCCACTTATTATACTGTATTTTTATTTATCACTTGTGGTACATTAAAAATATGCATATTCATATTCTTCGGATACCGGTCGCTTCAATCTGTGCACCTTTTTATACCGGCTAGTCGTTTTACGATAGATCATTAGGTACCATAGACAGTAGATATAATTCTAATTTATTGCTAATTTATCTCTATTTAATGTCCTTGACCATACTCTCTCGCCATATTTAGACCAAGCTAGTCTTAAATGGCTCACCTATATCTATTTCTAAAATTACTATTCTGCATATTAATAAGTAGGTACAGATGCGTCATAAAAATGTCTAAGAGCATAAAAATAGTTCAGCAACTACTTTAAAATGCTAATACGCACCTAAGACGAAAACAATGATTATGCAACTAAGTAGGTAAAATCTAAAAATATATAAAATCAAAATACCTGTCTATAATGACAACATATCTAGGACCTCCACACATAGCTATCTGATCCCAAAAACTACGGCAGCCACTTATAGGTACTTATGTTTTTAAATACTCACTTTTTCTTTGGGGAGCGTGAGCACTTAAAAGGATTTTCCGAAATTTCCACGGGATCGCGAAGTAACGGTTAAATGAACATCATAGCTCTGTCCCCCCTAACCCCCCCCCCCCCCTAGTTATATATAAATGACTTGAACTAAAAACTCGTAACTCGTAAATAACAGTGTAAGTAAATCATGGTGTGTGACGAGGACAAAAATTAGTTGATCCGGGAAGCAATCGAAACCATGGCCTTCAACTTATTGGTCAAGGTCAATAACCAAATTAAAGTATCCGATCATACGATCAGTATAACTGAAACCTAGTATTCAATGTTTTTGTCCGACGGTATTTGTTTATTTGTGCCGACTTCTCTCCAAAATGGTTAGAAAATATCTGACGGGCCGTTCAACAGCAGGCGGACTTACAATCCAGTTCTATATAAATAGTATTTAATTTTAAAAGACTGCCTCCTGCCTGATCCAGTAGATAGCGTATGCGTCTGCTAATCAGGAGGTCCCGGGTTCGATTCCCGGGTCGGGTAAAAGTGTTACTGGGTTTCACCGAATTCTCAATAGCATCTCGGAGTCTGGCGAATTGCCCGGTAATGCCAATAGGCTCGCACCCTATTACGCGAGACCTAAAATTCATAAGGCGAAATATGGGTGTAATATTAAACCGCTGCCCATCCCTTCATTGATACAGGCGTGAATCTATAAAATATCACTAATATACTATCCCCTTTGACTGCCTTTGTGGTGCAGCGACACTACAACCACTTCTGTACTACAATGTGTCCTGCGCAGTTGGCTGATTGAGGCTGACTGCTGTGGCCTAAATTCGGCTTAGAGAATTCCACAGTATTTGTGTGAGCGTGGAGTTATCTATTCAAAATGTTGTGTTTGGGATGACTTCTGGATATAGTCTAAGGCATATCACAGAGCTCTTGGAAATAATAATGGAGATTGATTCCGCAGTTATCTAATTACGCCATACCAAATAACCTACTTATTTGAACATTTATGTCTTATATTTTTATTAAAGTCACTAGGATTAAATCCTGAACGGAGGTAACTTTACAAACATACAGCCAACGGAGAAAAAGAACACCTAGGCATTAAAAAAAACATTAATTTATCATCATCCTCCTAGCGTTATCCCAGTTTGAACCCGGGGTTCGCTTTCTAGTCTAACCGGATTTGGCTGAATATTAGCTTTTCCACGGAGCGACTGCCTGTCTGACCTCGCAACCCGAAGGGATAGCGATATTCCATGGTTTAGACTAGTGTCAGTTTATTTTAGATGTACTGACGCCCTATAACGACTGTCAAAGATCTTCATGACAAACGGGACCGACGGCTTAACGTGCTCTCCGAGGCAAGGGACAAGCGAAGCTCTGCATGGCAGTCTGTTGGTATCTACACTAGGCTATCGCTGCCTCTCATATCACATACATACATATACATATTCCATAAAAATACTTAAGCATTCATATAATAAACATTAATTAACTTACTTTTGGTATTCTCTCCGGCGTACAGATCATATAGAGTTCCCACAATATTCAACACGAGGATGGCACAGAAACATTCCAGGAATAATTGTTGTGCCGGCGTCATAGGTTGTTCAGCATGTCTGTCAGCGTAGGTATGACAGTAGTGAAGCGTGTTTATCGAAGCACGGAGCTTGTACTTTCGCGCCCACTTCGAAGCGCACTCTTCGAAGCGCTGCGAAGCATTGCTGGCTGGTCCGTGAGGGCATCGGGAGCTGACGCAGAATCCGCGGTGGATCTGCGTTCGGTTGAAGTGTCGATAGATTTCGTCCGAGTATTCCTGTTTAATATGGTATCGTTAATTGTAAAGGTTACTACTGTGCAGCCTTTGGCAGACTGGTGAAGATAATTGCTTGGGAGTGTTTTTTTTTATATTTCGGAAAATCTCTAAATATTCAGAATACATCGATATTTAATTTGAATATCTTATTATATAATTTAGTTGAGTGAATCAGGCATTACTTGGCGGAACTCCATCGTATACTATTAGAAGGAAGTAGGAGCTCACCACGCTCCCTCGGATTGACCATCCCAACCAATGCAATAGAAAAAGGTTGACAATACCGAACTCTTCTAATGACAAAGGATAAGAGATATATAGAAAATGCGGAAATGGTTTCCAGGAAAATATCTGACATGCGGTATCCCGCTCTAAGCGCGGACTATGCGACACGTGTTTTGCCTCTGCACGAGGGACCCGTTCGCGATATTTCTTTAACATGCTAAATTTACATATATGTAGAATACTTTTCAACCATTAAGCAGATCAGTGAAGGTCCGCAGGCCTTCACCCCTCTGCTTAATGGTTGATTCTACGGATCTTAGACTACTAATAGGATTTAAAAAGAGACAATACCTTTAAGAGTTCATATGTTGAATGAGGCTGCACAGCTGGTGTCAGATCAAAACTTCCAAGGCAGTAGAGACCGTCTTTTCTCGCCAAGCACCGGTCGTATTCGTCCAGGTAGTAAAACTTGGGAAAACGGGACAGCTCCTCCTCTGGAAAGAACCTTAATTAGTTTGTGACTGATTAGTACAAGTGCACTTGATGGTACACTTTTGATATAGCGGCCGCAGTCAGACGGTGCAGATACATGATACGGCGGCCCGATGATTCAGTACATGATACGGCGGTCGAATTTTACGGAAAAAATCTAAAAATTAATCAATTTGTCTAAAACCACCAATGTATGTAGATTCGGGATACTTATCAGCTGCTACGGAACTACAGCGGCCGGCGGTAATCGCAGCGGTTACGATGTACATGGCGTGCTTACTCCGCCGCACATGTTTATTTCTTAGAAATTTATAAAAAACTTAAATGGTCAACAATAGTTACTATTTCATTACATTATATTGAAAAAAAAAACGAAATTCATGAAAACCGAATATTCAATGGTCTGTGCACACACCCCATCCATAGAGCTTTTTTCTTGGACTACATGTAGAAAATAATCTAAAATGGACAACACAGATTGATAAAGTTTGTAATAAATTAAATCAGTATGCCTACGCACTATACATGTTAAATAAAACTGCTAGTCAAGCGACTGTCATTACAGCCTATCACGGGTTTATAGCATCCACACTAAGGTACGGCATAGTATTTTGGGGAAACGCAACTGGTAAGGAGTCAGTATTTCTAACGCAAAAGCGTTGTATTAGAGCTATTTGTAATCTAAGCTCTACAGACACTTGTAAGCCCCATTTCAAAAAATTAAGATTATTGACCTATCCGTCCATTTACATACTAGAGACTGCAATGTTTCTAAAACGTAATTGGGCAAAATTCTCGGCAGTAAGTAGTGGACGTCGACTTGGTCAACTTCACTTGGCCCCTGCTAAAACGGCATTATTTCATAAAAGTGTGTTTGCCATGGCACCTAAAGTATATAATAAATTACCAAAATATATAAGCTCAATCGAAAATGTTATAACATTTAGGAATAAATTGCAATCAATGCTACTTGAAAAAGCATATTATTCTGTAGAAGAATACTTTAATGATAAAAATATTATGTAAAATATAATGACATTATTGCATCCGACATTATTGTATCCTGTGTATTTTTAAACTTTTGACATCTATTGATTTTATTGATAATTATTATTGACATATTATTTAATTTTATTTAGACAATCCATTTAATCATTATATATTAGTTTTAATTTCTCATTTTATTAATCTTAGAAATTTGAAAATAATTGTAATAATTGTATTATTTTATTATATTGCTTAATTTGTACACCATATATATGGTAAAACATAGTGGAGCTGTTAATACTCATTATAACATCTATAATTGTACCTATGTTTAACAAATAAAAGATGATTATGATTATGATTAAGAGCTTTAAACTCCGATATTGAGTGGTAAAAAGAGTCGAAACAGATTTTCAACCGCGATAGAAAAAACGTTTATTATGTTACAAAAATATTATTATTTGCTGACATGCTTAGATTATATCAGGTTATGTTAATAAAATTTACGAGTATAATAGTTTCACGTTTTACTTAGTTCCTCTCTATATTATAATATATACTATGACATATCAAAGTAAAAGTTCATTAAAGTCCTTTAAAAGAAAATTGGTTATGTTTGTACTTCCTCTAAATAATATGTTTATATTTTACCTCTTGTAAATAAAGAAAAATGTGAAATAAAGGAAAGATATTTGAATATTTTTGTTTTTAAACCTCTACGAAATACATGTATGTATGTATGGATTATATGGAACAACTAATTTTAGTATCGCGATTTCGAAAAAAGTCTTATAAAAGGGGTTCCTAACGAGTTTAATGACCCGCTAAGAGATAAGCACTTTACTGCAAATGTGCCTTCAACAATTTACTTTGTTGTCCTAGCGTCGTGTCGTCCATGAAATAATGTCATAGTTAGTGTCGAGAGGATCTGTGGTGATGTACAAAGTGTCACTACCCCATTTAATTCCGTGAATGTCGTAAGAATACAAAGGAACCAACCAAATAGTAAATTTGGGATGAAACGGAAAAGTCGACATCACCCACTATTCTAAACTGTCTGGCAAGCGCGGTGTAGCATGCCAAATCGTCCTATCGACTCACACTCACATTCGGACTACCACAGATAATTAAGGAACACATAATCATAAAGGCTTTACAAAAATAGCACAACATAACCGGACATAAAGAATGGTATTCCGCAACTTTTCAGTAATTAATTGCAACGAATATGTTGTCTCGTATTTATTAAAGAACAACCGTCGTCGCAACGTCGACTATCTAGAATCGTATCTCAATAATAAAATCAGTATCTTGTGCATTTTATTATACGACTAGCTGTTACCCGCGGTTACACTCGGGTTTATTTCGTTTTAATATTTATAAATAAGTTGGCTTAACTATGGCAGTAGTACAAAAGGTATAAAAAAATCTTCGCAAACTAAGAGACGATTACGTTATAAGAGGCATATAATTGGTATTGTTATTGGGATATGACAAACTTTAAAAAAAATGTATTATAACTGCTCAAAGATTAAGCAATGAACAGTTTATTACGAAATCCTCGAATATATGTAAGGCATCATGGAAAGTGATAAATGGCAATATTAAGCCGGACTGTTCTGCTAGAATTATATCACATATTTCACACAATGATAAATCTGTATCGAATCCTGAAGACATTGCCAACATATTTAATGATTACTATATTGACATGACAAATATAAACAGTAAAAATATATAAACTATAATAATGATATACAATCGAATAGTGCTAGTATATTTTTATCCCCAACAAACATAAATGAAGTTCAAAGGGTAATTGGTTCTTTAAGAAATACATCGGCTGTAGGTTATGATCATTTTCTAACGCGAATACTAAAAGCTTGTAACAAACTCATAGCTCCGATTCTTACGCACATAATCAGTTTATCTCTTACCCAAGGTAAATTTCCTCACAAATTAAAAGTAACCGTGATAAAACCGCTACACAAGAAAGGTGATAAACATATAACAGGCAACTATAGACCAATTGCTTTAATTCCCACTTTGGCTAAAATATTTGAAAAAAATATTCTTCATAGACTGGTATCCTTTTTGAATAATTTTAATATCATTTGTCCGCAACAACACGGATTCTTGAAGGGGAAATCTACTACCTTAGCAACGTTCAAGCTTATGAATGAAATAGTAAAGTGTGTAAACGTAAAGACCCCTGTTACAGCAATTTTTTTTATATGAGTCGGGCATTCGATTGTGTAAAACATGACCTACTGCTGCATAAATGTAATCTGTATGGTATACGCGGTACTGCACAAGATTGGCTGAAAAGCTATCTTATTGATAGAGAGCAATTTGTTGAAGTCACCAATATTAATTAAAAAAATGAAGAGGTGGCTTTTAAAACGAACATGAGACAAAATAGAGTAGGTGTTCCCCAAGGAACCATACTTGGTCCACTTCTATTCCTTTTATACATCAATGACCTACCATCTATAACAGAATACCAATCAATTTTATATGCAGATGACATTTCAATAATAATACCTAATAATTTGAATTCTAATTATAACGATTTGATAAATGACAATATTAATAAAATAATACAATGGCTGAGACAAAACAATTTGACTGTAAATATTAATAAAACAAAATATATTCAATTTCATAATAAAGGAGGTAAAAAGCTAGATTAACACTTGAAATACGAAGATCAAAATTCAGTGGAGGTCAATGAAGTGTCTTTTCTAGGTATGAAACTTGATCACAATTGTAATTGGAAAGGACAAGTAGAGAATACATGCAATAAAATTAATAGATTTATCTATGCTTTGTGGCGATTAACAAAAATATGTAACAAAGAAACAGCACTTCAGGCTTATCATGCATTTGTGGTATCGTCACTAAGATACGGCCTTGTGCTATGGGGAAATGCGGTAAACATAAATAGAGCATTCATTGCACAAAAACAGTGTGTAAGAGCCATTTGCAACGTAGCCCCCTGAGTATCCTGTAAGCCTCTGTTCCAAAGACTTTCTTTATTAACATTGCCAAGTCTTTATATTTTCGAAATATGTGTTTTTGTTAAGAATAATAGCAAATTGTTTAGTCGTAAGAAAGATGTGCTCCAGTTCCATAACCGATATGCGAACAACCTTGTATTGCCTCCAATAAGGACAGATATATGTAGCCGTAATAGTTACGTAATGGCAGTTCGCATATTCAACCACCTTCCACATGATTCTCGGGACGTACCTATAAATAAATTTAAATCACAATTATTTAAATGGCTTGCTGAAAAATGTTTTTATTCAGTAAAGGAATACTTAAATTACAAATTTTAAATAATGCCACTGAATGTAACATTAATTATTTATTATTCTATTGTTATTTAATTATGGAATATTTTTAACAGCGCGGCGTATCAAAAATGTTATGTAACACACTAAAGTGAGTTACGCAAAAAAACTTTATTAGTTCACTAAAATACTGACTTGCACACTAAAAAAACTATTTGTACACCAAATATGATGATCTTTTTACAAAATATCATTTGATATGAAAAGTTTCGTCCGCTCGGGAAACTTATCCACTCAGAAAACTAAATAGGTTATGTTAGGTTCTCTGGTGACCCTGCTCCCAAAATTAGGAGCCCTGCGAAGCAGGGCTCCGTCAACTTACCTTAGTGGTGCAATTAGTATTTTTGGTGGAAAATTAGTATTTTTGACTAACAGTTAAATACGATCCTTTAATTATGAATGTGTTCAATACTGTTCAAATAATATAATGTAATACTTTATACCTTTATGTACTAAATTTAAATATTTGTATGCCATGTATAGAAGATGGCAAATGTGCTGGATATTATATAACAGTGTAACACCTATGTTTACCAAATTTTACAAATAAATTATTTGATTTTTAGCGTTTAAGAGATTTTAGAATCTCGTGTAGGTTCTCTGTTTAATAGTTTTCAGGATAAAAATGAAATGTAACCTACATACAATTCAGATATAAACTCCTGTTAACACCCTGTAAAAGCCAGTAAACTGTAAAAGACCCATTAAATCTGTTTATCCGTTCCAAATGTTACCCCGGACAAGGAAAATCAGACTAAATATAAGATATTTAAAAATGAATGTTGTGGTTTGATAACAAAACAATATAATATGTAAGCACTGAAGATGACATAGTTATTTTGAAATAATGGGCACTTTCATTTATTTATACTAGAGGTCGCCCAGTCGCCAATTTGTTAAAATTTAAATTTTATACATTTTAAGGTTCTATAACAGAATACCAATCAATTTTATATGCAGATGACATTTCAATAATAATACCTAATAATTTGAATTCTAATTATAACGATTTGATAAATGACAATATTAATAAAATAATACAATGGCTGAGACAAAACAATTTGACTGTAAATATTAATAAAACAAAATATATTCAATTTCATAATAAAGGAGGTAAAAGCTAGATTTACACTTGAAATACGAAGATCAAAATTTTGTGGAGGTCAATGAAGTGTCTTTTCTAGGTATGAAACTAGATCACAATTGTAATTGGAAAGGACAAGTAGAGAATACATGCAATAAAATTAATAGATTTATCTATGCTTTGTGGCGATTAACAAAAATATGTAACAAAGAAACAGCACTTCAGGCTTATCATGCATTTGTGGTATCGTCACTAAGATACGGCCTTGTGCTGTGGGGAAATGCGGTAAACATAAATAGAGTATTCATTGCACAAAAACAGTGTGTAAGAGCCATTTGCAACGTAGCCCCCTGGGTATTCTGTAAGCCTCTGTTCCAAAGACTTTCTTTATTAACATTGCCAAGTCTTTATATTTTCGAAATATGTGTTTTTGTTAAGAATAATAGCAAATTGTTTAGTCGTAAGAAAGATGTGCTCCAGTTCCATAACCGATATGCGAACAACCTTGTATTGCCACCAATAAGGACAGATATATATAGTTACGTAATGGCAGTTCGCATATTCAACCACCTTCCACAAGATTCTCGGGACTTACCTATAAATAAATTTAAATCACAATTATTTAAATGGCTTGCTGAAAAATGTTTTTATTCAGTAAAGGAATACTTAAATTATAAATTTTAAATAATGCCACTGAATGTAACATTAATTATTTATTATTCTATTGTTATTTAATTAGGGAATATTTTTAACAGAGTATCAAAAATGTTATGTAACACACTAAAGTGAGTTACGCAAAAAAAAAATATTATTTCACTAAAATATTGACTTGTACACTAAAAATACTATTTGTACACCAAATCTTTTTACAAAATATCATTTGATATGAAAAGTTTCGTCCGCTCGGGAAACTTATCCACTCAGAAAACTTAATAGGTTATGTTAGGTTCTCTAGCGACCCTGCTCCCAAAAATAGGAGCCCTGCTCCGCAGGGCTCCGTCAACTTAGCTTAGTGGTGCAATTAGTATTTTTGGTGGAAAATTAGTATTTTTGACTAACAGTTAAATACGATCCTTTAATTAAGAATGTGTTCAATACTGTTCAAATAATATAATGTAATACTTTATACCTTTATGTACTAAATTTAAATATTTGTATACCATGTATAGAAGATGGTAAATGTGCTGGATATTATATAACAATGTAACACCTATGTTTACCACATTTTACAAATAAATGATTTGATTTTTAGCGTTTAAGAGATTTTAGAATCTCGTGTAGGTGCTCTGTTTAATAGTTTTCAGGATAAAAATGAAATGTAACCTACATACAATTCAGATATAAACTCCTGTTAACACCCTGTAAAAGCCAGTAAACTGTAAAAGGCCCATTGAATCGGTTTATCCGTTCCAAATGTTACCCCGGACAAGGAAAATCAGAATAAATATAAGATATTTAAAAATGAATGTTGTGGTTTGAGAACAAAACTATATAATATGTACATAAGCACTGAAGATGACATAGTTATTTTGAAATAATGGACACTTTCATTTATTTATACTAGAGGTCGCCCAGTCGCCAATTTGTTAAAATTTAAATTTTATACATTTTAAGGTTCTATAATCAAAGACTTTACAATCACAGACCTTCTCATATAACGAAAATAAGCAAAATCTTTTATGAAATTACTGGGATGGCTAATAAATGCTTTATTTGGTTATTAATTGTAAATAAATGTTCTATAGACATCCTTCAGTTTCATTATTCCCTGTCGCCCTTTCTCTTACATGCCTATCCATCGTCTCACAGTCCATCCATTTCCTCCTACCCTTCTTATCTTTTCTTGGCCTCCCGCTTCCCTTTCGTCCCTCTACTTCATATTCATCAATTATTTACATACTCAATTATCTACTTATTCTACATAATAAAACCGCCCAAGTGCGAGTCGGACTCGAGCCCTGAGGGTACCGTACGTACAAATATTTTTATTATATGTTGTAACAAAAAAGTTACGGTTTTCGCAATTTTTCCTTTATCTGTGCTATAAGACGTTCCTTCATATCAAATTTCAAGATACTGAGTTCACGGGAAATACCCTGTAGGTTTTGATTAATAAATAATAAATAAATAAATCTTTATTTGCATAAAATCTTTACATCAAAACCTATGAAGCCTCTGACTTCTGAGCTAGGTATTGGCTACCTGTGTTACAGAAGTCAGTGCCTTCTCACATGTATGGACACTAAAAATATTTTATGCTAGCACTTACTCACTTATATTGCTAACTGACTACACTTATATTGATAACCTTAGACACACATACACTCTATATTTTTTTAACTATAATTTACTATGAACTATACTCCTAGATACTAGATTCCCTTGCGAGTATCGAAAATATGCGGAAAGGACAATGGCAGATCTCCATACATCAAAATGTCTGAAATTAAATTGAAGTCCTCAGTAATAAAAAATATATAAAAAAAATCGGCGTAAGTAACAGAGTCTATAAATTATTCTATTTTCACTCGGCAAAGCCGGAAAAAGAAGATATCGGTGTTTAATGTTTATTTAAGAATGAACAATGTGGGTACGTTTGAATTATCAAAGGCATTATGTCAGATTGACATCTAAACGCAGAACTATTCTGTAGCATCTACCTGTCACAGCCAAAGACAAAAGCAGAGCTGCACATTTTAAATCGATTTTATGTGAAATCGATATAACGTTAAAACGATGCTGTGACGTTTTTATTTGATTTAAAAGTTTTTTTGGTACAAAAGAATTAACTTATTGATATAATGTTGATTAACAATTAATTAACTGCATTTTAATTATTATATTTAAAACCAAACCAACCCTATAAAAGGTCGATCATATCGATTACTTATTAGTGACAAACGTCTATTCCTGTCACACCATTGTATATGGCAACAATCAAATAATAAAGTAAGCACCTAGTTCGTAATCAATTGGAATGCTTTTTATCATCATAAAATAATCCGGCTTTATCAAGACAAAGTGAAAATATAAAAAATATTAGAAAAATAAACAATTTGTTTTGTTCATATGAAGTTTAAGCTCGCCACAACAAACCCAGACCTCATTCTGCCATAGTTCTTTGCGTCATAAACTTTTGATTTCCTTTGCTTAGAAGTTTGATTATTTTCACAGCTCCAAGGGAAAGTAGACCAGAGTATTTGATATAAATTTCAGTTTAATGGCTCCACGCGTCCCTGAGAAAAAAGTTCTTGACAGACGGTCACTAAACTGATCCTATAAGGGTTCCCTTTTTTCATTTCGAGGTACGGAACCCTAAAAATAATACATCTGCCTAAATTAGATTTATATAGATTGTGAAATGTTTACTCGATTGTTACATACCTACATAAAATTACAGTTAAATTATTTAATTATTAATTAACTACTTGTTGTTATAAAGTTATTAACCTAATAGAACTATGCTTCGCACGTGTTTCACCTCCGATGGGTAACGGTCCTAAGGATGCCTCATGGAGATCAGTCATCGGCGCATAGAGCGGGATACTGCACGTCAGGTATTTTCCCGGAACCTATTTCCGCATTATTCCACATATCCCTTATCCTTTGTCTTTAGAGGACCTCGGTATTGTCAACCTTTTTCTATTGCAATAGTTGGGGAGCGCAATGCGAGGGTGCGTGATGGGTTCCTCTTTCCTTCCATTAGGTTACGAAGGCCTAACAAATGATGCCTTTACGTCGTAAGGGATGTATGCGCGCCAAACGACTATCCACCAGGGATGCCGAAGACCGTGCGAAGTGGAGGAGGTACAGCCGGCAAGCGGACCTCGGGCTCCAAGACTCGACTCGGATCGCAACCCGTACAGCGCTAGGATAACGATGACTAATAGAATTTCGCACTAGGGACACATAATCTCAAGGTTTTACCAAAATAGACCACACACTCAGACACCAAACAAATATATTCTCCGAAACATATAGTCTAGTCTAGTAGTATTTCGAAGTTATGTGCGTATTAAATTGTTGGTTATCTATCGCTTGCTAAACGATGAAGGAAAACATCGTGAGGAAACCTGCATGTCTGAGAGTTCTCAAGAAAAGTTCGAAAGACATGTGAAGTCTGCCAACCCGCACTTGGCCATCGTGGTGGACTATGGCCTTACCCTTCTCATAGTGAGAAGAGCCCTGTGCCCAGCAGTGGGACAGTATAAAGGGCTGATGATGATGATGATGATGACATGTAGTCGACTCGTATGAATCAAAAGGCCAACAAATGTCGCTAACAATGTCGACTGTCATAAAACTTATCTCAATTAAGTATAATAAATAAATAAATCTCATTATATTGTGTATTTAATTGTACAACTACCTGTTCGCCGCTGTTACACTCGCTTATTTCGTTTTATTATTTATTCACAAAACGATTTATGCGTAGCATTTAAGAGATTTTGACAATTCGCACTGATACGAGTACACTATAGTTTTCGGGACATCGTGTAACATATTTATTGTATAGCCCTACAAACAAATCTATCTTCGGAGAGTCCCAATAGAATCGGTCATAACGTTCCAAATATTGTCCCGGATAAATATAAAAATAAAACGTATAAAATAATTAGAACAATAATTGTCAATGCTTTGTTATCATCTAAATGACTAGAAATATAATATAATAAGCACTTGAGATACCATATTTATAAATCACGGACATTTACACATTTAGTTATTTTGAAATCACAGACACTACAATTTATTTACATGTATAGATTTATTTTACTACAAAGTTAGTTTTGTTTATCTTGCATTTAATGGATTTAACTTAAATTATTTTATGCTGTTAATTCTGTTCAGCAAATTTAAATTAAGGAGTGACTTAAATCAAACGTTACGCAAGTGGGCCTTAATATCCTAATGAATATTAATAAAATGAATTTAATTGATTTTAATGATGCCTCGAGAATATTCGTTTTGGTAAGTTCGGGATAGGTCGCATTCAGAAGTCCGAAAATGTTAAAGTACATACTGTGATGCCTATCCTATGCCTTTGTTTGCATTATGTGTATTTTGGGTTAATCTCTTAGGGCACCGATCCCCAAGGCAGCCGTTCCGGAGAGCCCCGAAAACGACAAATTTGATTACATTTATGTGTCTATTTTTTATTATTATTTTCTAATTGTACCGTCGAAATAAAAAAGACTATATATATATATATATAGTATTTTAAATTATGTATTACATCAAGTATTAATTTATTGCAGTACATATTTGAAATGAATAAAATGTTTCAAGTAGAATACTATATTATTATAGCTTTATAGGTACTAATGTTATTGATTTTTGAAGAATTATGAGTACATAGGCATTTAAAAAGTATTTTATATTTTCTATGTAATAAAAAAATAAGGAAATGAAATTGTTTTTTTTTTCTTTCGTGTCACTAGATTATTTTAGAGTTAATTACATACTTTATAAAACTCGCCATGTCCAATTTTGCCTATTTCTTAAATTATGTTGATTTGCCATTTAGTGTAGGTATTTTGTGCCATTATGTTTGTGTATTGAAATGGAATGATTGTGATAAAATTTAAAACCTGTGATTGTCCTAAGAAACTCACATTGTATTTTCTAATTATATTATTTACCCTAACTAAGCAAGACTTAAAATTTTTTCTGATTCTTAAAGTTAACTTTAGGCATTTGGTATATTACTAACTATAAAAAATAATAAGATTCTACCACATACACACATCACCATCTAGTCCTAAACTAAGCAGAGCTTGTACTATGGGTACAAGATAATGGATAAACATACCCATCAACTGTTTTTTTGAAATACATTCATATTATAAATAGAAACACTCCGACCAAGACACAAACTGAATTGTAATTTCAGTTAGTAAATGGTACGTTGCTGCGGTGACGGTACTTTTAAGCTCAATTGACTTTTGATTAAGTTTACCAAGACATAAATAAACCAGGGCCCTCCGGGACGGGTGCCTCGGGGATCTGGGCTCTAAGGGAATAACCATGTGTCTTTGTGTATGGCCTTGTTAGAGATCTAAGATAAATAAAAAAAATAAACTTGGCTAAATTCGATGTAGACTTTACTCGAATCCTGAAATACACACAGATCCAAAATAAACTTTTAACTACTTGTTATTCATATAAATTGCTGATATTAATTATTTATGTAGAAATGAGAGCACTGAGAAGTATGTGTGGTGTCTCTCTGACTGACAGAGTAAAGAATTGTGTGATAAGAGAGTGTTGTGGGGTAAAAGAAGATGTAGTGACAAGCATCGAGAAAGGTATGCTAAGATGGTTTGGGCACGTGGAGAGGATGGATGACGAAAGACTGACCAAGCAGATATATAAGGCAAGTGTGGAAGGGACAGGACGAAGAGGAAGACCTAGGCGGACGTTCTCTGATCAGATTGGAGACATCCTAAAAACAGGACAGGTGAGAAGTACCCTGAACAGAAGAGCATGCATGAGGAATCTGATGGGAGTGAATGAAGCAAGAGAGATATGTCTGGATCGTTGCAAGTGGCGTTCCGTGGTCTCTGCCTACCCCTCCGGGAAACAGGCGTGAGTCTATGTATGTATGTAATTATTTATGGAAACAAAAATATGTACATAGATTGTAATCTATTTTGGATCCTTCATTTTAAGCCATTAAGTAAAAGTCATAAATAATCCTAAATTACGAGTAATTACAATATCATCCGCAAAAGTTAGATAACTGAAAATAACATATTTTAAAGTTATTGCACTTTTAATTTTAATTCGTGTATCATAGGCGTCGGAGGGGACACTTTTATATTTTGTATGCATCACACGTTCTTTATATCGATATTTTTGACGAGGTGAATTATTTAAACTTTAATATTAATATTTAAACATTATACAGTTAATAAATACATTATACTTTGCCATTAAGCCCGCATACATACACGTTTTGTAAATCAAGATTTAATAAATAAATAAATTATAATGATTACGAATAAAATGGTACCTGTATATTCCCGAGCGGTGACACTGATCGCCGCTGCTATCAACAAAACCAAACCCCGTATCTCCATGTCTGGTGTGACACTGAATCTGCCCAAAACCTGCCTACACTGCCTTCACGTAATTTTATCTCCGATGAGCCTTGCTTCACACGTACCACAACGATAACACACCGTGGCCGTCGGCGTCGTAAGTCGACTAAATGGTAATTCGTTGGACGCTCGCTTGGCCCTTCACGATCGCCATATCGTCAGGCCGGCTATCGCTTCACAACAAAAAGTACATGTAGTTTAGTCATAGTAAAAAAAGAATAGTAGGTTAGCTAAGGCCGATTGGCGAGGTAATTGCCTACTCTTGCGTCCTCAGACGCGCGGCGCATCCCGTACTGAGGCCGCATCTTGCCGCGCTCGTCTAATGAGATCGTGTGCGTGAAAAGTGCGTGCAAATACGGTGATTTAAATTTTTTTTTTTTAAATAACCATATTAATTAACGACAACATTATGGACAATCCAGCTCATATATGAAAAATGCAATGTAGTTACTTAGTTATTTAATTGTATAAAATTGGATGTTGAAAAGAGTGGCCCTGAGTTTCTTGCCTGATTCTTCTCAGAGGCTCTACTTTCTGAACAGGCATTTATTTTCAATGCTCAATTATGTAAATATGCATTTATATTTACTTTCCTTTCTTATATTATTAACTATGACTTTCTGACGTGTCCAAATAATATTTGAATTTTTTATGGCAATAAACATGTTTGAATTTGAGATTGAGCGCAACGATTCGTTTCCAATGTGACTGGCCACTAGTTCGCGTCTAGTCTGTACCACGGCAAAATATCGTAAGTGTGAATTCAATTAATAATTTTAAACAAAGAAGCGCCAATTTTTGGGATACATGTTAATTGCTTCGTAGGTATATTTAGATGAAATGTCAGGCTCTTGCATCTCAAGTTTTGAATTTATTCGTTCCTCACCCATTGGTGTTCGGTGTAAATGTACTCTCTCACGTAAACAATAAAAAAATCTCACAAACTACACACACGTACATCACGCCAGCACTCATACATAAATACTTGAAAAATATTATATACAGCCTTAAGGACTGTGTGTGTTTACAATTTGCCTCAGAACAATGAACAATTTAAATATAATAAAAAATACTGAAGAAGGATATCTCTTACCTGCACATTTTGATTTTATAAAATAAATATTTGTAAGACAGTTATTTTTGTCATCGTTATTAAAATTATATTGTACCTTGACCATTAATGTCAACTTAAGACTTGTCACAATGTGAACAAAACATAATCATCCTCTTAGCGTTATCCTAATTTCAACCCGGAGTCCACTTACTAGTCTAACTAGATTTGGCTGAATATTAGCTTTTCCACAGAATGACTGCGGTCAGACATGACCGCCGCAACCCGAAGAGATAGCGATATTAAATGGTTTAGACTAGTGTCCATTTATTCGGAGGTATAACGACTGACGGCTTAACGAGCTCTCCGAGGCACGGGGCAAACAATAGTTATCAATTCAATACGCACATAACTCCAAAAGTCAGTAGTGCGTGCCGTGGATTCGAACCCGATACCCTCTGCATGGCAGTCTGTTGGTATCACCACTAAGCTATCGCTGCCTCTAATGTGAACAAAACATATAAACGATAATTGTAATGTAACTCTATATTATTTTTAACTTAGGACTCAATCCAAAGTTCCGGTAACTTTGCTTATACATATTCATACTGACCGATAAAAATCGTTGTACCTAGTTAAACCAGTATACCTACTAAGTATGTTAAACCAGTAGGTTGCTCCAACTTCACAAAGGTAGTAATTACCCCTAATGTAAAATATGACAGTACCTTTTCTTTTTGTATTGTCTGATTCGCGTGCAATTATTTTATACAAACCTTGTCCTGAAAATAACAAACACTAGAAAAAAGAATGATCTAATTCTGTGCAGCAGCAGCGATTGCACAGTGGAGAAACCAGCCGATAGTCGTAAAGAGGGTATCGGAGGCTAGGGCCTCGGATAGGACAGGGCTTCGGAGTTATGTGCGTATTAAATTATTATTAGCAATCGTTTGACCCGTGCCTCAGAGAGTTTTGTTAAGCTGTCGATCCAGGCTGTCATAAAGATATTTGACAGTCGATAGTGGGAGTCAGAACCTCTGATAAACTAACACTAGTCTAAATGATGAAATATCTTTATCCCTTTTGGTTGCAGAGGTCAGACGGGCAGTCGCTCTGTGGGAAAGCGAAAATTCAGTCAAATCCGGGTAGACTAGTAAGCGGATCCCGAGTTGCAGCTGGGATACCTCTAGGAGGATGTATGAAGGTAGTTTTATAAAGGTGGTGCCTTAGATACAGGCATACGGCATACCTTAGTTCGAAAATGTCGATTCGAAACTATAAATGAGCTTGTTACTTGTTTACTGGCAAAAAGTAATCATATCTACTTACTTATACACGACACTAATAATAGTCATCTGAATATCCGTTTGACATTTCTGGTCATATGATTATGCATTAGATCATTGGACATGACATCAGCACATATCATTTAGATTAATTCAATGTAACACAAGTTTTAATTTGATGTTTGGCTATTTAGGGCCGGTTTTTTGATCCCTAGTTAAGTTAACCAATGGTTAAAAATAGTGACAAATGCTTAAATTGCCGTAAAACCCGTTTTTTGATCCCTAGTTAAGATAACTAATGGTCAAATTGGTAATCATTGGTCAAAATATTTAACCACTGCTCTATCGAGGGTTTAACAAGATGGCGGATAGTTAACTTTGCTATGCCATTGTTTCGTGTGATTTTATTTGAAGTTGTGTTGGTGAATAATATGGATTTAAACGTACCTAGAATATCAAGTTACTTTGATATGTTGGAGAGTTCATCAGATGATGAAATTTTTATGGAATATATCCTTATGAGAAGGCCGAAGGTATTTATACCACGGAATTCACCGCTAGAGCATTGGGACGATACAGATTTTTGTAAGCGCTACCGACTTTCGAAACAAACCGTAGTTTGGATCATCAATGAAATTGCAGATGAATTAAAAACACTCACTGAGTGAAATCACGCCGTTACACCACTGGAACAGTTACTAATAACTTTACGTTTTTACACCACTGGGAATATGCAACAATGTTCTGGTGATATTTCTGGGTTATCCAAATCCACTGTATGCAAAGCTATTCATACCGTATCAAGACAAATTTGTTTGAATTTAAAACGATTTATTGAGATGCCAAATTCGATTGAAGAAATAAGAGAAGTGATAGATGCTTTTTATAGAATTGCCAAATTTCCTAGTGTGATAGGAGCAATCGATTGCACGCATATACGGATAGTGAGCCCAGGAGGTGACAATGCAGAGCTGTACAAAAATAGAAAAGATGTATTTTCTATCAACACCCAAGTTGTGGCAGATGCAATCCTAAAAATAAGAAACATTGTTGCTAGATGGCCAGGATCTGTGCACGACAGTACAATTTTTAATAGCAACAATGTGAAAGATATAATGCAATCACAACGATATGGCAGATGCTGTCTTTTGGGTGACCGTGGCTATGCCTTAAAAAAGTACTTGCTTACTTCGCTGGCAAACCCACAGACAGCTGCTGAGAAACTATACAATGAGAGTCAAATACGGACAAGAAATGAGGTTTAAAGGAGTTTTGGTGTGTGGAAGCGGAGGTTCCCATGTGAAGGATCAAAACTAAGAGTTAAATTAGAAAATGTTCAACCAATAATTGTGAGTACTGCTATTCTACACAATATTTGTGTTGAAAAAAATGATATTCTACCAGAGGGAGCATTAGCACATGATGAAATGCAGGATATGGAGGAAAGTAGTTCGAGTACTATAACGTCCACCAGTAGTGATCAACAGTACCGGCAGGAATTAAGAGAAACATACTTTTCATCGTTGCTGACATCAAATGAATAATGTTTCAATTCCCAGATGTTATAAGTACTTACACCTATTATAAATATGTACCTATTCGCTACGTGCGAAGTCCATGGAGGGGGTAGCTAAAACGATCGCAGCGCATGCCGTGGCAGAAATCCGTAACTATTCGGGAAGTCAATTTGATTTTTGATTTGAATTTTGTCATAACAAATACATTATCTGATAATTTAATTCTTGATCTTAAATATTATCATCTTTTAAATGGGTCATAATTGTTGTTGTGTTGTGGACTGCAAAAATAACGGCACAAATAGTCTGTGTAAATTCTATATTTTTCCAACAGTAGAGTGGAAATTAGATCAAATAAAGATTAGATACGATACTTAATAAATACATTATTTTTATTTGTTCTGTATTTTATGTAATAATAAATAATATTTTATTTTTCAGTATTGATGGCTCGCCATGGACTCCAAGACGTCACGACACAATTTGTAGTGAACGTTTTATTGGAGGCAAAAAATTTGACGCGCAAACAAGTCCAAGTTATGTTCCTACGATATTCCCTCAAATATATCGACAGAATAAAAGTTAGAGAGTCACAGGTGATAGCCCCTCAAAGCATTTTGGCCACCATCGAGGCATCTCAGGACACCCGTAGAAGTATTTTGGCCACTTTCGAGGCTAGGCTTTCAAGCTAAGTACGGCGCGTAATATTTTCGTTGAAAGAATGGTGATATTTCTATTTATTAAGTTAATATTGTATACTAAAAAGACGCGTAATTAAATAAGCTTTCAAATGATATTAATTAACACCAAATAATATACTTGAAGCCCACGCAAGAGCGGTATAAAGCGCGCCCGGTATAATATTTTCCCGCCATTTTCGAGCGCGCTATTACATTTCTAACATATTCATATTTCTCGTCGTTTTTTATTACTGGAGGTATATAAGTATTGTACATGGTTAGAAAGGTAATTTAATTTACTTTCAGAGATAATAAATATAATGGAAAGAAACATTTGAACTTTAAACATAAAGAAATATAAAATATAAATGATTGTTAATTGCCGCCAATTTTCGTATTTTAATTTTTTTAGCATATTTTTTTGTTATATACCAGATTCAAACCTAGATAAGTTTCTTTTCAAGTAGATTACCAATTTAAAAAAACCATATCTGATAAGATTCCGATAAGAATTATTCTTATTGGACTTTGCACAATTGTTTACTTTTGCCCGCAAAAAATAACCGCCATACCCGCCAAAATTTTTCGGAAGCCTATATATATCTCATGAATTATAGGAGTATTATATATCACATGATAGGTTTATTTATATACTCATAATAAAACAATAATTCATAGCATAAATGTAACGTTATCTATATATTTTCATTCAATAAATAATAAATGCCGTTGTTTCGGTAATTGAATGAATATAGCCTCTTGAATTAAATTATTACACAATATGTTTATTTTTTTGCTGTTATTTTATAACTAATTAGTCCATTCACAATTAAAACATAAAAATATCAAATATAATTATATTATTTGTTTACAATGATGTTTTGAATCCATAATTATGCCCCGCGCGCAACATGCAAAGACAGTGAAATATACAAAAATTTGAAATGCTGACATTTAAATAATTTTCTAAGCAAGCATTGCTTTAATTTTATATTTTTGTAAAGCTTATACCACCAGGTATACAAAATAATAAAAGGAAGCAATTTATAACCCATATTGTTATCATGACAAACAAAAATGGCGAGTAGGTCATCGATAGACGACATTGTTTACAATAGGATCAAGTTCGGCGGGTCGCATAAACTAAACATTCCGTCATTCAGTCACCATTCAAACATTACAAAGCTTATTTAATCTAATTTCATAAAAACATCATTTCAAATATCAATACCCGAGTGACGAGTCGTAAGTTTAGGTTTAAGGTAGCACGGCAAGTGGCCTTGCTTCGCGGGTGGTCAGATAACGACCGCGTGATGCTTTAGCGATAAATGTCAAATTAAAGCGGTACCTTGAGCGGTTATCTAGATATACACGTTTTATAAAACGTAGTACCACAAAAGTCTTAGATATCACATCATATCAAGTATGAGTAAGAGTTGAAGATGAAAATGAATTTAATCAAATCGAACCTAGTGTGGCTGATCAAGGATGCCAAATCGATCTGTTTTCTGAATGGAATTTAAAAGAAACAACCATTATTTGTAATAGATTCATTTACAGTGATCACCCTGATGCTGAAATCCAAGTGAATAGGTATAGCAACAACTTCAAAAATTGAAGCAATTCATAATGCAAGAATGAAAGATAAAAGCTGTTGCACTGACAAATTACTGTATGATAATCAATGTACCGAAACAAAAGACCAATAATTTGTTCATCAATAAAAATGATCAAGAACTCCTAGATCTTGCTGGTGTGTCATTTAGCAATTTGCAGTTCTTAGTATTTATTTATTTATTTATTTCATACATGGAAAACTTACAGCTAAAAATATTGTGTTTATCATCAGTTTTGCACTTGTAAGCCAATTATAAGTTTTCACTTATAGCTATAGAGTGCACATTCTAGTGAGCAAAACAGAATTCCCGACATGTTTTACATATTTACATTATACATACATTATACATATCAAACGCATTTCAATTATTCCTTAAAAAATTGACAACTTAGACACCTCCTTGCCGAAGACACACTACAGGTATAAGGATCAATATCACGCTGTTTACACAAGTTGTTGAAAGCTCTGCTTGCACGCACCATCAAACTATTTTGCCTATAATTTGTAGATGCAATAGGAGAAGAGGGGGATTATAGCGTATTGATCTTAATGGCACATTATAATAGATTTTCTCAAGTAAATCAGGAAAATCAATTTCGTTGTTCACTATCTTGAGCAGGAAAGTGAAGTCGGCAATCTCTCGTCGGTTGCTAAGTGGCAAAATGTGCAGCTGTCTGCACATTTTAAAATAATCATCAGGGTTGTATGCAATCTTTTGATGAAAACACAAGTACCTAACAAACCGGCTCTGTACTCTTTCGATTCGATCAATATACTTAAAATAACATGGGTTCCAAACTTGGGAAGCATATTCCAAGTGACTCCTCACAAATGTGCAATAAAGTATTTTAAGAGTTTTTACTTCGGTAAAAGCTTTACTCAAACGCATTATAAATCCAAGTGATTTAGAGGCCTTCTTAACTCTTGTGTCAATATGTCTATCAAATAATAACTTACTGTCGTGATATACTCCTAGATCTCGTATAGTGCTACATCTCTGTAATATATGAGCTCCCAGAGAATATGAAGCATTAATGACGTCATATTTTATAGTGAATGATACTACGGAACATTTGGCTGGATTAAGGTCAAGTTTATTTAAATAGCAGTAATCCTGCAATCGACAAAGGTCACTCTAGAGTGCTTTAGTGTCATTCATGGATGATATACCAGCGTATATTTTCATATCATCTGCAAAGCTAAATAGGTTAGATGACTGCAGGCAGAGTTCAATATCGTTTACGTAGACCACAAACAAGAGCGGACCGAGCAACGAGCCCTGCGGGACACCACTTGAAACCGACACCCAATTAGACCTATAATTATTAAGTGCTACAGCTTGTGACCTATTCTCAATATAAGACGAGAACCAACGTAGTAAGTCGCCATGAATTCCAGTTTTAAAAAGCTTTCCAATTAAAATGATGTGATCAATCCTATCGAACGCCTTGCTATAGTCCGTATAAACGACATCAACCTGCCTTCCATCATCCATGGTTTTAGTGATGAAATCGTTCAGTAAAACTAGATTTGTAGCTGTGGATTTACTCCTAAGGAAACCGTGTTGAAAAGGACTAAGTTCATTTGAGATTGCAGAATAAAGCTGGTCATATACAATGCGCTCAAACACTTTAGCTACAATGCATAGTTTGGAAACAGGTCTATAGTTTTCAATCTCACTTTTAGAGCCCTTTTTGTGCACAGGTGTAATATAGGCTGATTTCCATATCCTAGGAACTACACACAAAGACAGAGACTTTTCAAAAAGAAGCGAGATAGGCATGGCAATAGAACATGCACATTTCACCAGCAGTTGAGATGATATATTGTCAGGTCCGCAACCTTTGGATATATCCAACTTACGAAGTAAGTTATTAACAACTTGAGTGTTTACTTCAAAGCGCGAAATATCAGCAACTGAATTGCACGAAGCGCCATCCGAAATAGAGTTCCCAGAATTAAAAGTTCCATTATCAGTACCACGATTGAGAAAAGTCGAACGAAAGTAAGTCGAGAATGCTTCACATATAGTTTCACCAGTGTGAATTATTTTGCTGTCATAAGTTAGTGTACTAGGCATAGAATGAGTATTAAAACGGTTTTTTACAAATTTCCAGAAACACTTGGGATCATTTTTGATAGATGACTCAGTTCTCTGAATGTAATTATTGTAGCAGGTAGTTTCCATTACTTTAATGCGTTCACGTAAGATTTCAAATGCTCGTCTATCAGATGTATTGCCATACCTCTTAAACTTTTTTAAATATTTGTATTTTTCTTTAATTGCTTTTATTAATGATGAATTGTACCATGCAGGGTACCTGCCACGACAATATAGTTTCTGGGGTATGTAGATATTTTGCAATTTAAAAATGTTATCATTAAAAAAGTCTACTGCCTCATCCATTGAACGATGTGAAAACTCGCGTTGCCAGCCAACTTGACCAATAGCGTCGTTCAAAGACTGAAAATCACCTCTACTAAACAAATAACGCAATCTCGGTACACATTTCAGAATAGGTAATACTATTAGCTTGATAATAATCGATAAAGCTGGATGGTAGGGGTCTATTGGCACCAAAGGAGCACAGCATTCTGATACATTTACAACATTGTTCGATAAAACTAAGTCCAATAATTTGCCATACCTATTGGTAACATTATTGTATTGCTCAAGACCCGCCAAACATAGCTCATCTGCGAGTAGATACTCATCGGCAGTAGAGAGATTGGTCGGGACCAGCGAGGCAGTATTAATCGACGAGATCCATGATATACCGCTCATGTTAAAATCACCCACAACTAAATAGACATCATTACTTTTACTAATAGATAAGTCGCTTAATTTAGATAGAAAGTTACGTAGTTGCAACGAGAATGAAAAGCCATTATTTTGATTGCACAGGTATAAGACACATATATATAAATTTATAGAGTCGCGCGAATTCAATGTTTTTACACTTATCTTTAGCCAAAGGTCTTCTGCTGTAGAATGTAATAGATGCTGTGAAGAAACTGATAAGTCCCTACGCGTAGCAATAAGTACACCTCCTCCACGCGACTGCCCCGTGAGTGCATAATCACGGTCTCGACGCCATGTAATGTACCGATCATCAAAAATTTCCGAATCACGGATACCATCCAATAACCATGTTTCTGTTAATAAAATAATATCAAAATTGTTCATCAAGACTTGACGATAAAAACCGTCTGTTTTCGATCTTAATCCGCAAACATTTTGATAATATACATTCAAGTTATTAGATCCGTTAGCCATTACTTATCCAAATTACAGCTGTACAAACAAACATGATAACTAATGAATAAAAACAATCGTTAACGTGTCTATTCACGAATCTTTTTTTAATAATAGAGTGATTGATACTTACCGACAATACAAAATATAAAACGATCAGCAAGCCACAAAACCTACAATAGCGCAACCAGTCCGGTGAAAGCGCAAGCAAGAGCGAGACAAGCATAATTCCAAACAAGGAGCAAGTATACATGGAGGGAGCATTTCAAAATGAGTAGAAAACGTATATGCATCTCTTTTCTCTTTAATTACAAAACTGCATATGTTCGAGTATGATAGCCATAGAGCTTTTATACAGCCTTGAATGACACATGCCAAGAAAAATGTTATGTCATATCGATGTTCGTCCAGCTGGAGTGAAAGCCGTGTCGAAATAAATTGCAATTTTAATTGCTACAAAATATTACAATTGTAGATATGACCACCTCTAAACATTAAAAAATTACCATAGTTTGTAATGCCGTCGGATGTAAAAGCCAAATGGGACTATTGACCGAAAATGGTCAAAAAATATCTTACCACCGGTAAGTCATAATAAGTAAAATTGTAGATATCTGCCGTAATTATTCTACAATGATATTTGTAAAGCTTATACTTAAAGATAATTACCACCGTTGACACCTATTTTCATTCTATTAGTCACAATGAAATAAATATAATAGAAATATTTCGATAAAAAATATGAGGATAGTGTTGTAATACAATTGTCAATAAGAAAACCAGTTTCTGAAAGATTATAATTTGAATAATTGGTTATTAACTGTGATTTTTTGTAGATTTCCAAAGAATGAAGGTTTGAAACTAAATTGGGTCCGAAATATGAGAAAGGGAGAATGGCAACAGTCTAATTCTTCTAAACTTTGTTCGCTTGATTTTGTGTCTGCTTGTTATCAAGAAGGATTTCAAAGAGAAGTTTTGCATTCTTATGCTGTGCCTACTATTTTTACTAACCAGATATCTAATACCGAGGTTTGTACTTCTGCTTTATTATTATTAACTTATATTTTTATCAATCAATATAAACCAACATTGCAACTGTTAAAATATGCCATAGTAATTATATATACATTTATGTAGGTATATCATAAACAGATTTGTGTTGTAATTTTCAGAAATGTCCGAAATAACCTTATTTTTAGAAGCGATTATAAAGCTTCAAGAGTGAACATGGCTTGCACTTCTGGAACTCAGGATGAAAATATTGTTCGTAAATGTTAACTGTTTCCGCCCATGTACATCCCATTTTGGTAATACATATAGTATCAGACCTGCCGGGCAGTTATCGTGTGCATTACTTTGTGATATAAATAAATGATTTTGACTACTTAGACTTTTTTTTCAATTACTTTCCTAAATAAGTACTGTAAAAAGAGAGGTAATAATAAGATATGATCAATCATATCTTATTATTACCTCTCTTTTTACAGTATTTGTTTCTTTGTAGGCACCTAAGTACTATACTCTAAATAAAAGCTCGTAAAATAATATACTACTGGTATATTACTTAATCAAATGCTTATCTTGTCTCTACATACCGAATTATATACCAATACCAATAAAAGATTAATGCATGAGTATATCACTATTGACAGTCATTTCTTCTTTTGAAAAAATTGCGACATGAGTATTTCAAGAGGTAATAAATACAATACATCTGTCTCGGTTACACATATGAAATTTTATACAAGTAAAAAGAAATAACTATAGGTTTCTTGTTTATGCTTAAAGCTATCACTCCATGTATACTTGCTCCTTGATTCCAAACGTAGCAGATATATAGCAAGCAACGCGATCAACAATGAAATGGGCATAGTCTAACAAACAAAGAGGTGTCAAACGCACAAGCACAGCAGATATGCTAAACCTTTTAAAGCAGTTAGTTGTTTCATAGAACTTATAAGCAATAATAGCAATACACAAATGACTAAATATTACAAATAAACTAGCATGCAAAAATAAAAACAAGGACATGAATGGGTGACACTTTAAAGTAATTTGTTTAAATCGGACTCTTTACGTATAATAAACGATTTACTGGTGTTATTTTTACGTACATGTATTTTAACGTGTTTCACCCATACATAGTCATAATTCCTTTCCTTAGCAAGTTGTTTAGTTTTCGTTAACAATTTTTTAGAGTCCGCGCTCAGATGATCGTTGACATAGATACGATGACCACCTTGTATGTCCGACAGATCCTTTACCATGCGTGCGGCAGCTATAAAATCCTCTTTTACATAGCGATTGAGAAAACTAACGACTATTAATTTTTCATTGGTACTATGCATAGGTACCCTGGAAATATAATTAACGGACAGACGTAATCAATCTTACGACCAATGGCATCCAAAATGGAGAATAAATTTTCATCCTTTTTGAAAGGAACTCCTTTGATCTCCACGTTATTCAGACAAGAACGCTGTTCCTGATGGAGAAGATCATGTTTAATTCGCGATATATCTGCTTGCATCGAGTCGAATCTCTCCTGAATCTTATCAAATTCAGCTGCTTTTGTTTCGAGTTCCTGTATTCTATTGCCAAAGTCTTCAAGTTTTTCATTAGAATGGGCATACGCATCCTTTAACTCCACCAAATCGCTTTTGATAGCACGAATATCCTCAATCAGGACGGGTAAGCTCTGCAGCTGCAGCTTAATGGAGCGTATCTCAGAAAGCATTATGTCATACGAAGTAGTAGACGGTTCAGGAGTAAGCGCTTTCGGTGAGGAGGATATTCTGCATTTAGGGCACTTCCACTGAGCTCTCCTGTCAGATCCCAGTTTTCTCCAGCCCGATTCTGAGATACTTGCGCAAGCAAAATCAAGCTCTTTCTTGCAGCTAGCGCACTGAGCGCCATCAGTAAAATGGACGTTACATACTGCACACGTCTTCATTATGAAGTAGATTTACGGATTACGTAAAAAAAATAGATATATTTTTTTTTTTCTTCTAGTATGGTTCGGTTTGCAACCGTACTGTGCAATTGCGCTCCCACACTAAACGTAGTTTAAATAACTTTTTCATAAGATTCAAAAATGCTTGATGTGAAGGTTACTTTGACCCGTGGACAACTTTGGCCCTAAGGCTAAGGATGTGCCTAATGACAATAACTGGAACGCGCCCACAGTCAATGCGCTTAGGTTGGTATCACTGTCTGTATTTATAATGTTAATGATTGATGACTAACGACTTTTGAAAAGTTTGTTTACTACTGTTTGAAAATTTCTTGTATCCGCACTAACACAACTGCGACTAAGTTATATAGCACTTCGCCACTCCACTAAACGCAATTGTTCGGTCACTTCCACAGGCGATTGTTTTATTATTGTCATTTTCACTGAGATGAATATTTGATTATAAATGATCTAAACGTCAATTAAATTGGTGGAAAACGATATCACTGAAGAATTAAGTTATTGAGAGTATAATTATATTACTTAAAACGATATTGAAGCAGCTATAATATTTTATTTAAACTTTATTTACGGGGCTAATGTTTACTCACGGTAGTGTTGTCACTATTGACAGTAACAAGATTAACTACATATTATTATTTAAAATTTAGTTTCCATTAAATACCGACTTCTTATTTTTTATAAAAATGAAAACTGGCTTGACATTTTCATCATTGAGTGTATTATTTGATGTACACCAGAACCACAATCTCACGAATATTTCATTTGATCTTACAAAATCTTGCTTGTGCAACTACTAATTTAATCTTTTGGCCGAATAGAGCCACCGTAGAAGCAACAATGACCAAGGGTTTCAGTATCAATACAAGAGTTATTATTGACTGTACTGAATTCCGAATTGAAATACCGACAGCAGTGGATGACCGTTGATAGTAAAAATACCACTTCGTCCTTTTATTTATCTTTAATTTACTATAATTACATACTAGAAAGCAATATAATACTGATATGTCATTACTTGGCATAATCCCGAATAGTTGCGCATGCTAGGTGGCGCTATTGTCGTACACTGTCTCAATATAGTGTAAATAAAAACAATGTGCTTTACAAAAGTATTGATTATTTTATTTCATTATTATTATTTTTTTATTAGCTTTATACACTTAACGTATATAGGTGGACTTAATGCCTTAGGCATTTTCTGCCAGTCTACCTTAGAGATTAATAGTACCTTGGTGCAGAGATTAATAGTAGGTGTATTCTAAATTATACACGATACTATATATATATATGTGTGTAAGTCAAACTCAACCTTTTAGAATACACCTACACCTATATATATATATATATATATATATATATATATATATATATATATATATATATATATATATATATATATATATATACAGAGTGTCACAAGACCCATCACCAAGCCGAAGTCTACTCGTTGTGGACATCATGCCAAGTCATACTAACCAAAAATAATACCGGGGAAACGATTTTTTTAAATATTTAACATTTTTTAAACCGCAATTAAAAGCGCGCGCGTGCAGTCCACGAAATACCTACTTATCCATGGGGTCATCGGGCATCTAAAGAACATATTGGCGGGGTAAATGCATTGATTTTGTACCTAATTAGAAAAAAAACATACTAACTTTGAGCCTCAATATCTCCTGAACCAGTAATTTCCCAGGTGTGGTGCCGAAGTAAAACATGGCCGTAGTGATTGGTACAACATGGGATTTCAGTTTTCGTTAAGGGTCTTTTTACACCCTGTATATATATGTAAGTCAATTAAATATATAATTATAAATGTTACGATAGTTCTGCAAACTTAGCCAATAATAGCTGTTTTACCCTTCTCTTAAAACAATACCTAGTAGAGGCCGTCCTGATTTCGAGAGGAAGGTCATTCCAGAGAAGAATAGCTTGGGTAGGAAAAGAAGAGTGGATGAAAGAAGATCTACGTGAAGGACAAAGAAGGAGAAGGTTATTAGATGAGCGAAGGTCACGATTGTGGTTGCTGGTTAAGTACTGGAAGTAAGAACTTAAATATTCAGGAGTATTGGGAGACATGAGGATAGAATAGAGAGTAGTGAGAGCACGCAGACTGCGTCTTTGACGAATAGGAAGCCACTTCAACTGGGAACGATAAGTAGACACGTGGTCATACTTGCGAAGATTGAAAATAAATCGAATGCAGTTATCGAGAAGACGGTCAAGTTTGTTAAGAAGATCTGCATTCAGGTCATAGTAACATACATCACCATAGTCGATCAAGGGAAATACCAAAGTTTTGCACAAGCATTGTCTTAGTTTTGGGTGGAAGGAAGTTTCTTAATCGATTGATAGCACGTAGAGTACCAGTAATCTTTTTGCTGGTTTCAGTGACTTGGTTTCGCCAGCTTAACGTGCAGTCTAAATGTAAGCCAAGGTTTTTGACAACTGGGCACATTTCTATTATGTTGCTGTCATAGACTAATGATGGTAAAGTTGAGAGGTCTAATCTTTTAATAACCCATTGACTACCAATTATGATTGCTTGGCATTTGCTTAATTTCTAACACAGCTTTTTCTAATAGCAATTTATGATATTTTTTTCTTAAATTCAATTTCAAGACTATGAAGTTCTTGCTGCTGCTTAATGTATAAATTATGTTTTTATTGCATAAGTGTAATTTTGTTCATGTGCATCTCTTTTCTTTCATTTAAATTTTGTATATGCTCCTCTTCTGCATACTTTTTCAAATCTTCTTCACATGCCTTTCTTTTCATAATTAAATCAGATTTGCTTTCCAAATGACATATTAGTTTTTTCTTGTTTCTTGAGGTGTAAATATTTTTTTCTTACTGCAGCTGCTTGCTGAAAACAAAGAAATTTAATTACTTAAGTATTATCTTACTAATATAAATATATTTTTTTTTATATGGAGTACACTTGCTTTAATTTTTGGGATGGTTTAGCAAAGTACCAACTAGAGGCACTAAACCATTGAGTGTAGAGCCAAGACACAAATATGTGACAACTAGGTAATTAATGCTAGACTTCTGAGCATGGGGCATCAATGCAGAATAGCAAGTATGTTGGTATTTTATCCCATACATTTCAGAGAAATCTCTACAACAAATGGGAAGATTGAATTTGATATACGAGTATATACGAGTATGTAGGTAGTCAAAATCTTGGAACAAGACATATCTATTATTAAGCTACATTTTAAACTGAATAACATGACCGAAGTTGTGGTAGTGACTCAGTAAATTACAATATACTTACATAATTGTTTTGATATTGGCTTCCGCAGGAGACTTTTTGGTGTAGATGTATCATATATTTCTTCACAACCTTTTGAGTCTGCTCCTGGAATAAAAAAAGTTAATGTAACACAAGAATTTTAGTTTCCCCAGTTTATGTAATATTACCAAAATGCTTTTACTAACCTGTTTCAGTATTAATTAATACAAATGTGACTTCTGTTGCAGTATTCACATTTGGCTTATTAGGATTATCCGTTAGAATACTATCTGTAATCAAACATATTTATCATTACTATTAAACTAGGATTCACAGAATATATTATATCGACTTAAAATCAAGTACTTTTTAAAATTTTAAGAATATTTATTTTATAAAAGTATTAAGACATAGGTAGACATAAGGTGGGTACCTTCTTCAGCTATTTTTATATCTTCCATAAAATTGAGATCTATGCTAGCCATTGTTGCGTTTTGTTCATCAACTGTTATGTCATCATTACCTGTATATAAAAAAGAACAATTTATTGAACACAATCACATTTATATTATGCTGTACTGTACCAACAATCTTTGACATAACATTTGCGGGTCCCCTTCCTGCTCCAATATAAGTGTAGCGTGTCACACTCAGAAGTGGAGGTACATACCTAATGCGTCACTATCATATATTGCAGGCAGACTCGATATTGACTCTCCCATGATAGAGTTTAACCATTCCGTAGTCTCAGATGGCTTTGGTGGTGGTGGTCCACCTCCGGTTTGCACTCATTTCCTTAAATGTGAATAATATTGTATTTCATAATTCACCATAAATATCTTACATGTAAGATTAATATTGAAATAAAAAAGTCAAATTTTAATAGAGATAGAATCTTTTAAACACTCGCGTTGCATGTTTATAAGAAAATATATTAAACACGGGAATTAACGCGAACCGGCATTAGGTATTTACATACCTTATTTTGCTTGACGTTTCGAGACGGTTGCACGTCCCGTGTCCCGGTTCGCGTTAATTCCCGTGTATAATATATATTCTTTAATAGAGATGCTCACCTTTCTGTTTTCTTCATGTTATTGAATTTTTGTTGTAGTTGCTTTGTGCTCCTATATCTCTCTCCGTCCGAGTTGAATTTTTCGGCAAGACGCCGACAGGCTATTTCTTTTAGCTGATTACTAACATGATCAGTTTTTTTTGAGGTTATGATGGGAAAGTCTTTAATTAAGTAAGCGAGCTTTGTTGTCTCTTCTTTATTAAAATTGGCGGTACGATCCCTGGAAAACTTATTAATTACAAATGCGTAAATATACAGGGTGGCGCTTGCATAGCGGCACTTTTTGAACAAAAGCATAGTTTACAACATTTTTAAGCCTTGTACCAAAAATCAATTAAATCGGTGCAGTAGTTTAGCCACAATATCGATTTTAAGTTTTTTGCACACGCTTTGAGTTCCATACAGCTGATACAAAACGGTCAACGACCCTACATTGCGCGCCGCGACTCGCTAGGTACTACTCACGACGCGACGCCTCGATGTCATCCGAAGCTAGGCTCAGCGCAGACAGAACGGAGCGCAGCGAAGAGGATTTTATCAACGCACTTGAAAATAAACTTTAATGTTTTTACAATAAAGTTCATAAATGCTTGAACCTGATAAAAAAATATTCGCGCGTCCTCGAAGATACGCGGAAATCCCCGCGCAAAGTCTAGTCGGCGCCCGCGTCGTACGCGTATTTTCAGGGCTTAACGAACTTTCGCGACAAAATATTTACTGTAGGCAGGCTCGCGAGTTCGCGCGCAATCTTGAGCATACGCAATCCGTAAAGAAAATGCCCGAGACCGCGTGGGGATTATTCCTCTCTGTCTGCGTTGACCCTTCGACGACTTAGGACGATGACGTCTTCGTGCAACGTCGCTTCGCCCGTCGTTGTAGGTTTTTGCGCCCAAGTTAATGCGTAACATTTTTAACAGAACAAAACTTTTGAAACTTCCTAATTACCTTTTCAATAAAGTTACATAATAATAAAATGGATCGGTTCCGCAAGCACGAAAAAATCTGATTAGGTATGCACAGTAAATGCACTACGTGTGACAAGGACAAACATAGTCGAGCCAAATAGAGTTGCCCAATTATGAACAAAATATTGTCAATAGTATCGATAAAAAATTCGCACCGTAAAAGTTTGTTGTTTATTGTATCGACACTGATTGTATTTGTCGTTAATGTAATCGTCTTATCAATGATAGTATCGATAAAAATCCTACGCACCGTAAAAGTTTGTTGTTTATTGTATCGACATTGTTTGTATTTAACGTTAATGTAATCGTCTTATCAATGACTTTACGTTCGAAAATTTCAAAGTGTGGTACAAATAAAGACGACGTTTTTTAATAGGTAAACAATGATAAACATGTAAAGATATTCTATTATTTAATAATTTGAAATAAGTTAATAATTATTGACTATTTTAGCTCTTTCCGTATGGTATTTTTTAAATGGTCTAATGGGTTCAACAATCTACTTAAGAATTATAATAATGTTACGAGCTGGGGTTCGACGATAAATTATAACTCACTATAACAATAACTATGTACTAAAACTACTGAACTAATTGAAGAATGTGCATAGTATTTCATAAACTTGTTTAACTGTGTCGTATTAGCAACACAATTAAGCAATAGCATTATTGTTAATACAAGTAAGAATGCATAGTTCATTGTATAAAAACATTTTGTGTTATTTTGTTGTTAACGTATTAACGTGTCAAAAATATCCATATTCATAGTACCTATTGCGCATCTCTATTTCCTATTCTAGACATGTCGGCGCCAGCGACGCATCGGTGATCGGTGACTCATCAAAGGTTTGTTTAGTGCCGCAAAAATAGTCGAGCAGATTGCGCGCGCGCTTAACTTTATGCGACAGTTGTTTTTGGTATTGAATTGTGTGATCGTATTTAGTTGTGTTATTTACTTGTGTTGTTGTTTAGTGAGCTTTATCATTCGTCATTTTTGCATTATTTGTATTAATAATGACAAACTTTATATCGTCCGAATATGCGGATATGATTGTGTAACGTGGGTTCTTGTTGTGAAAAAGACACCAGTGCTTTCCTAATTATTGAACTTTCATTAGAGTGATTTGTAGAATTACTGAAATAGGTAAATCGTGATAACAATGGCGGCCATTTTGAGAATTTGAAAATGTTGTGCTACCTTTTATGTGGGTTTGTGTTAAGTGGGTTTTTGTTGATATGAAAAAGACACCAGTGCTTGCCTAATGAGTGACCAAACATTGGAGTGATGTGTAGAATTACTAAAATAGGTAATTCGTCAATAAATGTGAACAACCTCCGTGGCATCGTCTGCCGCATAGCACACGTTTTCGTTTTTACAAAGGTCAGTAACCTAATGTCATATTGGTCTATAAATGGTGTTTCGTTTTGCTACTCATATTTTATAGTTTATTTTGTTTGAAAATTTTATTATTTTATTTTGGCCCCATGACCTTTTTTGTTGATATAAAACATTTTATAGGCATCAATGCTACGTCCTTTTTAAATCAATGCCCCTATGCAAGCGCCACCCTGTATAATATATTAGGAACATTAGGTATCTATTTGCAAATTATATGTACAAAATACAAATGTTCATAAAACAGCTTACAAAGATTACTTACTTCGCGTTTTCTCCTTTGTTTATTTCCATTACTTTAATTAAATACGTCGTTTTTAAAAAAATACACCGCAAAATTACCTTTGAAAACAACCACGAGATTACTTTAAATACTTTATCTTTTGACAAGTAACAAATAATGACAACTTTGAAGTAAATTTTCGCACTATCTGTCAAAATGTACAAGTATTACCATGTAAAAATAATTACCCCCTACTCCACTATCGATAGAGCAGTGTTCATTGAAATGGCAACATAGTTAACTATAGTCAATTCTAACCATAGTTAAAATGTGTATCAAAAAACGTAAACATGAGTTAACCATTGGTTAAAGACTTAACTATAGTTAAATTAACAAATGGTTAACTTGACTTTTACTAGGGATCAAAAAAGGAGATTAATTTTGTGTGAGGCTTGAAATTGTAGTGTATCAATGACATGTGTTGGCATTTGGGAGTTTGAAACAGACTGATATGTGCGTGTCAAGTTGATTGATTGTACTTCAAAATTGTCTCAATTTTAGCATTTCATCTTTTGCAATTAATGTGTTTTTATTTAAAGTAACTATTGTAAGCCTTCGCTGGCAAATGCGATTATGTATATTGATAATTGTATTTTTATATGAATTACGAAATTAAAAAAACGGGTTATTAGCGTATAAAGCAGGTTACACATACATTGGCATTTGCACAGATGTATAAGATAAGGTACAACGGAATAATATCTATAATAGTCAATGGTCGCGACTAATACCTTGCTAACTTGCCGAGACAACATACAAAATAAGTTAGCGAATATCGACGGTTAGTTTCCATGCCCTATAGGGAGACGGAAAAGGATTAAATAAAAAAACTAGTTTTAAAACTATAACCAGACTACGTAAAAAAGGGAAACAAAGAAACAAGAAAATAGCTCACTCAGATATAAATCCAGAAAATTATAAGAGCCCGCAGACATACATCTGTAATAAAACTACAGTTTACGAATTTGATCGCGTTATCTTGGTTTCACTGATATTAGTTATTACATTTAAACCAAATGATCTAGAAACTACATTTTTATAACTAGCCCACGTTTCGAATCCCTTACAGGATTCATGTTCACGGCAGACTGAGGTAATATTTGTCTTTGTCTTGAATTTAAAAGTTATCTCGAAGTACCCGAACATTTTTCAACTATTGGTGTTACTATCTACGCAGAATGTGCTCACTGTGTCTTGACGACTTCTGGTGACTTTGTCCTTCTTGGGTTTCATTAGCCTGATAACAGGGTCCCAAGCTGGAGGAACATTCCAACCATCTTCATATTGAAATTAGGATGTTTTTTAATTTCAATAGCTTCACGTATCATTCTTGGAATAAAGCGGTGTTCTTTTGCGAGTATCTGTGGTTTATCAAATCGCAATGGTTGGTTCCTTGTTCTACATGTTCACACACAGCAGATTTCGTCGAGCGTTTGTGTTTAATGTCAGCTATATGTTCCTTTAGTCGAATGCCTTGATTTTGAAAAATGCATCGATGCAATAAATAACAGAGAAACATCAAAATATTACGCGTGTAAACGTAACAAAATAGAAAAATTTGAAAAATTACAACAAAAATCAAATGACCAGTACAAAATGAAACAGAACGTTTTTGCACGGACCAATCACACGCTACCGTCCGCCGATCATAGACAAACAGTTGTCAATCTGTCAAAACACACGTTATATCAAAACACCGAAAAAGTATTGAGCAGTGGTTAAAATTATGCGATAACTCAATCCAGAATACCGTATGAGACCATTATTTGCAACGTTGAGGATTGTCTAGTCAAGAACAATGTGAGTAAGGAAGATTTCGAGGCCATACGTCAGAACGTTTCTACTGTATTGCGTCAGTCGAAAGTGCCGAAAAGGAATCTACCAAAACCTGAGTATTTCGCACTGAAGAACCTACGGGCTAGACCTGAACTAACAGTACTTCGAGCAGATAAAGGAAATGCAACGGTAGTGATGGACACGTCCGATTATAAACAAAAAATGGAAAATCTTTTGTCGGATGAAAGTACATATAAATTGGTTAAGACGGACCCTACCAACAAAATACTCAAGCAAACGAGTGACATTGTCAAGAAATACTCCGAACAACTGAATCTGGACGTGAAATACTTAATACCATCGTGTGCAAAACCTCCTCAATTGTATGGTCTACCAAAAATACACAAAGAAAATGCTCCACTGCGCCCTATAGTCAGTCAAATAGGGGCACCAACCTACAGATTGGTTCAACACATTGCAAAGATTCTCTCGCCACTCAGAGGCAAGACGAGAGCGCATGTAAAGGATTCCTACCATTTTGTCAGTGAAATAAAACACCTAGATCTCTCTGACAAGGACACTATGGTTAGTTTTGATGTACAGTCATTATTCACATGGTTTCCGGCACATGACTGTATTGAAATAACTAGAAGGAAGCTAATAGAGAACAACATGCCTGAGGAATATGCAGAAATATTGAAACACTGCTTAACAACTGGCTATCTGTTATGGGATGAGAAATACTACATACAAGTAGACTGGTACCATGTTGGACGATGTACCTGGCTACAAGCGTCTTTGCCCATACGTTTGAGTGGGCTCGGCGTTCGCAAAATTTCCAGTGTCAGTTTACCGGCGTTTCTGTCTTCGGTTCACAGCACAGAAGAGTTAACTAGGAAAATTTTATCTCCTACACTAGTTAACTCAGAAGTGTTGTGCAAAACCGAAGCCATAAACGCCTGGAAAATGACTTGTCCAAGCACTGATTTGCCTACCAACCTATTCTCCCAAAGACTGTGGGACGCGCCGCTTTGTAACATAGTAAGAAAAATCTTTTGGATACTTCTTTAAATGTTACAGAGCGTGCTCGCTTGCCGGCTGTGGGAGAATGGGAATCCGGTCTATGGCTTCAGGCACTACCATCGCCCAACACTGGAACCATGTTGGACGATGAGACATTCCGTATTGCCATTTGTCTTCGTTTAGGTGCTCCGTGTGTTTCTCCGCATCGATGTCATTGTGGAGAAGACGTCGATAGCCTCGGCCACCATAGGCTATCTTGCAGCAGAAGCGCTGGTAGAATTCCTCGTCATGCCAATCTGAATGATATAATCCGTCGTGCTCTTGTCGCGTCTGGCGTACCAGCTGTACTTGAACCAAATGGTTTGGTACGCGACGACGGTAAGAGACCTGATGGTATGTCATTGTTGCCTTGGAAAATGGGTAGGCCTTTGGCGTGGGACGCAACCTGTGTAGACACCCTCGCGCCATCACACGTTCCAAGCACGGGAGGCCATGCTGGCGCTGCTGCTGCAACTGCGGAAACCCTCAAACGGCGCAAATACAGTAATTTAGTAAGTAATTACGTGTTTGAGCCGTTTGGGGTGGAAACGCTAGGCTCATGGGGTCCGAGCGCTCGTTCTCTATTCCGGGAAATTTCTAAACGGTTAATCGACGTCTCACGTGACCAGAAGGCTGGTTTATTCTTTGCTCAGAGAATCAGCATTGCCATCCAGCGTGGCAATGCTGCCAGCCTTCTGGGCACGTTACCCGATGACATTGATGCGGAGGCATTTTACGACGCCTAAACCATGTAAATATTTTCACTTTCTAAATTTGTTTTATGGTTTTTGTATTAGATTAGATTAGATTAAGCTTCACTTATATGCTACTTATAAATTATGTTACCTTAAGGAGATAGGTCTTAATTTAATACTATTATTATCTGGTGAGGATTTTGGTATTGGTAGGTATTACTAATATATTCCGCCATTGTTTTGGGATAATCCCAGTGCTAAAAATAAGGTTGTACAATTCCAGTAAATAATTTCTGCTAATAGGAGACAAATAATAATATTATCTGAGAACCTAAGGTTAGGCCGGCAATGACAATAGGAGTGCCAAGGTATTTTTTGACATTATATAATTTCGGCCTTCCATAAAAACGCAGCTTGTTCTTATCGGCAGTCCTAGGATGATCTCGAGGGTCGATTGGTTAATGTTGCCTGAGATTAAATTCGACGGTAAAATAATACAATGTACAGATCATGATAAAAATTGGGGCATAATATCTGGATAGCAATTTAACGTGGGGACATCAAATACAGGACGAACGTAAGTTGTTTGCGTCAGCGGGTTCGTTACGTGGGCTGCGGAATTTTCTTCCAACAGCCACTTAAATTGCGCTTGCTGAATCTTTACTCCTTCCAGTACTCGATTATGCCGATGTCAGCTATCTTGATCTCACTGAGCAGCAACTTGACAAACTTGAGCGTCTCCAGAATTTTTGTATAAGATTCATAATTGGTCTTCGCAAATATGATCATGTATCAGAATTTCGTAACAAACTCAAGTGGCTCCCAATTCGTCTTCGCAGGAATACTCATATTCTTATATTATTGTATAACATTTTATTGGACCCTAACACTCCCCTGTATCTCAAAGAACGTTTTAAATTCCTTCCTCCATGACACACATTCAAGGTTTCTGAGGTCGTCAGAGAATCTGAGACTGCACATGCCAAACGCATTCAACAAACTTCTTTAGTAAATCCTTTGCTGTCCAGGCAGTGCGCTTGTGGAATGCGTTGCCATTAGAAATTAGGCAGGCAAAGTCAATAGGCATATTTAAAAAGGCTTTAAAACAACATTTCCTAGCTAGTAACTAAGTATTGTTAATAGCATGATGTAACTATAATATCTAAACTGTAGGTATGTATGTATATTATGTATGTATGTATGTATTATAAATATTATTATGTATATTATCACGTATATTATTATGTATTTTACTATGTATTTATGCACCGTATGTATATGTTAATTTAAGCAAGTAACTTTATTACTACACCATTGAATTATTATATTTCTCTAGTCTATTTCTGTCCAACCAAAGGTTGTCTGTAAGAAATTGCTTTTAGCGATAAGGCCGCCCATTGTGCATTTAAATTGTAAACTCAACTATCTCTCTTGTCTCTGTAAAATTTCTGTGTATGGTGTACAATAAAGCATTATCTAATCTAATCTATATTACTTATCTCGGAGAGCACGTTAAGCCGTCGGTCCCGGTTGTCATGAAGATCTTTGACAGTCGTTACGACACTAGTCTAAACCATGGAGTATCGCTATCCCTTCGGGTTGTGGAGGTCAGACAGGCAGTCGCTCCGTGGAAAAGCTAATATTCAGCCAAACCCGGTTAGACTAGAAAGCGGACCCCAGATTGAAACTGGGATAACGCTAAGAGGATGATATTATATTACTTATCTAATATTAATAATCATAAAAAAGCAGCGATAGCTGAGTGGAGAGACCGACAGACTGCTACGCAGTGGATCTCGGGTTCAAATCCACGGCACGCACCAAGGACTTTCGGAGTTAAGTGCGTAATAAATTGTTAATCATCGCTTGCTAATTGGTGAAGGAAAACATCGCAAGGAAACCTGCTTGTCTGAGAGTTCTCCATAATGTTCTCGAAAGACATGTGAAGTCTGCCAACTTGCACTTGGCCAGCGTGGTGGACTATGGCCTTACCCTTCTCAAAGTGAGAAGAGGACCGTCCCCAGCAGTGAGACAGTATAAAGGGCTGATGATGATGAATACTAATTAAAATATAAAGCTGAAGAGTTTGTTTGTTTGTTTGGTTGAACGCGCTAATCTCAGGCTGGTCCGATTTGAAAAATTCTTTGCTTGTTAAATAGCCCATTTATCAAGGAAGACTATAGGCTATAAGCCACGGGAGCGGAGCAGTAGCTTAAAAAAAGCGGGTGTAACCGCGGGCTCATCTAGTTATATTATATAATGAGAGCAAAAAAATAAAAAAAATCTGTATCGAATACGAAGATATACCTGCGTTTTGCTATTCAAGCTTTAACTATTAGAAAAAAAAGTACCTAAAATACTTCTTCGTCGGCACAATTTCATCAGAGAGAGTCATGCCATGAGCTCAGTTGCAAAATTGTATTACTTGTCAGTGATGCTAAAGGTGATCGGTACTATTTGTGCTTTGGATAGGTATGCAGTGATATCACTTTGAGGAGACCAGTGACTATTGTGTCTGTATCGAATCCATGGATCCATCCATGTCTCCATCAATGTTTCGATCTGCCGAAAACACCGCAAATCGCAACATAATATTTCTATCAAATCTGATAAGTCTAGTGGGGCCTATATTTTAAAGATTCTTATTTTTACAGAAATCTTAAATAAAACTAAACATTTTTCACAAATAAGACGCATTAATTTCATTATCAAAGATTTATTAAAAACTTATATTTCAAGCGCCATAAGTACCGCCCCGCCCGCCCTTATAGAAATATTTATTTATTTATTTGCAATTAAATTAGAACGAACTATAAATATGTGACTATTTACACATAAAATAAAACAATAATTTCTATACTTAAATAACGAACAAATAAAAGAGATACATAAAAAAGAAAAGAAAATTTAAAGGGCGTCCGCGTCATGGAAATCTTCCACATCGCCGTCAATTGGACGCGTGCCCAGAATGCTGGCAGCATTGCCATACAATGTGGCAAAGCTGCGAGCATTCTAAGCACGGTGATCTTCGGCGCCAAATACAGGCCAGCCGTCACGCGAGGCGTCAACCAGTCTCTTTGAGAGATCTCTAAAAAGAGATCTCGCACTTGGACCCCATGGTCCCAACGTTTCGACTACAAACGGCTCAAATACATAATCTCCTACTAGATTTACGTATTTGTTTGGTTTGAGAGTCTCCACTGTAGCTGCAGCAGCGCCCATACAACCCGCTGTGTTAGGAAGATGAGATGGCGCAAGGGTGTCGACACACGTTGCGTCCCACACCAAAGGCCTACCCAGCTTCCATGGCAGTAAAGACATACCGTCTAGACTTTTGCCATCGTCGCGTGCCAAGCCCTGAGGTTCAAGTTAGGCTGGAACGCCAGCGGTGACAAGAGCCCGGCGAAGTATGTCATTGAAATGGGCGTTTCGTGAAATACGACCTGCGCTCCTGCTGCATGACAGACCATGGTGACCAAGGCTGTCGACAGCCTCTCCACAGTGACAGTGATGTGGAGAAACACATGGCGCACCTAAACGAAGGCACGAAGCAAGTTAGTTATTTAAGTATAGAAATTATTGTATTATGAACTTAGGTACTAAAAATACATAATTGCAGTAATTTACTAAAATATTAACAAACTCAAGAATTTATGTACGGGTATTTCCACCAGAACTGTAATAGGAACAGCTAATAATCCACTGATTAAAAGTGTTGCCGACCAGTCCACAAGCTGAAACAAATTAATGACAACATTACTTTACAAATAATATAAACTAGCTGTGTTGCCTGAGGTTTCATTCGTCTAAAACATTTCATCATTCGTTACAATTAACGATACTAATCACGGTCCTGGCTATCATAAAGATCAGACAGTCGCTATAGGGACCTCTGATGAAACGGACCGTAGAAATATTATGGAAATATTTGGAAAAGCTAATATTCAGTCAAATCCGGTTAGACTAATAAGTGGACCTGGGCCGCAACTGGTATAACGCTAGGAAGATGATAATGTCTAGAGTGAATAAATGTTAAAGAAGAATCCTGTGCCTTCTTTGTAACAGGGGCAAGTACTGACCATGGCAAAGAAAGACGTGTTGAACGCGTAGGGCCGCGTGGCGATAGTCTTAATAACGAACCAGTGCAGCATCAGCACGGCCAGAGTTATGTTCGACAGCTGGCTCCAGCCGCTCCAAGCACACACCCTCCTAAGTGAATCTGTGGACGAGATATTTTATTTAAAGTAGACACGCTTCACCAGCTCTAAATTTTCTTCCCATATATTAACCGTCACGGCAAGACTTTTTTGATAACGTCGGCAATTATAAAAAAAGCCTTCCTTACGTCATATAAGGCAACCATTGTCTTAATTTCATAGAGTTGATTGAATCAGGCTTTACTCAGCGGAACTCCATTGTAACCAAGGAAAGAGGAAACCACCACGCACCCTCGGAATGACCACCCCAACTATTGCAATAGAAAAAGATTGACTAATATTTCTAGCTTCTATAGTTTAAGCTCTGCGACGATATGTTTATCCAGACAAGTATTTTGTATAAAACAGGAGGAAATCGAGCACATTGATCGCTGATACCTAGTTAAGTTGTTTTAGCGGTTACTGCCGCCCATTTGCACCCACAACACCAAAGAAGTCATAAGTGCATTGCTGGTCTCAGGAGTACTAACGCTACAATTTAAAATGTTTTATTACAATGAGTATACATAATTATAGCGTATATATACGTCACTAGCTAATTTCATTCATTTGGTGTCGTACGAGACGACAGTGGAAAATGGGACGAGGCAAATAATAATATTCTACCACATAGGTACACACATCACCATCTAGTCCCAAACTAAGCGGAGCTTGTACTATGCGGGTACTAGATAATGGATAAACATTGATATATATATTTTTTTAAATATATATACTATACATAGAAACATCCAGACCAAGACAAACATCCATGTTCATGTTTGACTCGAGCGGTAATCGAACCCGCGACCATCGGCGTAGCAGTCGCTTACACTCTCGCTGCCCCAACCGGTCGTCAACGTCAATATCTTTGTAAAGGGACGAAAAACTTGATATCAAACCCTACGACCACTCGTCTGGTATAGTAGGCGAAGTCCTCCTATCGACTCCCAGTGATGCTGTGAGCCAACTTAGGATAGTCTATCAGTGAAGGAATGACATAACTTATAGTTTAAAAAGTGGCTGTCAGTGAATCCATCATGTAAGAGCAGAGCGTGTGGCCGATCCACTTCCACTTGCGGCGTTTTATCTGATGGTCGATCGGAGTCTCACCGCAGCGTTCCCACAGCTCCATGTTAGACATTTTCTCGGGCCAGTAAACACCGAGAATACGGTGATGGAGCGGTTGACGACGACCTGAAGTCGACGCGAGATGTTTTTTGTGTGCTTCCACGTCGCGCATCCGTACAGCAACACGGTTTTAACGTTGAACCGAAATATCTTGAGCTTAACTCTCCTAGGCAATTTCCGCGGTTGCCATACAGGACAGAGCCGTACGAAGGTTGCTCTCGCATTGGCGATTCTAGAGGTGATATCCTCCTCGGTCCTTCCAGTCTGACACTACGCTACCGAGATATTTGAATTTGTGGATCCTTTCTACAGCCTCTGTGCCAATGAGCAAGGGCAAACATCTTGTTGCGCCGCACCTCATTTCCTGTGTCTTACTGGTGTTGATTTTCAGTCCCCTCTCCATTTCTTCTTGTCGTAGGTTGTCCAGCTTGGCTTGCATGTCGGCGCGTGTGTGACTCAGCAGACACAGGTCATCGGCATAGTCCAGGTCTTCCAAGACGCTGGACAGGCCCCACTCTATGCCGCGGCGCTTGCTGTGGGTAGGGTTTTGCATGACGCCATCGAGGACGACAAGGAAGAGGAGAGGTGAAAGGAGACACCCTTGGCGCACACCCGCGTAAACTGGTATGTCCTCCGAAACGAGACCGTTGTGAGTCCCTCTGCAAGAGTACTTCCCGTAGATAACCTTAATCAGGTTTGTACGATTACAAAAAAGAGCCCGAGACGATTCTCGGGGACACCAAGTTCACGTAGCCGGTCCCAGATACAAGACCACCTCAGCGTATCGAAGCCTTTTTCAAAATGAGAAGATAGTCTTTTAGAACTTCTTTGCGCGATGCAGGATTTATTTTCATCATGTCTGTAGGTGCCGCCGTGTCCATTGTTTTCGCCATCATACAATAGATGGCCCCAAATTTATGTAGCTACAGCTAAAATATATTTATTCAGACTACTTACCGTGGACATGGATCAGTCCTAATGCCGCTATGCATCCTAGAATGCAATGAAATGGCCTATCAAACAGTGAGAATAGGCTGTAGAAGAGTTGTGACTTGTTGGCATCTCCGAGGTACCCCGTCAAAGGATATAAAACATATAATGTGCTAGCGCAGTAGTGAAGATACACGAACCACTGAAAACACACAAAAATGTTACGTAGAATACAATAATAACGATATTATCCTGCGACAACTCATACACGGTGTTATGAACTCAAATTAAGCAGAACCTGACCTACGTTAACCACATAATAATATTATAAAGTCAAAATTGCTGAACGTACTTATTGCAGGAAGTACTGAACCGAATTCAATAATATATTTTTTATATGGAGAAAGGCTTAGGCTCTATAACATCACGATATGAGCCACAGGTATAGAGCCCTAAGGAAGGAGAGTGTAACCGCAGGCTCGTCTAGTTATTGATTAACTCGCTTATACATACATAATATTTAAATACGCACATATTATTATAGATAAATAAAATCGCACGCAGATACAGAATAAATTATTATGTTCAGCTGGGCATTGAACCCATCGTGACTGGTTTAGTGATTACTAACCCCGGCTAGCAGTTACGACCAGTAATAGACTATAACAATGCCAGACAATATCACGAATATTTTGATACAATGGAATTACTTATACCAACCAACCAATCTATAAGTCGAATAGTACTTGTATTGTAACGTAATTTCGGTTGCGTCCAAGAATTCATCAACCGTCTTTACCGCCTACACTATCCTTGTTTTTGTAGTCGACTAATAAATTTTTGAGGTTGTAGGTAGGTACTTACTTTGTATTCCGATAGCTTAATACGTTTGTCAGCGATTTCATATTGAATGTGAGCTAATAGGAGACCTAGGAAGCACGCTGGCAGAGCGGACCATGACGAAATATAGAAGTCTGAGAAAGACCGTGTATCTTGAAAGTAGTTTCGTACTGATCTGTAAATGGTAAAAATATTTGCACATGATGTATTACTTGTACATATTAAGGATATGATGAATCATCAATGTGCCGGTTATGACTAAAACTTGCACCTTGGCATCTGGATCCATTTTCCAGTCCAACATTTAATGCAAAATTTGCTTTTAGAAATAAATTATAGCTTCTACCGACTGATCTCCGTAACCTAAAAGGATCTAGTTATGTGCAAAGTTTGATTATTTGAGTTACCCATAAATCAAACGTTTTCGAAAATCTTCTGCTCCGCGGAAACGCCACTTCCACGAGCTCTATCTAGAAAGGTCAATCGCAAATCGCATAATTTTGTCTGAAGGTTTTAAATAAAACTGTAACAACGGTCAAATCGTTGTGTAAAACTAATTAATTAAACACCACACTAAATAATTTCAACAATGAATCAGTTTGGATTTAAATAAAGATACGAGATTTGTGTTGAGTCAAGCTCATAAAACAAAAAGCAAAATTCTTAACACTTACTCTGGTTTATACATGAACGCTAGGGGTCGAAATTCTTTAATGTGTGCCATGATTCCAATCAGGATACATGAAGCTACGAACAGAGTAGAGTACAACTTAATAGCAGCTCGTCTGTGACGCCACATGATCAGCGTAAATGTAGCAGCGACGATGTAGATGTGCATATCCATAGCCAAATACCTGCAGACAATTGAGACCTTAATAATTTGAAAAGCCTTATCCTTAATCTACTCGTTCAACATCCTTGTGTCGCATAAAGAATATTCGTAAGATTAAATAAAAAAGGTAGTAACTTGAAGAAGTGAGCTGTAAAACTGTGTCAATGAAATTTTTAAATATTGTTTTTCACGATATGCGTCAAACACTCAACTTGTGTTCTTTTACGAATAAACATCGATATGAATGTATTAACGTACGTGTAAATAATGAATTAGTATTAAAGCTGCGAAAATGTCCTTGGATTTCTTAACAGCCAATGACACTGTTAAACAAGAAAACTTTTATACTGAACTAAGTTGTCACCACAGACGTTGAGGTCTTAGACTATATTATTATCTTAAGCTAAACCAATTTCTGTGATTATCACTCAATGTCAAAAATATTGCAATACGCGGAGAAAAAGAATATCAAAGGCAGGTGACATAATTGTGAGCGACCTTTCCCAGGGCAATGCATTAGTTCCTCTACTTTGAAGAATAATCGGACGCAGAATCTTTTGTTGGAAATTATCTATTGATTTAAAGAAAAGTTATTTTATTCAACTTCATTGATTTTAAACAGAGTTCAAGAAGTAAGAGGTTGTATGTTAGTGCCGAACTTTTACAATGTTAACGGATTTCAGATGAATACTATTTTTATTTGAATTCAATTAAGATCTGACGAGTAGTTATCAAGTTATACTTAAAAAAATATTTTTAGTTTATATGTATTTATGTATGGCGGCAGAGACTGGAGAACGTAGGCCTTAGGATAAGCAGAACCAAAACTGAATACATGTTCTGTGACTTTGGCGGCCTCTCTAGTCCAAGCCCGGTTACACTCGGCGGTATACCCCTACCAGTATGCTCCGACTTTCGCTACCTCGGTTCACTCCTGCAACACGACGGCGAAATTGACCGAGATGTTCGGCAAAGGATCAATTCAGGATGGATGAAATGGCGACAGGTCTCGGGCACAATATGCGATCCTAAAATGCCTTTGAAATTCTTATTCTTTGAAGTTATAAGGCCTGTCGTATTGTATGGAGCTGAGTGTTGGGCTACTAAGAAGATGGATGAAAACCGATTACATGTGGCAGAGATGAGAATGTTGCGATGGATGTGTGGAGTTACGAGAATGGATAAGATTAGGAATGAATACGTGAGAGGTAGTCTGAAAGTGGCGCCTATAGACGAGAAAGTGAAAGGAAGTCGTTTGGCTTGGTATGGACATATTATGCGAAGAGATGATATGTATGTAGGTAAGCAAGTGATGAATATGAAGGTAGAGGGATGGAAAGGGAGAGGGAGGCCAAGGAAAAGATGGATGGACTGTGTGAGGATGGATATGAAAGAGAAAGGGGTAAATGATCAGATGACGGGCGACAGAAAAGAATGGAAGCGAAGGACGTACTGCGCTGACCCCAAATAGATTGGGACCAGGGCAAGAAGATGATGATGTATTTATTTGAGAAGGTTTTAAAGTCGGTTTTCTAGCGAATGTGTCTGCAGTTATCTTACCAGGAAGGAAGTACGCAAAATTGGTCACGGTCAACAATATTGTTGTAGAAAAACACATGAGACCAGAATTTATTTTGGCACGCAGTGCTCTCAGGTGTCACTGTGATTGGTATTAGAGGGCCCTCGCATACAAAGTGGTTCCACCAGGTCGCTGCGAAACCGACAAACAGCAAGCTCAGAGGCGCCATCCTGAAAAATATGTTACAGTTAAAGTAAATGTAAAATCAATCATCAATCAATATAAAATTCTTGCGTTACTGACTGACAGACAACGCACAGTCGAAATTAATGGACGTATGAAGATGAAAATGGCATGTTTGTTCTACATTTAAAATTTATTAGTTTAATAATTAGCGTAGCATAGAAAACTAATCCAAGAATCTGTCTACCGTAAACAAAAAAAAATATGAAGAAAAAGTCAGAGAAGGGCGATGACAGAAGACAGCACGACTGGATCTTCTTGCCTCTCGACCTACCTTATATATCGTTTTATTATGCACAGCGGCAGCATGAACAGGTTGAGTGGTCGTTTTTCAGACATGATGAGCAGGTAATAAGCGGTGAAGAAGCACGACATGGTCACTAGGGTGTGCATTAGCGAGGTCCCAGCGAATACAAATACGCCATCAATACGCTGAGTTTGCTGAAAAATGATTTAATGGTCATCACCACAGGCTTTCGCAATCCGCTGCTAGTCATAAGCCTCTTCTAATGCTTCACAATAGCATCTTAAGTCAATTGAAGATTTGGCTTTCTATATCACGTTGGTAATTTGGTATACGCTTTGATGTTTAGTTTTTCGTCTCTTCCCAAAGATAATATTGCCTTCGTGTCATCTCCTTGGTTGCATCTTACGACACCCGCGGAATGATAAAGAGTGGTGATACTATGTACTACATAAATATACATTACACTTGGCTGTAGCAACCAAAAGTACATGTGAGAGCTGATTATTATAGCTCCACAGCTTTGTCATAATATATGACATCGGCTAGGACTTATTACATTCAAATGTGTCGTGGAGCCTCTAGCCAAGCTTTTGGATCCCCAGGGCTCCACGGAGCACACTTTGAGAATGGCTACATATTATTTTAAGAGTTATTCTTTAAATATCTCTACTTATGTAGATTGAAATCTTACCTTTTCTAAATGTTCCACATTAGAAACGTAGGTTAGATAATGCATAAAGTTAGCGTGGACAAATGTAGTTCCAAAGGTCCCAAATATTCTGAAAACAATAAACACTATGTTTGAATGCAATGACATTAGCTGGCTTGGACCGTTTGGAATACAAGCACAAATTGTTCACTGATCGCTTCTACATATTAAGTATGATTAATTGAAAGCTATAAAATTATTTTACTGTATTTTTATTTTTACTGCTATTTTCATTATATAGCGCCTATTCAAGAAATATTATAAACTACAGAAACGCAACACAAATTCGTTTTGCGACCAAAACTGAGACGATTGTGTGCAGGGCCGACTTAGTTATTTTACAAACCAGTAGGTAGTTTAATAAAATCACATCAAGGGGATCTAATGGCAATTGTAAAGACAAAAATAAATATTTAAATAAACAGACTCCAAATCAATAGACGTCGTCACTTTTCTTAGAACGCAATAATAATGGCTGTTTTTATTCATAATAATGAATATTTTATAAAAAAATAATCTGATTATGTAAATCGATTCGCTCAGCTGCCAGGCCTAAAAGAAAGCAAAAATAAAAAAAAACATACTTCATTCCGTTCAAAGGCTGTAAAGCTGCGAGTCGGTGGTCTTCACCTTTGTAGACACACGTTACTCTTCTCCAATTCGCTGGTATCGAAAACGCCATTATTAAAGGATTTTCTGAAAACATTCCAGATATTAAGTCACTTATTACGACTACGGTTAGCCAGCTGGTATCAGTCATCATCATCATCAGCCCTGTATATAAACTGTCCCACTGCTGGGCACAGGCCTCTTCTCACTATGAGAAGGATAAGGCCATAGTCCACCACGCCGGCCTAGTGCGGATTGGCAGACTTCACATATCTTTCTAGAACATTATGGAGAACTCTCAGACATGAAGTTTTCCGAAAAGTCATAGGTGCGCGCCGTGGATTCGAACCCGGACCCTCTGCGTAGCACTCTGTCGGTCTCTCCACTAAGCTATCGCTGCCTTGCTGGTATAAGCTCTTATTAGCTTAGTCAGAGATAGTATCATAAATCACCTTTTTTGTACGTTTATGTATTTATTCAATATGTATTATTTATGTTTATTATGTAGATTTATGCTATATTATGGATCTAATTATCTATCTATCTATCTATCTATCTATGTTTTATTTTGAACATATTATGTCCGATGTCTAGACTAATATTATAAAGAGGAAATATTTGTATTTTTGTTTGTTTGTTTGTTTTTTTATTGTAATGGATAAACGCAAAATCTACTGGACCGATTTTAAAAATTCTTTCACCATTAGAAAGCTACATTATCTAAAAAAATAGGGGTCCGTAAGATATTTGGGTTTTTCGGGTACGCGAAGTAGTTTTCTCAGGACGCGGATGAAACCGCGGGAAACGGCTAGTATTTAATAATTGTGCATGTATTGTAATATTATGTTAATTTATGTATCCTATATCCTATGTATCTTGTATAGTCTAAACATTCATTTGGGAGACGTTCAAATATATTTTCTCTGCATGTCATTCTTTACATCTAATTCTTTTCTCTCTGGACCACTTCTAAGGTAAACTGGGATAATGCACTTGTCATAAAGACGCATGCTTACAATGTGTATTCAAAATGTTATTCGCAGGGGACCCTGTTGGATTTAGAGCTCTCCTAATTTTCATCTCAATAGCATTGTATTCCTATTAGTAGGATTAGGTGTTCTATACCACGCTTGGCAGACGGGTTGGTATAGGGTTTGATTTTGAAATATCATTTCCACGTATATTTTCGGTGGGTGTCTTTTGCGACACCTACGGAATGAAATAGGTTAATGACACTGTATTTGGTCGGTCACCATATGGTCATGAATAACTCTTACAGCAATTCACAGTCTAAAGCCTATACAGGGTGTCACAAGACCCATCACCAAGCCGAAGTCTACTCGTTTTGGACATCATGTCAAGTCGTCCAAAAATAAAACATGGCAAATGATTTCTTTTTTACCCGACTGCGCGACGCAAAGGAGGGTTATGTGTTTATCAGTCTATGTAGGTATGTATGTATGTATGTATGTTTGTTTCTATGTGGCGTTCTAGAGACCAAATGCGTAGGCCGATTTTTATGAACCAGACGCCATATTGTCAAAATGAAAAAAAATAGTCGATGAACTATGTCAAGTGGGGTGTCGTTGAATAGGTATTTTAAAATCATCTTTAGGTTCTTTTTATCATTTTTCATTTGAAATAATACTTTAGGATATATAACGGTTTAAAGATGTTTAACAAAAATACATTCTCGCTAATTTTCTTACTTATTGATTTAAGTTTTTATTTCAAGTATAAACGATATACAAACACTTGATTGCGAAATTTACGATCTTATAACGAAGTCAATGAATCGTAACTAAAAAGTCATCATCCTCTTAGCGTTATCCCAGTTTCAATCTGGGGTCCGCTTTCTAGTCTAATCGGATTTGGCTGAATATTAGCTTTTCCACGGAGCGACTGCCTGTCTGCCTTCCGCAACCCGAAGGGATAGCGATATTCCATGGTTTAGACTAGTGTCAGTTTATTTTGAAGGTACTGACGCCCTATAACGACCGTCTAAGATCTTCATGACAACCGGCACCGACGGCTGAACGTGCTCTCCGAGGCACGGGACAAGCGATAATTAACAATTCAATACGCACATAACTCCGAAAAGTCATTGGTGCGCGCCGTGGATCTGAACTCGATACCTCTGCATGGCAGTCTATTGGTATATCCACTCGGCTATCGCTGCCTAAATCGTAACTAAAAAGTATAAAATAAAACAAATAATTATTAAACTCCGTATAACTAGAGTAAAGCCTTTTCTAAGTTGCTTCACAATAATCCTTGAGTCAATATGAGGACTTGGTCTACCATACCACGCTGGCCAGACGGGTGAAATAGGGTTTGATGTCAAGATTCTCGTCGGTTCCCAAAGATATTATTTTTATTTTTTATTTAGAATAGTCTCACGCTACAGAATAATTAATAGTACTAACGTACAGAAGCTTCACTTTTCAAACCAATTTATTGAAATTACGACTCTTGGTACTAAGCAATAAAGTTCAATTCAGCTCGCATAAGCACTCAGTGCCTAATGCGATATTAACCTAACAGTTCCCGTTCTTTTCTAACACATAACGCTGTCGCTGTCTGGCGCGGAGTGGCGCGCTAGGGTTGTCGACTTGGCGCTGCTACTATATTTATTCATTGTCTATCTACCTACTTGACCACGTACCTAATAATAAATAATTATCCTATAAGTATCCTATCCCACTATTGGAGCTAGTAGAACAAAAGCACAAAAATTCTGGTCGTTTACATTTTTACTATACAAATTCTTAGTTATTTCCTAAACGCGTGGACCGATTTACATGATTCAAACAGATAAAATGGTTTTTGAACTAAATCTTTAATTTGACATAATCGTTGAGATATCTCAACAAACAAAAAATCAAATGAGAAATACCAAATACGGCCTGTAGCAGCCAGAAAGTTGTGAATCGTTGAAATTAAACATATAATTTTTTAAATGTATACATCGTTTTCATTCAAATGTATAAATCGTGTTGGGGTTTGGGGTGCATAGGGTTCCCACCAAGAACTTAGGGTCCCAAGCCAACCTCACCTGCAAGTGGTGCACCTGCCGATCAACGGACGAGGCTCTGGCAAACAAAATATCCCGTTAAGCGGCAATAGGCTCGCCACCTATTACGTGGGATCAAAACACTGGCGAAAAGTGGGCGTTTAATATGCCTCTGCCTACCCCTTCGTATGTATGTACATCGTTTTCGTTTCTTGATAGAGCTTCGGTGAAAGATTTTAGTTTTTAAAGATTATTGTTTTGAATAGGCTATGGTAATAGCGGATGAATGTCTTATGTTGCCAGCATTATAAATAAAATGAAGTATGGTAGGCAGAAATAATATTTTTATTATTATATTAGAAAACAATATCTCTTATTTACTTTATAAATATATTCGTAAAATGAATCAAGAAATATATAATTTATTATATAATAAATTTATATATATTATTATATAAATAAAAATTATATAAAAAAAATAATAAGCGGCGGTAGCCCAGTGGTGTACGTAACGGACTGCCGAGACCATGGTCTCGGGTTCGATCCCCAGGTACCTCGGGCACACACCTCTGACTTTTCGAAGTTATGTTAAAAAAATGTTAATTATCGCTCGCTTAATAATGTGCCCGGTAGATGGCAATAGGCTCGCCCCCTATTACATTGGGACCGAAACATATCTGGCGAAGTGTGGGTGTGTAATACACCTTTGCCTACCCCTTCGGGGATAAAAGGCGTGAAGATATGTTATGTTATGTTATGTTCCATAATTATTAATCGGTTAAAATCGTTTTGTTTTTTAATCCATGGTATAAATATTTTTTCAAACCATTGCAATACATTTTTTATTTGTTATGTCATTCGTGTTGCTACTACCCTCAATATATTTATCTGCAGTTGATGAATGATGAAAATGGGGTGTAAGTAGAGGGCCTCCCCGAGTGACGATACATAATTGATCGTCCGGCACACCCTGGACAGTCAACTACAAACACATCTCGTTGACTGGCTAATCTCTACACTAAGGCATGGGCAGTTTTCATCAGATAACTCACTCGTGCCCACACGAGGAAGAAACAGATCAATTCCTTCTTCGTGCAGCGCAGTGACGCGTCGCATCGGCCCTCACGGTGCAGTGCGCTAGCGTAAGCGTCCTCCGGGTGACGAACGGAGGGGATGGTCGGTAGTACGGTCTAACTATGCTTCCGGCTAAGTCCGATGGACTCGCTGTTTATTGACGGGTGTGGTCCTCCAGCAATACGGGGGTTTTGCGGCGGGTTAACGCCCCTCCCATGTAAAAAAGACATAGTTACGAAACCAATACGAAGGAAAATACGATCCGATCCCAACTCTAACGATATACGGCATGGCATAATGGAAATCCGATTAGCTTCGTGGAATGTACGCTCTCTTTATAGACCTGGCGCCTTGTACCAAGTTAACAACGAACTTCACCGATACGGAATAGGTATCGCAGCTCTTCAAGAAGTAAGGTGGCCGGGTAGAGGGGAGTGTAATGTGGATAATAAAACAATTTTGTTTTATAGTGGAAGAGACGATGGACATCATAGTAACGGCACAGGCTTTATGGTGTCTAAAAACCTAGTAGGTAGTGTGATACGTTTTGATGCTATCTCAGACCGATTGTGTGTGCTTCGCATTAAGACCAAGTTTTATAACATCTCAATTGTTAATGCCTATGCCCCAACTGAACTAGCGGACGAAGATACCAAGGATGAATTCTACGACCAACTAGAATCAGTATACGATCAGCTACCTAGCTTTGATGCCAAAATTCTCCTTGGTGATCTTAATGCCAAAGTCGGCAGAGAGGACGTATTTAGGCCGACCATTGGAATGTTTAGCAAACATCACCAGTCTAACGACAATGGCGTTAGGCTCATCAGCTTCGCAACATCGAAAGCTATGGTGATCAAGAGCACCATGTACAGACATAGAGATATATATAAAGGTACATGGAAGTCCCCAGATGGCAAAACTGTTAATCAAATTGATCACGCTCTTATAGACGATCGACATAAGAGTACTATTCAAGACGTTCGAACATATAGAGGAGCCGACTGTGATAGTGACCACTATCTACTAGGTATCAAATTAAAACCCAAGATTAAAGTAACCCCCCTAACTAAACATCTGAATGAAGACCATGAACAAATTAATGTTGAGAATATTAAGCAGAAAGAACTAAGACATCGATTCCATATAGAAATTACCAATAGATTTAGTGAGTTATGCATTGATCATAACGTAGATGACAGTTGGAAAATAATTAGTAATTCGGTTAAGGAAGTAGCGCTTAGCGTGTTTGGGCGGAAAAGGAGAAAGAAGAGAAAGAAATGGTGGAGTGAAGACTGTGAAAAAGTAGTGGAAGAGAGAAGGAAATACAAATTACTCTCAGAACAAGACCAACGGTGGGATGAAAAGTACAGGGAAATCAAAAAAAGAACAAGAAGAGTTATCAGAGGAGCAAAGCGAGACCACCTCAACAACATGGTACAGGATATGGAAACTCTGATAGGAGCTAATGCCTCGAGAAAATTCTACCAAGAGGTCCGGTCTTTCAAGAAGGGTTATCAGCCTAGAACACAGGTCATGGAAGACAATAACGGCAATTTTATAACATCTCCCGAAGAAATAAAGACCCTGTGGCGTAATTATTTCCAGAAATTACTCAACTACCCACCTCTGGAAAGCTCTGTATCTCGCACTACTGATGATAACTTGGAGGAAGTGAGGCCCTTAACCTTTGTCGAGGTTCGAGAGGCTGTAATGAGGCTAAAAAGCAATAAAGCTCCTGGAATTGATGGCATACCTGCAGAAGTTTGGAAATATGGCGGGGGAGCCATTCAATCCAAGATTCACGAACTCTTGCTCAGGATTTGGGAGGTGGAACATCAGCCTGGTCAATGGAACGTCGGAGTAATCTGCCCAATACACAAAAAGGGTTGTAAGAGGAAGTGCAATAACTACCGTGGAATAGCTTTGTTACCAACAGCTTATAAGGTTTTGTCATATGTACTACTTAAAAGGTTGGAACCGTACGCGGAAAACATCCTCAGTGATTATCAGTGTGGCTTTCGGCCAAACCGTAGTACAATTGACCAAATATTTCTTCTGAAGCAGATCATGGAGGAAAAATGGGAATATGCACAAGATCTTCACTCCCTTTTCGTTGATTTCACCAAAGCCTACGACAGCATAGACCGGGAAGCCCTGTATAACATCCTAAGGAATTTTAATATCCCTAAAAAGCTAGTCGACATGGTTGAAGTGGCCACGAAGGAAAGCAAGATGAGAGTTCGAGTCCAGAACGAGCTAACAGACGAGTTCACTGTTGAGACAGGACTGAAACAAGGAGACGCGCTATCGCCTATGCTTTTCAACTTAGTTCTAGAGCATGTCCTTAGAAAAGTGCTAGCACAAGATGCAGGGGCAAAACTTAATGGACAGCATATGGTAGTAGGGTATGCCGACGATCTGGCACTGCTTGGAGAGAGCAGTGATGAGGTGAAAAACTGCACAAAAGTCCTGGAATCTGAGGCTCTGAAGGTGGGCCTAAGAATTAGTCAAGAAAAAACGGAATATCTCCACATGAGACGCTACAAAAACACTCGAGTGGCTAGAAATAACCTACATGTTGGAGATATCACTTACAAAGGCGTGTCAAAATTTAAATATTTAGGCTGCACCATAACAGACACGAACACTCGAGAGGAGGAGATTGATATCCGCATCCAAAACTCGTTTAGATGTAGCGGGGCTCTGCACAAAGTGCTAGTGTCCAGGTTTCTTAGCCGAAATACCAAAATACGAATTTACAAAACTGTAATAAGACCTATTCTAACGTATGGCTGCGAAACCTGGAGACTGACACAAAAGGAGGAAAATAAGCTGTTGGTCGCAGAAAGAAAGGTCCTCCGGAAGATCTTCGGCCCTGTGCAGAGAACTGACGGGAGCTGGCGGATTCGAAAAAATGTCGAAATTGAGGAACTCGTAGCCATTCCTAACATAATTGGGGAAATAAAAGCCCACAGACTCCGATGGCTCGGTCACGTCGAGAGAATGGGAGAGGAACGTGGGGTTAAGAGAGCGTATGTGGGTCGACCGACAGGACGTCGTCCTGTCGGTCGCCCCAGATACCGATGGAAAGACGTTGTGGAGCAAGATCTTGGGGCGCTTCAAGCTGGCGATTGGCGAGAAGTGGCCAAAGATCGGGTGAAGTGGCGTTCTCTCTTATTGGAGGCCAAGGCACACTTTGGGTCGATGAGCCATTGGAGTAAGTAAGTAAGTAGTTGATGAATGAATGTTTTGCTCTGATTTATTGGTGTTTTCGTGCGGGTTTAATTGTAATGTAGTTGAATATAAGTTCAATAATAATAATCACTACCTTCTACCCATGCTAAGAATATGCAGCGGTGTTCGTGATTGTGGTTAGTTTTTTTGGACGAGTATAGTACGAGGTTCCCTAGTACACAGGTGATAATTCATTATTATTGGCCTCTCTTTATGTAGTTTTTGTTCTATATGACACAAAGACATACCTTTATTTACTCCTAGGTATTGTATTTATGTTAAAATTCAATTTTAAGGTATATTTAGTTGTGGAATAATTTCCATTTCAAATATCTCGTAACTTATTTCCACCAAAAGTTATTTAAAAAAAAATTATACAGGCTAATAGAGTAGTCATTTATCTTCAAAACACACATGGTTTCGTGTTTGTCCTTGCCAGGCCCATAATGTATGGCCAAATGGTACATCTCCTTTCAAGTTGCTCTAGTAATATAAATAAAATCAAATTTTCAAGTTGCTTTCGACACACAGTTAATTAAGCAATACTTTGCATTAGACTTGTGATGATACATTTTTGTTGTTAAAGGCGTTTAAGTTTATAATTTGAACAGTGTATGAACACGGCGCGTGAGAATACGGAGCGGTCGCACTCGTTGCGTGACGTCTAATGTGAGCGGCGCGCGGCAACCTACTAAATCCAACCACGTCGACGTGGTCGGCCGAGGTACTTGTAAGTTTGTACCTAAAATGCGAAGTGCGCCCGGCCTGCTCACTCCTGTATCCCCGAAGGGGTAGGCAGAGGTATATTGCTACACCCACTTTTTTACAGCTTTTATTTTAGTCTCACATAATAGGGGGCGAGCCTATTGCCGTACCGGGCACATTACCAGACTCCGTGCTGCTACTTAGAATTTTCTAACGGAAAAACTCAATAACACTTTGCCCGACCCGAGGATCGAACCCGAGACCTCCCAATCCCACGCGCACATTTATGCCGCGACACCAAAGAGGCAGATATTATATGCTACGTTTATTTTCTGTATTCTGCGTATTTTTTATTTGTCACATGTGGTGACATTAAAAATATGCATATTCATATTCTTCTGATAACGGTCGCTTCAATCTGTGCACTTTTTTATACTGGATAGTCGTTTTACGATAGATCATTAGGTACCATAGACACTAAATATAATTCAAATTTATTGCTAATTTATCTCTATGTATCTAATGTCCTTGACCATACTCTCTCGCCATATTTAGACCAAGCTGGTCTTAAATGGCTCACCTATATCTATTTCTAAAATTACTATTCTGCATATTAATAAGTACAGATGCGTCATAAAAAAAAATAGTTCAGCAACTACTTTAAAATGCTAATACGCACCTAAGACGGAAACTATGAATATGCAACTAAGTAGGTACAAACTAAAAATATATAAAATCAAAATACCTGTCTATAATGAAAATATATCTAGGACCTCCACACAAAGCTATCTGATCCCAAAAACTACGGCAACCACTTATAGGTACTTATGTTTTTAAATACTCACTTTTTCTTTGGGGAGCGTAAGCACTTAAAAGGATTTCCCGAAATTTCCACGGGATCGCGAAGTAACGGTTAAATGAACACCGTAGCTCTGTCCCCCCTAACCCCCCCCCCCTAGTTATAATTAAATGACTTGGACTAAAAACTCGTAACTCGTAAATAACAGTGTAAGTAAATCATGGTGTGTGACGAGCACAAAGATTAGTTGATCCGGGAAGCAATCGAAACCATGGCCTCCAACTTATTGGTCAAGGTCAATAACCAAATTAAAGTATCCGATCATACGATCAGTATAACTGCGACGTAGTATTCAATGTTTTTGTCTGACGGTATTTTCTTTATTTGTGCCGACTTCTCTCCAAAATGGTTACAAAAATTTTGACGGGCCTTTCACCAGCAGACGGACTTACAATCCAGTTTTATATAAATAGTATTTAATTTTAAAAGACTGCCTTCTGCCTGATCCAGTAGATAGCGTATGCGTCTGCTAATCAGGACGTCCCGGGTTCGATTCCCGGGTGACTAGTGTCAGTTTATTTTAGATGTACTGACGCCCTATAACGACTGTCAAAGATCTTCATGACAAACGGGACCGACGGCTTAACGTGCTCTCCGAGGCACGGGACAAGCGATACTTAACAATTCAATTCAATACGCACATAACTCCGAAAAGTCAGTGGTGCGCGCCGTGGATTCGAACCCGATACCCTCTGCATGGCAGTCTGTTGTTATCTCCACTAGGCTATCGTTGCCTTAAAAAAACATTAATTTATGGATCACATAAAGTGTTGTCTTGTGTGGAGGCCGAATTGATCTAATGGTGAGGCGGCTGGTTAAAACCACTTCAGCAGTCTGACTTTAGATAAGTAATCTGAATCTTGTAATCGTAATCAATCAGAGTAACCTGAAATCCTTGCGTTACTGACTGACTGACAGACAACGCAAAGCTAAAAGTATTAGGCGCAGGAAGCTGTGGTGTGTACAATCAAACAAGTCGGCGCTGGACCAGTTTGAAAAAATTGCCACGGCATCGGGCGGAAACAGAAAAATAATACTATACTATATAATCTACGTATGATTATACTGAAGGTATAATCTATTCTGATAATAATTTCTCACGACTTTTTGTAAGGGCCGGATCCGACTGACGTCGTGGCACGGCTGGGCACGGCACCTCAAAGGATTTTATTAGAATTAAGAATTAGAATTAGAATTCGTTTATTATCACATCATAACAGCGCACAATTATTAGGTACTTAATAAGTAAATAGATACATATAAATATAGTAGGTAGGAACACAATGATATCAATACGGGCATACATTTCCGACGATAATTATAGCCATACCCACATTCAAAAAATTATAACTAACTGTACACCGCCGATGTGACAATGAGGCAGACATTCAGCGTTGCGTCGCTCGTGACGTGAACGACTTGCTGGTTTTCAATGCTATATAATATTACTAATCAAGTTATTTTTATTCTTATTTCAATGAGCTTAGAATTCATATTACCTACTTTATTTCGATTCAATCGTATCGCGGCACGTCGTTGCATACTTCAGGACGCCGCGGTACGTCGTGACATGAAGTGAGACGCCGCGGCCCGGGCTGCGTGCACGCCACGTTGTTGTCGTTTCACTTTGAACGCGGCAAGCTAGAGGCATGCACGTTCGTACATCTTATTGTAAATTACTTTCACGAAATATAAGCGGTGAAAGCCCAATGGTGTACGTAACGGACTGCCGAGACGATGGTCTCGGTTCCGATCTCCAGGTACCCCGGGCAAACACCTCTGACTTTTTGATGTTATGAGTGTATTAAAAAAAAGAAAAATATCGCTCGTTAAACAATGTGCCCGGTAAATGGCAATAAGCTCGCACCCTATTACATTGCGACCAAAACATAACTGGTGAAGTGTGGGTGTTAAATACCTCTGCCTACCCCATCGGGGATAAAGGCGTTAACTACGTTATGAAATATAAGTACGTAATAAGGAACAAAGACACATTAATTAATCTTGTTAATACGCATGAATGTCTATAAAATATGTCCTCTCGTTGCAATATGGATCAACATATGAAAAGGCGTACTAATGCTTAAAACTAAACTTAGGACTGAAGTGACGCGGCATACTCCTTCATGCCGCGGCGTGCCGCGTCATACCGAAGCGTCCTACAGGCTACCGAAACATGCCGTGCCTTACCGTGCCGTGCCGTCAGTCAGCGCTGGCCTTAACAGTCGTTTCAATGGCATTAAAAAATATCTTAATTACTCCATTAATCATTCCCAAACCACCAAACCAGAACGAATTGCTGATAATTATTATTGTTTGTAATTTATATCAATAATAATATAATACGCAAACAAAAATCAAGACAAGTTATACCATAAACCCGAATGAACTCATATAAAAACATTTTGAAATATTTTTTATAGCAATAATGTTAGATACTACAAAAAATGTAAATGGTGGAGTAAAAATAAAGATGATCCGATGGCGACGGTGAATAAAATTATGGTAACACCGTCATCGCTGTTATCATATCTGTTTTCAACAAAATAAAGTTTAAGTAAGTGATATTTTTGTTTTTAATAATAAAATCTAATACTAATATATACTGAAGAGTTTGTCTGTTTGTTTACTTGTACGCGCTAATCTCAGGAACTACTGGTCCGATTTAAAAAAGCTTTCAGTTTTAGATAGCTCATTTATCGAGGAAGGCTATAGGATATATGACATCACGCTATGAGCCACAGAAACGCAGGCTCATCTATTCTAATAATATGTAGCGTTCATATCGTGTGTTGACTTGCCGTTCATAACAAATCATAGTAAAGCCAAATTGACCACTTCGATGGGGCAAAGGTTGCTGTGACTTTAACATCACAGCGCTACCGTGCTTCGAAAGGTACGTTAAGCCGTTAAGCTAATTCGGAGGCCTTTTGGCCGAAGCGGTTTTCCTTCTTAGGGCTGCACAGTGAACCACAAAGAATCCTTATAGTTTTATCATGTCAGTCTGTAAGTCAGTACGCCAGACCGTTGATGGTTTTTATCTAAAAACAAGATGCTTTCCATCTTTTTACATTTTGGCTTAGGCTGCCCGTAAACGCAAGCTTCAAAAGTTTGACTTTAATATAATGATCCATGCAAAACTTTATTTTATTATTCTTCTTTTTATAGTTTCACGTAAAAACATTGTCTATCCCGGAATTAGTTTGCTGTGCTGCGTTTTGAAAACTACAGAACCACAATAATTACGCGTGGTCCGATGCTTATTTGGCTATCTTTATTATATGCACTTTAGATTAATTATTATTGGTATCGCTTCGCTATACTAGATACCGCGCTGTCTAAGAAAAATAGATCCGTGAATGTGGCAACTCAATTATGGCAGTGTGTGTCAAACAAAAGCAACAAGATGCATGCGTAAAGAATTGTGTTGTCAGCTGCTCAACTGTTACCCGAGTAAATGGGAAAATAGTTTAACCTGTGATCTAGTAGATAAGTTAGTGGCTTCTTCATCAGTTTTGAAAATTCTTAAATAATACAATTAATTAAAAGCATACATATATTTGTGTATAGTTTAGGCGTACCGCGTAGGTTCCTTTATCAAAAAAATGGTGGGTATATTATCCAATGATTATATCTCATTTTATCGTGATATTTTGTTTTATTTACTTATAGTATTTTGCTAATTATTATTAAAAATAACCATAGAGGAAATAAAGTGTTTCCAAAACTGTGCTTTCTATTTCCATTCTACCCGCCCATAATTTTGTACACATTATTTAGTATCTACATATACAACTTTTTAAAACTAGGCTTATTTAAGTTAATAATTTACAATGAATAGTCGCACCACTGAATTTTCGACTGGAAGGTCGTCCCAGATACGCCCCTTTTGCAGCACGACCCTCTTCCATCCTCATCACGTGACCAAACCAGCGAAGTTGTGACGCTTGAATCTCGCCGATAATATTTGGTTCGGCTAGAAGGTAATCTATCTCCTGGTTCTTTCGGATCGTCCTGCTCCTATCCTCTTTTCTAGTGATAGTTTATTTAAAACCCTTGTTATCAGTGTATGTATGTATGTATTTTACTCTTCACGCTCACACCGTCATCTCCTAAACGTCACCCTCTCTTTTTCACACCCTGACATTACGTGTCATGCTGGACTTATAAGCTTCTCCTGATTTGCTTCATAGTTGCACTGTGGGTCATGATTTGGCCTACAGCTATACCACGCTGGCCAGACGGATCCGTACAGAGTTTGATGAACAGTTGTCCGTCTCTTCGCAAAGATGCTATTTGCTTCATATTCAGGGTGAAAAAAGACCCTTAACGAAAACTAAAATCCCATGTTGTATCATTACGAACATTTTCAACTTTGCCACCATACCTATAAAAGTACTGGTTCAGGAGATATTGAGGTACCTATAGGTATTTTGAGCATTGCACGCGCGCGCTTAATTACGACTTAAAAATGTGTATACTAAAAAAATCGTTTCCGGGGCTTTCTTTTAACCTAATATGACTTGGCATGATGTGCAAAATGAGTAGACTTCGGCTTGGCGATGGGTTTTGTAACACTCTGTATTTTCTTTAGTCGCCTCTTACACAATGAAATGCAGTGGTGACATTTTGTATCACTATTAAACTGTCCGCAAAATGTTGCGAACACTACGGCTTGGCGATAGGTTTTGTGACACCCTGTATTTTCTTTAGTCGCCTCATACACAATGAAATGCAGTGGTGACATTTTGTATCACTATTAAACTGTCCGCAAAATGTTGTGAACACTATTTCTTAATGCTGATTTCCTTATTGGCTGAAACACAAATATAAAATATTTGTGTTTTAGCCAATAGAGAAGTCGTTTACATTCAAAATAATGTGAATGTAATGAATTAATATTATTTGATTTGAGCAGGACTCCCAAACAAGTTGTAAAAATAAAGAAATAAACAATTAAGGGCTGGTTTTTCAACCGATTCCAAATTCAATTACTGGAATAAAATAGATCGGCCGTTTTACTTCATATTTAACCTCAGATCACAGGCATCGCTCAAGTAAATAGTAAAATTTATTATTCAACTGCACAACCGAATTTTGAAGTCAATCTAACTATGTATGTTAGTTGACGAAAAACGACAGACTTTTCAGAAAACTTTATTTCGAGTGAAACTAGTAATCTCAACATAAAGCTATCAGACACTTTTTCTCATAATTATTAATAAAACTTTCGGTATTAATTTCTAGATCAGATAATTCAAACAGGTGCACAGTTCAGAACTGTGCTTACAACCTAATAACTCAACCTTATAGTATCTTATTATTATTACCTTTGTTATCCTTCTAGAGCGAACGGAAGTGTTGTATTGTGTGGAGTACAGCCTTAAACAAAGGTCGCATCAGGTCAGTGGTATCACAATAACGTGTGGGTTAAGGCTTCCCACATATTGGGTTCTACAAGCATGCGCTCGGTGTGCGTCCGGCGGGCGTTTGGCATACGGCCGGCGTTCACTTAGTACATACTACAGAGTGAACGCCGAGCGCAAGTGCACTATTGCGTTCTTTAAGCGGACGCGGCCTGTGAGTACTTATAAGCCCTGCGCCCGCTCGGAGAACGCACACACCCAATATGAGGCCACCCTAAGTCTGTATGGAAATCCGACAAGCTTTTGATAACTAAATCTATTAAAACGCGGTTCCTTTGGGCCGAAACCTAGATTTAATTTGAGGTTTCCATATAATATTTTGTCGGTCTAGTGGTACTATTTTAAGTTTAATACGCTTGCGGATAATGGTAAAGTTCTGGTTTCAACAGATATAACCATTTCCATCATGCAAATGATACAAATACAAATTTTATATATTGAGCTAATCAATATTCATGACTTTTAAATATTACAATGACTGAAGAAAAAACAATGTTGCTCCGTACTCCAGAGGCGGGTTGCGGCCGCACAAAACGGAATACATTAATAGTGTTTCTTATCTATATTGAAATTCTCATCATTCAATCTCTCTCTCATGAATATTGAAACATTTCACTTAACAGTCATTACCTTTTTGTATCGTAAAAAATCTATGTTACAAAGGTAAGTTAAAAACTTTGAATAAAACAATAATCTTACACACTTAATTACACGTACAAGTAAACCATGTTTCTCGGGGAATGCGTAGAATCACAGTTTAAAATAGTGCCAAGTAACATTTTCACCTTATGTGTAAAAGCATAAACATAAAATAATATAGAAAATAGGTAAAATATATAATTATTAGGTTAGATAAATGAAATAGTGAAATATAACGAAATACAATAACTATACATTCACATAATAAAAATCTCAATTGTGGGGAAATTGATTCTTGTACTCTCAGCAGCACTGAACTGCCTTTTCGGTGTATGCCGATTAATTATATGTTGAAATTTCAAGATTCTTCTTTACTTACCGATGGTGTAGAATCTCAGTGTCCTTTTTATTTTTTGTTGTATTATTTTTACACAGGTTTACTACGGTAACTGGCATCGTGCAGCGAATTAAGTGTATAACCAGAGTTTACGCCTTGACCTCCATATTAAAAGTATTCTACTTAGTTTGAAGGTCAAGAGTTCTAAACAATGATTATCTGTATGTTTGGCCTATATAAAGATTTTTTATATTTTATTTTATTTTTTTAAATTTAATTATTTCGAAATTTAATTCGGTAGGTATAATATGGGACCGGCGTGGTTTTTATAGCCGCATTTTACAAGTATGCCGGCGAAATCTAGTATAGCGAAGCGATACCAATCATGAATCTAAGATATGCACTTACTTTATTATATGTATGTACTTATATGATTGCGTTTCATCATTCATTCCAACATGAATTGCAATCATATTATCACTTCACGAGCCATTACTTGATGAAAATATTTGAATGCTATACCATCAACAGATAGATAGATTACACTTTATTGCACACCAAAATAAAATTTTACCGTAAAAGTGACTTAAACTACAAGTAGAGGAAAGTAACCAATTATGGAATACGTTCATAATATGGATTACCTACGTTATATTTCGAAGAATAAGCGCCACGAATACTCCAAAATTTGTTTTAGTAGAGGGAAGGAAAAATTTTGACTACATCCAAAATAACTGTTATATTATCGAATTCCCAAATTTTGGCATAATCTGGGCACTTACACTTGAAAACAAAATGGTATCCAATATGGGAGACGTATTCCATAACTTTTCCCTCTGATGTACAATCGGCCTTATCGTTAAGTGCGATTTCTTCCAGGCAACCTTCGGATGGACAGGAATGATGTGACACATGGCGATGGTGTAGTTAATACTATGAATAATCAATAATAAAGATTTAAATAAAATACATACATACATTTACATTACATATATCATCCTCCTAGCGTTATCCCAGTTTCAATCTGGGGTCCGCTTACTAGTCTAACCGGATTTGGCTGAATATTAGCTTTTCCACAGAGCGACTGTCTGTCTGACCTCCGCAACCCGAAGGGATAGCAATATTCCATGGTTTAGACTAGTGTCAGTTTATTAAGAAGGTACTGACGCCCTATAACGACTGTCAAAGATCTTCATTACATCCGGGACCGACGGCTTAACGTGCTCTCCGAGGCACGGGACAAGCGAAGCTCTGCATGGCAGTCTGTTGGTATCTCCACTAGGCTATCGCTGCCTCTCATATCTCATACATACATATACATATTCCATAAAAATACTTAAGCATACATATAATCAATATTAATTAACTTACTTTTGGTATTCTCTCCGGCGTACAGATCATATAGAGTTCCCACAATATTCAACACGAGGATGGCACAGAAACATTCCAGGAATAATTGTTGTGCCGGCGTCATAGGTTGTTCAGCATGTCTGTCAGCGTAGGTATGACAATAGTGAAGCGTGTTTATCGAAGCACGGAGCTTGTACTTTCGCGCCCACTTCGAAGCGCACTCTTCGAAGCGCTGCGAAGCATTGCTGGCTGGTCCGTGAGGGCATCGGGAGCTGACGCAGAATCCGCGGTGGATCTGCGTTCGGTTGAAGTGTCGATAGGTTTCGTCCGAGTATTCCTGTTTAATATGGTATCGTTAATGGTAAAGGTTACTACTGTGCAGCCTTAGGCAGAATGGTGAAGACAATTGCTTGGGAGTGTTTTTTTTTTATATTTCGGAAAATCTCTAAATATTAAGAATACATCGATATTTAATTTGAACATCTTATTATATAATTTAGTTGAGTGAATCAGGCATTACTTGGCGGAACTCCATTGTTTACTAATAGAAGGAAGTAGGAGCTCACCACGCTCCCTCGGATTGACCATCCCAACCAATGCAAAAGAAAAAGGTTGACAATACTGAACTCTTCTAATGACAAAGGATAAGAGATATATAGAAAATGCGGAAATGGTTTCCAGGAAAATATCTGACATGCGGTATCCCGCTCTAAGCGCCGACTATGCGACACGTGTTTTGCCTTGTTTGCACGAGGCACCCGTTCGCGATATTTCTTTAACATGCTAAATTTACATATATGTAGAATACTTTTCAACCATTAAGCAGATCAGTGAAGGTGCAGGCCTTCACCCATCTGCTTAATGGTTGATTCTACGGATCTTAGACTACTAATAGAATTTAAAAGAGACAATACCTTTAAGAGTTCATATGTTGAATGAGGCTGCACAGCTGGTGTCAGATCAAAACTTCCAAGGCAGTAGAGACCGTCTTTTCTCGCCAAGCACCGGTCGTATTCGTCCAGGTAGTAAAACTTGGGAAAACGGGACAGCTCCTCCTCTGAAAAGAACTTTAATTAGTTTGTGACTTATTAGTTACAAGTGCACTTGATGGTACACTTTTGATAGAGCGGCTGCAATCACTCTGACGGTGCAGATACATGATACGGAGGCCCGGTGATTCAGTACATGATACGGCAGTCGAATCTTCCGGAAAAATCTAAGAATTAATCAATTTGTCTAAAACCAGTAATGTAGATAAGTACACGCAGACTCGCGCTATCAGCTGTTCGGACGTACAGCAGCGGCCGGCGGCAATGGCAGCGATTACGATGTACATGGCGCGCTTACTCAGCCGCACATGTTTAATTCTTAGAAATTTATAAAAAACTTAAATGGTCTACAATAGTTACCATTTCATTACATTATATTATTGAAAAAAGAACGAAATTCATGAAAACCGAAAATTCAGTGGTCTGTGCACACCATGTGCACACACACATACCCCATCCATAGAGCTTTAAACTCCGATATTGAGTGGTAAAAAAAGTCGAAACAGATTTTCAACCGCGATAGAAAAAAGGTTTATTATGTTACAAAAATATTATTATTTGCTGACATGCTTAGATTATATCAGGTTATGTTAATAAAATTTACGAGTATAACAGTTTCACGTTCTACTTAGTTCCTCTCTATATTATAAATTATACACTTTATACCTACTTTTTGCTAGAAAAATGTTATTACATCCTGACATATCAAAATAAAAGTTCATTAAAGTCCTTTAAAAGAAAATTGGTTATGTTTGTACTTCCTCAATATAATATGTTTATATTTTACCTACTGTTAAATAAAGAAAAATGTGAAAAAAAGAAAAGATATTTGAATATTTTTGTTTTTAAACCCCACGAAATACATGTATGTACGTATGAAATATATGGAAGAACTAATTTTACTATCGCGATTTCGAAAAAAGTCTTATAAGCAGGGGTTCCTAACGAGTTTAATGACCCGCTAAGAGATAAGCACTTTACTGCAAATGTGCCTTCAACAATTAACTTTGTTGTCCTATCGTCGTCCATGAAATATGTCATAGTTAGTGTCGAGAGGGTCTGTGGTGACAGATTAAGAGTACAAAGTGTCACTACCCCATTTAATTCCGTGGGTGTCGTAAGAGCTGACTAAGGAACGAAGCAAATAGTAAAGAACAATGGCAGAATTTGGTCTGGGTTTGTTGTGGCAAACTTAAATTTCATATGAACAAAACAAATTGTTTTTTGTTACTACAATTTTTAATATTTTCACCTTTTCTCGTTAAACCTGGAGTATTTTATGATGATGAAAAGCATTCCAATTGATAACGAATACTTTATGATTTAATTGTTGCCATAGACAATGGTGTGACAGGAATAGACGTGAGTGCTATATCCGTATCGATTATTAAATAAGTAATCGATACGATCGACCTTTATAGAGTTGGTTTTTGTTATAGAGTGTGTTTGAGTTATAGAGTTGGGTGTGCATGAGGGGAGCCTCCCCGAGCGACGTAGAAAAGTGAACAAGATTCCCGACGTCCGGCGCACCCTGGACACCTAGCACTCGGTAACGCAGAGTCTAGGTGACAAATCCTCTCACCACGATGGAACAACACAATTCAACCCAACGCCGCCAAACACTGGTTCCACCTCAGGTGCCACAAAGACGGCATTTATTAGAGCCCGCCTTACGCATTGTTTCTATGAACATTGAGGGCTTCTCGAGCGCAAAGTCAGAGATATTATCAGACCTGTGCCGCAAAACAGGCTGCGACATACTATGTGTGCAGGAAACTCACAGGGACACATCACAACCTAGTCCCCAAATCGAAGGCATGGTTCTTATAGCGTAGATTCCCCACCCAAAATATGGCAGTGCAGTGTTTTCTAGACCCAATATTCCGATAGTCTCTGTGTGCGATTCTACTCAAAACGCCATAGAATTGATAACAGTCGAGCTCAATAATTGCACGGTTTCTTCCGTGTATAAACCACCCAACGTACCTTTCATCTTTCACAGGCTGCCCAACTTTGATAAACACTCTATCAAAATCATTGTTGGCGATTTCAACAGCCATAACATCTCCTAGGGTTACCGTGATACCAACCTGGACGGACAAGCTGTGGAAGAATGGGCGGATGCATTAAACCTGACTTTAATCCATAATCCTAAAATTCCTTCTTCATTTAACAGCGGTAGGTGGAGAAGAGGTTACAACCCTGATCTAATTTTTGTCAGCTCATCCATAAGCACACAGTGTACTAAATCGATGTGTTACCCTATACCTAGAAGTCAGCATAGGCCCATTATGTGTACTGTTCAGTCTATAATAAGACCAAATGAAGTACCTTTCAAGCGACGTTTCAACTACGCAAAGGCGGACTGGGATAACTATTCGAGATGCATTGACGACTGTTTACTGAACATAACACCGAACCCCCAGCATTACAGTCAGTTCGTAAAAATTGTTGCGGTAGCGTCTCGACGGTATATACCCAGGGGCTGCCGCACTTCACACATACCAGGCCTTTCACCAAAGTCTGCCCAAATGATGGATCGATATGAGTCTTCTTACAACGAAGACCCCTTCTCTGAAGAAACGCTCCATTTGAAATATCTGAAAAGCGGCGAGAAAAGTGGATTAACACAATCAACTCCATCGACCTAACCCATAGCAGTAAGAAGGCATGATCTACAATCCATAAACTCACAAATGGGCCACCAAAAGCTGTACAAACGTGTCTAGTTACTGCAAATCAAGTCGCACACCAACTACTTATAAACGGTAAGCCACCACAACGACCAAAAAGGACACCTAAAACGCTCAGTTATTTTTCTGCTCCAAATCGCGTCACGAGTAGCCCGTTCAACATCCCAGAAATGAACTCAGCCATAAAAAATATGACATTAGGAAAGGCTCCAGGGGTGGACGACATTTCCACAGAACAACTAAAACACCTTGGTCCAGTTGCGGTTTTATGGCTTCTTAATTTTTTTAATCCATGTATGGAGACAGAAAAAATACCTAATCTGTGGAGGAAGTCTAAAATAATAGGTGTTCTGAAACCCGGTAAGTGCCCAGATGATCCAAAAAGCTTCCGCCCTATCTCACTCCTCTGCCACACATACAAGCTACTGGAGAGAATGCTTCTTAACCGACTGAGTGATATACCCAAAACTAATACCTGAGCAAGCCGGCTTCAGACCGGGAAAGTCATGCTGTGGCCAAGTTCTGAACACCACCAGTATACCACTCACCCAGTATATAGAAAACGGGTTTGAAGCTGGCGAAGTCTCGGGTGTCGTCTTTGTGGATCTCTCAGCTGCGTACGACACCGTAAACATACGGAGACTACTGTGGAAGGTCGCGAACGTCACTGGCGACATGAAGTTTGTTCGTCTTCTTGGAGAACTTCTGCGGAATCGACACTTCCGAGTCCATATGCTTACGGATAAGAGCAGGTGGCGCAAACAAAAGAATGGACTGCCCCAAGGTAGCGTACTGGCTCCGATTCTATTTAATATTTACACCAACGACCAACCAAAGATTCCAGACACAAATCGATTCATTTACGCAGATGACTTAGCGCTCGCAACACAAAGCAAAACCTTTGAGCAGGCGGAAGCTACTCTATCAGCCGCATTATGCAAGCTAGGCATTTACTACGATGAAAATAGTCTGAAAGCTAATCCGGTAAAAACACAATCCTGTGCATTTCACCTGCGTAACAGATCTGCGAATCGTACCCTTAACATCTCCTGGTGAGGCACCCCCGTTTCTCATTGCAGCCACCCAAAATACCTGGGCATCACTCTGGATCGAACACTTACTTACAAAGCCAACTGTGAAAACATAAAACAAAAAGTCTCTGCACGCAATAACCTTCTGCTCCGATTAACATCCTCAAAATGGGGCGCTGCGCCTTCAGTTTTGCGTACTACAGATTGGCATTGTGTTTCTCTGCGGGCGAATATGCATCCCCGGTTTGGCATCGATCGTCTCACGCCAAAAAAGTGGATATAGCTCTCAACGAAACGTGCCGGAAAATTACAGGATGTCTGAAGCCGACCCCGATAGAGATGCTATATCCACTAGCAGGCATTGCACCTCCAGCTGTCCGTAGAGAAGTAGCCTGCGCCATAGAAAAATTGAAACAGGAGACAGATTGCAGACACCTATTGTATGGCCAAAGCCCAGCCACGAAGAGGTTGAAAAGCAGAAAGAGTTTTCTTAGCACCATCCCAGCCAGCGACAACAATGTTTCCAAGGCCAGAGAAAACCTATGGCGTGACAAATTCCCTCTTCCAACCTTCGTCCCTTTGGAGGAAAAACTACCTGCAGGATACCGGCTTCCTTGGCCAACCTGGAAAGCACTCAATAGGCTGCGTACCCAGGTTGGCAGATCCAGTGACAATCTGTCAAGGTGGGGATTTATAGACCCAAGTACGAACAAATGCGGATGTGGCGAGTCTCCACAGACGATGGGCCATTTACTTACGTGCCCTGCAGGCCCGGAGTCGTGTACGCTTGACGACCTGTATGAGGCAAGGCCAAATGCCATCCGAGTGGCCGAGTTTTGGGCCAAATATATTTAAAGTGTTGCCATCGACACGATAAGTAAGTAAGTAAGTAAGAGTTGGTTTGGTTTAAAATGCTGTTATTTAATATTTAATCAACATTATATCAATAAGCTAATATTTTTGAAGCAAAACAACGTTAAAATCAAATTAAAACGTCACAGCATCGTTTTAATGCTGTATCGATTTCACATAAAATCGATTTAACATGTGCAGCTCTGCTTTTGTCTTTAGCTGTGACAGTTAGATGCTACAAAATCAGAGAGGTTGGACGTTTAGACTAGAGAGAACATGCTCGCCATATTTCCTTATACCGAACGTGCAACATGTAATGTCAGTTGGTCTTAGTTGGTTAATCATAACGTCAAATTACGCGTCTCATTTAAAGAGGCATAGACTCCTTACAGACTCATATCTTTGACTGCATTCTCTAAATAGCCGTGCTGTCAAATCCCATCATTAAGGAGTGATGGGATTTGACAGTGAAAGGAGATATCGATGTTTTTTGAATGAGGGATAAATACGGAAACAAACTATCGGACATGAATGTAAAACTGAATCGTACCCGCAAGCTTCGGCGTGGCAGTCGGTTGCACTCACGCCAATTGGGTTGTCAAAGTAGTTCACTGCTGTACTAATATTTACATAAAGGCGAATCATTTGTGCTGGCGGATCACAAATCGGATTACCTACAACTCTAAAAAAATGAAGCAGTGTCCAACGTAAGCGATAGCAAGCAACATGATATGATGCGACGCACAGAAATTGCCAAAGCCTGCCGCATTAGCCAATCTGATATAATTCGTACAATACATAATCTAAGTGACAGTTTCTTAGCATCTCATCGCAACGCATCGCTCATTAGTTTATGAATACTTTTTGTCAATAGATTTTATGGCTAAAACGAACAATTAAACACGTGAATTTTTTTAGTACTGTCTGTCTGGCAAGTCTTTGCAAAGCACTGTCCGGCGTCAACAGCAAAAACTACAATTTTAATATTTTAGTTGTTTACTTCTACGGCTTAAATATATCGACACATACTAAAGTTAGACATTTGACCAAAAATATTTATCGATAAATCATCACTGTTACGAACAACACTCGGTTTCCTAACTCTATGTTTTGTCTACTGTTTGCCTACCACGAGGCTGCTATAAGAGCGTGCTGCAAAACCTATCGACAGCTCTTTCTATCATACTGCATGTGCCATTAGAAAGAAGATATCAATCATAGCAACCGCTGTTGTTATTTAGTGTTACTTCTATGCCTTAAGGTTATATTTCTTTGTACAAAATTTGTACAAAATACTTCTGCGTTGTGATGTCAATCTGACATAAATGTCATTTGATAATTCAAACGAACCTACCTACATTGTTTAACTTTCATACTATAGCCATATTCTGTCAATACTCTAATATTTACCTCCAATTTCAATGCCCGCCAGAAACATCTGTCTTCACAGGAGAGTGCATTAGTATTCTCGAAGCGTGTTTGTTTATCCTGTCACATAACACTATAACAAAGGCTCTTATACTCTCCGACTCCAGAAGCGCTTTGGAATCGATTAATAAAGATCCTTTCATAAATAATATTCGTTGCCCAATAATTTTGGAAATTAAAAAGCACCTATACTCTCTATCCAAGAAGGAAATTGAGGTGATACTGACATGGATACCCGGACACGCAGGTATTAGGGGCAATGAGTGCGCAGATACATCAGCCAAGACTGCTGTTTCAAGCGATCTGGCTGATCGTAAACATTACAATACTCCAGTTTATGACTTGCTACATGCTACCAAAACTGACCTTATATCATCTTGGCAAAGTTCTTGGTCTGAATCATGTAAGTCCAAAGGTGGGCTATATGCCTCAATCCAGCCAGCTGTGTCAATCAAGCCATGGTTCTACAAATTTAAATCAGTACCCAAAACTGTCGCATCAGTAATTTGCAGAATACATCTAGGACATTGCTGCACCCCAGTATTCCTACATAAAATAAGGGTTCGGGACAATTCACTATGTGAGTGTGGATTGGACGAAGGTTCCCTTGATCATATATTCCTTAATTGTCCATTAAGACAGCCCTTCCCTTTTGAAGAAATTACCTCTAAATTAAAAATCCAACTCCCAGTTAATGTTCGCCATCTTCTCTCATTTTTTCCAGACATTAGGGGGATGATCAGGACTTTTATTAAATTTATTTCTACTAATACGATTAAACTATAAACTAATTATGTATCCATTCTGTCGTGTTTGTTATACAGGGTGTTTCATAACCCCCCGTCCGATCAATGAAGGGGTTGTAGGGTAGAGTAAAATGATGAGGTCTTTCACGAAAATTCTAGATAAAATTTTCCCTGGTAAATTTAATTAACTTTAAATAATATCACATCAGATTACCCATGGCATACCCAACACTGAAGACTCATAAATCGTAATAACTAGGTATCTACCTAAAGTTCATAAAAGGTCGTTGAGTGCATCGCGGCGGCCGCGTCTAGTTACCTAATCCTTTGACAAAAGCTGAACGTCAACTTTACACGTGCCATCATTTAAGGTAGGTAGGCATACCCATTTTATTTATGAGTTTGTTGCAACAGCTGGTTTATTGCATTAGGTAAAACGGAAGCTATTGATTACGTTGTTTGTTTGTTTCGTAAGAGTGCGTAGCCAACTTTGGTGTCCGTGTATTCAGACATTTCAGATCACCCGAAGGCCTACGACATGGCCTTACGATTCTTAGATTCAGTTTTACGTGCCTTCTGAGTACGTGGTGTTAACTTTGCCAAACTATTACGATCCAAAAGCTTAGTCACACTATGAGCGCTGCAGTATTTACGGTAATTACTATTTTTTTAAATCTTACTTAGGCAGGTTACCTTTAATTCCGAAAAACATCAACTTACTTGTAAGCTGCGTACGACGATCATGCTCCACATGTCGACCGTAAAGGTTAAGACACTTACGGTACCTTTTCATCAAAGGTACCTCTTTGAAAGCACACTAACTAGCACACTGTATTTCACGAGGTAGTGAAACCGTTGAACAACGCGCTCCAAAGGCACTGGCAGACCTGGTGGTCCAGCCAACTGTTCCTACTTATCACTACGTGCACCTGCATGAATTGCATTCACTCTTAACTAAACACATCGAAATATTAAAGTATTCAGAGTTTGAATACGGCCGACGACGTAACTATTTCACAACGTAAGTTATTCCGGAAGTCCGAACGAAAATAATCCTAGGGCAAGACTGAGTGATCAGTAGGCAAATTGAAGTCGTAAAAAATAGCCAGCTAGGGATGTAACCAATGATATTTATTGGAGTTCTTTATCGATATGTTATTAATGTCCCCGTACGAGATGGGCACGTATCCAACGCAAAATTGTTGTTTGTTTTTAAAATACTTATTGTTATAACATAAAAATGATGTAACTTTTTTATTTGATTTAGGTTACCGAAATTAGTATATCATAGTCTTTTGCCTATGATCTACTAAGTTCTGTAACACAAAAGTATTATTTAAGACTTGTTTACGTAATGTGTCGATATCGTAATATCATTAATGTAATAATTCTTTGTAAATGAATGTTGTGTCACATTTCATGTTAACATTTATTAAATTGATTTATTAAACTGCCTCGTTGGTTTCGCGGCATTGGCTCGAGGTCTCGGGTTCGATTCGTGGGTCGGGCGAAGTGTTATTGGGTTTTTCCGTTAGGAAATTCTCAGTAGCAGCACGAAGTCTGGTAATGTTCCCGGTACGGCAATAGGCTCGCCCCCTATTACGTGGGACCTAAAAATTCCTGGCGAAATGTGGGTGTAAAATTACACCTCTGCCTACCCCTTCGGGGATACAGGCGTGAGTCTATAAATAAATAAAAAAAAAATATTAAGTCGATATTAGCTGCTATCGAACGTAAACATCTCTCTCTACCACGTTTCGGTATTGTGTCGAGCGGCTCGTTTGACGGTAAAATTGCACTATTTTAAAGGCGGCATGCCCTTTGACACGAAAAGCCGACAATATTTTAATAGAATTAATAGAATCATAAAGGATACCGCCGCTGAGTGGAGTGTTGCTAGTTTAGGGAATTTTCCCTAATTTCGGGGTAATGTTTCTCGTTAATACTATACTAAGGAAATAAATTGTGATGTTTTATGAAGACCTGGATTTTTTTTATTATTTTTCCTAGTATGTCTAGCAAGTCAGTAATATGTGGTTTCGGGATCGGACAGGTTGTTATGAAAGACACTGTATAATAACCTTTTAAAACCACTAACTACTACACCAATTACGTACCACCAAAAATCGTCTATCAACGTAACTTAACTTTAGTAATAATACGCTGGCAAAAATTGCTGAGTTTATCGCCAGATTACCATTTAACAAAAAAAAAGAAAAAAGGTCTCTCATACTATAACTTTCCTTTTACCTCCATTGTTCATTCTTAACTAAAAATTCAAACACCGATATCTTCTTTTTCGGCCTTTTCTGAGTGAAAATAGAATCATTTATAGACTCTGTTACTAACGCAAAATTTTTTGATATATTTTTTATTACTGTACGCTTCAATTTAATTTCAGACATTTTGATGTCTGACAGCAACCACTATTCTAAATCGTCTGGCAAGCGCGGTGTAGCAGGCTAAATCTTCCTATCGACTCACACTCACATTCGGACTACCACAGATAATTAAGGAACACATAATCATAAAGGCTTTACAAAAATAGAACAACATAACCGGACATTAAGAAGGCTATTCCGCAACTTTTCAGTAATTAAATGCAACGTATATGTTGACTCGTATTTATTAAAGAACAACCGTCGTCGCAACGTCGACTATCTAGAATCGTATCTCAATAATAAAATCAGTATCTTGTGCATTTTATTATACGACTAGCTGTAACCCGCGGTTACACTCGGGTTTATTTCGTTTTAATATTTATAAATAAGTTGGCTTTCTAGTCAAGCAAACACTAGTTTTGCTAGCGTTTAAGAGATTTTAGAATCTCGTGTAGGTGCTCTGTTTAATAGTTTTCAGGATAAAAATTAAATGTAACCTACATACAATTCAGATATAAACTCCTGTTAACAACCTGTAAAAGCCAATAAACTGTAAAAGGCCCATTGAGTCGGTTTATCCGTTCCAAATGTTACCCCGGACAAGGAAAATCAAACTAAATATAAGATATTTAAAAATTAATGTAATGGTTTGATAACAAGTAATTTTATATAACATGTAAGCACTGAAGATGACATAGTTATTTTGAAATCATGTACACTTTCATTCATTTATACTAGAGGTCGCCCAGTCGCCAATTTGTTAAAAGGAGATGTACCATTTGGCCATACATTATGGGCCTGGCACGGACAAACACGACACCATGTGTGTTTTGAAGATAAATGACTACTCTATTAACCTGTATAATTTTTTTTTTATATAACTTTTGGTGGAAATAAGATACGAGATATTTGAAATGGAAATTATTCCACAACTAAATATACCTCAAAATTGAATTTTAACATAAATATAATACCTAGATGTAAATAAAGGTATGTCTTTGTGTCATATAGAACAAAAACTACATAAAGAGAGGCCAATAATAATGAATAATCACCTGTGTACTAGGGAACCTCGTACTATGTATACTCGTCAAAAAAAACTAACCACAATCACAAACACCGCTGCATATTCTTAGCATGGGTAGAAGGTAGTGATCATTATTATTGAATTTATATTCAATTACAGTACAATTAAAACCGTACGAAAACACCAATAAATCAGAGCAAAATATTCAACACGAATGACATAACAGATAAAAAATGTGTTGCAAATGGTTTGAAAAAATATTTCTACTATCGATTAAAAAACAAAACGATTTTTACCGATTAATAATTATGGAATATATAATAAATTATATATTTCTTGATTCTTTTTACGAATATATTTATGAAGTAACTAAAAGATATTGTTTTCTAATATAATAATAAAAATATTATTTCCTCAAAACAATTTCTGCCTACCATACTTCATTTTATTTTTAATGCTGGCAACATAAGACATTCATCCGCTATTACCATAGCCTATTCAAAATAATAATCTTTAAAAACTAAATTCTTTCACCGAAGTTCTATCAAGAAACGAAAACGAAGTATAAATTTTAAAAATTACATGTTTAATTTTAACGATTCACATCTTTCTGGCCGCTACAGGCCGTATTTGGTATTTCTCCTTTAAATTTTATACATTTTAAGGTTCTATTATCAAAGACTCTACAATCACAGACCTCTTCATATAACGAAAATAAGCAAAATCTTTTATGAAATTACTGGGACGGCTAATAAATACTTTATTTGGTTATTAATTGTAAATAAATGTTCTAAAGACATCCTTCAGTTTCATTATTCCCTGTCGCCAGTACAGTGCTAGGATAATGATGACTAATAGAATTTCGCACTAGGGACACATAATCTCATGGCTTTACCAAAATAGACCACACACTCGGACACCAAACAAATAGGTATATTCCGAAACATATAGTCTAATAGTATTTGGAAGTTATGTGCGTATTAAATTGTTAGTTATCACTTGCTAAACGGTGAAGGAAAACATCGTGAGGAAACCTGCATGTCTGAGAGCTCTCCATAATGTTCTCGAAAGACATGTGAAGTCTGCCAACCCGCACTTGGCCAGTGTGGTGGACTATGGCCTTACCCTTCTCATAGTAAGAAGAGGCCCGTGCCCAGCAGTGGGACAGTATAAAGGGCTGATGTCATAAAACTTATCTTAAATAAGTATAATAAATAAATAATCTCATTATATTGTGTATTTTATCGTACAAATACCTGTCCGCCGCTGTTACACTCGCTTATTTCGTTTTATTATTTATTCACAAAACGATTTATGCGTAGCATTTAAGAGATTTTGGCAATTCGCACTGATACACTATAGTTTTCGGGACATCATGTAACATATTTATTGTATACCCCTACAAACAAATCTATCTTCGGAGAGTCCCAATAGAATCGGTTAGTTAATACGTTCCATATATTATCGCGGACAAATATAAAAATAAAACATATAAAATAATAAGAACAATTTGTCAATGCTTTGTCATCTTCTAAATTACTAGGAATATAATAAGCACTTGATATACCTTATTTAGAAATCACGGACACTTACATTTATTTATTTTGAAATCACAGACATTACAATTTATTAATATGCATAGATTTATTTTACTACAAAGTTTGTTTTTGTTTATGTTGCATTTAATGGATTTAATTTCTTAATGAATATTAATAGAATGAATTTAATTGATTTTATTGATGCCTCGTTGGTCTCGCGGCATAAATGTGCGCGTGGGATTGGGAGGTCTCGGGTTCGATTCCCGGGTCGGGCAAAGTGTTATTGGGTTTTTCTCAATAGCAGCTCGGAGTCTGGTAATGTACCCGGTACGGCAATAGGCTCGCCCCCTATTACGTGGGACCTAAAAATTCATGGCGACATTTGGGTGTAATATTACACCTCTACCTACCCCTTCGGGGATACAGGCGTGAGTCTATAAAAAAAATTGATGCCTCGAGAATATTTGATTAGGTAAGTTCGGGACAGGTCGCATTCAGAAGTCCGAAAATGTTAAGTACATACTGTGATGCTTATCTTACACCTTAATAGTTTGCATTATGTGTATTTTGGGTTATTCTCTTAGTATCCCGATCCCCGAGGCAGCCGTCCCGGAGAACCCCGAAAACAACAAATTTGATTACATTTATATGTTTCATTTTGTTATATTATTTTCTACTTGTACCGTCGACATAAACAGTGTATAAATATATGCGTTTGAAATATAAATGACGAAAGTATTTCATTTTAAATTTTGTATAACATCAAGTATTAATTTATTGCAGTACATATTTGAAATTAATAAAATGTTTCAAATAGAATACTATATACAGCTTTATACTAACGTTGATAATTTTTGAAGAATCATGAATATATAGGTATTTAAAAAGATATGTAAATGAAATTGATTTGTTTTCTTTCGTGCCACTAGACTATTTAAGAGTTAATTATTTACTATATAAAAAGCGTCATGTCCAATTTTACCTATTTCTTTAATTTTGTTGATTTGCCATTTAGTGTAGGTATTTTGTGCCATTATGTTTGTGTATTGAAAAGGAATGATTAAGATAAAATTTAAAACCTGTGATTGTCCTTAGAAACTCTAAATTACATACATACATACATACATACATATCGTCACGCCTTTTATCCCCGAAGGGGTAGGCAGAGGTGTATTTCTACACCCACTTTTCGCCAGATATACTTTAGTCCCACGTAATAAGGGGCGAGCCTATTGAAGTACCGGGCACATTTCCGGATTCCGTGCTGCTACTGAGAATTTCGTGACAGAAAAACTCAATAACACTGCCCGACCCAGGAATCGAACCCGGGACCTCCCGATCCCACGCGCACATTTATGCCGCGAGACCAACGAGGCAGTCGTATAGGGTTTGATGTCGAGTTTTCCGTCTCTTCGCAAAGATGGTATTTGCATCGTGTTATCCCTTAGTCGCCTTTTACGACACCCACGGGAAGATAGGGGGTGGTGACACTTGTATTCTATGCCGTAAACCACACGGCATACTCAACCCACTCAACAACTCTAAATTGTATTTTCTAATTACATTATTTACCCTAACTAAGTCCCCAGCCATCACTAAGTAAAACTTTATAATTTTTTCTGATTCTTAAAATTAAGTTTAGCCATTAGTTATATATTACTAACTGAAGTTGTAATTTCAGTAAGTAAATGGTACGTTACTGCTGACGGTACTTTTAAGCTAAATTGACATTTGATTGAATTTACCAAGACATTAATAAATCAGGGCTCTTCGGGATGGGTGCCTCAGGGATCTGGGCTCTAAGAGAATGACCCTATACCTTTGGGTATATTTCTGTTCTTAGAGATTCGAGATAAATAAAAAATAGAGCTTAGCTAAATTCGATGTAGACCAGTCAGAAGACTTTACTCTAATTCTCAAATACACACAGAGCCAAAATAAATTAAAAACATGTTATTAATGTAAATTGCTGATATTAATTATTTATGGAAACAAAAATATGTACATAGATTGTATCGATTTTGGCTTCTTCGTTTTAAGCCAGTAAGTAAAAGTCATAAATAAGTCTAATAAACGAGTAATTACAAAAACATCCGCAAAAGTTAGATAACTGAAAATAACATATTTTTAAGTTATTGCACTTTTAATTTTAATTCGTGTATCATTGGAGTCGGAGGGGACACGGTTATACTTTGTGAGCAACGTAGTTTATATCAATATTTTTGACGAGGTGAATTATTTAAACTTTAATATTAATATTTAAACATTATACCGTTAATACATTATACTGTAGGTACCATTAAGTCTGCATGTATACGTTGTGTAAATCCAGAATAAATAAATTATAATTATTACGAATAAAATGGTACCTGTATATTCCCGAGCGGTGACACTGATCGCCGCTGCTATCAACAACACAAAACCCCGTATCTCCATGTCTGGTGTGACACTGAATCTGCACAAAAGCTGCCCACACTGCCTTCACGTAATTTTATCTCCGATGAGCCTTGCTTCACACGTACCACAACGATAACACACCGTGGCCGTCGGCGTCGTAAGTCGACTAAATGGTAATTCGTTCGACGCTCGCTTGACACCCCCTAACGCACGTTCGCCATATCGTCAGGCCGGCTATCGCTTCACAACAAAAAGTACATGTAGTTTAGTCATAGTAAAAAAAGAATAGTAGGTTACCTAAGGCCGATTGGCGAGTTAATTGCCTACTCTTGCGTCCTTAGACGCGCGGCGCATCCCGTACTGAGGCCGCGGCGTGCCGCGCTCGTCTATGAGATTTTGTGCGTGAAAAGTGCGTGCATACACGGCGCCGACGACTCACGCGTACATTCAGGCGGCCGATTTGTATGAAGCTATCCTACTATTCTTTTTGTACTATGGTTTAGTTGATGTTAGTGATTACGATGTGGTTGTGTAGCATGCAGACGGTTCGTTACCGTATTCTGCAGAAGAAACACGCCTTCGCTGAACGAACTCATGGAGCATGCCTAACGCCAAACAAGTGAAAACCTCAGTAAAGGTTAAGGATGATGTGTTGGATCTTGTGGATAGCACCCAGTTTTTAGACATTACGTTGGATTCTAAGCTGCAATGAGGACCACATATTAGTAAATTGTCGAAAAGACTCAGCTCTGCAGCATACGCAGTCAGAAAAATTGGCCAGTTAACTGATATTGACACAGCCAGGCTTGTATATCATAGCTATTTTCATAGTGTAATGTCATACGGTATTCTCTTGTGGGGAAATGCTGCTGACATTCAGACCATCTTTGTTGTGCAGAAGAGAGGTATATATAATATGGATTATGGGGCTTCATTAAGGGATAAATTTAAAGAAATAAATATTTTAACAGTTGCAAGTCAGTACATATATTCCAATCTTATATATGTATTCCAAAAAAGGCCTTATACTAAAAAAAAGTGATATCCACAGAGTAAATACTAGAAATAAGAGTAAACTAGTAGTGCCGTCCACACGGCTAGAGAAAATAAAAAGATCTTTCAAAGGCCAATGTGTGCGCTTTTACAATAAAGTACCAAGCAATATTCAAAATTTAAGTTTCAACAAATTCAAGAAGTTTATAAAACGAAAACTATGTCTAAAAAGCTACTATTCAGTACTAGATTATATTGAAGATAAAAATGCTTGGGATTAACTTGTTCAGTCCCACGGGCTATTTCCTTCTTAACCTTTAAAGTTTTTTTGTGAATGTGAGCTGTTGTGTCTGTATTGTGCTAGTCTAGTTTAGTGCTATTATATTATGGGTTGTATTTAACTGTTAGTCAAAAATACTAATTTTCCACCAAAAATACTAATTGCACCACTAAGCTAAGTTGACACTATTTTTGGGAGCAGGGTCACAAGAGAATCTAACATAACCTATTAAGTTTTCTGAGTGGATAAGTTTCCCGAGCGGACGAAACTTTTCATATTAAATGATATTTTGTAAAAAGATCATCATATTTGGTGTACAAATAGTATTTTAGTGTGCAAGTCAGTATTTTAGTTAAATAATAAAGTTTTTTTGCGTAACTCACTTTAGTGTGTTACATAACATTTTTGATACGCTGTTTAAAATATCCCTTATATTATTTTTTAAAATAACCATATTAATTAACGACAACATTATGGACAATCCAGCTCATATATGAAAAATACAATGTAGTTACTTAGTTATTGAATTGTATAAAACTGGACGATGAAAAGAGTGGCCCTGAGTTTCTTGCCTGAATCTTCTCAGAGGCTCAATTTTCTGAACAGGCATTGTTTTCAAAGCTCCATTATGTAAATATGCATTTATATTTACCTTCTTTTCTTTTATTATTAACTATGACTTTCTGACGTGTCCAAAAAATTTTTGGCCTTTTTATGGAAATAAACATATTTGAGCTTGAGTTTGAGCGCAACGATGTGTTTCCATTGTGACTGGCCACTAGTTCACGTCTAGTCTGTACCACGGCAAAATGTCGTAAGTGTGAATTCAACTAATAATTTGTATACAAAAAAGCGCAGATGTTTGGGGTACATGTTAATTGCTTCGTGGCTATATTTAGATGAAATGTCAGGCTCTTGCATCTCAAGTTTTGTATTTATTCGTTCCTCACCCATTGGTGTTCGGTGTAAATATACTCTCTCACGTAAACAATTAAAAAAACTCACAAACTACACATACATACATCACGGCAGCACTCATACATAAATACTTGAAAAATATTATATACAGTCTTAAGGACTGTGTGTGTTTAGAATTTGCCTCAGAACAATGACCAATTAAAGTATAATAAAAAATACTGGAAAAGGATATCTCTTACCTGCACATTTCGATTTTACGAAATAAATATTTGTAAGACAGTTATTTTTGTCAGCGTTATTCAAATTATATTATACCTACCTAAATTACTTAATGTGACCATTAATGTGAACTTAAGACTTGTCACAATGTGAACAAAACATAATCATCCTCTTAGCGTTATCCCAATTTCAACCCGGAGTCCCCTTACTAGTCTAACCAGATTTGGCTGAATATTACCTTTTCCACAAAACGACTGCGGTCAGACATGACCGCCGCAACCCGAAGGGATAGCGATATGCCATGGTTTAGACTAGTGTCCATTTATTCGGAGGTATAACGACTGACGGCTTAACGAGCTCTCCGAGGCACGGGGCAAACAATAGTTATCAATTCAATACGCACATAACTCCAAAAGTCAGTAGTGCGCGCCGTGGATTCGAACCCGATACCCTCTGCATGGCAGTCGGTTGGTATCTCCACTAAGCTATCGCTGCCTCTAATGTGAACAAAACATATAAACGATAATCGTAATGTAACTCTATATTATTTTTAACTGGGCTCAATCCAAAGTTCAGGTAACCTTGCTTATACATATTCATACAGACCGATAATGTTTTTTGTAACTATGTAGTTAAACCAGTATACCTACTAAGTATGTTAAACCAGTAGGTTAATCCAACTTTACACAGGTAGTAATTACCGCTAATGTAAAAAATGACAGTACCTTTTCTTTTTGTATTGTCTGATCCGCGTGCAATAATTTTATACAAACCTTGTCCTGAAAATAACAAACACTAGAAAAAAGAATGATCTAATTCTGTGCAGCAGCAGCGATAGCCTAGTGGAGAAACCAGCCGATTGTCGTGAAGAGGATATCGGCTTCGGAGTTATGTGCGTATTAAATTATCATCATCTGTATATATAAAATCCTTGCGTTACTGAGCGACTGACAGACAAGCTACAGCCAAAACTGTTGGACGTAACGACGACGTAAGAAGCTAAAATTTGGCATGTTTGTTCCTTGGGGGCCGTAGGGGTGCACTAAGAAGGGATTTCTCGAAATTCCCACGGAGTCGGGCAAAACGGGTAAAATAAAAAAATGTGCGGGCGTAGCTGCTGGCGTCCTCAAGTTATTAATAATCGTTTGGCCCGTGCCTCAGAGAGTTTTGTTAAGCTATCGATCCAGGCTGTCATAAAGATATTTGTCAGTCGATAGTGGGAGTCAGAACCTCTGATAAACTAACACTAGTCTAAACCATGAAATATCGCTATCCCTTTCGGTTGCAGAGGTCAGACGGGCAGTCGCTCTGTGGAAAAGCGAAAATTCAGTCAAATCCGGGTAGACTAGTAAGCAGATCCCGAGCTGCAGCTGGGATACCTCTAGGAGGATGTATGTAGGTAGTTTTATAAAGGTGGTGCCTTAGATACAGGCATATGGTATATCCTAGTTCAAAAATGTCAATTCGAAACTATAAATGTGCTTGTTACTCGTTTACTGGCAAAAAGTAATCATATCGACTTACTTACTGGTTTACATACACCCGAAACTAATAATAGTCATCTGAATATCCGTTTTAAATTTCTGTCATAATCATATGACTCTGCATTAGATCATTGGGCATGATATCAGAACATATCATTTAGATTACTTCGATATTAGCGTATAAAAGCAGGGTACACATACATTGGCATTTGCACAGGTGATAATAATAATGTGCTATTGTTCAGTAATTGCAAAGATTTTTATAATACAGATTCAGTGTGAAGTATTAATTTGATTGAGTTGAAGTGACTATAGATATTCTTCATTATAAAATAATCATGTTCACAAAATACCTAAATAATTATTGGTTTTGTGAACAAATACCTAAGTAATTTGTGTACTCCACTATCGTACAAAGTCTTCATAGATACATACATTTTATTAACATTGTGGCTACACAACAGACTCGTGACGAAACGTGACATCGTGCGCTTCTTTCCAAGCTTCCCGCTTACGGCTTGCCGTGCATAGTGGAATACCAGGGATTGCCCGGACGCATCTTTTTTGTGCATAAACGCTCTTTGCCAATCAGTTGAATTACCCCACAGTACGAGTCCGTACCGCAATGTAGATGCTACGTAGCCGTAGTATGCTGCCAGTACAGTTTCGTGGGTAGAGATTTTTCTCAATTTATAGAGAGCATACACAAACTTGTTTTATTTGTCGCATACTTTGTTAATGTGAGCCTTCCAATTAAAATATTTATCTAATGTAATGCCCAAGAATGTTGTTTGCGTAACCTGTCTTATATTATTTTGATTATAGCATAAATTTAACATTATACTCATTTGCCCATATGTGCTAAATTATATATAATTTGTTTTAAATACGTTAACCTGCAAATTATTATTATTTAACCATTTTATTATATTTACAATAGAATTATTGATGTCAGTATTATATGCATGAATGTTAGTATTGTTTTTACAAGTCATAATTAAAGAGATGTCGTCAGCAAATAAAATACAGTTGTGATTTGTTATGTCAGTAAGGTCATATACAATAGAAATAACAATGGTCCCAGTACACTCCCTTGAGGCACGCCAAAGCTATTAATCCTAAAACTTTATCTATAACCCTGCAGTTCCTTATTTTTGTTAATTTCTAAAACTTCTACCGATTGTTTTCTTTCATCCAAATACGTTTTAATCCAAGTAAGGGCTGGTCCTCTAATTCCATATCTCTAAATTTTTTCTAAAAGTTATTTATGTGACACACAGTCAAAGGCTTTTGTCATGTCAAAGAAAACTATAGTAACAATTTTGCCCATATCTATGATTTCTATAGCAGTACTCACGAGATTGAAGCACGCTAGTGTAGCGGACTTGCCTTTTTGAAACCCATATTGTTGTCGATGTAGTATGTTATGTTTATTAATGTAAGAAGTTATTCGATTTGCTATAGCAGCTTCAAATACTTTGGACAGAATAGGACTTAGAGTTATTGGTCTGTAGTTACTTAGGTTAGATTTATCCCCTTTTTTAAATAAAGGCTTAATAGAAACTTTAAGTAAATCGGGGAAATAGTAAACGACAAATTAATAAGATGCGTCAGTATTGGAGTGAGTTCTATTGAACAAGCTTTTATAATCTTTGTCGCTATCTCATCATATCCCTCAGCATTTGTATTGTTTAAAGACATTATTATCTTAAGGGTTTCATCGAGACTATACGGTTTCAGAAAAATACTGCTACATGTGTAGCAGTATTTTTCTGTTTTAAGAGTATTTTGTAAGGTTTGACTTTTATTAGCATATGTGGAGTTAATAAGAAAATTATTAAACTCTTCGGCTACATCATGTGCGTTATCGAGCGTTACATTACCTTTCTTTATATTCGTAATGAGTTCTACAACTCGATGAGCGCTCGTTTCTTGTTTTATTAGTTTCCAAGAAGTTCTGACCACATTCTTTGATTTACACATGATTTTACTGACGTTAAAACAATGACGTAAATCCAGCCTTTTGTTTATTTTTTGGATATCTTAATAATATCAATAATATCAATGATATGCTCACTTTTGGGAGCATACATTGCTATGCAGATGACAGTACCGTGCATGGGCGGTATCTCGGCCATCCTGCGGCTAAGCAGGCCGAAATTGAGGAAAATAGGCGAAAACTTGTCGCTGAGCTTGACCAGGTTTTAAACAACATCTCGAATTGGGGTGCTGAGAACATGGTTAAGTTCAACGCCAAGAAGACACAGGTGTGCGCATTTTCAGCAAAGTTATCTCCATTCCTTCCCTAACCTTCTCTTCTGGACACTCCACTACCGATACAAGACAGTCTTAATATACTTGGTATGGACATACGGCGCAATCTCAACTAGAGAAACTACATTGAGGGTGTCATTAAATCGGCATCTCGAAAACTCGGAGTCCTGAACAGAGTGAGGAGGTTTTTCACGCCGTAGCAGCTGTGTCTATTATACAAGACTCAGGTTCGCTCCTGCGTGGAATACTGCTCTCATCTCTGGAACGGCTCCGCTCAGTACCTGCTAGATGCCCTTGATAGGTTGCAGCGGCGTGCTGTCCGTATCATAGGTGACCTTGAGGCTAATAAGACCCTTGAATCTCTGCAATTACGCAGGGACGTAGCCTCAATGGCTGTCTTTTACCGATTGTACCACAGTGAGTGTTCAGAAGAACTCTTTCAACTCATCCCACCTTCTCCTTTCCTATCCCGAACAACACGTGCCGGGTTAAAGTGCCACGCTTACAAGGTAGAGCAGATACTGTCACGTACGAAAAGGTTCGGGACATCTTATCTTTGCCGTACCATAAAGATGTGGAACTCACTACCAGCTCACATGTTTCCTTCCTCCCTTGATCCTGGGTCCTTTAAGCGGGGCGTGAAATGGTGGGGGGATGGTGGCCTTCGCAATAGGACTTCACTGTCAGCTTACCATCAGGCAGCGTGAAGTCAATTTGACAGGTTTTTCTTTTATAAAAAAAAAATTGCGTGACACAAAGGAAAAAGAAAAAAAACACTATAAGACATGTCATTTAATAACAATATGCCTAAAATCAATAAAGCCGCAATCGCCCACTCCATGTTTTTTTGCGGTTCCGGCAATGTAATAAAAACTAACGTTATTCATAACAACCAGTACAGTGACCTCGAAGGCTTACCATCTATAAAAAATAACAATTAGGAAGGTATAGGTTATATAAACATTATAAATGAAATTAAATCTCCTAACTCGTTATGCTAAAACGCTCTAGTCATAGAAACCAAAATTATATGTTTACTATCTCGCCTATAGTTAGAAACTTGTGAAATTATTTAATTTTGAATATTATTATTTCTCGCCTTCGCGGTGGACATAAGGCAATCTTTTTTTACCTCTTGAATACATGGGGTATCCGTGACTCTATCAGCCCTACAGACGTTCGGAGCCCTACACACTGATGCCCGTGCCCGTTATTGTACCGTTTATTTGGCTTCTAAAAATAGATAGGTACTTGACATAAGCTTGATACATAAAATGACATTCCCTATCTCTAGTAGCCAAGTTAGAATAGTACAGCATAATATAGGAAACGGGCGTAAAGCCACTGCGGTGTCCGTCGATGTCCTGTAGCGGCATGGCCACGTTAATCACTGTAACTTTATTACGACCTTGTGTGCTGTGGAAAATTGTCACAAATTAGAGCTATTATTTTAACAAAAATTACCATTGAATTTTGAGAATAAATTCAAACGTTTCCGCTTATTTAATTGACGAGTTTATATCGCGCAATTACTTGAAAGGTATGTGAGGTAGGTAGTACGGGCCATGCCGGCGTAGTATTATCAATGAATAATTCAATCAAGTGCAAGTCGGACTCGCTCATGAAAGGGTTCCGTAGTAGAGGTGTCAACTTACATACCCTTATCTTCACCTAACCAAATATCACTATCACTTTTTCGCCACGCGCCTAGACTACTGAACCGATTTTAATAAATGGGATGTCAAAAGGTTCGTAGTAATGGCCCGGGTGACATAGGCTATAAACATTTTATGCAAATTTTCTATTACGGCATTAATAGCTCAGATTCCAACCTCGAAAAAAAACTGATACCATTACCTGTTTGGTATCAAGAAGAAGAGAGAGAAGAAAGGTATTGGTGAGCACAGTACAAATATGTACATATACTATGTTGCTTGAGTCAAAATACCTATAAGTTTAAAACGCGGTTGTACTTACAATTCGCGCGATTCAGACGCTTTGCGTTACCATTTTTTTCTTCCTATAAATATGATAATGTAAATATTGCACGGTTAGTTTCGATGCCTCATAAAATAAATCTATAACCCGACTACGTAAAAAAGGGGTCTAAAAATAACGAAGCAAGAAAATAGCTCACTCAGATATAAATCCAGAAAATTATACGAACGGAAATGCTCAAGCTAGAAACGTAGTCGCAGCGGCTGGACACGAAACGCCAAAATCGAGCTCAGTGGCGTGCCATTGGAGAGGCCTATATCCAGCAGTGGACTATGTCAGGCTGATGATGGTGATGAACTCCGCTTAATATCTGTTTTTTTTATTCTTGTTTAAAATCATGAAGCGATGCACTGAACAAGTTTACCTACGCCTACGGTACCCTAAAATGATTGGAGTATTCAATTCCGATATAGAATTAACAAATTATAAAAGTTAATTTTTTATTGATATTCTTTTAAACCAAAGGTACCTGGTCTATAATTAATACGGCGTCCATGTTACCTTGACTTGGGTTTTTAACCTTGTTAGCGGCAGTGTCGACGGACCGGGGTACTTTATATCATATCCAATAATATGAGATAATTATGCATATATCATAGAACTTGTTGTGAGACGACCATTAAGTTAACCTAGGTACATTATTTTTAACCAGAAGTATCTTAAGTTTATATTATTACTAGCAATCGCCAGTAGCTTCGCTAGCCCTAAATTTTCTTTATTTATTTTTGAGTTGCAAGACTTGCAAGTCAGAGAAAGCGGACCCCTGGTAACAAGGTCAATACTAGGACGGTTTTTATATTTTTTTATAGACTCACGCCTGTATCCCCGAAGGGGTAGGCAGAGGTGTAATATTACACCCACATTTCGCTATGAATTTTTAGGTCCCACGTAATAATAATAATAATAAGCCTATTGCCGCTACCGGGCACATCACCAGACTCCGTGCTGCTACTGAGAATTCGGAAAAACCCAGTAACACTTTTGCCCACCCCGGGAATCGAACCCGGGAGCTCCGATCAGCAGTCGCATACGTTATCCACTGGACCACGGAGGCAGTCAATATTTTTATTAGTATTTAATTTCGGCTTGGAGCTTTATGTTAGGTACCTGTATTTTTAAATTTGATGTTGTTTGATTACTTGTTGTTTAATTTTGAGATATGTGGGCTGACGTCCGAATATATTTTATTGCCTGTTCGGGCTGATGTCTGTGGTGTCAATCTTGTAGTGTCAATGCCCTAATACGTAAGTGAGGGCACATTTGAGGGCATCGAACCACCAGCTTGACACCACAATACTTACACTGATCTGCCGTTGCGAAACTTGAGGAAATAAAGAGACAGAGTTCGCAGCAAACTGTTAACTAATTTAGAGCAGAATGTAAATCAAGCAAAAGCAAATCTCACTATATACATATAAACAATATGTTTTTTATTATATCTATGGTTCTCTTTCTCGGCTTGCGGTCCAACCCGCATATCGAACCAGAGACCGCACAACCAACAGTCGTACAACATACATAGATTGACGGCATACTAATTTTAAATTATACAAGTATAATCTTTTTATTTAT